>JAGKPY010000005.1:0-706447 GCA_022609225.1 Boeremia lycopersici | reverse complement strand
ATTAGAATAAAGTATTCTACCTATAATATATTTAGAACCTATTTAGAATATAATATAAATATAGTAATAAATACTTATATACTCTTCCTTATTTTACTTATTATTATCCTTATTAACATTTTCTAATTATATTAGTAATATATCTGCTTTATATTTATTATCTTAGAACTTAAAATCTTTACTAAATATTTAACTAAATTAGGTTACTATATTATCTATAACTAGATTAGGTTAGGAATACGTTTAGAATATAATAATAAAATAGACTATCTATATATCTCTTTTTCTGCTAGCAGAAAAAGTTAGTGTAGGTAGGCTAACTAACTTAAAGCTTATCTAACTATTAAATAGTTGAGCGTGCTCGCTGAGAGTTAGGCTGAAGGTGGGGTTAGTCAGCCGAGCTTTAGCGTTGGTCAGCTCAAGTGTATCCTCGATGTGGGTCAAGGTTAACGAAAGTGTGGGGAAGTAAGGAGAGCCTTGTGCCAAAGAGCCAATGTAGACACCGGATCTTTGTCTGAAACGCTAAACCGCCGGCAGTGTCGTGCAAACATCTGCAAAAAGATCAGTAAAACATGTCATGATTCAGAAAATGGTCCAATGAAAGCCCTTAAATACAGCAAGGTTCTAGCTTGGGCACCGCGTGGTCGTCGCAATCTACCGTCGGGGAATTTCTCGGCTTGGCCAATAACCTTGCGCGCATCATTTACTGAGTCGTCTATCAACAACGCCTTAATTTCGAGCAAGCTCCGCGCTCAAGGTAGACAAGCGCATGCTAATATGATCTTAAGCTTTGTGGATCACAAGGTCTCTGGAAATCGTCGTCGGGGCTTTCAGTCGGTACGTGCTACATTGCATGAGTTTGTGCAGATCCAGTGCTGGGCTCGGAGAAAAACGTCAAGGCTCTGTCATTGGTCATGCTCAGTATCCATCATGCATCTGACAGCTGCGTTAGAATCCTTTGATTTGTAGACGAGAAACTATAGTCGGTCGACACATCATCGTCTTACGCTGCGCCGCTCAACATGCGAAAACAGGTTTGTGAAAGAAGAATGTTTCGTGTTGCCTGATAGCTTTCCATAACTATGACGACTACTTCTCACGCCTGCTCGCTGCAGTGTGTCCCACTGGGTCCGATTGCGTACCGGAGAATGATGTGAAACAATAGGCGGCATTGTTGACGGGAGTTGTCCAATACGCGGAGGAGCAGCTCGGCTAGAAGACGCGAGAGGTGGTAGCACCGGAAATGACTGTACATGTTGCTGCCGAAGAAAGGGAGACCTAGGGTTTGCTGGACTGTAGCCGCTGTATTCAACGAAAGAAGGTTGATACCTGCCAGCCTGCGTCACAACATTGCGCGGGCCCTCGCGGCTTCTTGTAGATCCCTGCCAAAGCGGCTGCTGGTATCCTTTCTGCGAGATGGGCTCGTTACGTGAATCAAGAGGTGTGTCGATGAAAGACAGCCCATTCAAGCTGGGCTCATGCCATTCGGTCGCAGTCCGCGAGGATGGGTGTCTCTGTGACCGAGAGGCGGCGAAACGATGTGAACTGGTATGGGTCTCAGTGATCCGGGGTTGTGGTGGCGTAGACGCGTCGTAGTGACTGCGCCCAAAGAACGGACTTACTACGTTTTGAGTCTGGGGGGCAGGTTGTTGAGGCTGGTGAAGACTTGGGGTCGCAATCCTTGTGTTGGAGTCATAGTTTGCGCGGTTGAAGAAGCCTCTTGTCTTTGCAAGTGGTGAAGAATGCTGCTGGTCGTTAGACGGTCCATCCGGTGATTGATGGAGGAAGGCGTGACCCAGCCTCCAACGTTGCTGACTGCTTGACTCTGGATTCTGACGCTGGTTGTGAGGAGTACTGATAGCCGGTCTAGTAATTGTGTGTGCCGTGTAGTGACTTGACGCAGTCTCTCGAGGATCACTCAGCCCCAACTCCATGTCGGTGTCGTTCACGAGGCCATCCATAAGACGGAGGTAAGACGGTACTGCAGGCAGTTGAACAGGTTGATTCCCGCCTCTTCCGTCACTCTTCTTGACAGGTGATGGTGCACGGAAGGAGAATCTCGTGGCCTCTGGGTCTACTCCTACGTTCGCTAGTAGCTGGGATCGTTGGGCGTTATTTTCAACTGGTAAAGCCCCGGACATGTATGGTGTCTCGCTTGGTAGATTAAAGCGCGATGGTAATTGACCATCTCCTGTGCGCGATTCCGCTGCGTCTCGCCACTCTCCATTGTCATACATCTGCAAATCCGCATCGTGGTTTCGCGGCTCTTTTGACGGTGAACGACTACTTGAAAACTTCTTACGTATTGAGGGTATGAAGCGACGAACCGAATTCATGCTGGAGCGAGATTTCGACGCTGGAGGCGGCATTCTCTCACGGCTACTGCGAGCCTGGACCTGCACATTGGCTGGGAGAGGAGAGTCGACCCGTTGACGTTTCGATGGACGGTCGCTCGAAGAAAATGGGTTGGCGAAGGTTTGTGCCGAGCGCCCAGCGGTATGGGTCGATGACGACTTCTGGAATTGTCTATCGTCTTCAGCAGAAGCTTCGGCTATGCTCTCGATGTCGTCGAAATCATTGGACTTCAATTGTGTGTAATTTGGAACAGGCTCGACAGGCATTGCAAACCCCAGCGAAGAAAGCCGTTCTTTCATTCTACTATTCTGTCTACAGCTCGTCAGCGTCTGGCGAACGGATTGGCTACTGGGTCTGCTCACTCAATGACTTTGGGGAGCAATTTCATGTACTGCAGTATGGCTGCCTTGTTCTTACGTAGGATGTCCAGATCACGTACGTCGGCTTTGAAGAGACGAACTGTCTCCGCATCAGCATCAAGTTGATCTTTTACCATCTCGAGGCGTCGAAGTCTGTGTACTTCGGCCCTCAGCGCTTCCGCTTCGTTTGCCTGTTGTGCTACGGCTCGCAGTGAGTCATTTGCATGTTGCAAAGAGATCACCTTCGAGTGCTCTTCTGCGACGCGGTTCTGCGTTGTGACAAGTTCTTGCCTGGCCTGCTTCAGAGCGTCTGCGAGTGGCTTCGTCGTCCGGTAAGATATCCGACAGTAGCGAGCAAGTGCTAAATACTGGAACTGCGCACGTTGAGATTCATTCTATGGTAACGATCAGTAACGTACCCGAAGCACTTCCATCTCATTGGTCTCGTTTCTGAGGCTCATGGGCGGTGTCAAGAACCAAATAGGCGAGATCTTTGGGTCGTACTCGTCTCTGCCGAATCCGCGAACAGAGTATAGGTCGCGAGCAGTAGCATCGCCTTTCTTTTTGACACAGTATGGGCATGGCGCTCTAGGCGTCTGACCAGCGGGGTGGAATGGAGGTCCTGCACCGGACTCCGTTCAGTTTTGGTAATGCGATATTGTCGAGTACACTTACCGCCTCCTTCGAGGTGCTCGCCACAAAATACATGACAACAAGCGCTAAGGTACAGCTTCGTCACCAGGCGGTCCTTGGGGTTGATGCCGTCCGAGAGGCCCTGGACGGTTTCGTTGTGGCCCTCATAGCAATCAGCAAATGTAACGCCGCAGATCGAGCAGGAATAGATGAAGTTGAGCGCCGAAGCCCCAGGCTCTTGCGATGCCAAAGCTAGGTCTGACTCCATTGCGGTCGCTGAGGCCATGGGGGAGTTGCGAGGTGCGTGACGTGCGGTTGAGGTGAGACGCGCAGAATGCGGAAGTCGCGGTACTGCCAAGCCTGGGTCTACGCGCGCTTGCCTGCTCGAGTGAACTGCTGACGGCGAAACAACGCAGCTGCAGCATACCATGCATTTGAACATGAGATGCGGGGATTAAGGGTACTGCAACTGACCGTAATGCAGCGAACAGACTAGAGAGGAGCCGGATAGAAGACAATGAAGATGAAGAATGATTTTGACATAACATCACACAAAGAAAAGGTTGCGGCGGTATTTACAGGTACTTCTATCGTCCTCCACGCACTCCGGCAAATCGTCCTTTAATGTCTCACGCAAACGTCCTGCAAGGGTAACTGTGGAAGGTCAGTATCAGCTTACAATTGAGGTCAGGTCCACTTACTCGGCGCCATATGACTGCTCCTTCTCCAAATCATATCTCTTGGCACCGGTCTCGCTGCTGTGCAGACCGCTGGGCAGTGGTGGCATGCCGCCAGGGCCGAGGACGTCCTTGGCCAAACCTGTGTTCCTCTCAAAAGCAACAGCCAGTCCCTTTGCGCCCTCCTCGTGCGCAGCAACGAGCTGCTGGGAGCCGGCCTCGCCGATCAGCTCCTGCTTCGGCGCCGCAGCGCTGCCGACCTGGAGCAGCGCAACAGCATCAGCCTGCGTGACAGTCGAAAGCCTGGGGTATCCTCGTCGCACGTCACGCTTCCAGTAGGGGTTGTCCGCAATGTCGGCAGCAGGGATTGTGACGGGTTCGTCGTAAGTGGCCGGGTCGAGACCGCCGGGAGGAGGGTTACGGAATTGCGGGTTCATAGGAACACCGGTCGAGCGGTTGGAGTCAAGGGCGAACAGCCTGTTGATCGCCGCATAGATACCGGTGGGCTGAACTGTGTACTTCTGTTCCTGCCGTCAGTAGGCTGCTGGCAGAGTGGTGGTGGGTTACTGTGGAGGGGTGTTGTAGAGGTGCGCGAGGGATAGTGAGGCGTACCGCGAACGTGGTGGTGACCTTCTTGGACGCCATCTTGAGCGGCCCGGTATCGATCGCAGTTTCGAGGAGAGGAGGAGGGCCAATGCGTGGGTTTAGTTGTGCTGCGCGCGATTCGGTGTCGTAGTGCAGCCGGATGATGTTCGTGAAGCTCGAATGCAACTGCCAAGGCGGCACTTGCCGGGATGGGTAAGCGCCCCTGCGAGCCCTCTCATTCGTCACCGACATCACATCACACGCTTTCGTGTGTTGTGGGAACTATGGCTGCAAAGCTTCTTATCATGTACCGCGATACTGCTGCCACGTAAAGCAAAACAGGGCTTATTAACACTGTTACTCTCCTTGGCCCAAAGTTCGAAATCTCCTGTTGTCTACGATGATGTCACTCGTATACTGCACGCCATCACTACATGGCTTCAACATTCTTCGCCCGGCTGCTATCCATCTAGTGATCTTCTCATGAGGTAGAGCTTGCCGACGCTTCTTCATAGCCCAGCGCCATTGATGCCAATGCCTTTTGATCTGGTGTTCAGCTTCTTAGAGTGCGGGAATTGTTTTCCAGCCTATCGCTGGCATCATGTTGGCGTATCCAGACGGAGCTCTGTAATGCCACCGGCCTTGGACAGATCACCAATACTCACTCCAGTACGGGTATTTTTGCGGAGCTACAGTACAGATTGTCATTCTGTATGACGTCGCTTCAGACCTCACATCCTACCAATTCGTGCAAGCACACAAGCGTGCAGCCGTACAGTAAAGTCAATGGGATCTCCGTGTATCGTGATCGTGACGGTCCTATACTGTCTCCGCTTTGCGAGTGCCACCATGGAGGTCTCTCGTCATCCATGCTGAGAGGCATGACCTTGAAACGGAGCACTGCTAGTATGATACCCCTCTCGAAATGTCCCGGAGCTGATCGCTGGCTCGCTATAATGATGCGTAGGATGTCCGCGAGTGCCCAGCTGACAATATGTACTCAAGGCGCATATGAGAAGGCACATTCGTGTAGTTCTGGACCGGTCCCTTGATTGTGCGTCTGATTAGCCAGTAGATCCGCGTCGGAATTCATCGGTATCTTCCCTGATCGTGCACTGGCTCGTCGGATAGTTTTGCATCAGCTCTGCCAACAACGCTGGCGCCAACTGCACCGTGCTTGGCGATGGTTTTGTTTGTCGCCACAGGAAGCATTACTCACATCCGAGGTCTTTCTTTCTGTCAGACAATCTACATATTCTGCGACGGTGAAATAGGTGTAGCTGTTGATTTGTTGATGCTTTGTGTAGTCGGTGAACGGGTTTCTAGCTCTCAGTCAGTCTGGTCTGTTGGCTTGCTGGTTGCTGAACTGTTTGCGTGAAGTTAGCTGATTCAAGCGGACCTCATTACAATAGAGATGACCCACGATCATCAACTGCCACTTGTGAAACCACTCGACCATACATAAGGGATAAGCGCGTCGGTGCTCTGATCTCAATAGTGGTTTCGAAGCAATATACAATCACAGCCGGAATATCACACGCAACATTAGACAGCCCAATAATGGTCATCAGCTCGGCAATAGCCGGCGAGGGGGTATCTCATTCATGAACCTGGCCTGCGCCTAAAAGAAAACCCATACCCGACACACAATACTGTGTACGCATGCAGTGTCTTTATCTTGTCAGCTTCGACTGCCAGAAACGCCTCTAAAACCGACCCATACAGGGCCCACAATGCCGTGCCCGTACGCAGCAATGTAAGGTTCATATTGTCGGCTTCAATTTGAGATAACAGGTCGTCTTCATCGTCGTCTTCATCGTCGTCTTCATCGTCGTCTTCATCGTCGTCTTCATCGTCTTCATCGTCGTCTTCATCGTCGTCTTCGTCGTCTTCGGCGTCGTTGTCTTCGTCGCCTCCACTGCTCAGAGGGGACCACCCGACCCGTAGTGAATGGGGTCGTTGAGGTTAGCTCTCTGCTGTCCGATGTTAGTACTGGGTCTCCAAAACAGAATGGAGTCGCTTACGTAGCTGTCGTCGGCAAGTTGACGCCTGCCCAAGTCCTCCATCAGCCCCTTCTGCTGGGCTGTGTCAGCACGGAGACTGGCGACGAATAAATCCGCCAGCCAGCCATTTACCGCCTGGCCGGTCTGTTCCCAGCTCAGGACGATGATACCCGGAGGTATAGTGGACAGAGGAATGGAGTAGGAGGAGGGGCCAGTGCCTGGGGGATAAGCAGAGTTCTGCATTTTGTTGCTTTGAACTTGTTGTGGTTGCTTTGAAGCTTCTGCTTATCCCCAGCAAGCAATATTTATGTATGACTGGAGGGAGGCCAGTGCGTCGTTGCCGCGGAGTACTCCCCTTCACCATGAGTACTCGGCCGGCAACAAGGCCTCCCTCCCGTTTATAAGGCGGCTTCTGAAAAGAGCACCTATAGAAGGGAATGAGAGAAGCTGCAGCCAGTGACTCAAACATGCCCTCAAATCTAGGACGTCTTTGTTTAGCCATTGAAGACTCCCCATTTGTCTTGCCATTTGAGAATAGAGCATTCCGCTTCGATGTTCATAATCTGCCGTTTGACAAGAGCCCCCACAATGGCCTCGTGAGGGGTTTTCAAACTGGTGCGCAGGAACACAAGTGAAAGCAGCTCAGAGCCTGGATGCCTCTGAGAGAAGGCGCAGGACATGGAAGCCTTCCTACATCATGGCGCTAGAGCGAGAGCGAATGGGGGTAACTGAAGAGAACAAAAATGAGAGCAAATGGGAGGAATTGAGGAAGCCGGCAACATCGCAATGCCGAGACTTGGTGTGGCTGGTTTGGCTGAACATGATGGTGCCTTTGCATCAAGTCGACTGACTTGTCGAGTTGCCCAAAGATGTTCGAGCAGACTAAACAGGCGCAATGGTACACTCGAATTTGGATGGCCATGGGTCCGCAAGCTGAAGCCCGAGGGTGCTTGCAGCTTATGGACTTGCAACAAATCCGACCAAAACCGCAGCTTCTTGATGCAGAGAGGCTGAAGTAATCGGGTTGAATTCATTTGCTTCATCAGACATGCTTCAATGTAGCTGCTGAGTCGTCGTTGTTGCCTCTCACTCTGGTGCAGCTAGTCTTGCGATGGTGATGTGCCTGGCCATCCGGCGGCGCTGACAGGGTTTGCTCAAACACCAGCACCATCAACATCACCACGCACTAGTATTGCTTCAGGAACATTCGAAACACTTTGAACAGCTGCCATCGCTGGTGTAGAGCTCGAGATTCGCGGAAGCACGCCCGAGGACACGCCCACCAAGCTGCGTGCGAAGGTAGCCGTGAGCTCTATGCACCATGGCAGGCTTTTGAGACTCTGGGATGATCATCAAGAGCAAAGTCGGCTGTAACGGTACCTTCCTGGTTTCTCGAGCGCCGGTACATCGTCGTTAACCTGGGATTCGGCGCCATTGAGCTTGTCGGCGTGTCCCACTCTCTCCGCCGTGGGTAGGCCGCCGTGGGTAGGCCGCCGAAGAGCGCTCGCATTGCTGCGATCAAGAGATACGATGAGGAACACCCGGCTATACTCTGCCGATATGGTGACGATAATAATGACGATAATGATGACGAGATCAGCTCAGGAGATCCTCGTCTGCGTAGAAGGGGCGGAGCCGCGTCTGCAGGTTCCGGGCAAGGCTCCTGGAATCACGCCAGCCCCTCAACAAGACAAACGAAGGGCTTCGAAGTATCTTAGGCTGACAAGTCGCGATACTCCTTCTCTTGTTCTAGGGGTTTTACTGACCGCGTTGCGCAGGGAGGCGCAGGCTTTGCTCATAGCCGCCGGCTGGCAACGTCTCGGTCCGCGGACAATCGGAGATTCTCAGGCTTACCACCCCATTTGTAAAGTATGGCGAGAATCTTGCGACCGAAAGATAGGAAGACGGAAGCACAACTCAGAAAGAACGACGTTCAAGCTCCGGGTGCATGTTCCCTGAAGCGAAGCGGGGCTAACAGGAACACAACCACGGGGCTGGGCTTCATGTCCACACCACCTTATGGTATTCTCATTCTCAGAAAGGATCGCGGACACTGGATATATCGCGGAGAAAGAATCAGGAGCCTGTGATGCTTAGCAAACAGTCATCGCAAACCATCGACCGAGCATGGCGCACGGAGACGCATACCTTGGGATCGCAAGGACGCACACTTAAAGCCGAAGGTTGAAAGAGATAGGCTTAGACCTGGGACAGGCTCGAAAGAACATGATTCGCGTATCCGAAGACCTGTCCCAACCCCATGTCGCGTGGCAACACCAATACTAGTATCGACATCTTACGCGCCGAGCCGAGGGGGCCAACTTCATCTCTTTCCAATGCTTTCTCTTCCTCGTCCACCTCATGTAGATTCCAACTCTACCGGCATTCTTCTCTTCCACTCTGCTTTCGGCCAGAGGTCATAGTGTGTGAGATAAGGGTCGTCGGCACAGTTGAGAAGGAAGGTGAACACCTCGGTCGATATGCTGTTGAACTCCCACATCGAAGCGGTCGATTGCGTTCTGGAAAGGCCAAGCTCAGGTGGAAGGAGGACGGGTAGAAGACCCGCGTTGCGGCCCTTGTGCCAGGGAAGGGTGGAGCCCTCTGCCCCAGCACTAGCCCCAAGATGTAACGGAAACACCAACATCGCAGCGGATGGCGGTGTTCGGAACAAACCAGCGTCCTGAACGAACCAGCGTTGCGGCCCGTACAAGGGGAGGACTGAGTCCTCTACCCCGGCCGCAACTCGAGAACGTCATGAGACCCTGTACACATGATGACACGTTGTCCCTCACATCGGGCACGGCTGCGGATCAGCTGATGACGCCTCCGCACTCTTGGATGTTTTGAGTTTTGTGTATGGGACAATCGGAACAGGTGCAACTCAGCAGACTATGGTTGCCTGAGCCACTTGAAATATCGGTGCTTGTCGATACGCGCGGACGTTGGGCTTGCGGTAGGGTCCCGAATATAGGGTTACCCGCACATGACGGTCCCCACATACGAGTTGACCCATTAGGTTATGGTTGCTGATCGTCGCCACAGCGTCCCGATTGCTGAGCTTCGACGCCGCGTCCTGGTTGCTGAGCGTCGCCACGGCGTTAAATGCCCTTGCCAAGTCAAGGTTGCCGGCACAAAGGCCTTCGCAGCAATATTGGAGAGTGCGGAGCCGATTTCGGGCACCTCGCCGGTCTCAAACTTCTCTTTCGCGTCCCGTGAGAAGAAGAGAAGAGGAGAGGTTGCCCTGGTAGCACGTCAGCAAGAGCAGCGCCGTCAAAAGGGAGCGTACTTACACGCGTCGTCTTGATCGTCACCAAGGTGGAGCAGATCCCCATCCACAGATTCCCTCTGTTACAGGTCAGCCCGAACTACTGCACCGTACTTTCGAGTGCAGCTGATGTGAATCGCAAGGCTCTCTGCGGTAGATCCTGTGAAAAATTCGGGCTCGACACCGACATTGGGGCCGAAGGTCGCTCCTCGTCTTCATCATGATAATGTATGGGGAGAACATCGAAACGAGACTTACAGATGCGACACGTTGTAGAAAAACCAAGAGGGGAATGAGATCCCAGTAAGATTTCGAAGACAGCCATCGTTCATGTGGCTTTTCGAGCTGCAGCCACATACCAACTTAACACAACAAACGCAGCAGGATACTGAGATGTTGATTTGTTGCGTAAGGAAAAGGAGGAAAGAACATGTATTGAGGAGAGGAAGCTGGCGGGCGATGGATTTATACCTAAGCCCCACCCGTACTGGCGCCACCCTCACCGCCGTGCAGCTGGGCTGCGACTGCGGCTTCAGCTTCACCCTTGCTGAGCTCATCCCAAGATGCAACACCACAGGACTGAGCTTTCAACATTGGGAAAATTGGAGGAGGACGCTTCGAGCTTTGGTATTCTTTCCATGCTGATCTCGTTGGAATATATGGGTTGAGTTTTGAGAAAGTAGCCGACGAAACCAACCAGTACAATGAGCTCAACGCAACGCCAGGGGCACGGACCTGAGCCCTGTGAAAACGCAGCAGGGAGGGGCAGGAAGAGTGACGTCGTGGCCTTCACGGGGTCGACATATCTGGGAATACCGGGCGAGCCTACGACACCCCATTACAGCGCACACGGTCGGAGGTGGGTGCAACGATCTCTGCGCTTCTTTTGACATCGGTCTTGAGCAATTTGATGCAAAAATGGTTGAAATTCAGGACTGCGAGCGTATTCCACGCGAGACTGTCCACGGCAAACAGGGTGCTCCACAACACCATGAGCCAATTTTTCATGCGGTGAAGGAATTGCGTGGCAACGTACCTTCTAGCGCGATATGGCAATGCATCATGCTGAGAAAACCACCCCCACAAGTCCTCGAACAAAGCGCGGCTTTCTTCAACTTGGCGTTGTGAAGATCGGGTTGGAAGAAGGAATTTGTTCATTCAAGATACGCTGCACAATGCAAGTATTGCGGCGAGCAATTTGGGATTGAACCTTATGGCATTGTGCAATCGCTGCGCGACCAGCCGAGACCATCCCGACCAATGCTTGCGATTCTATTCTCATACTGGGCCTCTGTGTGCAGCAGATTGGGGTCGGAAGCCCATGGGGATCGCTTCACTGATACGTAGCCCTCCACCTTATCTGAAAGCGAACGCCTTGGACCCACATACCGTTTGGACGGCATTTCCTGTCATAACTCCCCTCTCGCGACGGCGCGTCCAACCTCGAATCACTCGTGATGGCATGTACCTCGAACGATCGCAACACCGCAGAGCTTCTTCCCACCTTCAGCATGCAGGGAAATACCCTGGGCGCTCGACTGAGACAGACCTATGTTGAGGACGCGGAAGGCAATGGAGACTACACTCTCGAAGACCAGCTACCCCACGAAGACTATCGTGCCGCTTCGGAGCAGCCCCTTGAATAGCACGGCGTCGAGATCACACCAATGCTTGGTGAGCACTTGCTACATGCTAAAGGTCATAAGACTAATGCTGTCAGGCGCTGTCATACTTTGTGTGCCGTTTGCGCTATGGTCGCTCTGATCCGCGCTCCATTGAGGGTAGCACGCCCACAAAGAACCGTGAGCCTTGATACTCAGGTAGCTACGAAGATCTACAGCCTACCCAACTGGGCAGATTGTCTGGATGAACGAGTCCAAGATGATTTGGCGGTGTGCATAAACGGACGAGAAGCCAATTTCGAGTCCTACACTCTTCAGCATCTACATAATGATGCATACACACCAAGACGTTACACAACGCCAATTGTTTGCTTTCAGGCTACTTGAGTCTCTATATTTGTTGTCCGAGTATGGCAAACCGCTCAAGGTAGTGAGGCGTCGTCTGAAAGTTTGTACGTTTTCCGTTCACTTTGACGACTCTTTGTAAGCAAGCGCTTGTGCCTGTGGAATTTCACAAGCTCGCTACAACATCCATTTATACACATATCGCTCACCACTTTGCATTGTAAGCCGTAAGTCCCCTCTCCAAATGCAAATCTTAGTGCACCTCTATTGTTGATTTTTCAGTAGCTGATGCGCTCTCTCCAGGTATCACATCACCACAATGCCTCCAGCGGGGTAGATGCGCCGCACTTCACTCACCAAAGAGAAGATACTACTATATAGCATCAACATCAGCCGAAAAGAAAACAAGGGCCACATACCATCGGTACAAGCGACGAAAAGTACGTCCGTCGCTGGAATGCAGTCGACAGTGACGCAGTCGATCGTCAGGCCCCCCCGCGCCCGCACCCACGCCTAGCCCACCGCACTCGTTCCTCCGCCGCCGCAGTCTCAGGAGTATGTCATCCGTTGCCGCTGCCGACCAACGTCAAGCCAATCAGCCACAGATCGCATTCTCTGACCCGATCATGTTCAACGACACTGTAGACATGCACGAGAAGCAGATCAGTGTACGTCTTGCACTGCTGTATCTGGTTCACAAGACCGCTGCTGTTAAGCAAAGCATTCACGAAGATGCGAACAACAACAATAACACAAAAAAGAACGGCAGGAACAAGGAAATTGGTAATAGTAAGAAGAAAGAAAAGAAGGATAACGAGGACCACCCACGGCAAATCTCGGAAGCAACTTACAAAACGACCATGAAGTAACCTCTCGTCGAACAGGTCGTCCTTGTCTTCGTCTCAACAACCACGACCAAGCGTCATGCGACGTGGAGGACAAGGATCTGGAGCTGTTCTTCAGAAGTATGTTCGCCGGAATGACGGAGACGAGTATGGGCAGCTATCCCATCAAGATAGGGACCCAGCGAGGACCCTCCATTCAGTGTTCTGACCTTGAGCTATTATATATGAATTCCGCAGGTGCAAAGTCAATTTTTTTGTCTTCGAACAATGTCTCGCCTGGGAGAGCTTTTTTCCGATGAATCTCTACATGTTCATCACTGATACTGTGTCCTACCTGATCCACCTTGCCACATGCTCTCCATCTGAATAAACTAATCCATGGTCTTTGAGGCCAGGAGAATGATCTCCCTGTGCGACTTGCTGTGCCTGCAAGCCTTCGATAAAAATCTTGGGCCTTCTGGTGACAAAATCGCTACGTCTACCACGCTCTGGTTTGCGTCGTCCACTCACTTCCACTAATACCATCAACATCGTCTTTCTTTCTCTACATGTGTTTTACGATATACACCCTCAGGTTCCTCACAGAGCGAATTCGAGACCTCTTTGCGATCGATTATCGGGCCCTGTCGTTCCACCTTTTCCCTATACATGTACACACACTTCGCTTTCCATTATTGTAATTTTCAAAAGTCGTGTTCACATCTGCTTTGCGGATGAATTTCTTCCATCCAGCAGTCGTTGCACTTACTCGTTCTCTTGTATGCAGCCTCACACACCGAGACCCATTTCAGTTTCGTTGTAAAGGGCAGCTTAGACCCGTCCTCGTCTCTGAAAGCCTCACGTAGAATCACAAAGTAGAATCATCAACTGACATGCAGATGAAATGAGAACCATAGTTTCCAAAGGGAAAAATGATATATCCACACCAGACCTAAACCGCAATCAGAACGCCTCGCTATCATCATAAAATCCATCATCATCATAATCGAACAATCCACGCTCTTCTACCCCGCAAAGCTCATCGCAGCTACAACCCTCACACCACATGATCGTGACCTACATCCCGTTAGCCCATGTCCCTCGCTACCTCGAAGCCTCAAAACTTACGACCAAGCGCCCTCCCCTTCTTCCCCAAAGCCTTCGCCTCACTCTGCTTGATCTTCGCCAACCGCGCCTCCTCCGCAGCCTCCCTCTCTAGCCGCCTCACATGCTCGCGCGCCTCCCTGACCGCGTTCTTCGCGCGGAACAGCGCCGCGTCGGCCTCGCGCTCCGCCGCCTCTGCAGACCGCAGCGACTGCGTGGCGGCGTGGATGCTGGGGTCGTTGGAGCCGCGGTGCAGGATCGACGAGTGGCGCTTGGTGCTGGTGGTGCTAGTGCTGTGGTGGTGCGACGCGCGGTGGATATCGGAGCTGGACGAGCGGCGGCGCGAGAAGAGGCCTGAGCGGCGGGGCGGGGAGACAGGGGCGGGGGGTGGAGAGGGCTCGCGGCGGGCGAAGAGAGGCATCTTGGACTGGGGCCGGGGGGCCGGGTTGGTGGGGGCTAGGGTGCGGAGGGGTGTGTGGGTGCGGAAAGTGGATTGGGTTGGGACGCTGGACGGATCGGACGGCAGGGAAGTTCTTATACTGGGTGTCGTGTGTGTGCGACGTTGCGCTGGTGGTTCAGGAGCGCAAAGCAGGATCAGGGAATGGGCGTGACGTCAGATGTGACGATCTCAGCCCTATCCACACGCGGCACCGCGACGGTGAGATCATCGTGTTCAGCCACTCAATGCATCACGATACGGCTTGGATCCGATTCTGGTGAAGTTTGAGGCTTGGGGAATGTTCGATATTGGAAAGATAGACTAAGACGGACTAGAGAGCGTTTTGGTGGGTCTTTGACTGCGGCTGGACCCTGGCGTTCCAGCTTTGGAGGGAGCTAGTGAGTGAGCTCGTCCATACCTCTACTACATCGTGTGCGTAAAACTTTTGTGTTCAATGTGATAAGGTAAGAAGTGACCTGCAAAGATTGAGAAGTCAGGCGTTCTCATCAGAAGCTCGGTCATCAAAACCACTACAGTCCGCCAAACCATCGTCAAAGAGAAATGGTCGAATGTTGTCGGGGCGCTTGCTCATGTCGTTTGTTCTGGGGTGAGAATGTGATTGTAGAGTGACACTTCAGTATGCCTAGCCATAATGCCTAAACTGCGCTGCATTTCTATGTATCTTACGGCTATCATTGGTTGAGATATAATTTCTAACAGTTTCAATTCTCCGCTTTCAACTAAAGACAATCATTCTCACATACATCGCAGCCCCAAGAAGCCGGCTACTAGACGTTAATTTTCCATATCGTTACATACACCTACAACACCTGCCATGTCATGCGTACCCCAAAACACCAAACACCAAACGCCCCCATGCATCTTTTAGACCCAACACGTCATCAACTACACTTGGCCGTCTCGCCCTGCCCAAACGCCAGTTTTGCCGTCGTCTTAATCATGCTGATAACCAGCACCGTGCACCCAAACGCCACCACGCCCATCGCGAGATACGTTTGCGCGGTGCGCTTCTTCGTGAGCTTGATGAAGCACAGCGGGGGCAAGATAAACGCCAGCGCGCACGCGCTCGTCGCGCCGAACAACTCAAACACCACGCCGAGGTCGCAGGTCAGCAGCGACAGCACCAGTGCGGAGACCACCAGCGAGGACGTGAACACGACGTGGCGGTTGGGGTGGTACGGTTCGTCGGGGAACCAGTATTCGTTCATGACTTCGCGACAGACGAAGGCCTCGAGCGGCAGGGTGGTAAGCATGTTGAGCCCGAAGAAGAGGCGCGCGATGTTGACCATGAGGTTGTCCTGCGGGAAGTTGTTGAGCACGTTGCCGAGCGTTTTGTCGCCGAAGGTGAGGTAGCCCGAGAGCGCCATGACGAGACACGCGAGCAGCGAGATGCCGGTGCTGTAGTGGGTCACGCGCGAGAAGCGGTCGATGGTGGGTTTGCGCAGCGAGCCGTAGATTAGGAGCGAGTTGTGGTGGCATACGAAGGCGAAGGAGATGACGCCGATGGCTTCGAAGATGCCGTCGTTGATTATGAGGGAGCCACGTAGCTGGCCCTTGGATTCGGCGGGGACGCGGAAGGCTTGCGTGACGACGGTGATAATGATGACAATCATGCTGACCAGGGCGAAACCACTGGCTTTGGCGAGCTGTTGTGCGTTAGTGGGGATGGTGCATGGGCTAGCAGAACTCATCACCTTTGCAATATCGCGGTAGAGAGACAGTGGAAATGAAATGCCCAAAATAAGCAGGATCATGACGGCTCTTCTATTGGTGAGCAGCCACAGGAATGGCATGTCTTCAAGAGCGGGAAATAGGTGGTCCATAACCTGGGGGATGGTATCTCCAACAATGACACAGAACGCCATCATGCCACCGAAAGCACTGTGGAGGGTCAGCAGTGCAATTCCTATCTATGACGTCCAACATACAAGAGCCATTGCGCCAGCGAGATGGCCACCAGGCCGGACTTTCCGAAGCAATGCTGAACTGTCGCCTGAAACGAGTCTGTCCCGCTGAGCTTCGAGTTGATGACGATCAGGCGTATGGTCCAGTCGACGACGACGGTGAGGCCGATGAGCAGGACGGTGCCTGCGAGGAGGCCCGCATTTTTGAAAGCGTAGGGTTGCCCGATGATGCCGGCGCCGCTGCTCGTGTCAGCCTGAGAATCCACATCCGCTGCGCCAGAGAGGCTCACATGATGCTGTTGGCCATGTTCATGAACGAATTGCGCATGCCACTCCGCGGTTTCGCGCTCTCGAGATGGTCCTCTGGGTCAAAGTCGGCGGCGACAGTGACGCTCGGCGCCTCGATGCCGGTGAGCAGAGGCAGGCGCTGCACTCGCTCTCGCCCGTCGTCCGCCTGCCCGTCCATATAGTCCTCGCCCTCGAGCTCGATCCACTCGCGATTCTGGGCGCCACCGTTCATGCTCCGGCGCACCGGGTCTTCGTCGAACCTGACCCGGTTGGGTGTCCGTGGCGTGCCATCTGGCCTCACGTGCGCAAAGGACGACTGCCGCTTGAAGCCGGTGCCATTTGGGCGCGTGCCGGGGTATGCAGGGGATGTCGAATGTGCTCGCGAGGACGTGGGAGAAGGTGACAGGTGTCTGGGCCCTGCGCGAGGGCTCAGTGCGAGGTCGTCCTCGCTGTCGGAGTTTTGCTCATGCAAGAGCTGTCGGGATTCGCTCATTTTAGCATTGTCGATGTCTGGAGGGTTCGAATAGCGAAGGCAGAAAGGTGTCAGCCCGGCAATGTTGACTCGTGAATAGTACCCCTGTAGCCGCCGCGTTGATACTAACGCCATTGGGTTGGCGCAGCATGTTGCCCCCGGACCCCAGTTGTGCCAAGCTCGTGGATTAGTAGGCAATTGAGAAGCGACGTGTAGATGTGACGAGAGTGAAGATTTCTAACTCTCCATCGGATTGACCACGTTGACATCACAGCGTAAATATCTTTTTGAGTAGGACTATGCTGGATGTATTTTGACCCCCAAGCAGCCAGATTGCAGGCCTGCAACGCACAACTCGTGCCTATGCAACAGAGCCCGAATCCATAAAAGCGGAATACGAATGAAACTACTAAAATCAAGCAAGACGCCGAAGCTATGCGATCCCAACCGTCTAATAATGTTCGCCCTTTCGAACACTGAAACGCCATGCTATGCAAACGACCAAACCCAGACAACTTTCGGCAAGACTTCGATTCCATCATTCGTCTTAGACTTCGTGATCAGTAGCCTTCCGCGCCCTGCTCTAAAATCGGTCGATCGAACTGCAGAACAATGCTGCGCATATTCGGACTGGTCAGGCCCCTCCTTCGTACAAGACCTCCACACTTGTTGACCCTGTCAAAATCGACACTCGATCCTCTCCGCCCCGCAGCACGTTCCTAATTCACTGTCGAGCCTCTTCGCGCATCGCCCGCCGAGGCCAACTCGCCGCCACTTGTATCTCTCCTGCGTCTTACGATCTGCAGACGTGGCAGCGGCGGGGTGCCGGGGATAACATTGTTTCCGTTGCCCAGCGCATCGTTCTCGAGATTGTAATTGCTCTGTCGGCGTTTCGTGATCGCATCGCCGAGGCGGCCAGCGGCGTTCTGTGCGCGCGCTTTTGGGAGGCGGGAGCGTTCGGGCGCACCAGTGCGGGAGTTGGATTGCAGGTGCAGCAGTGAGGACGTTGCATCTCGAGAGGCGGGCCGAGCGGTCGATGGGCGAGCAGCCGCGGTGGGAGATGCAAGAGCGGCGAAAGAGGTAGTAGATCGTGCGAGGACGGGGGCTTTCGAGGAGCGGCCAGCCGATTGTGGCGTCGTGTTAGGGTCTTCGATGAGGTCCCACATCGAGCTCGAGGATTGAGTACGGGGAATGCGATCGCGGCCACTGCCCGGTGTGGACATCGGTGGAACAAGGAAGTTGTTGCCCTTCAGGCTTGTTGGTGTAGGTGGAGTAAGGCCCAGCCCAGTACTAGCCAGAGTAGAACCACTGCTTGAGCCAGAGCCGTCGCGGCGGCCAGACGACGAAGCAGGCCGACGAAGATTCATGCCGATGTTCGATGCTCGACTCAAACTACGTTTGCCACTGCTTACAGAGCTGATCCCGTTAGCCTCAACATCGTCGCAAGCCTGAACAAGCTCTTCCGCCATTTGTCGAACAAGGACAGCAGGGTCCTGCTCCATGAGCCAAGTGGTGCGTTCATAGCAGCCGAACGCGCGGATCAGCCAACAACCTTCCTCCTTTGCGTCACAGATCGTTCGCAGGATACGCAGCAAGTTCAGACGCGTAACAGCGTCTTTGTGATTGAGCTTTTGCTCCGTGCGTGAGAAGATGTCAGGAACTGCCAATGATGCAGCGATAGACGGCGAAAGACGGACGAGCTTTTGCAGCGGCTCGAGCATGTTTTCAAAGGTAGAGCGAGATGGTCCTGACGAAGTGTATGCTACGATGATTGCTGTTGTGAAATTAGAATGAGCAGAAAGCAAATATTGCTCAACTCTTGCGGTCTCCTCCTGAAGCCTGCGACTCGTTAGTATTATTCTGGGATGTCAAAAGTCGATCAACGTACCAAACAAGAATGGCATCCAAAGCAGTCACTGCCCAGTTGACATCACCGAGTAGCGACACGTAGAATGCGAGTCCCTTTGCATCCCACAGCATTTTTCGAGAGACCTTGCCCGAGTTGACCATCTCAAGCAGCACAGGTAGTGCAAATTCTTTCAAGGGGCCGCCATCATTGACAACATCCTTCAGAAGCGGAATAATGTCAGACAGCGCTGCCTCCTCCTGGCGGCTCTTGTTGTGACGACAGAGATTGTACATTGTGTTCAAGATCTGATTAGAGATCTCGCGCTGGAACGAACGGGTCGAATCGTTGCCCGGCCTGATGCTGCCCGACTTCGATCCAGATGCGCGAGTGACCTTAAGCAGCTCGATGAGGATGTCAATCGCGTTCGAGTTCTGTAGTGCTTCGTGCGTGGATGAAAGAGAGCTGAGGTTCTTGATGAACTTCAACATAGTGATTTGATGAGGCGGCGCCATCTTGCGCAGATCCTTGAGTACACCTGAGAATGTTAGCTATACCTTAGTCTACTGAGAACTGACTCTTACGCTTCAAAATCATACGATCTGCCACTAGGTCCTTGACGTGACTCTCGGCCTGGCTGAATATGAGGAAAATGTGCACGATCCTGCCCACGATGAGCCTCGCAACTTCGCCGTCCTCTTCGACCATCCGGTTCAGTACCAGCGACAGAGGGTAGAGAACGCTGCTTCTGCTGAAAATCCGACAGAAGTCATTCTTGGGAGTAGGTCCTTGCAACTCGAAGACGCCGTACACTCCGTTGACGCCAATCAGAACAAGATCGCGCTCAGCATCGATGTCTTCCTCAAGAAACTCCACGAGGACGTTAATACCTCCACAGCCGATGAACATCTGCATGGTAAGCGTGCTCGTCTGATACATTTGTCGCACGAAGGCTGCAGCTTCCTTGCGAATTTCGCTTGGGTATCTCTTGTACGCATACTGGCAGATCGTAGGTATGCCTCCTAGGAAAGAAAGGCTTTCTTGCGCTTCTGCATCCTCCAGGATGATCAAGTTGATGATCTTGAGAAGTGGAAGCACAAGATCATGAGGCGGGATGTTGCCCAAGATCTCCAACACGGGCAGCATACCGTGACTTCTCAGAATGATGGAGCGCTTATCCGGCGCTTCGTACAAGACTTGGAGGAGTTGGTCTGCGATATCGAGGAGGACGTCGTCGGGCTGACTAAGCTTTAAGCAGCTGACCAGATGCTCAGTCATCTTCGTCAATCGATCGTCGCGGTCTCGAGCAACGTTATTCTCGAGGTTGATGGTATCAAGGCCTTCGTCGAGATTCGCAAACGGATCCATATCGTCTTCATCTGCGATCATGAAAGAGCCGGACATCTTGGTAGTGATCATGGCAAGACTGCTATGCTCACTGCCACTGTCACTCTCTGCTGCCGCTGTGAGTGTGGACTGTGGGCCACCTTTGATGTCTCCGACTATCTCAGAGAAATCGTCGCCCTCATCTTCAGCGTACTTTTGAATCTCGATCTCCGACTGTGTTCGATGGAGCTTGCGGTTAGAAGCCGTGCTCGCCGCCCGCTGCCGAATTGTTCCTTGGCCCTTGAGCTCCCTTGACGATTTCAATGTCGGCCTCAGGTCTGTCGGATGAAACAGTCGCGGAGAGAATATATCGGCGGGCGAGCCTGAGAGTACTGGAGTCAAGTGCGGTGGTTGTTGTGGTACGACTACAAAGGGCTGCGAATGTTGCAATGCTTGCACGCGCTTTTCAAAAGCATCTTCGTCTGCCGGCATGAGGTCTGAGTAGTCTTCTTCCTCTGAGTTTTCACGAAAAGCATTGCTGTTTCGATTTGGCACAAGTGCCCGCTGCTTAGAAACTTGAGGTGCCTGGGGCACACCACGCAGGAAGGCAGTCTTGGGCTGAGCATCATAGCTGCGACGTTCTTCATGTTGCGAGGCGTTTGACGATGACCTTGAGTTGGAAGCCGATGTCGATGCTGACGCTGACGTCGATGCAGAAGACTTCGATTTTGGTGTCCGAGGTTTCGCAGATTGTCGTGGGCTGAAGCTGCTGGAAGGGCCTTGCAGATGCTGTAGATTCAGAGGACGTCTCATGGTAGCTTCACCGTCGCCTCCGTCAGGGCTGTCAACGACAGCCTCGAAGCTGGCGAACGCCTTCAGTTTGTCGCTGGAGAACAGACCCCCAAAGTTGTCTTGGGGCTTTCGATGCGATGGCATTTTCAAAGCCCGCGGCGAAATGCTTTCGGCGAAATCGTTGTCCCAGTTGTCGTCTTGATCCAGCTCCGGTGAGCGGAAGGCCTCCGCAGTGGGCCTGGACTTCGATACGTTGAGATGATCGCCGCTTACTGGCGGTTTGCGCGCAGCTACCGCAGCCCCGTTTGCATGTGCAGGGGAGGGAAAGTGCTGCGACGGCTTTTGCACGCCAGATGCCAGCCTCGAGGTTCTACGCAGCGAGTTTGGAGATTTGAGAGCCTCGTTCCACTCTTGCACAGACTTGACAGCTTCTTGGTATTCGGTAGGTTTCGCGGGAACGGCGGCTACGGTTTTCTTCACGCTCTGGATCCAAGGATGCTTGAGCAATCGCTTCGCAGAGATACGCAGAGTTGGGTTCTTTTGGAAGCATTCCATAAGGAATTCGCGGAGTAGCTAGATTTGTCAGTAATGCAAGCATGTAAAAGGCGCGCAGAACTTACAGGCGAAGCGCTGCCAGGTATGGGCGGGTGCTCGTCGTTGACGATCCTGAATAGGGCCTGCATAGGCTGCAGCTTGTGGTATGGCGGCTTGCCTTCGATCAGCTCAATGACCGTGCATCCCACGCTCCAAATGTCTGATGCAGTAGTGGCGCCTGACAATTCAATAACCTCCGGTGCCATCCAGTACGGTGTCCCAACAACGCTGGATTGGTCGAGGCCTGACTGTTTGGTGGCCACACCAAAGTCCGCCAGCTTCACGAGTCCCTCCTTTGTAGTCAGAATATTAGCTCCTTTGATGTCCCTGTGTATGACACCCTGCTCGTGGAGGTAGAGCAGGCCGTGCAGCGTCTGTGACATGTACAAAGCAACCAGGTTTTCTGGAAACTTGCCGAAGTTCTTGCAGATGCTGTGCAACGAGCCGTTCTCGCAGTACTCCAGAATGATGTACAAGCTCTCCGAGCTGCGCACAAAGCCCTGGTACTTGACAATATTGGAGTGATTCAGGTTCTTGAGCAGGTCGATCTCCATCTCCATGTTCTTAAGATCGGCAGCGCCCAGATTCTCGAGGCGCACCTGCTTGATGGCAACCGTCTCGCCGGTGCCCCAGTTGAGGGCGCGGTAAACGCTGCCAAAGGCGCCCTTACCCAGACAGTCGCCCAGCTGGTAATCCTTGAGGCCGACGACATCTTGGGCAGCGCGCTGTGCCGCGCCGTCGCGGCTCGGACGCTGTTCACGCTGCTCGCGGTCGCGCGTCTGGGCGCCGTGGTTGGACGAGGACGAGGCCTTCTTCTCGTGGCGCGGCGTGCCGGGGTGGGCGGCGGAGGGCTGCGAAGAGCGTGAGCTGGGGGCGCCGTGCGAGAGCTTCGAGGGGTTGTGAGACACCATGGCGGGCGCTCGCTAGGCGGCGTGCCGCGTCGCGTGTCGCGTGTCGCGTATGTTCCGTCTGGCCCGCGGCCAGCTGCCAGAGTGGCTCGGGACGCGTGCTGCCTTAATCGCGCGATGGGCGTCTGCTCGTGGTGGCGGTCGAGGGCGGTGAGTGCGGTGGCTGCGGTGGCTGCGGGGGTGGGTCACGAAGTTGGGCGCGCATTCCTTCGCATACACAGACGACAGAGACAGAGAATGCGGCCGAGTCCTGCGCTGTTGTTGTCTTCGACTGCGCGAGTCGCGCGGCCTCACTGGCGGGGTCTGTGACAGCGCCGTGGCCGTTCTTTGGCGGTTCTGGGCTGCTTGCGTCGTGGGGATCCCAGCCGCGACGGGCGCCGGCGTGCGTGATGTAATTACGTCCGGCGTAGCCTGCTACTGCAAGGAATGCGAGACGGAGAGCTCTGCGCGCGACGCCTGAGCCTGCAGCGTGCACTCGAGCATGCGGGGTACGGCGACGAGGAGGGTGGGCAGGTGTCAGACGCGGTGAAACAGCTGCGAGCTCGACGTTCCCAGTCACTCGCAGGCGTCATTGGAATGGTAGCGGCTCGACTAGCACACCACACTCCAGCGCCCATGCCAATATCCTGCGCTGCGCTCGAACCGTCCCTTGGGCTCCCGTGCAACGCGCTCGACAATAACGCGTCATGAATCAGCTGCCTGCATAGCCACACCCGTCGACGGTCCGCTGTCACCACGCGCTCACCTGCAGCCGCCCATCGTGCCCCTTGTTCAGCCCTGTCCTCCAAGACGCAGATCTGGGGCAAGACTCTGGCCTAGAAGCGATCATGCCAAGTGCGATCAGAGCAGTCCTCGTCGACTTTGATCTCCCTCACACTTGGAAGCGCTGCGACACTCGACATAGCACTGCGCCAGGCCACCAACCGCCAGGTCAACTTGTTCCTGACTAAGCTTCGGCCGACAGCTGCTTCAGGGCCGTGCCTTGGTTGTGCAGGGCAGCCATGACACGAAAATGGCACGAAGGGGTTCTGTTGAGGCCTAATGACGCCTGACTTTCTTGGGTATCACTTCCTTCATTGTGCTTGACTATCAAATTCAGCGGTCTATCTTCACCAGACGCCGTCCCTATGCTATGCCTGCCCATAACCCATCATTTACTACCTTATCGTCCGGCGACGACGTTGAGCACACCACCATCGACAGCGATAATCTCGCCGTTGACATAAGAGTTCTTCGTGAGGAAGAGCACAGCCTGTGCCATCTCCTCGTCATGGCCAGCTCGTCCCTGAGGAACATGGCCCTTCTCCTGGATCTTCTCGTCGGGCAAATGGCTCTTCTGGTCCTCGTCGCTTTCCTTTGCAGTCATCTCCGACGGAAAGTATCCTGGCGCGATCGAGTTGACCCTGATTCTAAGTTTCTGGAACTCGGCCGACATGAGCTTGGTCAAATGGACGGTGCCGCCCTTTGCAGCGTTGTAGCTGAAGTGCCCCTGTGCGTGGCGCATGATTCCAGACATGGAGCTGATGACGATGACTGAGGCTGAGAGGTGACCGTGGGTCTCGGTGCCCGCCTGAAGAAGGGGAAGCAGGACGACAGTGGTGAAGTATACAGAGCTGACGTCGGTGTTGTAGGTCTGGGCCCAATCCTCAAAGGTCTCGTTGTCCCAAAGCTTCTGCTTCATCTCCGTGGCTTTCTCTGCATCAGGCTCGGCTTTCTCGCTGCTGATACCAGCTGCGGCGACGAGAAGGTTAATGTACTTCTCCTTCTTTGATAGCTCCTCGTACATCTTCTCGAGATCGGATTTCTTGGTCACATCGCATGGACTGAGAGCAATGATCTGTCCTTGGTCCTTGGGGTTGTGCGATTTGACAGCCCTCTCGAGAGCCTCCTGGCGGCGACCTGTGATGTACACTTTTGCGCCTAGAATCATTTCTTAGGCTTGACACATGACAATGATCTGCGAGGGACCTACCGTTTGCTGCCAATGCTTGCGCAGCCATCAGCCCGATACCAGAGCCACCACCAGTGACCACGCAAACATAGTCCTCAACTGAGAACAGCTTCGACGCCTGAAGATTTTGTGTGCTCGCCATCTCTTGTGCTTTTGGGTAGATCAAAGTTGCAGATAGGTCTAGAATGAACATATAATACTTTCAACGCGATATGACTCTTTATACGCCCGCGTTACGTAGAGGGGAAATGTTTTTGACATGACGTACCAACGAGGCATACGTGATAGGTGTCAACCGTCATCCGTAGTTCGCACCTTACGCGAAGCGGCTAGAGCCAAACACGCCCGTTGGGGTCTAGCTTCCGCGATCTCAAGATCCACCAAGATTATCTCAGCCGCAACGCGTCTCGCGACGTTGACATCTCTGCCTGCAGGTGTTGGACGTCGAAAGGGTGGCCTCTCAGGCTCTGTAATATTTTGTGTATTCGAATTCGTTCTCTACCTTCATTTCTTCATTACCATTGACCTGTACACCATCTGTAACCGCCTCTGATCGCCCTTTCCAACTTTCTGAACTTTTTTCCGCTTATAGCACGTGCCCTCCTATTTTCACGTCGCGACCTGCCAATCGTTGTAGAAAATCTTTTATCGCCCTCTTTCTGTGGCGGTACCGCATCTATCGACTTTTGTCCCTGCAGTTGATATGGCAGCACCAAATTCAGCCTCGGCCGATCTGGTTGTTGCAGCACCTGCCAACGACAAGCTTCAAACATGGCCGGAACCAGTTGATACGCCTGGCGTCCTCCCGCGCCACCTTCTCAGACAAACATCTTCTCGCCTTCCTTTTCTTGAGATCTTGCATCGTTTGCTGTATCGCGTGCGGCCAGACACCCACAGCGATTTGGATAAAGTTTTGGCAGCGATAGCGCTATATAGCGCTGCTGTACCCATATATGGATACCTCAAGGACTTTGCTGTATGGGCATTCACTGTTCAAGTCACGATATCAGAACAAGATCCGTGAGTGGAGTTCTAACCTGTTAACGATCTTGCTGACCTAGTTCCATAGAACTGCCAAGGACATACTGGCTTGGATGAGCTCCAATGTGATCCAGAACCGCCGGAGTAGGAGTGCTATGATCATCACAGAGGGACAGCAGGACGAAATCCGTCGTGTCTTGATGGGTCCGCATAGACAAATCGGAATTCGTAAGATACCAGGCGTTGTAGAAAACGAGGTGATCTGCTCGCCTCCCATCGGCTCACGAATATTTTGGTGAGACTTCCCAGCACTACTTTCCTGTCTACACTTTACGTTTTGCCTCCTGTACGTCTTCAACTTGAACCGTCCCACTGACTGAGTAGGGTTGGTTTCCGACCATATCTCTTCGATCGTGTAGGAGAATCGAGAGGTACGATGCTCGGAGGGATGCAAGGATCTCCTGGTAATTCTACCGACGCAAACGGCAGGCTTCAGAACGCCCTCACTCTCACTACGCTGGGCTGGAATCTGGAGCCTCTCAGAAACTTTGTGGTCCAATGTCAGCAATGGAAGAAGACCAACATGACCGGCACAACGACCGTGTATTTTGCGGGAGGTAGCGGTTACGAGTATGGCGGCGGCCAGTGGCAGTCGGTCAGCAAGCCTGTGCGCAAACTCGACACCATTGACATGGATGAGAGCATCAAGCTGGATCTTGTGCAAGATGCTGAGTATTATTATAGCGAGCAGTCGTAAGTGACTTCACAATATCGGGTCATCTTCTGGCTTACGCTGATTTTTTAGAAAACAATTCTTCGCAGACTGTGGTATTCCCTATCGACGGGGTTATCTCTTCTACGGTCCGCCTGGCACCGGCAAAACCTCCTTCAGTGCAGCTCTTGCAGGCCGTTTGGGATGCGATATCTTTCATGTTAATCTGGCATCTGGCGATATCACTGATGGCAAATTACAGAATCTGTTCTTAGGTCTGCCGCAGAAGTGCGTCGTGGTTATAGAAGACATCGACTCCGCCGGCATTGGACGTGAAGTCACAATCGAGCAGAAGCAGGAGGCAGCAGATGTGGATCTCGCCGCATCACTCATGCCAGCACATTTCAGAACGCCTAGGGTACAGGCTAGCGGCAAGGCACGCAGTCTCATCACTCTCAGTGGTCTGCTCAACGCCATCGATGGGAATGCATCGCAAGAGGGCCGACTCCTTATCTTGACGTCAAACAATCCCGACGCTCTGGATGCGGCGCTTACACGCCCCGGTCGAATTGACAAGAAGGTTTACTTCGGCAATATGAGCAAGTCGGCCGGTAAGAGCATATTTATGCGTCTCATTGGCCGTTCGGCACTCGCTCACGATGCCGTCTTCTCGATGGCGTACATCGAGCAGTGCGCGGCCGAATTCGCGGAGAAGGTACCCGCGCACACTTTCACACCAGCGCAAGTGCAGAACTTCCTGCAAGGCTGCCGTGGCGATCCAATCAAAGCTCTCGCTGACATCGATGCCTGGGTTGCAGAGAACCGTCTGACTGCTGCTGGGATGTCGACAAGCCCCGTCTCGAATGCTACGATGGTGGATGTTGAGGAGGGCGAGCATGAGACTCTTTGAAGGAGTTTGACATGAGCGCAGTCTGTGGATGTTAGGGAATTTAATCTGGATATAGGACATGTACACTACAATGGGTCGGCGTTCTTACATATGCACGTAGAGTATCAGGTATCAGGGAGGTCGAGCAATTACGTCTCGCAGCACAACCTTCACAACCCACATTTGATTTTCCATCCACACATCTACCCCATTCACATCTCCCATGCACCACATCTCTCCCCCACCCGACGTGCACCCGACGCCGAACCCAAAACGCCCCGACTCGGCCTGACGCGCGAAGCTTGTCGGCACAATCGGCCGAAGCGGGCAAAACAAGCGCTCCTAGTCGGCCGATTTCCCGGCCGCGATCAACACCTTTCACTTTCCTGCCAGAAGGGGCATGTAGGCATTGTGCCGCAGCAGGATAATCGGCGCTCGGCGGCGGCGCTCGGCGGCGGCGCTCGGCGGCGGCGCGCGCCAGGGCGTCTGCGCAGGATGCGCAGATGCGCATGCACGGAGCTGAGACACTGCTGAGTAAGGGGTGCAGGGGCCGCGCGGCCAATCAGACGCGGGCGCTGCACATCGTCATAGTCGGGAGTGGGACACAGCCAGTGGCGTTGAGAGGGATGGGCGATGGAGTTGGTCTCGGTGGGATTCTGCGAGCGCTGGATTGCTAGAAGCGGCAGGAAAGAGACTGCTGTCGACGACGGGTGGACCGATTCGGTGAGACTATTCGGGGTTTGCCACTGTGCTGGAAGTTGTGCGAGGTTGATTCAGGGTTGGAGCCTTTTTGATATGATGAACTCAACCGCTTTCTGGCTCGAAGCGGTAGGAAAGGAATTGCTGTCGACGACGGAGGGTCCGACTCGGTGAGATTATTCGTACGAGGGATGGTTGTTGCCACTGCACTGAGAAGTTGTGCGAGGCTGATCACGGAGCAGAGCCTCGATGTCGTGAGCTCAAACGACCCTCGCTGGAAATAAGATGAAGCCAGAGGGGTATGCTTGCAAGTCCTTGGTATCACCGGCGTAATGTCTATACACCAGACTCCAGGCTCATACTTACAATGCGACAGAACAATGACGTAACAGCAAAAAAAAAGTCTCCCTCTCTTCAATGCATGAAAAAGGCAAAAATGAAAATTCCGTCACGGGGAATCGAACCCCGGCCACATCGGCGCTAGCTATGAGAGCGATGTATCCTAGCCACTTTTTGAATGTTAGATGGAGTTGATGAGCGGGATAATGGTTGAGCTTACCTAGACCATAACGGATGTCGTTTGATGAAGTGAAGATACTTTGTAAAACCTATAATGTGAAGAAATAGAACGGTGACTCTACATCAAGCGAGGCCGGACAACTCTGACTCTCTATGCATCCATCCCTGCACTTTGTGAATCTTGCATCGCGTTCCAAAAGCCCACCCTGATCCATGTACATATCAGATTCGCCCTGGCGCACGTGCAGTATCTCGGCATCTCAGTTGAGAAGATTGCACATACTTTGGTAGCGATAATATGACGAACTTCACGTTGAACCTACGTGGCGGCAGCCGCTTCAACGTCGCATCGTTTCTCTTATATGATGTCAAGTGAGTTGCACATTAGTCAGCAATTGACATTAAGGAACAAACTTTGAGGAATTTATGTTGAATGAATGCATTATTTATCAAAAAATATTATGTCTATTCTGTAAGGAAGGTCACGCCACGCATCGTAGCTTCAACAGATACGAAGAACTCGGATAGTATCCATACCCCAAGTAGGTCGACTAAGGCTCACTTGCACATGATGCTTCAAAAAAGTCGATGATGGCAAGGCCTAGTGCGGTGTGCGCTTAGCACTGGCGGACATACAGGCCAAGGGGGCTAGGGTTGTAATCCTGGAAGTAGTCGAGAGCAAAGTCACCCTCGCTGCAGATCTCGTAGCTGACCGTCTGACCAGCGGCACAGTCGCCTGAAGTGATAGAGTACGAGTTTCCGGGGGCGATGCTCATGGAAGTGAGATCGTAATCCTTACCAGGCTGATTGGCCCATGTTGTCTGCTGGCTGGCAGGGCCCTTGAGCTTGGTGAAGCTAACCGAGCCAGTTCCGGAGACTGTGAAGGAAGAGGTCTCGAGATCTTTCTGCTCAGGGAATAGGAAGACTACCGAGCAAGTCTTGCCAGAGTATGAAGTGGGGATATCGAAGTTGAAGATCGAGCAGGTGTGGCTGTTGAACTTTCCGTTGTAAGAAGTACCAAAGGCCTTAGAAGGCTGCTCAGAGTCGACAGGGATGATCAAGTGAGGGAATTGATAGGCGCCGTTCAGATCAGTGGGGCACTTGTTGCCAGACTGAGTGGGAGCGGATGGAGACGGAGCTGGTGCACTCTGCGCTGGAGCCGAAGGCTTAGGACCAGGGGCGCTCTGTGCAGGTTGTGATGGCTTCTGTGCAGACTGCGATGGCTTGGGTGCAGGCTGACTCTGGGCAGGATAGCTTTGCGCGGGCTGCGAAGGTTTAGGAGCAGGAACACTCTGTGCAGGCTGAGATGGCTTAGAAGAGGGCTGACTCTGTGCAGGCTGCGAAGGTTTGGGTACAGGCTGGCTTTGCGCAGGATAGCTCTGGGCAGGTTGTGATGGCTTAGGAGCAGGTTGAGATGGTTGAGGGGTGGCAGTGCTCTTAGCAGGCTGTGAAACCACAGGTGCACTGGACTGTCCAGACTGTGCCCCGCAAGATCCAGCAGAGCTCAAAGAGATCTCGACACACTTGTTCTGTCCAGATACGGGTGTAGTGTAGACGTTGTACTCAGTGTCTGAAGCAGGGCAAGCGTAGAACTTGGAGCTTCCATTGTAGGTAATGGAGCCACTAGACCCAACAGCAAAGCCTGTCGTAGGGCTAGCACCAACATCGCATTGAAACTGTGTTGTGGGGGGAGTGAGGATACAGCCACGGCCATTTGAATCGGTAAAGCCACCATTGCTCAGGCAATAACAGCCGGTAGGGTGGCCACCATGGACCCGGTTTTGACCGTCACTGAGTTGGCCCAAAACTCCGGACTGGCCACCGGAAGCCTTCAGTTGAATACACTGAGAAGCCTCACGGGCAACGAGGGCGTTGGCACCAAGGCCGAATGCGACGGAAGCGAAAGCGTACTTCATGTTGAGAATTAATTAAAGACTGGTAAACAACTGTCAAGGCGTAGGGATAGATTGAAGGTGAGACTTGAATGATGAGCAGATGCACGGTTCTTATAGATAATGAGAAGTCAACAAGACCGAGGCGATGACATCGAGTACAGCTCATGACCCACGCCAACTATCCACAGTGCGTTCACTATACTTAGTGTCGAGTCTACCCTAGACGTTGCATGTCGTCGGCCAGATTATCGATGATGACGATGATATCAAGCAGCGCAAGCTCAACACTTGTGAGCAACCGGATCTTGAACATGGGAGCAAGCCGGTCGTCTTCGTATCAGGAGGTGGGTCTCTCTGGATGAGGGAAAATGTCGCAAGCACGTAACAGCATCCGCTCGCATTGGCTGATCAGCCGAGTATTCCCCAGAGTTTCTCGGCGCCAAAGCCGTTAGCTAGTTGATCAACGGCAGGCTTGAGGCTTGACGTAGGCAGATAGGCAGGAACATTACCACAAGCGCCAATCTGGGCCGTAGCGGCCAGTTCATCGAGGTTTACAAATAATTGCATACCGATGCGTCTCCCTTTGCCAATCGTTTGTACATTTCGGGTTGACACCTTAGACATGAAGAGTCGAGAGCCAATTGATACACCATTTGGTCATCCATTGTGCACATTACAGGGCCTCCAGAGTCAGGTTTTACATGCTTTCAATTCTTTCCCTGGTACCATACTTGGGTCGAAAGGCGAACAAATCGGTCCAAAACGCGTGGCAAAAGTGGGTTGTTCTGAATATAGAACCCTTGATCCGAATACTCCGAGTTTACAGGACGTATGAGTGATGAGAGAACAAGCTTTCCCTCAAGGCGCTAAAGTCGGTCACCCCAGAATCAAGTCGATCCAAATCATGTGTGGAGCGGCTCCCGGTGATGATGCAAGTCACGTGCTGATAGTCCGACTCGTCGTGTCAGAGAAGCGGGGCGGTGTACTGCATGCAGTCCGCGGGCTGGAATTGTTGAGAGGACGAACGAGCGAGCATAAGTAGCGTTGGTGTTGTTAGAGTCAATGTATAGCCGACTGTGCCGAGAATGATTACCTAGTGGAACGACAGGTAGCTAGACAATGCTTCGTTTGGTCGGTAGCACCAAGCATGGCAGTAGCATTAAGGCCTCATCCGTAATCATAATGGCGATACTACTACTGTACGTTGTTCGCGCTAGGGCTTCCGAGGTTCTGAGTAGGCAGGGTATGCTTCTGAGATTGTAGGTCGCTGTGTTGTATGATTTCAAGATTATCAATCCGAGAGTGTTTGCACAATTGCGGCTCATAGCTTACGATTTTCCACGAGGTGATGCCAGAAGTGTAGTGTCGCTTGCAGTGACAGTATTTGAAGATCTAGAAATTGAGGAAAGACTAGAGTGCTATGACGTCACAACTTATGCGGAATTGCGGAAAAGGCGGTCGACGATATTTGCGCCCATCGACATCTCAATTTTTCTAGCATCAGCACAATTATACGGGGACAAGCTGAGATGTCGTAGGTGCCTACCAAGTCAACTAACGGAAATGAAGAAGAAAACATATCTCAGCCCAGTCAGCACTACAGCACGGCTTGCATAGCCTCGCATGGCGCCAATCCCGATCCTTTCCATTTGCGCGCCACACTGAATACCCAAATGGATCTACTATGACCAATCGAGACTCGGAGATCCTGCTCTCAGCCTCACAAGGCATTGATGGCGTTCTAATGCTGGACATACAATAGTTTTCCAGATCATGTGCCGTTCCTGCCTTGCAGAGATGGGGGCGGTGGAAATGCTTTCAGATACAAATACTTACACTGTCCACCGTCGCAGCACCCTAGCCATAGCTTTCCAGTTCAGGAGACATATTGAGCAACATGCAATTCACCGCCCTACAATCTGTCTTTTCGATCTTTCTGCTTGGCCTTGCCAGCGCTGCCGTTCCTGAGCTCCCTGCATCATGTCCTCAGATCCTACCCGCTCCTGCTCCTGTATCACTCCCTAACTACTTCTTACCCAAGCCCATCAAAGGCTCTCAAGTCGATGACGTCGAAACGATCCGTCAAACACTGCATTTCTACGCTCTCGTTCTGGACAGCAAAACCTTTCCCCTCCTCGACCAGGTCTTCACTCCCACAGCTACCGCCAACTACTCCGGGCTTGCTGGTATCTTCGAAAGTCTTCCTGCTATTCAGACATTCCTATCAGGTTCTCTCGCACCGTACCCGAAAACGCAGCATTTGATTGCCAATCACATTATTGATGTATGCGCTCCCAAGACGGCGGTGAGCCAGACATACTTCCAAGCAACGCATTTTCCAAACGCAACGGGCACTATCTTCACGGCATATGTGACGCATCAGGATGTGTGGGAGAAGACTAAGGACGGGTGGAGAATCGTGTACAGCAACTTTGGGATCACGGTAAGTCTTGGTCTTATGTAGACGATGGCTGTTGAGGTTGAAAGTATACTAACAATATTGTAGGGCCGGCGTTGAGTGCGTTGTAGAATATCTACCATATACGCTTCTTCATCTCGAGTATTGGTGAAGGCAGGAACCCTAAGGAATCTGCACATCAAGCCTATATGTTTTACCAGCCTCCACATTCTGCACAACCACACCTTCTATGCTCTGCCCATCCAATGCCAGATTCACGCTCTTCACACCAGTACGCTTGATCTCAACCTCAAAAGTCGCTCCTCGGAATTGCCTTGTCGCTTTGATTCCATCCCATCCCTTCGGTAGTTTTGGATCAACCTTCAAGCCCTCCCTCACGCCCCTCAACCCACACAAACCTTCAATGATGCATCGATACGCCCAACTAACTGTTCCAGTATTGAACAGTTGGGAACTGCGCCCAGCTGTGCGATGAAGTTTATCGATACCCCAGCCACCACGATAATAATTTGGTATGAAAACCGGCAGCTGACCTCTTGCTCGTAGGTCCTCCTCATCGGGACCTGCAATCATCGCGCGCAAACCAGAGTACGCACGGTCCGCCTCATCGATGGTGTATAGCGCCCAGGTGTAGAAAGACGCAGCATGATTGTACACACTCCCGTTCTCGCCTTGCCCGGGGTACTTCTGCGTCACGCGACCAACATCTTCGCGCATCGCTGTGAACGGGGGCGCGAACATAAGCACGCCGTACGGAGTTGAGAGCTGGCTGTCGATATGCGGTAAGATCTTCTCGATCTTATCCGGCGATGCTGCACCACCAAGGATACTCCATGCTTGCGGGTTGAGCCAGATGCAGCCCTCTTTATCGTCTTTGGTGCCGAACGTAACGCCGTCATCGGTTATGCCCCGGGAGAACCATTCACCGTCCCACAGGTGTTCGTTCGCTGACTCATTGACAGCTTTTGCACCCTCGCGGTACTTCTGGGCGATGTCGACTTTGTCAGCCTGTTCACAGACACTAGCCCAGAGGTTCACCGCGTAGGCGGTAGCGACAGTAAGCCAGCCTGACACACCGACGCCTTCCGGTCCAACCATGTTCATAGGGTCGCACCAGTCGCCTTGAGCGATGTAGCTCAGACCCCGAGCGTCTCTCGACTTAGAAGAAAGCAGCCAGTCCATTGCACGACTAAAGCGTTCGAAAACCGTGTAGTCGTCCCCGTGCATGCCCTTGACTTCCTTGTCGAGAAACGCATAATCGCCTGTCTCATCGAGGTAGATCTCCAGTGCGATGGGAAGCCATACGCAGTGATCAGTGTGCGGGACCTGGTTGATGTACTTCAGTTCCGCGCCCTCTATCAGCAAGATGCCATCAGGCATCGCGCCACTTTCATCCTGCTGGCCAATTGCAGTAAGAATAGCATCACGGCAGACGTCAGGCTTGACGTATGCCATGCCCATGTTATCTTGCAAATAGTTTCTGGTTTGAGGATCGGTTGTAAGTCGGTTGACATCGCCGTGATAGTAGATCTGTCGCGGTAGCCAGTTGTTGATGAAGTTGTCAAGGTCCTTGTCAGGTGTCTCAATCTTGATCGATCCACTACCTGCTGCCATGTACGCTTCGTACTCTTTCCGAGCCTGTGCAAAGCCGGCTTCGCTGAGGAACTTCTTCCGCATGCTAGAGATTTCTGCTTCATCGAAAGCGGGACCCAGTATGAATCGGTAAGATTCAGACGAATCGGGCTCGAGGACAACCTGATATTGCACTACCGCTGTGGGAGTTTCATACCGAGCATCGCTGCTGCTCAAGTGCTCGCCTTTCAAAGCATCTGGATCACTTAGGGTACCCTCGCCTTCGAACGCCTCTTGTCTCGCTTCCCACGCGACAGGTTTCCGTTCACACAGAAAGTAAGTCTTGTCCTTCAGGAACTTGGTCTTCGGGTAGTCTGACGCTTTCTGGTACGGTGTCTTGCAGCTCCCCACAATTCCACTTAGACTATCCATCCACTCTGCCTCTTGGTTCATCCAGGACATGTATCCGAAGGGAAAGTATGGGTATATGCTGATCTTTCGTTTCCGATCTGAGACATTTGTCACTTTGATAGTCCAGAGCTCAGCAACATCCTCTGTCGGCAGATGGAGATTCATTTCCACTCTCACTCCATCTTTCTCTGTCGTCCATAAGATGTCGCTTTTTCCCACTGAGAACACGAAGCTGTCCGGCTTCGCGCGAACCGGCTCATACGGTGCCGACCAGATCTTCTTCGTCTCTTCGTCCTTGACATAAACAAAACGCCCCGGATGATGAGCATAGTAATTCTGCTCCGGCTGCATGAAGGTTTTGGCTTCGAGGTTTGGAGCGTGAACATATTTCGCAGGTTCCGGCTGCATGAATTGAGCTGTTGCATAGCCACGGCAGGTTACCTGAATCATCATCTTCTGGTTCCATAGGAAGCCGCCAGCCTTTGGCATGGCGGTGGGGTCTGTAAGCTCATATCGATCACCGTTCTGTGTCGAGCGGATCATGGTGATTTCCATGAACACTATGTCCGTATGATTTCGCAGCCGAAGATGCTGGGCAGATATTGGGCAATTATAGAGTGCAGTTGCTTCAGAGCAGCGGGTGGGAAACTTTCATCAAATCCCGGCAACGGGCCCAGGGTCGTTATACGGTTCGGTAAAGAGAAAGCCGCGCATGGAGGAGTACATGGATAAACAACCGAAACATCGGTGTGGAGGTGTGGGGTTATGCTCGAAAAGGTAATTCCAGGGCGGTTAAACGGTCCGTGACGCATTTAGCCAGGCGCGGAGCGCGTTCGTGGGGGTGAACAGAGGCCGACCATCTTGGCGTGCGGCTTGCAAAACGTAAATCTGCTCGCGTAATTTTGCAATTGTATCCTGAAAGTAAAAAGGTCCTCCGGTAGAGGGTACTTGGGATTTGGAGCAGGCATGGTGAAAATGAGATTGCTAAAATATCCCGCCCCATGCGTCCACCCTTCTCTTCAGGCATCCAACCTCTATATGGTAAGCTCTTACTTTGGCCCCTGAACAATCAAACCCTGCCTATGCCTAGACTTTCCGGTGAAGACAGAGTTTTCTATAAAGTATATCTATTTGCCTTGCTGTGGCTATTGACGAGTTGTACTCATCTAGGCTATACGCACCATTGATCACAACTTGAAACATCTACAACCATGATTCTCCCGGTCGTTCTCGGTCTTGCCCTACTACCATACTTCGGCGCAGCATATCTCGACGAGCCTCCCACCACCGCAGCTCCCGATACCATTCAGGAATGCTCGCTGTGGCATATTGTCACGGAGACCGACACTTGCGCGAGTATCAGTGCAGACCTGTTTGTCACCGAAGCGCAATTCTCCACCTACGTACGCTTGAGATTCGCATCCGATTCAGTGTAAGACTAAAGCATATACAGAACTCAAGTGTAGCCGACAGCTGCGAGCTCGTCGTGGGGAATTCGTACTGCGTCGAGAAGAACTGGGGTATTCCTGATCCAACTCCTACGAGCACTATCCCGACTCCGACTCCCATCTCGACTGCAGCCTTGGCAGCTTGCGAATCTGAAGCTGGAGGGTACGCGAGATACTGTGAGCGCTGTGCTCGCCGTTGCACGAATGAAGCCGCGTACTCGAACTGTTTTTACAGCGTGTTCATGACCCTCAATTACTATGATAGTCAGTGTTGGCAACACGGCGGGAGAGATTGTGAGAACCAGGCAGCCGACATTGTCTGCCCGCGGACATAGAAGCCAGGTCGACGCAATGCCATCAAGTAGACATAGGAAATAATGATTTTGCAATCGAACAATGTCTTCTCCGAAGACCAATGTTTCCTGTATAAAATCATTGTTGAATGTCTTATGTGCGACAGGTGACATAGTGACAGAAGAGATCGCGTCGAAAGAGAAGTAGCAGCAAATTGATCGCTTTGATGACCCAATTGACATAACCTTCATCTTTAATCAGAAGCGAACGGTGCAGCCATTTGACCGGTACTAATACTCATGGTATCTCTCTACTGTTCAGGCTTGCTCTTATTTGGGAGCTTGGTGATCATAGCGTATTCTTTGGTTGAAGGAGATAGCTTCGTCCTTGGAAGCGGACAATCGGACCCACTTGCTCTACTTTCTTTTCCAGCTCACTCTCCCACTAGGACCCTTGATCCATGAAATCCGTTGACCAATATCGTATCTTCCCATCGCCGTCGACGCTGACATGTCCACCCTGAATACCAGCGACACCTATGTGACTATGGAACCCATTGAATACATATGTGCTGTCCGAGCCTCTCGGGTGCATGAACAACTCTTTCGTATTGGTTTGAGCGTCGTAGACGAGGTTTGTGCCATCAGTGAAGTTCAGATGTAGGAGGCGCCCGTTGCCTAGCCAATCAATGGATTCAATTCCTGCCATCGCTTCCCCATTGTGTTCGTCTTCAAGCTCATAGTGCTGAGTGATTTCGCCTCGGTCTCCATCAAACGGACGCCAAACGTATGCGTGCTTGCCGGCGCAAAGCGCGACCTGTTGACCGTCCGGATGCCATGCCAAATTGCGGCACCAGGTACGGAACTTCTCAGAGTAAGCGGCTACTCGCTCTCCATTTCCCACCTCATGGACAAAGAGGTCCTGTCCATTCTTCGTACTCCAGACAATGTGCTTGGAGTCAGCAGAGAATGCTCCTGTCCAGCTCTGTCCACCACCAGTTGTGCTCCACTCAAGTTTGCCTGTCTCTGCAGAATACATACGCAAGTCCCCGTCCCAGGAAACGGAAGCTATGTGTTCGTTGTCGGGACTGATTGCAGACCACATTATAGCATCTGTGTGGCCCGAAAGACGGTGCAGCTCTTGGCCGCTCACGACGTCTATCACGACGACACACGGAAGAAGGTCCGGGTCTCTCATTTCTGATTGAGTCGTCTGATTCTGTGTGTGGTAAAGGAAGAGTTTCCCGTCGCTACTGAAGGATGTAGAGCCGAACCCACCAAGGGTGGCGTCGTGATATGTCACGTTGTGTCGGCGGCGGTGGGTTATAGCGACATCGCTGAGCGCGGTCGTGAGATCTCTGTGCAAATATGAAGCCTTGACAAAGTCCTTTGACCACCCGTGTTTCTTCATCAGATCCGGAAGAATTGCGTCGATCGCTTGTTGAGCGAATGTAGAAGCGTCGATAGGCTCTTCTTGGTCTAGCAGACGCCCTTGCTCGTCAAGCGCCCAAAACACAAGCTGACTCTTGTCGCCTGACCTGCTACTCTCATCTAAGGCACTGCACCCGATAGTGTACGCAGGTGTCGGCTTATCAGGGTTCTTCCTGTCGGTCAGGGGGGCGAAGGTCAAGTGGCCTGTACCATCTAGCACCTGACGCAACTCTTGTGACTCAAGATCGTAGACCAGGATACGCCCATGTCTTGACGTGACCGCAACTAGTCGGTGATCGTGGCTGATAGCAGCATAGTAATTGTCGGACTGGCGCTCCGGTTGTCCATCCCTTATCGCATTGCGAAAGTCTATCCAATGCGTCTCATCTCCCCATTGCCTCGGATCTCGAGCATATGATGCAGGTATTCCGTCAAGTTCAAAGTCATGCAACGGATCTATCGGAAAGGTCCACTCTTCGAGGAAACTTTTGCGTGTGTAGCACTTCATTGTCGCCCGAACAGTTTTTGCTAGAGCAGCTTCGATGGTGCTTATTTCGATTCCTTTGTTTTTATCCTGTGTGTCGGTGTAGCTCTAGAAACCAGTTGGGTTTATATATGTAGTTGACGGACGTTGTTGCCTGAAGCTTGTTTGCCACCTCCGTAAGCCAAGCTCCACATATGCGTGACATACATTGACAACACACTGGATGGCGAATAACACGGATTTGAACACAAGAAGTGACTTTAAAATCCTAGGCAGGTATAGTGGAGAAGGTTCAATTAGAAAGTGTATGAGCTGAAACGAAACGCCAATCTCATTGAAAGCCAACCACCCATCAAAGCTCAACCGCTCAAGGAAGCGGGAACAACGAGGATGGTATAGCAGAGAAAGATGCCAGTATGACTCACCCATCTGAAGCCACTGGTGGAGATATGCCGCAAGAGCGGCGCACATCCACAGCGACTCAGAGAAGTTGTTTTGGGGCGTTGCCTTTGTTCAGCAGCCATACATCGGCAGATGTTGGGACGACCCCGTCTGCTGAACCCACAACCGAGGATTGAGAACCTTGGATGTGTTACGCCCGTGTGCTAGATGATTGGTGAGTGAGGTGATGTAGATCCGTAAGACGATGCAGATCCGTAAGGCGAACAATGCGGGGTGTTCAGTCAGCTACATTTCTAAGCGTGTTCATTCGAACACATCCTAGATGCATTGTGGACTGTATCAACCAAATGAGATTCTGGGCGACTATGGTGGTAGGTTGACATTGATGGAAGAACGATGGATAACGAAGAGCAAGGAAGAAGGGTCCAGTTGTCTGCTTAGCGCGTCAGCTAGCGTGCCTCTAGCGCGTTATTGTCGAGACACGCGTAGAGTATCTAGATCATGAACAGAGTGCTCTCCAACGCAATTAACCTGGATCATTGATCTTGTTTCCCCATTTCCCCCATACCTCGTTATCAAAGTCTGATGCGGAATGCCACCTGGGTGGCCTTCATCCCTCCCACGGGTATAACATCTTCACTGCCTTCAGATCGTTCTCCGTGGGCACCAGATTAAAGCCAATCATCACCGCATTATCATTCGTAACCTCCTCCGGCGGCACATGATCCTCTTCGCCCTCTTTCCATGCGACAAGCGGCATCTGCGGCAAGCACAAAATATCACCACTCGCCACGTTCATGACGCTTGGATAGTGCATGATGGAGTTCAGATCGTAGTCGCGGTCATGCGTGACAGTATAGCGATGATCGAAGCCGTTGGGCTTGCCATCTTGGTCTACGTGGTGCATGTCGTAGTAGCCTTGGGTCGAGTACTCGTGTGGCACGAAGTTGAGCTGGTTCCATGGTGAGAGGAGAGAGTAGATGGGCGATTGGCAGAGCTTGTCCATGGTCATGCTGCTAGAGGTGCGGGCTATTTGCTCGGCTTTGTTGTAGTTGGCCAGGTTCTTGCATTCGAAGTGGACGTAGTGATCGCCTGTGTCGATAGTGAGTGGGGAAGTGGGCGACTGACTGTTTACAGGTGACTTACGATCAGGACGCTGGTGCTCGTGTGTCAACCCAAAGACATGCCCGATCTCATGAGCGGCAATCCAGTGCTGGAAGGCCGGATTGCTGGCAAATGTCTTACTCCAGCCCATTCGCAGCTGGTTTCTGTGAGGGCGATTGTCCCAGTCCACTGGATTGTATCCCATCGTTGCGAAGCCTCCCCAAGTCTTATCAGGTATAGTGTCAATTACCAAAGTACCGCTCGGAACTTTGGGATTCCCTGAAGTGATAAGTATCGACCTTTGTATCGATCGCACACAAACACGCTCTCAACTCACATTCCTGACGATCCTCATCGAGCCAGCAGAAGATCGTCTGTTCACCGTCAATGTACTCCGACAACCCTCCGAGACGATGACCTGCACCAGGCCCGCCAACACCCAACAGCTTGTGCCAAACCTCCCAGCCACCTTGGATGACTTCTATCAATTTGTCTCTGGTTTCAGAATTGGACCAGCAGTATTTGATCTTGACGAGACCTGCATCATCCTCGGCCACGGCTTCATAGGACTTGTGCCGCCAAGTACATGCGCCCAGCCCATCGTAGGGTTAGCGTCATGCTGTAGGACTGCTTCTTCGAGCAAGGTGGCATTGTCGGTGTACTTGAAGTCGTTGAAAGGTGGGATGCAAGACATTGCGGTGATCACGAAGGCTGCCTGTAGCAGCAGTACGCGACAAAACCAGGCGAGGGGTCGCGGCATCTCGAATCTGAGGTTATTATAAGAGGAAGATCGATCTCAGCGCAAGACTTTTGTGTAGATCGGGGACGGCAGCGATCCGAGATCGGAGCTCATTCTGCCATCTAACCTTCTTCACCCACCCATTTTCACCCATCTGCTATCGTGTTATAGCGAAAATGCCAAACCATCGCCGCAAACCCCAACCATCACCTCCCCCCAACCAGGCCATTCCAAGGCGCTTCTCTCCTCCCCTCCCCAAGCCATGTACCCAACCTCTCTTCTTGCTGCTGCCGTCTCTCAGCCCGACGCGCCGCTTCTGCGCTTTGTTGCTTGTTTGCGGTCGCCGTGTGGGGCCGTGTGTCGAGCTGGATGGTGATAATCTGGGATGTGTTGGTGGGCTGCAGCGGATTAGTGGACTGTAACGGGGAGGGTTGTAGGTGTAATTACTGCGCCTGAGCCCATTTCTGGAACGTATGAGGGTCTTGAAAGTATGGATGTGTTTGGGTTGTAGAAAATGCTGAAGTAATGGCGGCGCTGAGAGTCGCGTCGGTTGCGAGTAGCAGTGTTGATACGAACTTGTTGTCTTGGTTCTAAGCTACGAGGTGATGTCGCTTGTATCTCCGACTGAAGATGTCAAGATCTTTATACCTTTGCAGAGATACTAGAACACAGTGAGCTCACCGGCGCCGGCGACCCTGTGCACCGCGTTCACCAGACTGAGGACTCGGGGCGGTGATTCTCAATACTCGGTTCAGCTTCCATCGCCGGATGTGGCTCTTGGCCGTTTGCTCGTGTTTCAGGTGATTTGTAGTCTGGGTGTGGCGAGTACATGGATCTGCTATCGGAAAGGTGGTCATAGCAACGGGACATGAGTGTGAGATGGCCCCCTCGGCGCGATTACTCGGGTTCTAGAACACAAGTGGTTGTGATCAGACCAACACAGTGTCTTTAATGTATTCTGTTGAGACGTCACATTGTTCAGGTGAAGGTCATGAGTGGCATTTATCTGTCCAAACATGGAGAAGAGCTTTCATGATCATCACAATGCTCGCGAATTCGCATAATGCAATAAGTGTGTACCAGACCCTGCCATTATACATTATGATGTGCATAAATTCATCGCAAGCCGTGAGCTTACCCGAAGCTCACAGGTGGCGTCCGGGACGACAGATCTTCGAATCCTGCTAGTAGACGATCTTCGTATCTCCACCGAACGCATTACCCAAATCGATGTTACAAACACTTGTGGGCGAGACATCATCCTCTGGAATCGTGCTCATGAATCGGTCCCAAGACACCTGGTCGTCCATTAGCGACTGCAGAGTCGCATTGTGATGGTCCTTGTAGTCTTTGCGAGGCGCCTGCGGCGGACTCGATGGAAAAGCGATCTTTTGAAAAGCTAGTTGTGCCAGCGCAGCTGCATTGTCACTCCATCTAAAGTATTCAAGAAGATCCTGCAGATGAGGATCCGCGTTGTTCTCCGGATAGCCTTCAACTCGCCCGGTATTGTGCTGATTCCAACCGAATTTTCCTCTCAGCTGAGGTTGTAGGTGTAGTATCTTACGCCATTCTAATAGAATGGCTGGTCGCTGAAGAAGAGAATAGATGACATTGCTTTGATGCCAGTCCATCATAGTCTTGCCATCTTTCTCGAAATGCTGTGCGATGTGATTACATCGTTCTTGCCAACTAGTGCTGAAATGCGTGCAAAAGCCGCAACCCCAGCCAGTACGAGTCTGACGTTCTTGCTTCGCGCTTTCCAAGTGTCCATGTATTTGACAAGTCTCGCAGTTGTGACGTGTCTCGTGGTGGTGCACGAAATCCTTGTCGAGAAAATAGAGTGCGCTGCAAAGATTGCACCAGAACGTGAAGCGCCGCTCCTGGAAAGTTTCTTCGTGTCGTTTCCAGTCATACTTCTCGACAAAGGGCTCTTCACAGGAGGTGCACCAGTACCGTGGTTCTCTTTGCGTTCGCCGATTGCGACGCCTCCGCGAGACACACGTTGCAAAGATATCTCTCTCCGGAGTAACATGGCGTTTCACTGTCTTTTTCCGTAGAACCGATGGTGTTGGTGACGTGGAACCCTCAGTAGAACTGGTCGCAAATGGTGATTGAATTGGCATCAAAGCACCAAGGCTAGCTCCGTTGTACGATTGCTCGGAAATATCCGACCAAGTTGAATTCGACGACGCCATCGATGATCGTGTCTGCCATTGTGGAAACATGCCCAGATCAGATGCGATTTGTGGGTTCGAAGAGAACGATGATTGCGTCGAAGTCGAGTGATGTCGCCGATGTGATGGTTGCAGATATTCTATGGTTGGTACGGGCCAGAGAGCTGGTTGTTGATCTGTAAGGCCTACTTGTCAGTCGTCTGGTTATACATGTTCCGAAAATAGGACACCATACCTGTGATAGTGTTGTACCACCAGCCGTCATCTTGCTGTGTAATCGAACGTTGCTGCCCATCGATGAACTCGACATTGGGAAACACAATCTCATCTATGTTCATATCCATTGCTGCGATTGTTGCTGTTTGATGCTGTGGGCAAGCCTGCGCCAAAGTCTGGGTATTAATGCTTGTAGTATGAATGCATGTACAACGCGCTTCGCTGAAAGGCGGGGAATTAAATATCGACCCAAGAAAACACACACACACACACAGTCACCACGGAATTAGACGAAATGATCACTCCTTGCCTCATGGTGACCGATCTTAATAGCCCCGTGCTGGAGTGACTGAGGCAGCAAGATGCTTCCCAAAAGGGTTTAGTCGGCAGATGTTCACCTGAAACGCGACCGCGAGGCGCGACTCTGACAGCGGGCGTGTTTCGTTTCAAACGTCACCGCACGGAGCCCAAACGATGACGGTGGTTGGCCATGGAAGGACCGCACAGAGGCGCAGCGCGTTTTGTGCGGCTGCACATACCGTGCATGCGTTCGTTTGCCTGCCGGGGCGAGTAAACGGGCGAGGGTGGGCGATGTTTAGGGAGGAGGCCAGACAGGCAGCCGCGTCGCGTTCGCCACCCACATTGTCGTCATCGGGCATGCAGGAATGCATGTTGTTTGGCTTTTCTACGCTCCGTTCGACATAGGTGCAGACATGGCATTTGTTCTAAGCGAGTGTGCCCAAGTGTGGGTGAGGGAACACAAGATTATCGATATACCCTTCAACTGGGTACCTCTTTGTACGCACCCTGCACTAGATGACTGTTCACCAGAGCCTCGAAGTGCGGAGCACCCCGACGTGGGGACAAAGCCTATACCCATTCATCCCTTTGATGAACAGCCGTCAATGCTAGATGCACCGAGGGCCTGAGCCAAGGACGCGGATGTTGTGGATACCTTTCTTTGCATCTCATTCGCCCAATTGCTGGCTTCAACACATTAATCGTGCCGCAGATACCTCACATGCTGCCTACACCGGATTCTCATTAGGGATAGCTTCAGAATTTGGCCCGAGTCAATGAGAAACCGCTCAACAATGTTCATTCTCTTGTGCCCCTTCAACAACTTTGTATTCTAGTCCAGCATCTCTGCGTCAATTGCTTATCCCCTTTCCGGTTCAACAGGCTCAGTCCGCCCTTCTGACAAATTCGCGACGCGTCGGACTGGCAGCTACCCCACGATCAATCCAGTGATGCCTTTCTCATCCCCGATTGTTGACTACACCCCCCGCTTCTTGTTGTCGAGAGCTGTAGATCTGTCGAGGGGCTAGGACCCGTACTTGCTGCTCCTCCTACGCTGAGCGCGCTTGAGCTTGTAAGTCGCCTAGAAGAACCTAACATACTGCCGCCACATGACGCTGTTGAGTCAAGGCTGTAAGGAGCGAGGTAATCAAGGCGATAGTCGTAGCCAGCGTCCTTTACGAGCAGGCTCTGGCGACAGAGGATGCTATGACGAGACAGGGGGTTCGCCGTTAGCGAGTAGCTGCCGGAAGAGAATCTGGTGCATAAGCTTGTGACGGAAGTCGCAGATGTGAGCGCGGCGCGGCTGAAGGTCGGGGGCTCGGCGTAGGGCTCAGCGTAGGGCTCTGCGTAAGGTGGAGCATGCGATGGTGCTCGAGTACGACGGCTTTATGAAGAGCTGTTGCGAGGGCGTGTATGAACGTCTCCAAATGTGGTCATCAGCTGAACTGAAAGGATGCGCAGTACCTGGAGCTCACGGACACTTCTGGACAGCATAGTGAGCTGGCGCAAACTTGCGGGGAGGTGGGGTACTAATCGTTCGTCTGGCGAGGCTCTCAGTGAAGCAGATGTGAGTAGCGCTGCAACCATATGCATTGCTCCGAGTAACCTATTGCCAGCAGGCTTACACCGAATGTAATCGCTGAGCTGCTTGGACCATTGCTTTCAGGGTGCACTTGTGGACCATGATACCCCTCCTCCACTTCCAGGTCTTGCTGGGTGGGGCATCTTGGTGTAGTGCAGCTGCACGGCTGCTTCCCCTGCCACTCCGAACCATCACCACTTCACCACCATAAACTCCAAAATCGCGCCTGAGACTGTACCGCAGTCCCGCTTCTTTGACAAAGTCTTCAGCAGGTCATCTCCTTCGTCACTCTCTTTTCGCCTCGCTGGCCGCCTTGCATTCGTGCTTCCTAGCCACCTTGCCTTCATCGCCCCACTAACGCCGACATCTTCAGATCAGCGTCTACCTGTGACGAGCTTCAGCAGATTACATCGTCTTGATCTTGTGTTAATGGGGCGCTGCAGAGAGTGGGCCTCCCACAAAGACTTTGTGCGGCGTGGCGTTGCCTCAGCACTATAACCACACAAGGTGATCGAGGAGAACAGGTCCATCAACTCACCCAACAAACATGCAGATAGGTTCGAGATACCGCAACGCAAAAGCGGGCCTGCTCGATGTAGGCCTTGAGTTTGTCGCCCATCCGCGCGCTCTTTCCAGCCTCGCCCACCCTACCTGCCTCTTTCGGCGTGGTCCGCATGGCGCACGAGAGCACCTCGCAAGCAACGACTTTCGCATTGCATCACGCCATCAAAGCATCGCCCCTTTGATCAGCGCAGCATCCGCAGATATGATAAACTGGCAGCGTCGGAGGCTTCCCCTATACACGCAAGCCCAGGTGAGAATCTGCGCGGCCGCCGCGGCTTCCTCGAGAATGAAAACGAGATAATATACCGGAGACTTCGACTTCGTGTACTTGAATCAAGAGGTTCGATACTCGCTTCGGGAGGGAATGGTGCATTCGTACTGCACCATGCGGCGAGGCGAACACCAGTTGACATGGTCTGATCAGCCAGCGACATGATGAGCGTACTACAGCACGTAGATGGTATAGCTGTAAACGACCATGCCATACCTTGTTCGAACTTTCCTTGAAGGCACCACCCGCCCTCGAGTCGGGCATTGGTTGTTAGAGATGTCATCGTATACGCAGAACCTGCTCTTCATCAGGCAACACGAACAAAACGACGTCGATCAGCTGCTCTGAGAAGAAGGACCAGCAGTACAATGTGGGCAAACCATTTGCAGCTTGTGATTCATGCCTGCTGCTGGCATTGAGAACTTGGATTCGACATGTTGGGGAAGACCGGACCAAATCAAGGAAGCGGAGTGACTGAAAAGAGCAGGAAGAAGTCAAGACAAAGAAGACATGAATATTAATGCCTCGACAAAGACCACATAATGTCAAAAAGGGTCGAACAAAGAGAAGCGGTAAAGGAATCCTTGGCACATGATGGCAAAGATCGGCAGCTCGGATATCGCCTTTGGTGATAAGCGACTCGAGGGCTATCGGATTGGATTCAATCAGCCACTCAAGGATCCACTGACTGGAATGTCAGACCGGGATGTGGAACCAGCGCATTGTGACCGGAGGCGGGCGAAACTCGATCCACCCAAATCCTGCGCGCATTCCAATCCATGACGATCTTTGGCCTTTGCCTGAGCATCGGCAAGAGCTGAACAAACAAGAGCCGCCGCCATGGTCATTCGAGTAGAGGTGCATGTTGCGCAGTTGTTCAACAGTACTTCAAGCCATCTCTTGATCAACCACTCAAGTGCTGTACACTACGCCTCTTGGGCCGATGCAGAGTGTTCGTTGTGTGGACCAGAACTTCATGAAGATTCCTCAGCTTCTTGGAAACTCGGGGACAGGCAAGAGCTCCTCCAGCCGCTGTGCAACCGCTGTGCATCGCTCATTGAAAGGCTCGACGTAGCCTTGTAGCAGCGTCGTCCAGTCGCTCACATCCTGCAGCTTTGTGCCAATAAGTGCCAAACGAATATCTTCATGTGTCTCGTCCGAGAAATCAGCTTCGACAGCGAAGCTCTTTATAACGCCGTGATGCACGTTCATGATGATCTCGGGTCCATCAGCGAAATCGAGCTTCACGTCAAACTGCGGTGTTTGTGCCCACATCCAGTCTTGTGTCTGCAGCTATCAGCAATTGTCTTGTACGACGCAATTTGAGACACTCACACGAAGCTCATCGTAACCTTTCCTGACATCGGGAATGTTCAGATATTCGTCGCCGACGGTCGCGGCAATGTCCATCTTGCCGACGTTGGCATACATGGCCGCGAAGACATCCTGCAAGCGCTTTTGGTAGGCTTTCAGATCTAAGCCAATGTTGGAAACGGGTGAGCTGACGCTCTCGACGCCCTTTGCCTCGATATTGCGCTTTGCTGGAGAGCGTAGGTACTGCGAGATGATGTGCAAGTTCGGTGACTCTAAAAGCGTTGTCGCGTGGTGCAAAGCTCTTTGCCGTGTGAGCTTGTATGCCGACCCCGAAACCTTCAGCGGCTTCGGTATGCCATCGTCGACTGTATACGGCGTGCGATGCGTGTCGTCCGGGTCGGATGGGCGCTTCTCATGCCCTTGATCAAGAACAATGTCGTGTCGTTCATTGACCCTGGCTCGCCCAATACCCTGCTGTCGTAGCGCACGCACAACCATCTCAGCATGTTTGTCTCTGGTGAACTCAGTTCGTGGGCATATGATGCTCCAATTGAGGTTTCCTTCGTCGTGGAAGACAGCACCACCACCTGAGCGCCGTCGCACAAGATCAACGGCGCCTATTCCGGGAGACTCCGTATCTAGCAGGTCCTTTGTGCCTGATGCAGCGTTGAGGATGCCTAGGTTGACCTCACTCCATGGGTTCTGGTTCCGCCCGATCACCACGCACGGCCTGTTCACGTACAGGAAGAGGATCGTGCTGTCCGGCGGCGACTTGCGCAGGATGTGGTCTTCGATGCTGAGGTTCAGATACGGGTCGCTACTGCGAGAGATGTAGCTCTGCAGCTTGTTCGAGGGGTTCGAAAGGTTCTCTGTGAACGACGAATAAGCTCGGGGCGCGTGCATCGATCTTCTCAGCGGTGTTGCAGTCGGCGCATGACGATGCAGGGAGCTGCAACATCGACTGGAGCCTCTGGAGGGCCATAGCAGATGCGGACCCCTTGAGGGTGCCATTGTGCTCGCTCGCAGGACTGGTGTCGAAGTTGAGAAGCTCCACAGGCTGTGAGCTTCCGCCGCGCCAAACCCCTGTCGGGCGGCGTTCGGCCCCACGCATCATCATCCTTCTGGGCCCTGAACGTCAAAACTCAGACTTCAACCCTCGCGCTGATGAAAGGATCTTTTGACGCGTCTTCATCAAAGTGACAAAACAACACAGTACTAAAATTCTGTAAGATGCGTCTGCTACACGTAAATCCTTCTTTTCAGTGCATCGTCTGTCTCCACAGGGGTACCAGCGACGCAACGCCTCCTGACTCCAATGAGCACAGTACGGCCCATATCGAAATGGCCTGTCAACTACTACATGGCCCTGCTACATACTACTACATGGTCCTACCACATGAAAGGTCTATGTTATCCAGCCGACAGTAGCAGTCCTTGTTGTCGAGCATGTCGCTGCAACCTAATGCTATGATGGCTATCACATCATGAGGCACGGTCGAACACGGAAAATTTCTCTCCTTGCCCTCTTCTTTTCTCTCGAACTTCATTGGTAAGACATCAAGGAAAGATTCTTCCTCGAATCTAAAGCACCCTTCTTTGATATGGGCTTTGATTACCGATCGATGTTACAAGCACCTTTCACAGCGTGCAGACACACGTCTCTGCTCGCTCCTCCGTCTCATCTTCTTATTTCATCTCATCTCAGTCATCTCCTTGTTTTCAATCTTAGTTACTTTCGTCGACTACGTTCCGTAAAGCCTCGGAGTAAGTTTGGCGGATCAGATCGCTGTTGACAAAAGCCGCGCGCCGGCGCAACAACAGCAGGTAACCATGAGACGCGCACTCGAGTGCAAATGCGTTGCTCTGGGGTTGTATCGATACAAATTGCTCAGCCGAGCCAAGCAAGTTCACGGTAACGGAGTCCAACATTGATCCGACAAGGCGCCAGCAATCCTGGGGTATCGACGACAGTCTTGCGTCGGTCACGCCAAGGGTTGTTCTCTTCACCTACTTCACCCACAACAACGAGCGACAGCTATTTCCTTCGCACGTACAGTCTTAGCACTGATAGTTTTCTACTGGGAAGGGAAGAGTCGGACTAGGGTTATATCAAGTCCAAGAAGCTGTCTATTTTCATAAAGACAAGCAAGACATCTCAGTGGCGTGGTGGTGATCGTTTCAAACCGATCTCCCCTCCGCAACCCCCTGGTTCGATTCTTACTAACGACGCCTACAGAGCGACTGTCCGGCGTCATCCTTTGGTGGTAGCAGGTAAGTATTCCCCCCCTTGGCCCCTCTGGGTGTACTAACCGGCAGCTGCTCACTGGACTGGTATTGGGGGAAACTTTGGTATCTGGCTAGTGGTAAGTAACATCATAACACACTCCAGGTTTGAGCGAGAACCACCACCCACTGAATGTCTTCTTTTTTTGCGTTTTTCTGCGCTTCTGCAAGCTCAGCGCCGCGCCAGGCTCAAGGCGATGCAGCAAAGAGTTATAGTTTCTTTAGTCTTTGCATGCTGCAGCTACTTGTAGCAGATGTGCAGTATTGCACAACTGATAGCATGTATGTAGTTGATGCCAGGTTCTGGCGGTGAATCTGCTTGTTGTTGTTTTTGCTGCCCTCTCGCGCTCAACTCGCTCCCCTTCCGCTCTCCCACAACACACACAGCCATCACCACAACCACCACCACAACCACCATGCGCTCTTTCCTCCGCAGTCTCTTCTGCCTGGGCACCTCGCCCACCTCGCCCACCACCACTCTGCCTCCGCCGCGCCCTCACGCCGGCCCGCGTCCTGGCTCGCGTCCCGCCGCCCTGCCCGCCATTGCTTTCCTGCCGGTGCAGACCGAGCAGGTGCCCAGCGCACTGCTCGTGAGGCGCAGCCGCGCTGGCCAGTAAGTCGTACCCTACACCATGCCTTGTTGGCATTCAGAGCAGGAGGAGCAGGTCTAGAGGGAACCCAGGCTGCATGCTGTCTGAGCTTGCAGGGTGCTACACCAACCTGAAGCTCTTCGCGTCATCTTGACCGAGCTCTAGACACAGACGCAGCAAATTTGTATATCAAATACTGACATCAATACAGCCCCGTCCCCACCAACATGACCGTGATGATCCCGGCTTGAGGGCACACTGGCGATCGAGGAGGCAACCAAGTAGGCAACCACTCTGAGATACAGACACATTTCACTAATGAATCCAGAAGTTTGATACCAAGAAGAACCCCACGGGGGAATGAACAATTTCTCACATTTCTTTTGCATGATCTCTGTGTTGCCGTGATAACGCGCTAATCCTACAGTTGAGGCTGAATCCTCACGGCGACGCTAACTCGGTTCCCCACGTCCGGCTCCGACATTTCTGTGATATGACAGCACGACCGCCTCGAGGACCCGATGTCTCGGTAGTGGAGTTTAATGCTAACAAGCTATAAGATCACTACACAGCAAGATCATCCCGCCGCCCACACAAAGCCCCAGCCGAGATCGGTGCCAGTTCCATCACACCATGGCTATCGCGTCACCGAACAACGAACAGCTTCCAATCGTCATATCTGGAGGCGGCTGTGTCGGTCTATTCCTTGCTCTTCTCCTCGCCCAATCGCCCATACCAAATCGCGTCATCGTCGTCGAGCCACAGCACCCAGATCCAGGCTCGACCCGCGCAATGGCTCACCAACCGCCCACCTTCCCTCTTTTCGCACAGATTCCCGGACTCCTCCCTGAGCTCATCGCCGCTGGCTCCCTCAGCTCAGGCCTATGCTTCCGCACGAGTGTGAAGAACGGGAGTCAGGTGATCGCCAGCAAGACATTCAACAACGAAGGGGAGGGAATGAAAGGAAAGGGCCAGCTACTCCTCCCGCAGGGCAAGTTCCAGACGATCCTCATGGAGCGACTAGCGAAGCTGGAGAGCAGGGCAGAGGTCAGACTAGGGTGGAGTGTCGAGAGCTTCGCACAGTCCGACTCTAGCCCCTCAGTCTCAGTCCAAACCACCAGCTCCACAGGCCAAACACACTCCATCTCCGCCGCCTACCTCGTCGGCGCCGACGGCGCCCACTCGCGCGTCCGCAAGTGCGCCGGCATCGAGCTGCAAGGCGAGACGCTGGACCGCCAGCTAGTCGCAACCGATCTGCGCTTCCCCTTCACAGCCCACGGCTTCGCCGACGCAAACTTCATCGTCGACCCCGACCACTACGGCCTCATCGGCCGCATCGACAACACCGGTCTGTGGCGCGTCAGCTACGGCGTGCCCAGCTCGCTCTCCGAGGCCGACATCGCCGCCACCGCGACCGAGAAACTGCGCGCCATGCTACCGGACCGCGGCGCAGACGCACACGGCAAGGACACCTTCGAGGTCGTGAGAATCGCGCCGTATAGGGCGCAGCAGCGCTGCGCGACGACGTTTGTCCAGGGCCGCGTGCTGCTCGTCGGCGACGCTGCGCATCGTACGTCCCCACCCTCACCCCATCCCACACACCGCCCTCGCCACTGCTGACACCCCCAGTAACAAACCCGTACGCGGGCCTCGGTCTCGCCTCGGGCATCGCCGACGCCGACTCCCTCGCGCCGATCCTCTCGCGCATCCTGTGCGGTAGCGCCGCCGACGCCTCGCTCCTGCTGTCCTCGTGGTCCGCGGCGCGGCGCAAGACGTTCGCGGATGTCGTCGATGGGCCGAGTCGCGTGGCATATGCGCGCGTGCGGAGCAGGATGGATACGCAAGAGGATGTTGAGGAGCTGGTGGCTAGGGATGCGGTGGTGAGGGGGCTCAGGAGTGGGGTGCCTGTGCTGCCGGGAGGGTTGAGGACGGTGGGGGAGGGACTTGGGGGGTGGTGAGGGGGAGAGGGGCTAGAGGGATGGTGGACGTATTTGGTGCATAGAGGGATGTTGAGAAGTGTCTGGTGGGTGTTGGAGGGGCCCTGCGATGAAGATTGCGTGAGGAGATGGGGTGACATGGAGCGATGTGAGTCAAGACCGGCAAAGAGAGTGTTGAATACCAGTAATTTTGGATGTAAATTGATAGCATGATGGCTCTGAGAGTCGACGTGCATTGAAAAGATTTATTGTGTGGGTTTCTATGGAGAATTTGATGGAGAATTTGCATCCATGATACCTCTCGCTCCCCATCGATCGAAAAAGCTTCGTTACGCTGCACGACCGTTACCTAGACACCTATCCACCGCTGCCCAGGTTGCCGCTGCCCTTTTTCTCGCTGGCTTTACCATCACTCGTGGAATCCATAACCCGTCTCCTCACTGAATCCCACGTGGGGTTTCCCGCAGGCCCTCTTGTCCTCGTCCGAGTCGTGCTCAGAGTAGCAATGGGTACTGCGCCGGAGAGCAGTTTTACCTTTATCCAGGCCAACCTGTAGGATGCCCATGTTGACACGCAGAAGAAACTCGATTGGGAAAGAGCGCTGCACATTAATGCTGAGCATGTCACGGGCGGACTGAGTTCGGTGCGTGATGCATTGCCGACTACGGGTCTTCTCCACAATACACCACTCCATGCGATACTCGTCTGCTAGCTGCTGCAGGAAAGGGTGACGCGGAGGCAGGTTGGCGTAGGCGTAGTAGTGAACAACTTCGGCCCACTCTGGTGTCCAGGAGAAGTGAATCGCCTCTTGTACCGCACAGCCGAAGGCACGGGCCAAATACTTGTCTCCGAAAACGAGGCTTTGACGTATCCAAGAACGATTGCGAAGATATTGCTCGGCACACCCTCGGGTTCGGTACCCTCCCACACGTTGACAGTGAGTTTAGGTAGCACGCCTGCGTAGATCCAGTGTGCAAACAGGTCGACTAAGTTCTGTGTTAGCGTTACGTCCAAGCATTATACCAATCGTATTTGAATCAACCAAGCAGCTTAACAATTGACATATTCAAGTGCTTACAAGTCTCGACCTCAACGTCAGCCAAAGCTATCATGCCATCCTCGGCTTCCTTCCACGGACCGTTCAAGGCGTTGCGGAAGAAATCAGAGGAATGAGCCAGAGCATCTTGATGCAGACAGTATCGTTTTTGTTCGGGTCCAACTACAACAATCACGGATTTTCCACGAAGAGCAGGCCTGTTATGATGGTAAGCGACCTCGGCGAACTAATGAAGAGTGAGCTCATAAGACATACCCCAGCGCAAGCTTTCTCCGTGTTGAGGTTTGATGTTGACGCATGTTACGGATCCTCGTACGGAATTGGGCAAGAAGGTGGAGGGTGTAAGGAAGATGGATGGAAGGTAGGAAAACAGATGGAAGCTTGCAGGTGATGTGGATGGACGAACTGGGTACACGCGTTCGGCAACGCAGCGTCGCGCTGACGCTTTTCCTGCAAACGAACATGTCAACGGTAGAACGTTAGACCATGTTCAAATCCACCTCTTGAATCTGCGCAGCTCAATCGTCTCTGCGACTCGTGCACAAGTTGCATCAAGCTTTTGTAGGCGCTTGCGGCAAGTATCCTTGGTAGCCCAGAGTTGCTGGAGTCAACGCGCGTAGGATAGAAACGGACAAGCGTAATTGCTAAGACCATCATACACGCAGCGTTGTGTATATGCGGTAGAGTTTGTCGATTTGGTAGTAGCGAGTCAATGATATGATTTCGCACTTCTAAGAATTTCAGAGCCTGCTGGTGAGCTGAGAGAGGATCTGCCCTTGTCGAAAGTCAGTTGAATTAGCAAGAGATTCAATGCGTGTCAAAACAATGATGTTGGACCAAATACGTGTATTGTGCCGGAGGAGCGCAGTGTGGCGCTCAACTCCCTGATCGCTGATCGTCGATCTGAGCACCTCGCCTTCAAAGAATGTACAACAATATGTTACAGCCATATAATACAACAATGAATACCTCCATATGTGCCCTTCGTCTGCACTAGAGAGGGGTAGAAGAGCCTGCAAGAGTTGGGGAAGTCCATGACGCCAGAAATGCGAAATCAAAAAGTCGTCAATAGTCGAAATCGTCCAGCGATCCAATTCCAGCGGCGGCTAAAGCACACTCGACCGCCTCATGGCGGTCCCAGAAGAACTCACGCATCCAAGCAGCGATCATATCGAGGGCGGAGACTGCAGTCGAGCTAGTCCAAATCTTCTCATGTCGGTTCCAGGCCTTGGTCTGCCATAATGTATCGGGATAGCGCTGCTGAAGAGCGGTGATCAAACTGCGTGGCGCAGATGCTCGTCGCTTCCACAGTAAACCAGTCTGAGCCAGGTGCAAGATACCAGATGAAATGCTGAAGATGGCATGGAGATCGGGACTTGAGCACTGTAAAGCGAGGAAGGATGTCGTTGCGTCCGATAGCTCCCGTGTAGAGAATGATCCAGGCAAGACAAGCACGTCGAACTGTGGTGCGTTTGCAAATGAGTTCTGATATAGTCAGTAATTGCGCCTTTAAACTCTTGCTTGCGGATGACGGTAGGGTAGGGTATGTGTTAACCTTTATCTCCCTGCCAGAAACTCTAAGATGACCAGAACGGCCAGGTACAGGCGAATCCGGCAAGACCAGGAAGTGGTGCTTCTTGACCAAAGGAGTGGTTTGTGGGGCATTGCTGTGGTCGTGTTGCTCAGAGCAATCCGAAACTAGCTCACCGTCACTGGCATTCGAGCGCCAGAGGTGACTGGAAACGACCCTTCTCCGGTCACACTGACATATCGAATGTCCACTTCATCAACAGCTTCATCGAGCGTACTCGCTGGTGTCTGCAACCTGCCAATCCGATTCCTGCCCAATGTTGATAGAAGGTCGACAGCAGCAAGATCTGAGAGTTGGATCTGGTCTTGGCCGAGGATGATGACTCCGACTCGCAACGAAGATTGTGATGGAGGTGCGTAGCTGATGCCGAGATCTTCTGCAGAAGTTGATGATGTCGTGCAGAAATAGAAGAGGTCTTCGTCACTCGGGAACGTTGTATAACCTCGTGGTGGAGACGGCATGAGAGTGTATGGATATTTGATATGAGGTTTACAGAGAAATGATGTCGAGATGGTCCCCAAAGAGGGTTGTAGTAAGAAGGCTCTTACATACCGGCTTTGGCTCAAGCTTTATATGACTCGATGAAAGAAGGATGAAGGGCAATCATGGATGGACCAATGCATTCCGCCCAATTGACCGAAGTCCATCAGGGTTGACCGCGTCATTGGTAGCGTGGAGTACGCGCTTACCTGAAGTTCCACGCTACACGAGAGATTGCATAGACGAAGTGGCCATTGCTCAACGTGGTGGAGGCTTGTTCTGATGTGCTCCCGTCTTTTCGCGAGGTTCAGCTTCCGAAGCGCATCCTACAACCAACTCTAAATGTGTCATCTCGACGAAGATCTGCAATGTTCGCATTTTCTGCTCAATAAGCGAGCCGTTGGAATATGTCCGAATTCACGAAACTGCAAAGTGATGAAGTCAACACCGAGATTGTTGACTGCCTGATGTAGCGCCTCAGGACAGGTGGTCAAAACGCCTAGGCAGCACAATTCGAACTCATCTGGTTGGAGCAACTGAGCGTCATCGCTCGGGGGTGCGGCGCGAGGGACGGGAGCTCCGAGCGCAGGTAAGCACTTGCTGTTTGGAATGAGTCTAATCTGATTAGACGGTGGCTGCGCCCGTTGTTTGCTCGGTTCCTGAGGGACAAGCCGGAAGTGTGAGGTAGCGAAGAGCTGGGGACGGCCTCCAAGCCTCAGGCACGAGAAGTTTGACGGTCATCTGCCTCAGAAGTTACATCAGCGGATAATTGTTGCAACAAAGATAGCAACGGGTATCCCGTAAAGCGAGTCAAATGACAATGGCTGTCTCAATCGAGGCTCCGAGCGAGAATGCGCCGGAAGACGGATGGGGCAGGCGCTGTCAAGGCTGAACGCCGAGTGCCCGCGACCACGAAAGCAAAAGGCAGCACGTGGACAGTTACGGCAGCTGCAGCCGTCTTGATTTACAAGTTTCACGATTTCGCAATATGACTGAGAGTGCGCAAGCCTGTCTGCTGGATCTTCTGTCGCATCTGCATTCACAGGCCACATGAGAAGCGTGCGTCTGTCTTCACGACGCAGCATCTTCAAGCGCGATGAGAGAGAATATTCTTTGATTTGCGGTGCCCAACACCATTGCTATATAGGTTGTAGCAGAGCAAGAGACTTGGTTGCTACGAAAGATGGTATCCATTGGTCGCTGCCAAAATAACAATACGCCGTAAAGAGATCGCTCGGGCTGATTCGCAGGGTTCAGATGTCCCTGGGAGAGCCGTCGGCCTCACCCGACTTGACGGTCTTGCCGGTCTTCTTGATCTTCTCGAGTACAGTCTCGTAGGAGAGCGATTCTTCGGCGACAATGTCGGCAGTCTGGTTTTCGAGGGACACGTTGTACGACTTGACGCCTGCGCTGGTTAGTTGCCACGTTCTGTCGCCAAATGTGCCACAGAGCACTCACCATCGAGCTTCTTGAGCACGCGCTCAACGGCGCCGGAGCACCCGCCGCAGGTCATGGCGATGTTGAACTTGTAGTTGTGTTCGGGCATTGTGTGGTTTGGTGTGGTGTGTGCGGATATAGAGGCGTAAGGTACGAGTGCAAGCTGTAGGCTGTGGGTGGAGAGAGGCGGTAACGGTGGGATGTTGGTGATGTGGAGCTATGAAGGCGTTGCGGCGACGCGGATTATATACACGGACTAGCACACGGCCTGGACAAAGACGGATTGCGCAAGTTTCGTGACTGTGTTGCAATCCACAACTTACTGTAGATTACTATAGATTGCGGCGACTGCTGACATTCCCATCCAAAGGATGCACAGCTCGGGTTTCGCTGAGACCAAACGCGCTTCAGCGCCGTCCGTTGTTTCAGCACTGACTGCACTGTGGCGCGAAACTTGCTCATTGTAATATCCTGGGTCAGAACAGACTATATCGACGGCAACCATACAAAAAAGACACTGTGTTGTTCTCGATGACGTTCAGGCCTGGAGACTGTGGAAGCATGAGCGCAGTGATACATGTTTGGCGTGTGCAAGCCAGTCAACATATGCCTCTGGTGAGCACTAAAGTTACTATAGTGGAGTGCGCAACACGACGTTAGCATGCAGCATGCATACACAAATCACCATAACAGAGCGGAGCCTTGCACGTCGCCTTCACGAGCGCGTTCCTGAACCACAGCTGTTGCCCCGCGCATGGACCCCTGCGTGGCGGGGCACGGCATGAGGCTCGGCCTGGTTCTGGCCCCGGTGACGTCTTTTCACCTGTAGCTCCAGCGCAACAGCAAAACATTTCGTGTTATGGCATCGTAAGTAAAGTACGAAACTCTGCGTCGCAGCTTTAGACTCAGATATGGGCAGCAACATCCTTTTCCTTCCTTTCCGGAAGTCGCATTCCGTCAATCTCACGGAAGCAATCAAGCAGTACATTTCCACCAAATATGACCAACATCCGGATATGTTCAAGGAAGACCTTGAAACCATCGAGAGACTGCGATCTACTGCGGTACACGCGCAAGAACCGCACCCTAGTAATATCCCCAAGCTACAACAGTACGCAGCACAGCTAGTATGGCTGAGTGGGAAGTTCCCCGTCGACATTGGCGTCGAGTTCCCATGGTACCCAGCATTAGGATACAATACGAGCCGTCCCGTATCGCGCAATAACCTCCGCTACGAACTCGCAAACATCATGTTCAACCTCGCCGCAATGTACTCGCAGCTGGCCATGTCATCGAATCGAGGCACACCAGACGGCCTGAAAGTCGCTGCAAACAACTTCTGCATGGCTGCTGGCACAATATCGCATCTGCGAAACACAGTCCTGCCTGAGCTCCGAACCGAGCCTCCTGAAGACATGGATCTCATGACGTTGGATTGTCTGGAGAAGCTGATGCTGGCTCAGGGCCAGGAATGCTTCTGGCAGAAGGCTGTCAAGGATGGCTTGAAAGATGCTACCATCGCAAAACTCGCCGCCAGGGTGTCAGATCTGTACAATGAGGCGACCGAGGCGGGCATACAGTCTGACTCTGTCAGCAGCGAATGGATACACCACATGACAGCCAAGCATCACCACTTCGCTGCTGCTGCCCAGTACAGGGCGGCGTGTGATGCATTAGAGAAGCGCAAGTATGGTGAGGAAGTTGCAAGATTGAAGGACAGTCTTACTTGCGTAAATGAGGCTCTCAAAGAGCAACGCTACATCAACAAGTTGGTGCTAGCTGATCTCAATGGTCTCAAGAACAGGGTTGCTGAGGACCTGAAGCGAGCGGAGAAGGACAACGATATGATCTACCTGCTGCCTGTCCCACCGAAAGCAGAGTTGAAGATCCTTGACAGAGCCAACATGGTCGTCTCGAGAGTGCCAAAGGAGATCGCCGACTCGAATGCACTACTGGGAGAGAAAGGAGAACTTGGGCAAGCGCTGTTCTCGAAGCTCGTACCTTACTCTGTGCACCTGGCGGCCAGCATATACGTCGATCGCCGTGATCGACTAGTGAATACTACCATTGTTGAGGAACTTGAGAATCTGACTACTCAGATCCATGAGGTGCTTCGTAGCTTGAACCTACCAGGCTCTTTGCAGGCTCTCGAGAAGCCTCTCGGTCTTCCTCCAGGATTGATGACTCACGCAGAGGAGATCAGGCAACAGGATGGCATCCATCGACTCGAACGCTCTATGGAGGATACGCAGAAGCTTATGTACAGTGACCAAGCGGTTTACAACGAGGGCGTTGAACTTCTCAAGTCAGAAGCTGTGGAAGACGAAAACGCTCGACGACGCTACGGAACTGCGCTCTGGACAAGACCGTCCGCAGAACAGGCCGCATCCAAGCTCTACGGCCAGATCAAAGAAATCGACGGGTATTTCAAAGCAGCATCGAACAGCGATAATATTGTCAAAACAAAGTTGAGGGAGAATGAGCGCTTCATCAGGCTGCTCAGTGGGCCCGACCATGATCTGGAGAACTACGTACCTAGTGGCCGCCGGCCAGCTATTACTGGTGACGTTGAGCGAGAAGCAGGCAAGCTGCGCGGGTGTTTCAACGAGGTGAGCCGTCTTGAAAGCAGGAGACGCCGGAAGATCGAGGCCTTGCGGACCAAAGCGAAGCAGGATGACATAAGTAAGTCACCGATCTGTCCCCCTGTCATAGTTTGCTGACAGTGCTAGATCCCGAATTGCTGCGCGAAGCCGCTCGCTTAGAGCGGGAGTACCCTATGCAGACCATCGAGGCTGTACAATTCGAGGGTCTCTTTGATAGGTGGCTGCAGATGTACGACGCCGATCAAGACATGATCCAGGAAGAAGAAAGGGAGCAGGCAGAAGCGATCAAGCGATTACAAGACGCCAATGCATCCTTCTTGATTGCGCGACGGGGCGATCAATCTACAAAACAGCGGGAGCAAGCCTTGCAAAATCTGGAGAATGCATACTTCAAGTACAAAGAGATCATCTCGAACTCCGACGTTGGCCGCAAGTTCTACAACGACCTTGCTAAGATTGTCAACCGCTTCCGCGACGATGCACGCAGCTTTGCCTACCAGCGAAAGTCTGAGGCATCGCAAATCGAGAGGTAGGTCCTAGACTATTTGCTCAGTTGGCACGATGTGCTGACAAACTTGCAGTGACTTAGCAACTCGAATGAGTTCTCTGAACCTCCAGCAAGCAACCTCGGAGTCGTTGCAGCAGCAGAAGAAAGCCGATGCGCAGAATCCGCAATACGGGGCAGATGCACATGCGGAGACACCTCTTACTGCACCAAAGCCTACCAGGGCGAGTATACCGCCCCCAGGTATGTGGACTCCAGACGTTGGGATCAAGTTCGGTACAGTGGGTGCTGTCCCTACCTCGTCCGGCAATGCAAGACCTACAAACGGTCCTGCACAGGATGGACGATGGGATCCGACTCAGGGTCTGAAGTTTGCTTGAGCTGGACACGAAGTGTTGTGGTCCAGACGCTGGGCCTGTTGTCCACCCAGTCCTCCTGTTCGAACGCCACAGTTGATCTGGACACATCAGTTGTAGCAAACTTTAATACAGTAGGCGCGTAACACCTTGATATGATGCAATTGATGGTAGTTGCGACCACGATTCCACCTCAGCTTGCAGCTGTAGCAGCGGGAATAGTGGCAGCGGGAAGGGAATCTGCCTTGGTGGACCAATCTGCCTCACAGGGTTGTGGCTGTGCAAACCACAAACGTGCGCGACCATCTCAAGTGGACCGCGATATGAGTTCATTGACGAGAACGCGTCGTTTTACGATCTGCGCGCCACAAGAACAATAGTCCAGCTGTCCAGGGAGATTATACATCCAGCTCTTTGTGTCAAAAGGGTGCTGGCGCTGGTGGTGAAAGTCCACTTGCGCTGAGTGCTCCGTGACAACTCGCCAATCTTCGGTGATATTTGAGCCACAAACCAGCATCATTCACCTAATACGACTTGAGTACGCAATCCATCCGTTACTGCACGATTACATTTTCACCAAGACTCTGTCGAACCACTCGCGCGGTGCCCAAGGGTTGTAAGGCTGAGGCTGAGCAGCGCGTCGTCGCGGCACCTTCTCAAGACGCAACCGCCCAGACAAGCAATCCGCTACAGCAGATCGATCGCCCTCGGTAGCTCTTACGAATACGCACGCGACAACGGTGGACGCTCTCGAAGATCTCGCTCGACGCTGGCGCGTCTGCCATTGCTGTCTTTGGCGCGCATTGCTGCCGGTAGCCGTGATCAACGTCACGGCGAACCCCCCACACCGGCGGCGCGTGTCACGCCCCGTGCCGCAGGCTCGTATCTACGAGGGTTTCACGTTCTCGAGAACCTGAAACCAGGAACGCAGTCAAGGGCGTGCTGCAGCGCGCAGACGTAGGCGCCGGGAGCTCATCGCGGGGCGCATCAGAATAGCATCAACCTAGCCCCAAACGGGCAACATCGTCTCTTGCTGCACAGCCCACCTCACTGCGTTGTGTTCGCCGCGAGGGGACTCACACAGCCTCCTTCACTCTCCAGCCTCAGCCCGGACAAGCCAGGCACGCGTCGCTCGCGGCCTCCCGACCACTCAGTGAGCGCGAATCCGAGCTTGAAGTGCCCGCGCCCCCGCTCGTCGCTAGACAAGGCTACCTCACGTTGTCCCGGGGCCTAAGCGCGCCCGTCTACCTCACTCCTTGCACGCCAGAATAGCAACACGCGCAACCACAGCCATGGACAGCATGCAGCAGCGCGGGCGCTCGCCGTCCGCAGGCCACCGTGCCCATATAAGGCAAACGCCGTCGCCGTCACCGCATGCGCCTTTCCACAACAACGCGTCCGGCCTCGGCTTCGATCAATCACAGCTGCTCAACGACCCCGCCAGCTTCGCCGTCAGCCACGCCCAGCTCACGCCCTCGCAGTACCTGTCCTCGGTGCAGTCGCAGCCCTTCCCGCCGCAGCAGGTGCAGTCCGACCAGGCCTTCCTGCACTCCAACCCCGCCCTGTCGCAGCACAACACGCCGCACTTTGGGCCGCAGGGAAGCGCCCTGACCCCCGACCCGCTAGACATCACCAACCCCGGCCCGGCTGACTTCAGCAACTTCTTTGCCGGCAACGACCTGAACCAGACGCACGCGATCAGCCCCTCGCAGTTCGGCAACTCGCTGGACCCCCACCTGCTCGAGGCTCAGCCGCAGCAGCAGAACCTCTCCATCAACCCCACCGACCTGATGGCCCAGATGGCCACCTCGCAGTCGCACGCGCCCACGCCGCCGCACCTGCTGCCGAACGCCATGCACAACCAGCGCAGCCCCAGCCCCCATGCATCGCCGCACCAGAACCAGGGTGCCTTCTCGCCGCCCACCCACTCACGGCACCCCTCCCTCAGCCACTCGACCCTCGACCCTAGTGCAGCCTATGGCCAAGGCACCGAGTGGGCGAACATGGCCAACTTCAGGGGACATAGGAGAACCCCTAGCGAGTCTGCCTACTCAGAGATCTCTTCGGCGCACGCGTCGCCGTTCTTGGTTACTCACGACAGCTTCGAGGAGACGCAGCCTTCGCCAAACCTCAACGCGCAGGCCGATCCCCAGCTTTTCCAAAATCCCATTTCACAGTTCGATCAATTCAACTTGAATGATGGCGCGCATATCAGCCCTGGTCACAGCCCTGCAATTTCACCGCGCTTGATTCCACAGCAGCAGTCGTTGCCCGCGTTCATGCCTGGCAGTTTTGGTCTCGAGTCAAACATGAACCACCACTTTAATCAACAGCAGGGAATGGGCTACCAGAACCAGGGCACCGAGGCGTTCCCTTCACTCAATGACTTCGGCCAGGCTGATACAATGTCGCCTCCCGAGATCAACATTGACTTTGCCCCGCCATCGCGACAAGCAAGCTTTGAGCCACCTAAGCCGGGGAGTACTGCTGATGCTCTGACCGATACTCTGAGCCCGCCAGACCGCTGTAAGTAGGCCATCTGACTCTCACAAACATCCACTAATGCCCAGCAGCGAGGAGTCGTAACAGGACGCGCGCCAAGTCTGATCCTTTCAGCAGCGCGAGCTCGCGCGCCTCCACGCCCGGCTTGGAGGTACACCGATCGTTGTCTCCCAGCGCTGCCAAGTCGCGCTCGCCCTCGCCTTCTGGCAAATCCTCTCGCCGCTCGTCGACATCGAGTGTTCCTAATCGGGACTACATTCTGGATCTTGCAGATCCCTCGCGACCCAGCAATCCTGGAGATGGTTCCAACCCCAAGCGCACGCAAAAGCACCCAGCCACTTTCCAGTGTACATTATGCCCAAAGCGTTTCACCCGAGCCTACAACCTGCGTTCGCATCTGCGCACTCACACCGACGAGCGTCCGTTTGTGTGCAGCGTCTGCGGCAAGGCGTTCGCTCGCCAGCACGACAGGAAACGACACGAAGGCCTGCATTCGGGAGAGAAGAAATTTGTCTGCCGCGGTAATCTCAAGGAGAACGGCCATTGGGGTTGCGGCAGGCGGTTTGCTCGTGCAGACGCTCTTGGTCGTCATTTCAGGTCTGAGGCTGGCCGCGTCTGCATACGACCCTTGCTCGAAGAAGAAGCGCAAGAACGGGGTGGCTGGGACGGTCAGCAACAACCCATGGCTAACGGCAACGGCATGTTCAACCCCGCGCCGCAGAACTTTGGCGGCATGATGCAGACACAGCCTGGCTACGAGAACTTCCCTCAATTGACACAGGCGCCTCAGCCCTTCCTGCCCGCTGCGCTGCTCGCCCAGTACCCAGCTCTTGCGACCATGGACTGGAACTCTATGCCACTGAATGGGCCTGACGAGGCTGATGAGATCAGCGGCCGCAGCAGTTTCGATGCTAGCAGCGGAGGAGAGTACTACGAAGACGAGAGCGACAACTACCAGCAAGGCCAGCAATCAGTCTTCGCAGGCAACAACAGCGGTTGGGTGAGTGACAGCTATGATGGGCGAAACTAGGAGGCTCTGCCCTGGCACCGCGATGTTCACGTTTTTGGCCTTTTTTTTCAACGGCCTCGCGCTTGGGTTAATGATTGCGGCTTATTACTCTTCTGATACCTTCTTCTTTTTCAAGATACCACTGTCACTGCAGACATGCGTGTCATGTTTCGTGCGTTGTTTACTCAGGGTCCAATATACCCCAGCCTTGGAGAATTTTTGTTCGGATCGGTGTTTTGAAGACTCGCGATTGCGGTCACTTTCTAGGTGTTTTGGTCCATAGATGATACCATAGCAAAGATGATCAAAGTTCCAACCAAGTATTTTTCCAGTCTCTGCGTCTTGGTGCACAGTGTCTTTGACTCGTGGTCTGTTCCCTTTGACCTCCACGACACAACGCCATTGCTCCAGACTGACCACTCCTTCCTTTGTTTCCGTGCTCTTTCTCCCTCACCATCGATAAATGAGTCCGCACCTACCCAATCCGCCCCATTACCCAACAAGCACACATCTGCAATCCAAAAAAGCAGCCTTTAGAACATCCATCATCCACGAGAAAGCAGCCTTGCAACACACCCACCCACAATGACCAGCACAGCACCACCCCAACCCGCCCCACCCTTCCTCTCACCCCCACCTCCCACGCCCCCCACCCAACCCCCCTCAGCCGACCCCTCGCCCTTCTCAAAGAAACGCGTCCTCCTCGCCGTCCTCATAGCACGCATCACCGGCGTCTTCGACCTCGTAGTTCCGCTGCTGCTGTACGCGCGCGCCGCCGCACTCTACCTAGGTGTCTGGGGCGCGTGTGCGCTGCACGTCGCGTACCTCGTGCTCTGCGGCGCGGCGGCGTGGGGGTGGGAGCTGGCGTGGCGGCTGGCGGTGGTTGCGGGTGGGTTGTTTGCGGTTGGGGTGGTTTGCGGGGCATGTGCTGGGGTGGTGGCGTGGTGGGCGGCGTTCGGGGCGCGGGTTGGGGAGATGTGGTGGTCGGTTTGGGGGGTTGGGGGAGAGAGCGTGCAGGAGGAGGAAGACTTTCCCAGGGGTTTCGTCGGGGACCATGTCGAGGTCCGCGAGGTGCGGGTGCCGCGGCCGGCGCGGTGCGAGTGTGGGGATGCGGCCCCCGGGAGGTATTGGAGGAGGTTTGATTAGGGGTGGTAGCAATAGACTCGCGTATATGCTCTTGGGTTGTGTCTGGTCTAGCATTTTCCGAATACGTCGCATCGGCACTGGGCTTCGGTGGGACACCATGCGCTCTCCTGGCCGAAGATGACGTGCCAGATCTTCTCGAAGACTTCTCCCGCGCTGTCGTCGTCCAGCTGCGTGCTCGCCAGCCACGACCAGTAGCGCGTGTACTCGTCCACGCTCCGCTGGCGGATCTTGTCCCTGGACACCGCGAATGCATTCCCACTCGAGCCCGCAATCTTCTCCGGGACCCCCGTCGCGTTGAAGATCTGCCTCCACGCCTTCCCCATGTTCGCCTCAATCGTCCTGTACTGATCCGGCGGGTCGCGACTCGGCAGAATGAGATCCGCGCACTCGGCCTTGCTGGAGCAGCGCAGCGGCGCATACCCAGCCTGCTTCACATGCGCGACGTCCAGACTCTCGATGCTCTGCACGGGCTCCTTGTTCGGGATGCGCCAGGCCTCCTTGTCGGCCTCCTGGTCCTGCAGGCCGGGCGGCACGAACACGATGACCTCGGAGAGGTAGTCGTAGTTTGTGATGAGCCAGCGCAGGTACGCGTCGGCGATGCGGCCTTTGTCGACGCGCTGGGCGCCGGCGTGCAGGTGCGCGAACGAAGCGTCGATGGTGATGACTTGGTTGCGCCACTCCGGGCGCAGTTTGAGGAGCCAGTTGAGGTCTTCGCCTTTGAGCTGGGCTTTGACGATGAGCTTGGGAGGGGGCGGGGTTGTCGCCGGTTCGTCTGGCACGGGGGGGCGGATGTCGGGTGTTGATGGCTTGACGTAGGGATGGCCGCCTGGGATGTGGTTTCGTAGCCTTGATATTGTTGATTTCGGTGTGAAGAAAAAGGCGACACATGTCAAGAGGACAAGTGAACATGTTACGAAGAGGCGCCCGCGTAGTGTGGTTAGGGGTGGTGGTGAGAGGCTCAGTGTACGGCGATGTATGGCCCCCATTTTCCAGCTCTTTACATGTAGGCCAAGAATTACGCAGGTTTCTTCCCAAAATTTCTTTGATGTTCAGTTGCAAAACGGAGGACCTTTCCAGTTGGTTTTGTAGTAAACGCTGAGCTGCAAATAGTAAATACCAGTACCTACGAAATGGGGCCGGATTTTGTCCGCAGTCTGTGCGCTTCCCCTGACCAACTGCGAAGGCGCGCTATTACGGTGCTTCTGTGGAGCTTCGAGTCGGGACACGAGTGGCTTGGAATTATGTCCGGCTTTCTAGCTTGCATCAGGTACTCGAAGCCGTGAGACGCGCAAATAGTACCCAAGAGCGTCGCAACATTGAAAGGAATCGAAGCACTGTTTGAAACGATCATGGATGGCCTGAATGCCCAGTGCGAAGCTGGGCAATTGGATCGGGTGCTGGAGCCCCTGAGAGATTGTATTAAATCGCCGTGTCTTATGTATCTACTTCTCACGAAAGCCCAAACCACTACTACTTCTCGGCGGTGGGCTGACAGTGCTGCCTCTTCTACTGGCATCCTTACCATCCTTGCCCTCAGTAGTAGCCTCGCGCTCCAAGAAGTCCTGCCACAGCTCTGCCAGCGATTCCTTGTTACTCGAGCTACTGGCCATAAGCATGGGATCTGACATGGAGTTGAGCGACGGCGTGCTGGGCGTGCGGCGGAAAGGCGACATTGGTACACCCAGTCTGGAGTGTGTGCCTGGCCGAGCGAGACCGGCTTGCTCTTTTTGCTCTGGAGGATGTCAGTATAGACGCTATATAGCTAGTCATTGTGTGGCTCGAGACATACCTTCTGTCCAGCCCAGCAACATCGAGATGAGCTGCAAAGCCTCAAACTTCTTCGGGTCCGAACGATCGATTGCCAAAAAGTGCAGGAAGTAATTTGTAATGATCTGGCGGTCGACGTTGTCTTCTGGCCGTCCCTTTTTGAGAACGCGCAGCGCTTTTGTGAGATGCTCGTTCAACGTCACTGCCTCGTGACGCAGTTTACCAATCAGCAGATTCTTCTCCTTGACTTCTTTCTCAAACGGCAAGGCTCTTTCCAGTTCCTTTTGCGTCGCTTCGACCGAGGCTGTGGCGGCTTTCGATGCTTCTTGTGCAACCTGGACCTGTTTTCGGAGCTCGTTGATCTGTGCTTCATATGTCTCCACGGACTTTTTGAGTTCAGTTCTTCGCACTGCAGGTTGTAAGCATACGTCGGGGTGCTGTTGCGAGACAACACACAATTTTGCACTTCTTGTAGTGCCTTTTGAAGCCCTTCGACGGCTTGGTTGTTCTGGTCTCTGTCTCTTGCAGCTCGTTCGTACTCGTCTCTGAGGCCCTCAAGCTGGTCTTTCAGCTCGGCCTCCTTCTCAGACAAGCTTTCGCGTAACGACCGCTCGTTCATGGCCAGCACTTCCCAGTCCTGCATAGCCTGCTTTGCATTGTCAAACTCTTCCCGTGCGTATGCTTCACGGGAGATGAGCTCATCGCGCTCTTTGACCCAGTTTTGCTGCGAAAGATTTGATCTGGTCCGTAGATTGCTGATCTCGGTCGCCTGTGATTCGTTTTCTTGTCGCAATTTCGCCAGCTCTTCGCTAAGGCTGCTGTTCGTTTCCTGCAGTTCGCCATTCTGGTCCTGTAAATCTGCGATCTGAGTCTCGTACTCCTCCATTTTGGCCTGCCAACTGTCAGCATCTCCGTTCCCAACTAAGCTCGCGTGGAACAATACACACCGCATCAGCCTTCATGCGATTGCCCAGGCTTGTCTTGATTGTGTTCACTCGCCCCAGGAGATTATTGTACTGCGTCTCGAAGTGCTCCTTGCCCTCGTTTGCTTCCTCGAGCTCCTCTCTCAAGGCCTGGACTTCCTCCTCATGCCGCGACTCAGCACCTTCAGCAGCCTGCCCATCATGTCTGCTTTGTATGCTCTCCAGGCTCTTTCTTAACTGAGTGACCTCCTGTCGCAGTGCATCTCGTTCCTTCGCTATCGCGTCGAGTCGAGCCGTGGTCTCGGTGTCTGACGGCGGAGACGGGGACATGTGTGGCGAGCGCGAGCGCGAGAAGCCCAGGGCGACTGCTGAGGCTATGCTGTGCTGGTGTGTACCGTTGGACTGAGCTATCGTGGGGGAGAGGGGTTGCTCGTCGTCGTCGACATCGTCTGCGTCTCGGTCCAACGCCGGCGCAGAAGCAGATGTCTGCTCATCTTCGTCTACATCATCGTTGTGGTCTGCCTCGGTCCTGTCGTGACTACCATTCGTTTGCGCGATCTCGTCGGCCGTGTTCGCTCCTTGGCTGCCACCCTTCTTCTTGTTCTTCTTCTTTTTAGACTTTGACGGGGACCCTGCGCGCGTATCGTTAGCGACCTCTGTTGCAGACCGTGCAGTTGTTCCGCGCGGTGTTCCGGCAACACCGCGCGTCTAGATGCAAGACCAGAAACTGCGAGCTCACCTACCACTCTGATTTACAGGGTCTGCAATCGCTGGCGCAGACATGGTGTAGATTGCGAAGCGACTGAACGAATGAATACGCAAGGAAAGCTACAGGGCAATCAAAGCATGGACAGTGGGCAAGGGAGCAGCGATCGAATGTTGACTTGGCGCGTCGTGTCCCTATGGAACCCTTTGGTCTCGGGGACCGCAAGCACGTCACTAGCCACGGCACGAGCCACTTGTTCCTTGTCTAATCCGAGGCGGCGACTAAGGCTCTCGACATTGGCTTGAGCGACCTCGAAGCAGTTATGATACAGACTAGAAGAAAGAAAGTGTTTTGGTGTTGACATAGTCTGTTGACTAGGTAGACCGAATGATTGGAGCACCACAATGGACGCATTGCTTGCGGCCTTTGCGGGGTACAACATGTCTCTGTGCATCATCTCTATTTAAACCGGGCCCTTCCTTTCTCTGTCTCCACAGGCGCCACTATGCAGTCAGTATGAGATACTACAAACCCATGCTGTACTCGGCCATCGCTGTCATCTACGCATCTCTCGGTTTCCGTATCTTTAGGTTGGCTTACATCTCAAAACAACTTGGCCAGCAAACAGGTTTACCAAACGCACAGTCACGACTCTCGTAGGCGATGATCCTTCAACGAGAGTGGATTGCCTTGACGAGACTATTAGCTGAGACACCGTGCTCGAGCAGACCACCAAAGCGACCCACAGTCAGCAGTTTGCGCTTGAAGCTTACAAAATCTGGAATATATATTCTACAATCCATCTCTCCTCCATTGATCACATCTCTTCCCAACTTCAAGTTGGATATCTTCGATAGTATAGTGGTCAGTATTTCTGCTTGTCATTCTTCGGAACAGCTCGCAGGAGGCCGGGGTTCGATTCCCCGTCGGAGAGATTCGATCTTTTTGCCTTTTTGGTACTACAGCGTCTCCAGAGAGCTATGGCTGGATCGTGTCTGTGGGTGGTCTCGCTTTTTGGTCTGTGCCCGTATCACAGTGCAGGTTCAAGTCTTGTACGTCGCTGAATGCTGGCTGCTGATATCAAATATGTGCTTTTGCTATCTACAACACGCATGTTCAGCTATCATGTGTCATGTTGAAACACCACCATGTGGTGTAGTTGATTGCAAAATGTCCAAAGCGCCAGTGGTATGCTCGCCAACTATGGTACAATATCGTCCACGCGTCATCCTGGTATAGCGCCTATGTTGTACATCTATTCTCAGAGCCCGTTCCAGAGCTCGATCCTTTCCTCTGCAAGCAGCGGAGCCAGACAGCGACCGGCATGTGCTGGTCCGAGCATTTCTCGCAGTCACTTATTTGGCCCTCCTCGATTCCGCCTTGTTGAACCCCCAGCCGGTATGCTTGAGAATCTCCCGCTCCTTCTCTTCGCGAGGGTCCGCCTCCAAGGTGCGGCCGTTCTTCTTATACTCGCGCGTCTCGCGATGCTGTTGCTTGCTCTGCTTCGCAGTGGGTCTCCGGATCGACCAGTTGAGCTGGCGGAAGATGTTCGTCTTGATGGCTGCGACAGACGTCAGACACTTTCACATGCTACGGTCCGCTGCGCAACCTACCGTCGACACAGTACGGGCACAGGATGTGTGCGCGCTTTGTCCGCCCACATGCCGAGCACTTGTTCAGTGATGTGATGTCCTTGATCTCCTTGCCCGCCAGGAAGCGTGTGCGCTTCTTCATGTATGACGTCTTCTTCTTGGGCACGGCCTTGAGAATGCCGTCCCAGATCTCGCCCAGCGAAGGGAGCGACGGCAGCGACAGCGACGGTATGGCGAGCGCGGCGAACGGCGTGGCCTGGGCGAGGCGCTGCAGGAACGGCAGGTGCAGGACGGGGCGGACGGGGCCATTGATGCCGCTGAGGCCGGGCATCAGCGTCTGCCACAGCGGGGGCAGCGGTCGGGCGAGCGCCATGATGGGGAGTGCGGCGGGGCGGGCGTGCGGGCGCGTGAGACCGTCGAGCGGCGTTGGTGATGGAGAGCAAAATGCACCCCAGCCCGAGCGCCGGACCGCACTTACCACCCCCGTCGTAGCGCGCTTTCGCCTGCCCCTTTCCCTGCGCCGGCGACTGCACGAGAAAGTCGCCAGCGCAACGTCCCTCACTGTCGACTCCCCATACTCTGTCTCGTTGAGCCACCGCCCTCCCACGCCCACGCCGCCCACCGCAGCACTTCCGCACCGCCAGACCCGCCCACGAGGCCCACAGCACCCGCAATGGCTGCCGCCCCTCCGCAGTCCATCTTCCCGGACAGCTATGTCGGTTTCGACAGCATCACCAAGCAAATTGAGAAGAAGTCGGTCAAGCGGGGGTTCCAGTTCAACGTCATCTGCGTTGGTGAGCTTCGTGCAGCTCCGTGTGCCCTTGCAGCCAGCTAACGCGTCCTAAGGCCAGACCGGTCTCGGAAAGTCGACTCTCATCAACACCATCTTCGCCTCGCACCTGATCGACAGCAAGGGCCGCCTCTACCCCGACGAGGAGACGCGCTCCACCACCACCATCCACCCCGTCTCACACACCATCGAGGAGAACGGCGTGCGTCTGCGCCTCAACATCGTCGACACGCCTGGCTACGGTGACCTGATCAACAACGAGCGCTGCTGGGACCCCATTGTCAAGTACATCAAGGACCAGCACAGCGCCTACCTGCGCAAGGAGCTCACCGCCCAGCGCGAGCGCTATCTGCAGGACACACGCATCCACTGCTGCTTGTTCTTCATCCAGCCCTCTGGCCACGCTCTGAAGCCCATTGACATTGTTGTGCTGAAGAAGCTCAGCGAGTTTGTCAATGTCGTGCCTGTCATTGCCAAGGCGGACAGTCTGACACTCGAGGAGCGTGCTGCCTTCAAGGAGAGGATAAAGGCCGAGTTCCAGTTCCACAACCTGCGCATGTACCCCTACGAGAACGAGGAGGACGACCAGGACGAGGTCGCCCACAAGAACCAGATCAAGGTGCGCAAATTCAGATCAGAAGATACCTGAGCCACTGCTGACATGGCCTAGGACCTTATTCCCTTCGCAGTTGTTGGTTCTGAGAAGACTGTTGTCGTCAACGGCCAGAACGTTCGCGGCCGCCAGACCAAGTGGGGTGTCATCAACGGTATGCCTATGCTGCAATCCAGGAAATATGCTTGACGCTAACTCTCCATAGTCGAGGACGAGAACCATTGCGAGTTTGTCTACCTCCGTAACTTCCTGACACGCACCCACCTCCAGGACCTCATCGAGACAACCGCCCAGATCCACTACGAGTCCTTCCGCGCCAAGCAACTGCTTGCCCTCAAGGAGAGCTCTGCTGTTGGGGGCCACTCGTCTCGTCCCATCTCCCCATCTGCCGACCGCGAGCTTAGCAGGAACAGCCAGCGCATGACAATGAACGGCTACTAGGAGTTGCCGAACCACAGCCGCGTCGACAGCCTTCCTGGGATGAAGATTGGCCAGCCTCCGCCGCGCATGGAACGACCCGCGCCAATCATCGATGTCTAGGCGGAGGTGGGAGACGCAGCAGATGTGTGCATGTCCAGGAGTTTTCGACATGTTTTGATACCAGTGCGCTTAGCACCAAACCCGGGGGAGCAATAGGGGCATTATGTTCACCATACTTCACTTTTACCAGTTTTCTCAATATCCTTTTTAGTTTCGATGAGCTTCTTGGCCTTGATCTTCTACGTCATAGCACGGTGTAGTGGTGGGCTTGGGCCTGGGTCTAACTGGTTATACCCTGGCTCCTTCGGGAAAGCGTAGTGATGAAAGTAATACCAAGATGGCGGCTTCTGAGTCTATTGTGAATTTGGTGTTCACCGGTGGGGGTGACGCGCCTGCCTGTGTGAGAGGTTGCTCCTCTACACGACTGTCGAACCATGTCGAACCATGTCGCCCCTCACATCGTATGACCGGTATCGTGTTGAGCCTCGATGTGCAATTACAACCGTATCTCGCGTTTTCAGCATAGCACACCTCGCTCCAGGAACTTAAAGGGTTACTCTCGGACTCTCGTCCACGCTACGCGTCTTCTCAACGAATCAACCTTGAGCCTCCAAAATCCTCCATACTATCATCTCCTTTCTTGCCTCCCTTCTTCCCACCCCCATCGTTCTCCAGCCTCATATTACGCGCCTTCGCCGCTCCGCTGCCCCGCTCCGGCGACTTGGCGTCTTTGCCAGGCGCGTTCTCCCCCACAATGCGTTCGATGACTTTCGCCTTCGCGCCTGCGCGCTTGAACCGGTCATCGAAGTCCTCGACACCCGCTTCGGTGTTCGCGGTACTGAAGGTAAGGGGGTCGGTGAGGTGGTAGAGAAGCGAGGTGTTGGAGAGGAGTCTGGAGGAGGTGTTGGTTAGGGGTGGGAGGGGGGTGGGTGCACTGCCTGCTGTTGTCGGTGATGCAGGTGATTCTGCAGTTGCTGTTTTGGGGACTGCGTGTGCTAGCCGTGAGCCCCAGACTGCACCGCGGCCGTGCAGTTCCCCCAGCGCGGAGAACTTCTCGAAGCCCTTTTCGAGCCCGAAGATTCGGCCTTCGATGCGGCCGGCGCGTGCGCCGTCTGCGACGCCTTGGTCGTGGGCGGTGGTGTAGAGGGTGTCTTCTAGGGTGAGGAGGTCGTCGAAGGGGTCGGCGTTTGATGGTGCCATGTTGTCTGTGTTGATGGTTTGGGGGACTTGTGATCCAGTGTTTCTCCAGCCTCAAGAGAGTTCTTGTACAGGCTTCCTGCTCTTTCAAGGGTACTACCAATCTTTGGATACCACACCGCCCACCTTCGTCTGGAACCGTTCAACTCGATCTTCCCGTGACGTGAGGATCGGCTTATTTTAGTGACAGAAGTGTTTGGTGTTTTTGAATCTGGGTCTGCCAGTTCAAGATTTTCTTGGTGAACTTCCGAGTCAAAATAGCTGACGAATCAAGATCCCTACAAGCAGCCTGATACCTACAGTCACGTTCGAATCAACTTGATACTCTACATGGATCCACAACCATGAGACAGTATCAAGGGTCGGAATAATAACTGTTTTGCCGAACCGTGAACTGACGTGATGTGGCGTTGTGGCTAGTGCGACCCGCGAATCGGCGGGGTTGGAGGGGCAGCTCCGATCTCATGCGAATGTTTGGAGTCTTGAGTCACTTCACAACCACACAACGAAATCAGCTACAGTTTCGGTCTGTGGCATAGATTAAATCTCAAGAAGCTCAGAAGTATAGCATAACGTAAGTCTTACAGCTCCAGCCCCACTCCGAATCACCCATCCACAAGACGCCAACTGATATTAACCCCAGAAATATTCCATGAGCGGCTCCAAGAAGATCATCCTCCCCGTGGAGGGCGAGCGCAATGTGCTCATCACGAGCGCTCTACCTTATGTCAACAACGTCCCCCATCTGGGCAACATCATTGGCAGTGTCCTTTCTGCTGACGTTTTCGCCCGTTTCTCTCGCGCGCGAGGCTACAACACCCTCTACGTATGTGGAACCGACGAGTATGGTACGGCGACCGAGACAAAGGCGATTGAGGAGAAGTGCACACCACAGGAGCTTTGCGACAAGTACTACGCGTTGCACTCGGAGGTCTACGAGTGGTTCAACATCAGCTTCGACCACTTCGGTCGCACGCCCACACAGCAACAGACCGACATTGCGCAGGACATTTTCACAAAACTACACAAGAACGGATTCCTTGAAGAGCAAACCACAACGCAGCCGTACTGTGAAACACACAAGAGCTTTTTAGCGGACCGATTCGTCGAGGGTACCTGCCCGCTGTGCAACTACGAAGATGCGCGAGGTGACCAGTGTGACAAGTGCGGTCATCTGCTTGACCCCCTTGAGCTGAAGAACCCCCGCTGCAAGCTCGACGGAGCAACGCCGGTACCGCGCGAAACGAAGCACGTCTACCTCTGCTTGGATAAGCTACAGCCACTGGAAGAGGAGTGGTTCAAGAAGTCGAGCACGGAGGGCAACTGGAGCTCTAACGGCGTGCAAATCACGGCATCCTGGCTCAAGGAGGGTCTGCGCGCGCGAGGCATCACGCGTGATTTGAAGTGGGGAACTGCAGTCCCGCTCGAGGTAAGCCATTCAAGCCGAGCGGCAAGCAATATACTAATGAGGTCTAGGGCTATGAGGATAAGGTCATGTACGTGTGGTTCGACGCCTGCATCGGCTACGTCTCAATCACAGCAACATATACCGACGAGTGGGAGAAGTGGTGGAAGAACCCCGAGAACGTCAAGCTGTACCAGTTCATGGGCAAGGACAACGTACCGTTCCACACCGTCGTCTTCCCATGCTCGCAGATTGGCACCAAGGACAAGTGGACCATGCTCAACACCATCTCTACAACCGAGTACCTGAACTACGAGAAGGGCAAGTTCTCCAAGTCGAGAAATATTGGTGTCTTCGGCAACAACGCAAAGGACACTGGCATCGCGTCTGACGTCTGGCGCTACTATCTCCTCTCGCATCGACCGGAGACTGGAGATTCAGAGTTCGAGTGGGACAGCTTCATTGCGGGAAACAACAATGAACTGCTGAAGAACCTGGGTAACTTCGTGAACCGCGTCATCAAGTTCGTCAACTCAAAGATCTACGATTCGGTTGTTCCGGATTACACCAAGTTCGAGGACGACTACTTTGTCGCGCACAAGAAGAAGGTCAACGACTTGCTGAAGAAATACATCGAAGAGCTCGAGGATGTCAAGATCCGCGCGGCACTGAGCACAGCATTGCACTTGTCCAGCTTGGGCAACCAGTTGCTGCAGGATAACAGACTTGACAACAATCTTGCTACAACCGAGCCCGAGCGATGTGCTGCAGTCGTCGGCCTGGCTCTGAGCCACATCCACCTTCTGGCTAGCTTGATCGAGCCTTACATGTAAGTTTCGCAACTATACCCGCATCTACGATTCATGCTAACATGTCTTACAGGCCCGATACAACAAAGAACATCCTCAACCAGCTCAACGCCGAGTTCCTCATCATCCCTGACAACTGGGAAGCAAAGTCGCTTCCCGTCAGCCACAAGATCGGCAAGGCTGCTTACCTGTTCTCTCAAATCAAGCCCGAGAAGGAGCAGGAGTGGCGCGAGCAGTTCGGAGGTGAGGAGGCGCGCAAGGCCAAGGACGAGAAAGCGAAGAAGGCCGCTGCAAAGAAGGCCGACAAGGAGAGGAAGAAGGCGAAGAAGGCTGCTGGCAAGGCCGAGGGCGTTGAGGCCGGCGAGAAGGGCAAGGATGGCCCAGCAGACAAGAAGGCTGAAGAGGTCATCTCCAGTGGTATCGAGCAGGTCACTCTCCAAACGTCCTAGTGGGGCGTCTGGTTGAGGTACTACATGGAAGGTGGAGTGGCGTTGGACAATCCGGAGTCAGTGGGTGTTGAGACTCGGCGTGGCTGAGGGTCAGTGTTTGTAAAAGTAGCAGCGACGAACACCTCGCGCGCAAAGATTCAGTAGCAATTCAACATAAGTTTCAACAGCCCGCGGCGCCTTTGACTTGAGGTTCTCGGCCTCGCGGGACGAAGACAGTCCGCATCCTTTACGCCAAGAGAGCTTGACTCGAGTTCTTGGAGCCCCCACTCTTTGCTTCCAAGACGATAAAACCGAAAATTTTATCTGATCATCTTATGGCGAGTCGTCTGCCTGATGCGATCCAGAAACTGTCTGTCGAGCACCTCGGTCGGTGTTGCCGATCGGGCGGCAGAGGGAGCTGATATAATCTGACTCGAAAACGGCTTGCCGTTTTAATGTCACTTGAAGTCAGACAGGCCGGATGCTTGATGATACCAGCGCGGCATATGCTATACAGGCTCACGGCCGGTTAACAACGTCGCACCCACTGTAAATACAAGTCGAGCACCATCACAACGGCTTCACATCGGAATCCAGGAGCATCTTGATATCCCAGTATCGAGGCCAAGCCTCCAAGGCACGATACGGGGTCCTTCACACGTGGGAACGTATCCACTCAGACTACCTATCTCTACCCTGCCCTTTCGACGCCAAGTGAGCCTTACCTGGTTCCACGGAACTGTCACTCCATGCCACCTTCTACACACGGCCAGACAGCTTGGCGAGAGGATTCCCCGGGACAGAACGCCTCGTTTTCCATATAAGATGTGATCGCTACCCAGTGCGCCGGTACTCCTAGTCCCTTGCCTTAAGCTGACCACTGAGTCTTTTTGTGGCCGAGAAAGTCGTCGTTTGGAACATGGCGACTTCGAACGTAGCGAGTCTGGAGCTGGCTGCTAGCCTGGCGTTGCCGACCAAGAGCTTCGACGGTCCCAATGCCTTCGGCGATGTCAAGACTGCGAATGTGACTGAGGTCGGCGAGAAGGCTGGTTCGTTTGTCGAGAAACCGACGGATGTGGAGAATGTCGATGAGACGCAACCCACGGGTCTCAGGCAGATGCAGGCCATCACCATGACCTGGACGAAGAAGTGGCTCATCGCCGCGTACTGCTTGTAAGTAACCATGGCTGCGATTTACTCCCGTGAGCCTGGCGCTAACACCGATCAGCATCTGGCTCATCTCCTTCACAAACTCCCTCCAGCAGCAGAGCAACTTCTCCTGGACCCCCTACGTCACCAGCGAATTCATGTTCCACGGCCTGACGGGCATCACGGGAATTGTCGCCAACCTCGTCGGCGGCGTCTCCAAGCTGCCGCTGGCCAAGTTCATCGATCTCGTCGGCCGCCCCCACGGCTTCTTCGTCTGCCTCGTCTGCGTCGTTCTGGCCCTCGTCATGATGGGCGTGTGCCGCAACGTGCAGACCTACGCCGCCGCCCAGGTCTTCTACTGGACGGGCATGAACGGCATGGATTACGTGCTGGACATCTTCATCGCGGACACGTCGGATCTGAGGAACCGCGCTGTTTGGCTGGCGTTCGCGGCCTCGCCGTACATTGTTAACACCTTTGCGGCCCGAGGCTCGGACAGCGGTTCTTGGACGATTCGTCCTGGCGGTGGGGATACGGTGCTTTCACCATCATCACGCCGTTCATGTGCATCCCGTTCTGGCTGATCTTTTACATCATGAGCCGGCGCGCGAAGCAACAGGGTGTTGTTGTAGCGGAAAAGAGTGGACGCAGCTTCGCGGAGTCTGTCAAATACTACTTCATCGAATTCGACGGTAAGCTTCCCCATCATACCATGTAATCTAGGCACTGACCACGTCCAGTCGTCGGCCTGCTCCTCGTCTGCGGCGGCTTCTCCATCTTCCTCCTGCCCTTCAGCCTCGCCGCCTACCAAGCCGACGGCTGGCGCTCGCCCACCATCATCTGCATGATCGTGTTCGGCGCGGTACTCCTCGTGCTCTTCGCCGCCTGGGAGCGCCTCTGGGCCCCCAGGACCTTCTTCCCGTTCCACCTGCTCACCGACCGCTCCGTGGTCGCCGCCTGCCTGCTGGGCGCAAACTCCTGGATTGCCTTCTACTCGTACAAGATGTACTACGCGTCGTACCTGCAGGTCGTGTTCGGCCTGTCCGTCGCCAGGGCCGGGTACATCACCAACATCTTCAACATCGTGTCGTGCGCGTGGGGCGTGCTCTTCGCGTTTGCGATCCGCTACACGGACCGATACAAGTGGGCGGCCATTGCCGCGCTGCCCGTGCAGATGCTCATGACGGGGCTGATGGTGCACTTGCGGCAGCCGGGGACGCGGCTGGCGCTGCTGGTGCTCGTGGAGGTGCTGGGCGCCATGTGCGGCGCGATGATGGTTGCGGTGGAGCAGCTGGCGGTGATGGCGGCGGTGCCGCACGAGCACGTCGCCGTGGGGCTCGCGCTGCTGGCCATGGTGACCAGCATCGGCGGGTCCGTGGGCCAGGCCGTCAGCGCGGCCATCTGGACGCAGACGGTGCCGCGCAGGATCGCGGAGTACTTGCCCGCGGAGCTGAAGGGGCAGGCGCCGGCGCTGTATGCCAGTCTGGTTACGCAGTTGGCGGCGCCGTGGGACAGTGCGGAGAGGCAGGCGGTGGTTCGGGCGTATGGGGATGCGCAGCGGTTAATGGTTATTGTGGGGACGTGTGCGCTGGTGCCGTGTATTGTGTGGGTGGCCATGTTGAAGGATTATAAGCTGAGTGAGCGCGGGACGAGGAAGGGGCTGATTATGTAGAGGTGGATGGGCGTTGGGGGTTTGGCTGCAGAATTCGAATGCTATCCAGTGTTGCTTGTTGATGATCTTTTTGGTGCTTGTGTCTATCCACAACCCACCAGTGCCATTTACATACACAAAGACATCTCTTGCCGGAGCAACATCCATCTCACATCGAGGTCAGGCACCTGGGTCCATGACAGATGAACCCGAGTGGGATTGATGCGTGATCCGGAGTCGACTCGTTGGTGAAACTCTAAAGGCGTTAGGGACGACTTATGACAGTAAAGCGCCGTTAAATATTAGAAAGGACGAATATAGACAGAAAGCAAACATGTGTATACTGACAAAAGTATATCTCTTAGATCACGGAGCTAGATAACTAATACGCTCGTGGCTGTTTCGCGCCTGAAAAATTGCAATTGCTCAGAAAGAGGAGGGGACTTGCATAGCACAATGCCTTACTGTGAATACAATCTATCCCCTCGGCCTGCTACCGCCAATCGCGAAGCAGAGCCAAAAAATCTCTCGAGTAGAGTCAATGCAGCACCGAACGGCGACAGGACAAGCAAAAAGATGACCAAAGAAAGGCAAAAAGAATAATGAACAGAGTGGGACTCGAACCCACGCAGATTGCTCTACTAGCACCTGAAGCTAGCGCCTTAACCACTCGGCCATCTGTCCAATTGATCAATTGCTTGATTGATGAAAGTGGGACGAATAGAATAAACTCTATACTAATTCATCTAGCCCCTGACACACCTTGCGATCAAATGACGCTAGGGCCATATGATGCAAGTCACACACCTTCCCGACAAGTGGATACAGATGGTGACTCAACGACATGTGCATAAAAGTCCACTGCACAAGGGCTGGCACATTCCGAGTAGTCCTTTGTGTTCGATGTGCTTGCGGCTACACGGTGGGGTGCGGCCGAAGAAACGCCTCTGGAGCCCCCACCATCCTGGACATGCTCTGTGGGATCGCGCCTGTCAGGAGCGTGCCTCTCACGTTCCAGGGAAAACGGCGGATGAGCGACCTTCAGGCTGGCCAACTGACACAGAACTTGTAGCTACGATAATACCTAAAGCTATGACTTAGTCAAGTATCACCTATATCATAGGCAGGAAAGTATTCTATAGAGGGTTCTTGTAATTTCCCAACTGTGCTGTTGCCTGGTGGAATACTTGGCTCACATCCTTACACAGTAGTCCGCCGTTTACACTGCAATGTGAGAGCGTGCGTTGCTACAAAGGCCAGGACATGGGCGCTTCATGTCGTCGGCTTGTCTTGCTCGCTCTAGCGTCGCCGTAGCGAAGCGCAATCTAGCAAATAACCACGGTCACAGGCTTCATCGTACATTGTCCAAGTCCCTCAATAGTTGATTTTGATATGTCAAGAATTCGCCGATAAATGCAACTTACCCTCTAGAAACGTCTCTTCCTTCCCATCCGCGTAGTTCCGCCTCGCTTATATACATTTGTTGTCCTGGTCCGCATCTACAAAGCGATCGCCATCAGACCAGCGACAGCTGCAGCAAGACCAACCTCGAGTCTGCCAGCAGCGCCGGTGGATTCAGGGATGCCGCCAGAGAATGTGCCAGTAGCTGCTGCGCCAGTGGGCTTGGGGGACGCGCCGCTCGCGACCGCCAGAGTTGCGTTGCCGGAGGGGTAGAGCATGCTGGAGCCAGTACCTGAGGCGGAAGCGGACGCGCCAGTACCGCTGGGCTTGACGCTGCCGGTCGAGGTAGGAACATCGGTCGCTGTTTCTAGTTAGTCTTTGACCTCATCTTTTCTTTGATCTGGGTGTACGCACCGACTTTGACACCCTGGCTGTTGCAGATGTCTGCGAAAGCACTCAGGGCCGCCTTCGAGTCGTCGCCGCAGAAGCTGGTGATCTTGGTGGTGGCATCCTTAGCCTTGCAGATGGACTTCAGGTCCGCAGGGTCGGAGTACTGGTTGACAGCGCCGAGGAGGCAGCCCGGAGGCGAAGCGACAGCAAACTGTGCCAGGGCGAAGAAGGTGGCAGCGAAGACGGTCTTGGCAAGCATATTGGCGGTATTTGCGAGTTGAGTTGGAATTTAACTGGTGTTTCGATCGAGTACGTGCTTGGAAGATAGAGACAGCGGTAGCGAGAGCGAGTGTGGAAGTAGATTAGTCTAATGAGCGACGGGATAGAGCGAGCGTAAAGAGCGACGACTGTAGAAGCGTGGTTGACGGTCAAGTTCAAAAGAATGAAGAGGCGTGATAGGGGCCGAGCCGTTATCCCCATGCCAAGGAGGCAGCCGCGACTCGTGAAGCTTGACTGATTCCGGCGCTAGCCCCTTAGTCAGGAACATCTGCCCGATGCTGATGTGATTGGCGTGTTCCTGCATGAGACTTAAATAGAAAGAAACATGCCTGAGCGCAAATGAGGTGGACAAGAGTCGACTGCTTTGCATGTTGTATTGTTGCTGTCCAGACGGACTGCATATCTATATCGGGCGATGCCCCTGTCCCAAGCCTCAATATACTACAAGAAGGAAGGATCCGCGGATTACAAGCGGAATCCAAACGAGCGGATGCGGACGAAACATTACAAGTGATATTGTGCAGGTCGAATGTGCCTCCAACTTTTCTTATCCCCATAGGTGACGGGATATCCAAAGACCAGAGGTCCCGTCCAACCACCGTAGATGCGCGGTTCACAGATTGATTTGTCCAGAAACCAACCCTAGCCATGCAGGCGATCGCAATAGGTGGTTGGTACGCCCAGAACTCCATCGCTGTTATTGTACAAATACGAACAAAAAGAAAACAAGGTGACAGTAGTCCAGGTGTGGCGTAAGTGTCGATGGCAAATCAGATCGTCGTCAAAGAGGTGTAGGATTGAGATGGCTGTCATGATGCGGGGACGCCGTTCGACAGTAAAGAGGGTATCGGCTTGCGCCGTGCTTTTGCGTTCTGCGGACGAGGAACGCCCTGGATGACGCGTGGCTCTTTCATAAGAGTCACATCGAGCTTTGCGGGGATGCGACTGACAACCGTTCGGTAGTCTCCGGGAAAACGAGACGTCGGAGGAGTAGCGTGCGCGGTGCGCCAAAGATGGTCGCTGGTATCGGAGAGAAAATCGGCCTTAGTCTTGTAGAAGTATGAGGACGCGCCACGTCCCTTCTTTGCGAGAATGACTTCATCGAAAAGTTTAATCTTGGGGTTGTCGCCGGAGATGCTCTCACGTTCGTGAATAAACTCGTTGAAAGCTTGCGTTTGTTGCAGTACAGTCAGATACTGAACGTTCTCGGCTGGTTGGTTTTTGATAAACTCTTCCATTTGGAACTGGTAGAGCATGCCGGACTTCTTGCGTTCGCCAGTGGCCGGTACAAGATAGCGGCGGTACGTGTACAGCAGACTGGCAAAGCATCGCACGAACGATGCGCGGACTTGATCGGGTCGGAAAGCTGTAGGGCAGACGATGCAGATCGACGGCGCGCACCTAGCGTGGACGTGGGTAGTGCATCCTGTGTGGAGTTAGACGGAAGTTAAACTAGGGGGTTGTCTGAGACTTACCGGAACATCGATAGAGCCCCTCATCCGACTTTTCCTCACAAATCGAGCAGGAAACCTTATCTTCATGAGGCCTCCACTGCAAGCAATGGCCCTCCTGCCACTGCACAGTTGCCGTGTTGCGCACGGGCTGCATTGCCATGCCAGGCATGATGGTCGAAGCGGCCAGAGTGGACTGGGCGTACACTGATGGCGCGTAAGAAGACCCCGCCCGCAATTCCTGACTCAATGACGATGTTGAAGCACTCGGCGCATGGCCTAACATCGGCTGACTGGGTCGCCTCATTTGCGGTACCTTTTCGAACCCAAACTAGATTAATCGTTAGTGCTTGAGCCGAGCAACGAGCCGAAGCTATGAACTTACCGAAGAGCTGCGCCGCGACTGGGTGTCGAAATGCGCTGAACGCTTCTCGCGCAAATTCGCCTGCAGTGCGTAACCTGAGTCGCTACGGGAGATTGGTGTGCTGGGCATAGGCGGGAAGACGGTGGATACCGGAGAGACTTTCGGTGAGGGAGGAGAATTTGAAAAGGTCCTAATGGTTGACGACGTTGAAGGTCTGTCGCTACCACGGCTATGAGCGCTCGACTGTAGGAATGCGTTGTAGATCAGGGGTCGTCCGCTGGCTGGTCCGGTGACAGTGCCGAATGACGTGGAGTTGAGACCGACGTAGGTTTGCACGGTCGATGCGTGTGCTTTGGGTGTGAAGACAGATGGGTTCTCGGAGCAGAATGTATCGTGTGGAAACGCTTCTACAGCATAAGCTGGAGGTCCAGTGGGGACGCCATAGCGCATGTGGTGGGGCGCTGAGTGCTGAAGGAGAGAAATGAGCTTTCGGCGCTGCTGGCGAGGTAGGGGTGGAGGGGGAGGCCCGTTCGAAACGATCGAGTTCTGGTCTAGGTCAATGAGGACGAAGTCGTCATCTGGGTAATCGGTAGGCTCGTATCTCCGCTCAATGCCGACAATGTAAGGACACGGCGCCTCAATCGTCTGCACAAGTCGTGCTGGCAGAACGGGGATGAAGACGCCGCACCACTGAAACGGATAGACAAGGTTTGTAATTGCCATGCTTGCTAAGTGAAGCATAGCTGTGTGCGAGGAGAGGAGAATGATTCTTGCCTCAGCCAGTACGTACTCGAAGAGAGTGACGATGTTGGGGATTGAGAGACAGCGGAAGAGTGCGTAGATGTCAATGTTGCGAGAGCCTGGGATCTCGTTCTCTGCTTCCTTGCGAGCGTACATCCGGAGTTCGCGTACGGCCAGTTCAACTTGGGTAATCGAGGTAATCGGACTAAGAGCCTCGGCGCAGAGGTTGACGACGTAGCGTTCGAGTGGTTGCCACATACCCACTCGCGGCGAGCTTGGTGGAACACGAAGAATGGTGCCTGTCGTCATGGGGACAACGATTGCTTTCAACCATTCTTTCCACAGAGGCGTTAGACTGGCGTCCCTTCCCATAACACCGTAAGCACGTGGGATCCAGAGGCCAGACTCTCCATCAGTCAGACCTTCGATCCTTGATGCTGCTCCGTGACGTACTGGCCGAAGGAGGTCTGTCATGAGCTGAATTTTCTCCTCGACCGCACCGATCTCCTCGTCGAGGTTGTCACGCGCTTCTGAGTCGGGCTGAACGGTGGGCAGTTTGGCCAGCAATTGCGACAGTTTCGCCCGCTCCAAGGCCAAACGTTCGCCCAGGCTGCTGGCTAGTTCTCTTTCCTCTGCATTCATGTGATTTCTCCTCCACTCTTCACACTGACGCTCGAGCCCTTCGGCTGCTGTTGCGTTCAATGGCAGCCAGACAACAATCGTGATGCCGTAGAGCTTGGAGCTATCACCGTTAGTCATGGCAAAACCGTGCCATTGAGACTTTGGTCGCTCGTCTGACGATACTACAGTGACATCGTTGGGAAAGGCAAACATTGGAACGTAATCCGGGAAGGGGTTTCGCCGCTTGAGTTCTTCGACCATGTTCCTTGGTGGATAGCGGTCCAGGAGCACGGGCTCGTAACGTCGTAAGAGCGGGTGCATGTCAGGATCCGGGTTGAAAGGCTGTGGCGCCGGTATGACCGAGTTATAGCCTGACATGCGCTTTGATGTTCGTATTGAAGCTGCAAGGGTGTTAGTGACGGTCGATCAAAAAGCAAATAATCCATGTCTGCACATGGCTCTGTGCTACGGACTAACACTTACACTGACGTGCAGTCGAAGGTTGTCTCTTTAGACTGCTCTGCATTGTCGACAAGCGCCTTCGGATGCTTCCTACACCTGATCTTAGGTTTGCGATGCCATCTTCGGCGTTTGCGCATGGTGCTTGCGAGACTCGTGGCGGGCGGGGGCGCGGCCGGGTCGGGGTCTGGCGACTTTGTTGCGCAACGCCTGCGGTGAAGGAGATTTCCTCGAGGAACGTGTCTCGCTCAGAGGCGAACTTGCGCAGCGCATTCTCAAAGTCGACGTCGCTGAGGCCGGAGCCGCCGAGGTTCACGCCCTTGATGGTAGCGCTGCTCCGGTTGCTGGCGGTGACGATTGGCTTGCTGTCATGGCCGGTGATGGTGGCCACCGATTGGCGGTTCTCGCTCAGGCGCTGCCCGGAGCGCCGCCGTGTGATGCTGCCACTGGTCAGGCCGTCTTGCGAGGTTGGGCGAATTGAATCGGTTTCAAGGGCACGATCTTCTTCGATGGTCTCGCCAACGGGCGGGGAGGCGAGCGGGCCGACGAGGCCGTTGGGCTGCAGGCGCTCGTCGTAGACCTGCGAACTCTCGATGCCGGATATGAAGAAATAGTCGGCGAGCGGCGCAGACGAGCCGTCGGCGGAGGAGATGGGGGCCATGTCGGGCTGCTAACAGGGCATAGAAGAACCAAAAAGGGCGGCTGCTGGGAGGTTGTCGAGAGCGCGATCACAGGCTGTAGGGCGTCGAGGTTGGCCGCGGCGTCAGGTCATTGGGGATTGGACGCCAGGTCCAACGGCTGCTTGTGTGATGCAGAGCGGGCGATATGCGCGGGAGGCTTGCGATTGTGCGACGGTGACAGGGCGAGAATGCGTAGCACTTGCGCGGACGGGGAGCTTAGCCAGAAACGAGGGTGGTGTGGTGAGGCAGGTGTACGCGGGGCGCGACGTGAGGACTTGGGCAGCTGTCGGCGCGGTGCGGCTCTGGCAGCAGTGTTTGTGCTGTGTGCCGATATGCAGGCGTGTATGGCAGTAAAGGAGCCAGAGCAGGTGGATACAGCAGACGCAGCGACGGCGACGCAGCAGCCAGATGGTCCTTGTGGGCTTCTCGGCCGGCCACAAGCCATACAAATGAGGGCCTGTGAGCTGCTAGGCCACATTGACTGCAATGCTCGCTGGGGCCCATACCCGTCTGCGACCTTATCGTGCAGATGCCTTGCGGCCATCGGGCCTAGCGCACGACACCTCCCGCTCCTCTCGCGCTCACTGGCCTGTCAGGAGAGCGCCTATCCTGGACGCGAGTCCGCCACTGCACGAACGCGAACAGCGCCAGGCACACCAACGCCGGCGTGGGGCAGCTTGGTGGGCCAGCACCGGCTAGCCTGCAGCAGCCCTCCAGTGCTCGTGCGATTCGTGGCCAGCGCGGCGTTCCTGGCGCTCAACGAACAAAGCAGCCGTCTGGCTGTGTGGTGGTCGGGTCTGACATGCTGCAGCACTGCAACATCTGCAGAGTCTGGCGCGGCACCCCTGCGGAACACGGCAACGCTTTGGGAAGTCGCATCTGGGCCCTTGCCTATCTGGGCCCGCGTGTTTGGCCAGGATCCTCAACACGGACGCATGCAGAGCAGCTGCAAAACGAGCATGTAGTGCCGTCAACCCGACCACACGACAACTGCAGCGCACAACTGCCGCTGGGCAGCGTTGGGATTTTCTTTTGAAGATCCCCCACACACGGCGCTGGAACGAGGCGCGGGCAAGGATGCGTTGTAATCGCCGACTGCTGCCAGGGTTGCTGCAAATCATCGACTTTATCCATCCAACAGCGCCATGCGTGCACTATGCGTCCACCAGCACCAACCCAGTGCCAGCGCCTCGTGTTTCAGGTGCAGAGCACCTGCTACCGTGCCTATTCATGCCCTGGCAGAACTACCACCGTGTGCAACGTCGACAGTGCACGGTGCCATCTGTCAATGTCAAGACCCGTCTCGCCGCCTACACAATGCAAGCCGCCTGTGCCAGCACAACGGCGCACACATGCCGAATCCACTCTAGTGCTCGAGACGGTGAGCCTGTGCTAATTGCTCACAACTCGACTGCTAGCGATAACCTCGTAATGCCAAAGGATCGCCATCCTGAAGTCCGTCACGGTCCTAAGGCTCGTGATGGAAATGGCCTCCAGACTGTCCCCTGCAGTAGTCGCAACGTTCCGTCAGGATCGAGCTCATTGCGCACGCATACAGCCGTCGCCTCTATCGGGCAGGTCGCAAAAAACCCGCGAAGGATGCAATACTTTGCGCAATTGCAATTCCGTTTCACGGCAACCTTTCGCCGAATTGCAATGGGCCATGTTCTGCAGTCAGAGTCAGGGCCTCAACTGTCAATACACCCTCACGTCAAGATCAATACGGTAGTCAAGCCTACCACTCCCAACAGCCAATAGTACCGCTGCCGGCCGCACATCCACTACCATCCTCATCTCCAACTCTACATCATCTGCGCTGCGCCACTCGCCGACCCTGAGCTATCCACCCCTCGAATCGCAGGATCCCGCTTTTCATCAGCGCAGCCGCCGATCCACGTCTGCAGACCCTCGCACAACCGCGGCAAGACCCTTCAACGGTTTGCTGCTCGCAATTTTAAACCCGCGAAACAGGCAAGCCTCCTGCTTGAATCGACAGGTAGGGTGTGCCGTTCGTTGCCGTCGTACCAAGGTGCCCCACTGGGGGCTTACGTGGGCGCTGCTAGCTCTGGGGTACCTTGCTGTGCGACGCCATCTTGACTTGTCAAGCAGGTGCGGATTAGTCGGAGGCGTAGCAGATCTGAGGTTCGCTGACTCGATGGGGTGATGGCGTATCACGAGTCGCGGGGGCAATACACCTCCCGTCACAGGGCCTTGATCAGGTCTTGTGTGTTTGTCAGTGTTCCGAGACCACGCGACAGCGTGGCATCTAGTTCATTTGCACGTTCGCTTGATCGCGCTGATTGTGTTGAAGGTAAGGGGTTCGACCCAGAGAAAAACGGGCGGAAAAAAGGGACAAGATCCGTCCCATGCGCATGGCAGAACCCTGAAGGATACAATCTATCCAAATCGTGTGTTCCATGATCTGCAGTGCCCCCATGTTACAGTCCACAGCATCAGCGGATATCTACGCACACTACGTAGCAAGGATTGCAAGAATAGATTGTCGGTGCCTGTCACGTCTCGACTTGACAGCTTCGGAACCGTACCGATGGAGGCCTTCGCAGAGGCGTACTCTAGACGCAGGTACGAGCATGCACACAACCCTGCGCTCTCGGCAGTGTCCAGCATCTCGTCTATCCTCATCCCCTCTCGGTCCGTTACCGAAAATCGCCACTAACCCCCAATCACGCGCGCTGGAGGCACAGCCGGACTACACTCCGATCGACTGGGTAAGGCGGTGGCACCGACGCCTTGGGCTTCTGACTTGTGGGCGGCAGGTGCCAGAGCCTAAGATCGTGTCGGAGAAAAAGGCACACAAGTAACTTCTGTAGCCAAACTCAATCGCAGCCTCATCGTCGGCTGGTCAACCAACCGGTGCTGAGCGACCCGCGGTCACCCAGTGCGCTCCGCCATTGTATCGCTAGCTGGCCAAGAATCTTCCTAGAGTCATCTGCTATCGTGGCTTCGTCATGGGACTCTTCCACGTTTGGCTGCTCGTCTAGCAGGAATGCGACTTGTATGACATCGCGAGGTGTCAGTATAGGGGCTTTAGCTTGACCAGATCCCGGGGAAGGCATATCCCAATTTAGAGATGTCGCCATCAAGGGGGGTTTCGGATTGACAGTGACTGCCTGACTTGAATTAGCCATATGAACATACTTCGGATTTTGATGAGGATGTGAGAAAGGAGATGACTCTCGAGCATCGGAATCATGTCCGAGATGTGTGAAAGCGCATGCAGGAACCAGGGTTAGTGCTGCGATGGATCGCACCCACCAAGACCAGCTACAGGGTGTGAAATTGAGGCGATAAACCTTGTCGAGACGCGCACAATCGAGTGTTTGTAAACAAAGGCACGGTGTCGCCGCTCTACGTACCTCGAGGCTCACGGCAGCTTCGCCCATGTTCTCCAGCTGAGCCTCCAACAGATATCTAGACTTGCCGTCTTTCTGGCTCAGCTCCCCAGCTTTTGTCCGTACGCTCAACAGCTGCTGCGCAACGAACTGGTACAGCTTGCGGAACGTCCGTACTCGGCCCCCCGAAGCTTTGCCTTCTCCGAGAGCAGTCTCTGTATATGTGACAGTCACGGCCAATACATGGTTCCCCTCTTCTTTGAGCTCAAACTTCAGTACTCGCTGCAGAGACTCGCCAGGCGCTGGAGACACGGCTCCGTCTACCTCTCCGTCGGCACCCGTGAGGTCCAACGGCGAGCCGGTGGGGTTCGACGGGGTCTGCATGTCGCCCTGTATTCTCACGCCACTGACTGATTTTGCGTGGTCGGAGGGAAGGAGTTCATTGTTGGCGCATAATGTGCACGAGAACGTCTCGCCGACGTAGGCGCTGCCGAAAGCTTCGGGCAGGTTGAGGGCTGGACTAAGGATGAATTTGTTGTTTTTGTTGGTGTCCGACGGGTATGCGAGCGAGGCTTTGGGCGAGATGCCCAGCTCCTGCGAGTCTGGCAGCGGGTACTGGGTTGCGAGCGACGGTCGCGACAGTCTGTAGTTGGGTGAGCTATGCAATGGCGGTCTTCTGTGGAACAACGCACCTCAGCACTTTCAAGCTCACCGAATGAGGGGTCTTGAGCGAGTCGCCCATTGAGGGCTGATTGCGTTGGTGAGCCATGCTGCAAGTGTTCAAGTCGTCGAGCACGACAGCTTATGATGGTTACGGAGATGTGGGGCATCCCCCGAGCAGCTCGGGCTGGCGGGTCGATCCAGAAGCGCGGTCTCAAAATCTCGAAACTTTCAATATCTCTCTCCCAACCGTGGCACAGACTCCTGTCCCTAGAAACCATGGCCACTCCATCAAACAAAGCTGATATACCTTTGCAGCGGTTTCCATGGCTGTACATAAAAGCTGACACGCCTAAAGGTCCATTGCACTCTTGCATGTACGAGATGGAGGGGCTGACGTGGGATAGGTCGAGGTGTATTTGCAACCAAAATCATTCCCGCAAAGACTGTGATTGAAGTCTGTCCTGTCCTGATTCTGGGCTTGGATGAGAACAAAACCCACATCGAGCACACGTCGTTGTATCACTACACATAGTATGCACTTAGGTCAATCAATGCTTGCAGTTATCATGCTGAATGACTGCAGTAACTGGCCGACGGTCGACTCTGGTGGCAACAAGCGAGTGGCCCAAGCCGTCATCTTGGGCCTAGGATCGATGTTCAATCATTCGACCCAAGATCAGAATGTTGTATGGGAACGAGACCCAGAACGCCTTATCATCACATACAAGGCATTGCGTGATATACCGGTTGGCGAGGAGCTCTGTAAGTGGATGCTGAATATAGACGGCTCGGCCGCTGACAGACAAGGTATCTCGTACGGAAGTCACCTCACCTTCAAAGACGCCGATGCACCAGTCGCTCCGCCTCCCGAAGAAGGTATGCTCGAGCTGTTCAATGCAATCCAGATCGATTGAGCTTGAATCGCGCATATACGAGTACAAGACGTTAAAACAGTGCGCGTAAGCCGACGAATACCTTCCAAGTTCCCTCAAAGACGCCTGGCTACCAATCACTTGAATCAGACGAAACGCCACCAAGACAAGGACGATTAGCAATCATGACCTTGCGACTACAGGCTCGCCAGGTGTTTCGCTCTGCGGTGTAGCTTCTGCTGGCGTGTCGTCAGCCGAGCTGCTCTCCTCTGCATCGTTTCGGAGTTCGTAGGCGAGGTCGAAGCATTCTTCAAGAAGCTGCGTCACGCTTCCTTGACCGTCTGGGATTTCATCGCCAACCATGAACTTTCCGTCGACGCGCATGTTGTCGATCGAGTTCAACTACAGAATATCAGCGCATGCGGAGTCCAAATCGTGCGGGGTTGTATACCTTCATACTGTAAGGGTACAGTTCACGCGGAGAGGAAACACCGCCGAGCTTCTTGACCTCGAGCAAGCATTTCCTCAGAGTTGTCAACTGGTTGTAGATAGGTAGCAGTGCCTCAGAAACAGGCTCGGAGGTGAGAAGTAGTTGGTAGATGATGGCGTAGCTCTTGCGCAGGAGGTAGAGAAGTGTCTATATGCGTTAGTCACTGTAATCATTCCATCACGCCCAACGTACCCTCTGCTCGTAAATTTCAGCGGGTCTGCCGAGGACATCGTAAAAGTTGCCGTCATCAGCTCGTGACTCGTCGATGCGATCCAGCTGGCGCTGGAAGTCCCAGAGGTCTGTCTCACGTAGAGACCACGCTTGTGTAAGCGAGAGCTTCTCGAGTTTGCTTCGGATGGACAGGAGTATCTCGTAGATATCTTGGAACGCCGGGTTGATTCGCCCTTGCCTGTTGACCGTTAGACTTTGACTCTTTTGGTAGGTCGGATCGCTGACTTCTCCTTGATCAGAGCCACCCAAAGTAGATTACGTCGCAGTAGCTGTGAGATCAGAGTCTCAGCTTTGGGTGCGGGTTCTGGGTTTGCTGCAGTCAACTGCATCTTCTCGGTCATCTCGATGAGCTTGTCTTCTGTGGAACCGGTGGTCTCGTATGCAAAGATACCGTCCTTCTTCAGCTCTTCTTCCAGCTCGTAGAGTTCTTTTGCGTATGCATCGACCTCCTCATTAGGGAACTTTGATCGTGCATTGCATCCAGCCAACGATCGAAGGAGAGAGACAAGTTTTTCCCATTTTGGTGTCAGTTCCGGCGTAAGGTGGGTGAGATTAAGTCGGAGCGTAGCCAGTGTCTCTTCGCATACCTTGATGCGGGCGTCCAGGAGTGTTAGGAGATGCGGACTGTATGCTTCGCTGCCTCTCTCGACATAGAGCCGGCACTCTTTCATCTGGCTGCACAACCCGTCGAGATCCTTCGGGGAATAGAACATGGCCTCTTTAAGATGGTCCAGGAGTCGCTGTAAATGGGTCAACATCATAACGCGCAAGTCATTAAGGACTGTGTACCTTGGCAGTGGAGATGTAGGAGTAGCTATGGCGCGTTAGCAGGACAATTGGTCTGTGGCGAACGGGACATACACAGCCGGTGGTTCATGGTTCTTTCCCACTGTCATGTATGCAAGTGAGATGAGCTGGAAGCAGTCGTCCAGCATGTAATCAACTACATCATGTGAGTTGTGAACCCAACCTCAACAAAACCGACCTACCTTTGTTCTGTTCGAGACGCTTCGTTACTCGGATCTCGTTGAGAATCATCACTTGCTCAATGACTTGATCATACAACTGCAGGACATCCTGGCTGCGGACATACGTCGACCGGTCGCGTTTCAGCAGTTCCAGCTGGGTCCGTATCGACTGCAGCTTGTCGAGGATGGGCTGCTCCTTCGGGTCCAGCGGGATCCTCGGTAACGGCGAGTCTGTCATTGCGTGCGACTTGAATGTTCAAGTGATGTTAGTTCTGTGTTCCGAAGACGCAGGGAGAGTCGAGGATAGAATGGCCTGCAGCATTCAAGTTTGCGACGTGCCAGTGGACCGATTCGGCAGCCGTTCGACCCATGGTGGGGAAGCTGCAGACGTCACCAAGTCACGTGCGGCATGGCCTAAAGCGCAAGCGGCAAGCCGCCTCATCATTCCGACCCCGTCCACATAACCATCATATCCACCAAATGTATATACATATTCCTGGAGTCACAATGATGCTTTACTTGGTGGTACATTAAGGGCAATAAATCAGGCACGATCGTTGATGTCATGGGCTGAGACTGAGGATCATTAACACTTTACGGTCACGCAGAGGGCAAAGAAGAGGCGTACTTTGTTGTAGTCTGTGTTATCGGTGTTTCGGAAGCCTCCTGGATATCCATGCGCCTCCATGAATACTTTTCTGTAACGACGACCCTTTTCAGAGCCCATTGTTTAGCGCTGGCAACAAACCGATGTTCGATGCGAGCGACAAAGCCGAGCGCCGTGATGGCCTCCACAAGCCTTTTGCCTGTCCGTTCGTGATCAAATGATGGCGGGAAGCCTATACGGGAAGCCTATAGAATACGATGTAGAGCCTGACGTGGATCACTGGGGCGAACCTGCCGACCATGATTGAGTGCGGTCCGTGTCAACGATGGTATCATCCCGAGTGCTCGGATTACTAAATCGACGAAGACTGGAACTATGGAAGATATACAAACGCGACTGTTGGATACCAAGGTTATGATGATCATGACGAAGAACGGAATTCTGATGAGGGATAGATGTAGAGAGATGTAGTTGTCAGTAACGACGAGGAAGGCAACAGTGACGACGAGACAGAGTGTAAAAACATGAATCAGGACAAACAGTCCGTCATATGAAGAGTCTCTACTCAGCTGCATCAGTGCTGTCATGGGGCAGCAGTTCGACAGCGGTCACGTGGTTGCAACCATCTTCATGCGGACGATCTACCATATCTGAATTCGCATCAACAAACCAACAACGCCGTAACAAAAGATAACAAGCGTCAACACGACTCGACAGCACAGAGTGAATTGAAGTCCAGTGCTCGCTTCGGGATACGCGGTCGTTTGGGCATGCTCGCGAGGCTAGTGCCAAAGCGGCAAGGCGCGCCAAGTGCCCACCATGAATTTGACCAGAACTTCGACTTCTGGCCGCGCCTACAACTTGACCTCACCGACCCAACCACCACAAGTCAACACGTCGCGATGTCTGTCTCCGAGCTTGCCACATCCTACGCGGCCCTCATCCTCGCGGATGACGGCGTCGACATCACTGTACGCTCGCCCGACGCGCCCCGCTCCGCCCTGCTAACAAGCCCAGGCCGATAAGCTGCAGTCCCTCATCAAGGCCGCGAAGATCGAGGAGGTTGAGCCCATCTGGACCACCCTGTTCGCCAAGGCCCTCGAGGGCAAGGACGTCAAGGACCTGCTCCTGAACGTCGGCTCTGGCGGCGGCGCTGCGCCCGCTGCTGGTGCTGCCGCTGGCGGTGCTGCCGCCGCTGGCGACGCTGCTCCCGCCGAGGAGGAGAAGGTCGAGGGTACGCATTCATGATATCGGGACCTCCTACGCAACTACTAATACGACACAGAGAAGGAGGAGTCCGATGACGACATGGGCTTCGGACTGTTCGACTAAGCGCCTTTTGTCTCTTTTCGCCAATTGCCTTTCTCGGGGATGCGCACCACGGAAGCACGGTGCGGGCTCCTGTAGCTGGGGGCTGGGCAGCGTCTCGCTTTTGCAGCGGGCCGGCCGCAACACACGAAGCACGGCGGCTTGAGAAACGTAGAGGTCGGCAGGTCAATGGAAAGCAATCCAAAAAAGTGCAAAAAAGCCGGACATGTCCGTGTGTGATGCGTCGGGGCGTGGCCGTGTCCTCGGCTCGATCGGCTTTGGGCGGCATGGCTACTATCGAAAAGATTGCGACGTAGCTGGGTCCCCTCCGCGATGTCCGCTCAATGTGATCGACTACTCTATGTTCGTTCCGCTTTGGTGTTTGTGACCCCGCTATTTGAGTCCGGACTTGACTGTCTCAACTTGACCAACGTGCCCCTCGGCTTGAAAGTGTGTTTGTCTTGGCTTATTCTTCTCTGTGCTTGTCATGCCCGTCACATGTATACATTCCTCCCACGCCTTCAAACACAAGTCATGATGGCGCCGCGCACGCTATTTCCCCGCGCGCTCTTCCTGCAGCCTGACCAACTTGTCCATGTTCCTCAGCCACTTGTCCGCAAAGGCGGCGTCGGTAAAGCGCGCGGCCGACTTCCTGGCGCGGAGCCGCATGGCCAGCGTGTCCTGCGGGCTGAGAGACAGGGCCTTGGCAAAGCCGTCGGCGTACTGCTCAACCGTGGTCGCATGGAAGCCTGTTCGTGTTAGTATGTGGCTTGATGTGGTGTGGGCGAGAGGAATCGTACCAGTAGGCCCCCCGTCAACCTCAACCGCGATGTCGATCTTCGGGCCCCCGGAGTCGTTCACGACAGAGATGAGCCCTGCGGCCTGGTACTCGACGACGCCGATGCCGAAATGCTCGTTCCACATGCCGTTGACGCCGACACTCGCGCGCCCCATCCAGCCCAGCATGGTGGGCCACGGAGCGTCGCACAGAAAGGTCACTCGGTCCTTGATGTGCAGCTCGTGGGCGAGCAGGCGCAGGGCGTAGACGCTCTTCTCGTCGAGGCTGTCGCGCACGGAGCCGATGAGCACGAGGTGCGGTTGCGCGGCCGAGGGGTCAGGGAGAGGAGGGGAGGTGCGCAGGAAGAGGGCGAAGGCGCGCAGGATCAGGGCGTGGTTTTTCTCGGGGCGGAACTGGGCAATGTAGAGGAGTGTTGGGTCGCGCGGGGGCGAGGCGGGGGTGAGGGGGATGGCGGAGGTTACCTCGTCGACGGCGACGGGGGGGAAGACGACGTCGATGTCGGACTGGGTGGAGTTGTTGCGCTTGTTGCGCGAGGGGCCCCAGAGCGAGCTGACGTGGGCCTGGGTCCAGGTGGAGTTGGTCATGACGACGTCGATGGTGCTGCCGACGCGGCTGTAGAGGTGGGCGAACAGCTGCCAGTACTTTTGCTTTGCGGCGCCGCGGTAGCCGGTGCCGGCGCCGGCGTTGACGCCCTGGCCGCCCGTCTGCAGCGAGTCGAGCATGTCGGTGGAGATGGTGGGGTAGTGGACGTAGGCGCCGGTCGGGACGGTGGGGAAGAGGCACGACGCGAGGGCGAGGGCGAAGGCGTAGCCCATGGTGTCGACGAAGACGTCGGGGACCAGCAGCGAGAAGGCGTCGTAGGCCAGCACCAGCGAGCCCAGCGACTGGCCCAGCAGTGTGAAGCGCGGCCAGGTGCTGGCGAGGACCCAGTGGCGGGTGGTGAGGTACAGGAAGTGGATGGTCGGCGGGTGCAGGTGCATGTTGAAGCGGTGCTCGACGCGGCCGAGGATGGCCGCCTTGTCGACGTCGTGGTCGCCCGTGTACACGACGCAGACGGCCTTGGGCCAGCGCTGCTGGGTTGCGCGGATGGCGGCCCAGAGCACGCGCTCGCCGCCGCCGCCGGCATTGCTGGGCCGGTTAGCTGAGTGCAGCGGGAGGAGCGTGCAGCATACCAGAACGGGTGGAAGAAGCCCACAATGCCGTGCCACTGCTGCCTGTCGGCGTCGCCCTCGGGGTGGGTGGCTATGGGTTCCGAGGCGGCGCGGTGGGCTTTGGATTCCGAGGCGACTCTGGCCAGCAGCAGCTCGCGGCGGGTGCGCGACGAGCGGCGCAGATGGCAGCCCACCAGTCCGCCCAGGACGCGCACGAGCGCCGGGAAGAAGACGAACGGGACGGCGACGGCGACGGCGACGGCCACGAGCAGCGAGAGGAGGACAGCAAAGAGCGCCATGGCGAGCGGCGCAGGCCCGGGAACGGTGGTAGAGGGACTGTTGACACGATTTCGCAGGTGGGATGACGCGGCGGCGGTGGACCCTGCCAGCCTGCCAGCTCTGCTCTCCCGCGGCGAAATCCCAGGACGCGCCCAGCTCCACCCGAGACCACGCCCGACACGACGCCCGACACCAGCCCACGGCCACCACCATGGCTTCGAGGCTGCTGCAGCGCCCTGCCCGCCAATTGCTCGCCGCCCGTCCTGCTGCCCCCGCCCGCCCGCTACTCGCCGCCCGCCATGCTGCCCCCGCCCGCAGCGCCCGCAGCGCCCGCCGCGCCTTCCACGCCTCGGCGCCCCGCGCAGACGGCCTGCTCGACGCGGTGCTCTACCTGCCGCACGAGATGATGGGCCTGCTGCACGCCCAGGCGCCGTGGTGGGCTGCGATCCCGGCCTCGGCCTTCCTGCTGCGCGCCGCCCTCGTCCTGAGCGTCGGGTCCTGGGCGCGCGCGCTGCTGGCCCGCTACATGGGGCTGCAGCCGCTGCGCCAGGCCCTCGCCCGACTGCGGCGCGACGACGTCTTCCGCGAGATGCACGCCCAGCGCAGCGCCCGCACGCCCAAGCACGCCCAGCAGCGGACCGCCGCCGAGGTCAAAAAGGTCGTCGCCGAGCTGGACGGCCGCTGGAAGGCCACGGTCCGGGGCCAGCTGGGCTGGAGCTTGATCCAGATGCCCATCTTCTTCACCATGGCCGAGGTCATACGCAAGATGACGGGCGCGCGCGACGGGCTGCTCGCCTTGACGGCCTCGTCGCTGCAGAGCATCAAGGCGTGGCTCGGTGCCGCGCCTGGCTCTGCCGCGCCTGACTCTGCCGCGCCTGCTTCTCTTGTGTCTGACTTCCCCGATGCCCTGTCCGTAGCCAGCACACTCGACCACCTCCACCCAGCACCCGACGCCCTCGCTGCCCTCGCCGCCCTCACCACCAGCCCCTTCTTCGAGCCCACCCTCGCCACCGAAGGCATCCTCTGGTTCCCCAACCTCATCCTGCCGGACCCCTTCCTCCCCTTTGTCGTCTCCGCCCTCATGTTCTCCAACATCTACTTCGCCCGCCCCGCCGCTGCGACCGGCAAGAATTGGCCCAACGCCCTGCGCCGCCTGCTGCTGGCCGTGTCGCTGCTCATCGGCCCGCTGTGCCAGAACCTGCCCGCCGGCCTGATGCTGTACTGGGCGGGGAGCACCACGTCGGTCATGCTGTGGAACAAGTGGCTGGACTGGAGATTTCCTGCGCCTACGGATTTCACCGCTTGCAGCAGGCCGCTCCAGATGCCGCCCGTGCTGAAGACGAAGCCGGCGGTTAGGCGGTTTTAAGCACTCCGATAGTCCAATCCACACCCACGCGCGCTTTACCCCAGACCCAAACCCCACAATTCTCCAATCCACCCCTCACATGTCAGCATTCCCAGTCCCACGTCGCCATATCCCAACCTACGGATCCTGCGCAGTGCAAATGACAGCCCCGATATTAACCCCCAAGTTCCTCCGCCAATGACAGCCCCCGCCTCCCCAACACCGACTTCGCGACGCCGCTTTGAGAAACCGAGCAATCTGCGCGTGCATTGTGTAGTATGGGGTGCGGAGAAACTACCACGTCGGGCGGTAGCCGTGCGAGGGTGCGAGGCTTATAAGTCTTGGAGCAGAGCTTGTTATGACGGCTTCAAACTGGACTCAGTCGACTCTCGAGCACAATGCGGTCTCTTACTTCGCTACTTGTGTGTGCCGCGCAGATTGCGGCGGTCGCGGCCGCCTCGCTGACGGATGTTGCGACGGTTGGGTATGCGACGCTGAATGGAGGGTGAGTGTGAAGGGTTCGGTCTTGGCGAGTACATCACTGAGACGACGCAGAACATCGGGAGGAAAGGGAGGCGCTACCGTCATCGTGTCGACGCTCGCTGATCTCGAGGGTGCCATTGCTGGTAACGACCCGAGGATCGTCATCGTCTCTGGCACTATCACGGGTGCGAAGAAGATCTTTGTGGGGTCTAACAAGTCCATCATCGGCCGCAACGGCAGTACGCCCCCCTTTTGTAACTTCAAGTTCAGACATCTGACCATGCAGAAATCGTCGGCATCGGCCTCTCCGTGGTCAACGCAACAAACGTCATCATCCGCAACACCGTCCACCAGTACGTCCTCGCCACCTACGAAGACGCAATCACCATCAAGTACTCCACCAACGTCTGGGTCGACCACGTCGACATCAGCAACGACCGCACGCACGACAAGGACTACTACGACGGCCTCGTCGACGTAAGCCGCGCATCTGTAAGTCACCTGCTGTATCCATCCACGCGTACCCCACTTACACTCTTCTCAGGACTTCATCACAATCTCCAACAGCTACCTGCACGACCACTGGAAAGGCTCGCTCGTGGGGCACTCGGACAACAACCAAGCCGAGGACAGCGGCCACCTGCGCGTCACCTACGCCAACAACCACATCGCGCGCCTCTACTCGCGCGGCCCCATGTTCCGCATCGGCACGGGGCACCTGTTCAACACGTACTGGAACCAGATGGACGACGGCGTGCGCACGCGCGCTGGCGCGCAGCTGCTGATCGAAAGCTGCGTGTTCGAGGCCACGAATGACGATATTATTGCGAAGAACGGGTTCGCTGTCGTCAGGGACGTGGATCTGGGGATTGGCACGAACGAGGCGCCGGCGGGGACGCTGACGAGCGTGCCGTATAGTTACACGCTGCTGGGGAGTGCCAAAGTCAAGGCGGCGGTTGTGGGGGTTGCGGGGGCGACGCTGTCGCTGTGAGGGATCGAGGGACATGTACTGCGACTTGATGTTGTTCAACCTCTAGAATAGCTACTACGATACAAGTAGGCCCTGCTAATCGAGGTTCATACGATAATACACAAAGTCGCACGCCGCCAGCTCATCATACAGCTTCCGCGCCGGGTTCCCATGCTGTGTCGTCCACTGCACCCGCTTGCAGCCCTGCATCCTTGCCTCCTCGGCCACGGCCTGGATCAGCTTGCGCCCGTACCCCAACCCGCGCAGCTCCTCGTCGACATACAGATCTACCCTTGTCAGCCTGCCCCGCACGCACCCCCGCGACGCACCGTACCGTTGAGATGCATAACCGGCTCCTCGGCCCACGGCGTCTGCGTGGGAAAGTAGTGCGCCAGCCCGCACAGCCGGCGCGGCTCGCGCGCGTCGCGCACCACCAGCGCGCGCAGGCCCTTGTCCGCGCTCAGCAGCCGCGCGAACGTCTTGGGGTACTGTGCGTCTGGCAGCGCGGCCTTGTAGAAGGTGATGTACAGCCGGAACAGCCGCTCCCACTCGGCGTAGTCGGCTTCCGAGAGCGGCGAGATGGAAAGGCTGCGCGCTGTGGTGCTTGACATTTTGGAGGACGCGGTGCGTGGGGCGAGGAGGGGGCGGGCTGGGGCGCGGAGACACGGGAGGCGGCGCAGGGAGGACATGAGGCTGCATTGAATGGGTCTTGACACTTTATATACGCACGCGGGCTGGTATCGCCAGGCAGCGGAGCTAGACGCTGGACGCGCGGTGCAGGAGCAAATTGCCAGAGGGCTCGCAAACTCCTTCCTCGCGCACCGACAGGCCTTGAATATCCGCGTCGGGCGCCCACCCCTCGCTCACGCAACCGCGTTCTTCGCCCGCCACTCCCGCGCCGCCTCCGCAAACGTGCAGAACTCCGCCTCCGCGCCCCACCCCGCCAGATACCCAAGCGTCCGCTCCACCATCCCCATCACGTGCGCCAGCCCGCTGGTGTCGGGGTGCAGCACCAGCGGAAACACCATCGAGTCGCTGGCACCCATGTCGTCGACCTCGGACCGCAGCCACTCGAACTTATCCCGCCACATGGCCTCCACGACGCGCGCGTCGACGTAGCCGTGCGACGGCGCCGTGTGCGGCCACACCTGCAGCGGCGTCATGTCCTCGGCGTACCAGTTCGCGGGGATCTCGACGAGCGAGTTCTGCGTTGGCGGCGCGGGGGCGGCGAGCGGCTTCATCCAGTCGCGGGCGCGGGCGTGCGGGGCGTACGCCGGGGGGGTGATGGGCGGCAGGTCCGGGATGTAGTAGGGTTTGCTGTCGTGGTGGGCGAGCGAGGAGTCGTAGAGGAAGCCGTGGGCTTGCAGCAGCGCGACGGTCGACTCGCGCAGCTGGTACAGCGGGGCGCGGTAGCCGACGGGCCGGCGCCCGACGAGCTGCGTGTACAGTGCGATGCAGTGCTCGAGCACGTCGCGCTCCTGGGTGGGCGTCAGCTGCGGCGCGCCCTCGTGGCAGTAGCCGTGGAGCCCGATCTCAGCGCCGCTGTCCAGGATGCTTGCGAATTCCGTGGGGAAGCTCTCTGCGGAGTGCATCGGCACGAACCAGGTTACTTTGTCTTGGATGTTGTGTTTCTTGAACAGCTTGAGGAGTCGCGGTACGCCGACGTATGCGGAGAAGAAGCCGGCACTGTAGTCTGCGAGATTGTTGTCCGGATGCTGGCCGGTGCCTAGCCAGCCGGAGACAGCGTCAAAGTCGACGGAGATGAGGACTTTGATCTTGGGTCGAGGCGTTACGAGAGGAGTCACCAGCTCTCTACTGGGGCTTGGTGGTGAAGTGTGCGACTGCATGGCCTCTGGGCGATTCAGCGATGCTGTGTTTGAGGCTTTCGTCGACTGTGACGCCTCAATTTCCTCGTTAGACCATACAATCCGCCCTTCCATCCCACCGTCGACTGAGATGCATTGGCCTGAGATGTGCCCGGCAGCCCGGTGGGAAGCCAGAAACGCCGCTGCTCTCGCGACGTCAGTTGGCTGTGCGATCTTCCTCAGAGGAACACTATTATTTGTTAGAGCCGATACCGTGCCAGTGTAGGGCATACACACGTAGCTTGCGCCTCCCTCCACATCTCCTTGGGATCGTCCAGCCGGCCCTCGATTAGCTTGGTATCCACCCAGCCAGGAGCCACAGCATTGATCCGCGCCTTGCTGTTCAGTCTGACCATCTCGTTCTTGACAGTCCTGACAAGGCCGTACTGCAGACCGGATTTGCCAGACGCGTACTCAGCGTGTCCTGCTTGACCGAACACACCACACTCCGACCCAGTCACAATGATGCTGACGTTATCCAGCTCTTTACCGACACGCGTTTGACTCGATTGGACTTGCTTTAGGAAGTGCTTGATCGTCAAGTAAGTCCCTCGCACGTTGACGGCATAGGTTCGATCCCATATTTCAGTCGGCATGTCCCAGATTGGGTAGTTGTTCGATTCATCCGTGATGCCCGCATTGGCGCAAAGGACATGGACCGGGCCAAAGGTTTCTGCGGCTTGTTTGATGGACGTGGATATGGAATCTTCAATGCTGATGTCGCCCTGCAAGAACTGCAGATTTGGAGTCGTAGTCGAAGCGAGGGCATTGGGTCGTAGATCATGTGCTGATACCTTGCACCCTTGACCCAGAAACTCTTGAACGATAGCGCTGCCAATGCCTCCCGCCGCACCGGTAACAAAGACGTGCAGGCCCTCTAGCTGCAGAAAAGATGACATTGTGCCTTGAATGTTCAGCTGCCATGGTTCTGGAAGACGTCCATATCTCTACATGGTGGAAAGCCGGAAGTATCCCCGCTGCATGCATGATAGCCTTCTGAAGATAAGGCCACATGTTGGCTCCAGCCGCTCTCTGGACACGCTCGACTAGCATCGTGCATAACGGGCGTCGTGGGAGAGGTCAGGACGCTCGTCAAGACCTGATTCGAGAGATGTGATGTCAGTCTCACAGGCTCCACAGCTGCGAGCATGGCGCTTCCCGCACCAAACAACACGTCGGACGCACGGTTACCCCGCCCGCGTATGGGTCGTCTCGCAGCATCAGCCAGTTGGAGGTGCAAGCCCCTTTTGCCCCCCTCAAACTTCCGTTAAAGGCAGGTGTGCATGGTCAGTCCTCAAAACCGTCGAACACGGCGGGCAAGAGAGCCAATATGCTGCAATAATAGCGTACTTGCCCTGCCACGTGAATGCGCAGCCTTGAACATTCATTCGTCGCTTTGCGCCGGAGGCAAGCGAGACGGCCAATCGCCAGAATGATGTGTAGGACCGATTAGTTGTGCAGGGCGAAGGCGACAGCAAGGTTGTGGAAAACATCACCCGCAGAGGTAATGCAAAAGCTTCTATGTTTTGATGACTACATCGCATTGCAAATCATGTTCCAGCCCTGCTCGAGCTTTGAGTGAGTCTTGATTCTTCTTGTGGTCCCCCCCTGCTCAAGCCTCAAGGGGCCTCCACGAAGTGTCTGAGCGCGTCGGCAGCATGGTCGGCCCGCGCCATAAGCCGAGCTACATTTTTTGCGTTCTGCTTTTTGGCCGCTCACCAAACACCAACGAACCACGTCGCGATGCGATGCAGGTAGCAGCTTCATGTCAGCTGTTTTGCAATGTTCTATGTAGATTGGCTCTTTCGAAGACTCGGCGATTCGACACTCTCCACGATCACGAGTTCAATTTGTAGCCTAGATCGAGCCCAACGACCTGCCAAGGTCATCCCACTCGTGTTGCAGTGTCTGAGCTGAAAGGCCAGGACGACTTTGCGTCTAAAGTATTGGGAGACATACTCGTGATATGAATTGTTTTTGTATTTTTGCTGTGCTGTGAGCACGTTGTGGCGTGGGAGCTTTCTGCGTGCAGACTAGAGCTCTTTCTTCTCGTCGGTTCCTGCCCCGAAAGCCATAGGCTCCTTCTTCGCCGTTGGCACAGGCTTCTTCGTCGCAAGCACCCAGACAGCTGTGAGCCCCTCAGATGCCAACGCAATGATGGCTGCGCAGGCAGCAGTCCACACCTGAATGCTGATACTGCCCAGTGGTGCGCGTGGAAAGCTCAGAATCCATTCCACGTAGTATGGCACCCAGCCCGCTGGTAGCCAGAACATGGGCGACTTGGAGAACCAGAACTGTAGGACGAAACGAAGGCCTTGCGTGCCGAGGAATCGCACGGCCTTGACGGCGGAGTTGAACGCTGTTTGATGGGTGCGGAGGGAGCCATCTACGGATACGTGATCAGCTTTGTGTGATGATTGGGGCCACGGCTGCTTACCCAGCTTCTGGTACTCGGTCATAGCCTTGTTGTGCTGGCGATCGAGCTTCGCCCACTTTCCGAAGTTGTCTTGCGCCGATGTGTTTCCAAGCTCACGCTTCAGCTGTACGATTTCCTTCTTGAGCACCTGGCATCTTTGCGCATTTTTAGATGTCGGTGTGGGCAGCTTGTTGTACACAACCCATAGCTAGATGAGCATCAGTATACTGCAGTAAGTACAGCAGAGATGGAATGCGTACCAGCTCGTCTACGCTGCTTGCGCCTACAGTGTTGATCAAATGCAGAACGAACTGCAAGATGAAGACCACCAAAAGAAGAGAAGGCATGGCGGCGAGGGTCGACAGGGTCGTTGCGTGGGGTAACTCCGGCGTGCGCCCTGGTGTTTGGTGCTGGTGGTGGAGGGGCCACGTTATGTCATCCATACGCCGTACGAAGGTAAAATTGGCGCCGGCAGCACGGGTTCCTTCCGGCTAGCTCCTCCCTCAGCTCCCCGAGGCCTAGACAGTCAACATTCCTACGATGATATATTTAAATGAGCCTCACGCACATTACAGTCAGTGACTGCCTGCTGAGACTTTACAATGGCTCACGGCGACCCCTCGGCGGTTGAGCAGCAGCAGCACGTATACGAGTCATTGCGTCGCTACTTCGAGGAGCATGAGCGCGATGTGATCGAAGTTGAGATTCTTCCACCTGCACTGGAGCCCCCGTCTGGAGGTCTCATTCAAGATGGCAAAAGTCTAGGGATATCGAAAAAGGCTCTGGTTTCTGCCTTTCTGATAGCACGGCAAACATTCTTGGACAACAAAGACAATGGTCCAACTGACCCAAAGGTACATAAAAATACATTCAGGATGAGTCTCTGAGGATCTCATCTACACGGTTCTTCATCGGCCTTACTAACACCCTTACTAGGCCCTTCAGGCGACCAAGACTATGCTTCTGTTCGATGGAGAGCATCTGACGGCTGCAAACTTCCGCAAGCGCAGGTTGATTGCCCTGAGAGATGCAGACAACACGGTAACGTATCACGAAGCAATACTTGCTGAGCTCGCTTTCCTATGTAGCATCCTTTCTTCTCCACTGCACCGACAGACCAAATCGCCCACTCTTTGGTATCACCGTGCGTGGCTGCTGGGATTGATTACCCCCATTGAAGTGGAACGCGCTTCCGGCAAACGCATGGCTACTAACATCTCTACTGCGCTCGAATCCGTGTGCAAATCTGGAGAACGGCATCCGAAGAACTACTACGCTTGGAATTATGCTCGTCGGCTGATCACATCTTTTGATTGGGTTGCCACGGAGATGGGAGCACCTTTTCCTTTCGACTGGATTGTGTCTATGTTCTCAGACCGACTTTGCAAGTGGTGTCTCCAAAATCCCAGCGATTGCTCAGGCTGGTCATATTTGTTCTTCCTGCTCATGCGACTTGATCATGTCGACGAGCGAGATGAGATAGTTGAGAAGGTTCTCAAATACGCTGCTCAGATCAAGTCCGAGAACGAATCGCTTTGGGTTTTTGTCCGCGTCGTGCTTGCACATCCTACGCTTCTGGGAGATCGTGAAACCTTGATCGAGACTCTTGAAGCAAGCGTCAAAGACACAGAACCAGACTCCGCACACTCGACATACGTGAAACAGAGTCTGCAATGGATCAAGACTTCAGGCAAAAGAGCACTGCCCTGAGAGAACATTTCCCGATGTTGAGCCACTTTGCATTATTCTTTTCGACGACGGGGAAACCATCTAGTAAGAATACGCCCTAAAAAAGATGGCCTCGATGGAACAGGAGTTTCTTTTGGTGGCAGCTCCGTACTCCCACCGACGACCCCACTCAATGTTCGAAGATCCGGCTCGTACGTAGCAGGCGTCTGAGGACCTCCAGGCGACGCAACACTTCCATCGTCAGAATCCGGGGAGCCCAACTGGAAATCACCCCGCTCGATGGGCGATGACGAGGTCGAAGTCGAAAGACGTGGTGGTGCTGTGTTCCTCGACAGCAACCCTGGAGTTGGCAGCTGCTCGCTGGGCTCATACAAAGTGAGGACCTTTCCTTTGGCGACCATCCGCACGGTGGACTCTCGATCCAGCTGGAAGAGTGAGATCTTGGGAGTGTTGAGGTTCGAGTAGGGCTTGAGAAGGGTCCAGTCGATCTTGTACACGTGTCGGATGTTGACATATGAGTCCCACCGCAAGGCCGCATCATCTGCCAACGCAAGCGTAGGGAAGCGTTTCTTTGCCTTCTTCGAGCTTGCATCTGGGTGGTCGGGACTGGGCGAAATCGGCAGATACCATGAGCGTCGGCTCGTGTGGAACTCGTTGGATTTGGGGTAGAGCTGGTCGAGCTTCTTGCCTTGCAAGGACGTGATCTAGAAAGAGTCAGCAACGACTCATGCTCGTGCAACTGCCAACTAACAAGATGGAAGTGAACACTTCGTTTGTCGTCCTGTGGCCTCGAGACTATCACGACTGGGTGATTGTAAATGCCTTCCTCGACAGCGCCCTTCCCATGCGCTCGCTTTACAGCGTGATTGGGAAGAGACTCAAGCGCCGGCAGCCACATAATCCGGCCTTGCGCAATATCGATATCGTCATCTCTCCTCCTAATCGGCTCTGTCTGCGCTCGATACAACTTATGTGAGTCCCGCAGATGTTGTGGCAGCATGTCCATGCACGCGCCGGAGTAGTACTCTGCGGCTGCCATAGTTGCTAGTTTGCTACCAAACTACGCACCAGCCCTCTTCACGCCCTTATACCTCTACCAGAAGCCGTGCCATACGGACCCCAAACGGGCCGAGTCATCATCATGACCACGGGACCGCGCGCTACAGTCATCCTCAAGCCTCATGGTTCGGAAGCCTAATGCAAGTCGTCGTTGCAGCCTGAGCCACGATCCTCCAGCTGCCTTGGTGCAATCGGGGCCCAGAAGTCCCATCGAGAGCCGCCATCTCAAGGCTTAGCGGTGCCAAGCTACGCGTTTGTACGGGTGTACCTGGCCAGTGTAGTATCAGAGAAGAATTTGTAAGGCATGGGGGCATTGGATTGGTGGCTGTGCTTTGTGGGTGTCGGCGGAGCCGATATGAGTGGTGGGCCTAAGCCAATCAAAAAGCCGTGCCACTTGTGTGGCTGTGTAAGGGAGAACCGGGCTATGGGAACACTCTCTTCGCGAAGCGATGTGCAGATGGTAAGCTTTGTTTGACGGCCGCTAGATGAAGGCTCTGATACGGGTTGCCAAAAAGGTACTAGATAACCAATCGCAAGAGGTGTAGTCTCGGTTATTATTCGTGTGACGGTGTTTCGGTGTTTCCATGTTCACTCTTTACCGTACCGACGGACTCATCTCCGTTCTCCGCTTTGCACTTTTGTAGATCCTTAAAGACAGCCAGGAGTGTCGTGCGAGCAGGTTACATTACTTATCATTGCGGTGGCGATCATCTCGCGATCACCGAAGGTACATCCACTATACAATGCATCGGCGCCTTACATGCGTCTTAGCTAGGCGCCAATTTGACCAATGTTTGGAAGGACCGGATATGTCCCTTAAAAACGCAATAACTTTGCAGTGCAAAGATCTCTGACAGCGTGAGCTGACATGACGCGGCCCTCTCTGTATATTGTAGCCAGGTACAGCCGTAATACACGAATTCCGCACGACTATCCAGCCGAGCTGAACCAACCCCCTGACCCCCCCTATCCAAGGATGTCTTCTCTCAAGCATTCTTGCATCCTAGGTGAACCTTTAGAAACCCCTCGCATTATCGCCAGATTCCACTAACTTTCTCTCCTAGCTCCAAAGCCATCATGCTCAGACGCTTGCTACCGCTTCGTTCTCTGCCAGTCGTCTGCAAGCCTACTCGCATTCTTGGCTCTACAGCCCTGAGCTCAACCTTGTAGGTATCTAGCTTAGCGCCATGGCTCTGGAAATGTCGCAATGGGCGTGCGACTTGTTCATCCCACAGATCGCTCCTGACGTCTTCGCCATTGGGCCCGTAGCTCTTCTGAAGCGGGTGCTTGAACCGCTCTGCAGCCGCATGGTCGTGCCACTGGAATATCATCACCAAAGCCTCCTCTTCCGCCTCGTCGATATCGTCCTTCTCGTCTTCATCCTCTGCGAAGTATAGCGACATGTTCTTCTCGTCCGAGTTAGTGCTTATCAACGGCGATGGCAGGTGGGTGCTGCTCGATCCGTGTGAGCTAGACCGCGATTTGCGGCCATGGTAGGGTACTTCAGCCCATGCCCAGAAATCCCGGATCAGATCACCTGGCCGACTGAATGCTGGTACTTTGTTTTGCATCTGCGTGGACAAGGACGAACGCTTGGGCTGCCAGCCGAAATGCTTGCCAATTGATGCAGCAACGCCCGAATTAGGTGCTTTCAACGCCATTATATCGCATGGTATTGACCGCTCTGGGGATAATGTGGCAAGCGAGAGAATGGAGTAGTCGAGGTATACTTGTTGTATGCTGGGAGGATGCGTGAGGAATGCGAAGATGTCATTATAGATGGGACATGTAACATCTGAACATGTCTCGCTTGACGTTGTTACAACCACAGCAACTCTAGGATTCGACAAGCATGGGGACCACAGTGTGAATGTTGTCGGGTGTAACGACGAATCGGTCGCATCGATAATGTCGTTCAGCAGGTTGGTGAGTGCAGCGTACGATTTTGTATGGGGTGAGATGTCCTCCTTGAAGGTGAGTGCAACGACGCTTAGACTAACAAGCGAAGGGGTTGACTGTGAAGAGGAGACGGCGTGGTTGCGATGATTGCATGTCCGGCAGCATGAAGACATTTTGGCTTCTCCGTGGAGAGACAAGCAGCAAAGATCGATATACGTTCAGCTGAAAGAGGACTGGAACGGTTTTACGCCAGTGGCGAAGGATCCCAATTGATTCTATACTCTTACTTCGCGCGGATTCTAGGTGCTCCCTTTGATTCAGAAATTCGAAATCGTATTGGTGATGGTGATGATGGGTCCGAGCGGTCTGATTGTGGCTGTGAAAATAAGAGGTCAGATGAGTGTTAGCGAGTGACTGATGCAACAGGAGAAAGGCCTTGCTGAAGCGGAGGGGTAAGTCAAAGAGATAAATGTAATATGAAGTTATTTGGCAGCGCTGACAACTCTGTATTTGAAGTTTAAGGCTCGTGTGAGTGAGTCCGCCGAATGCGTGTTAGCGCACCTGCTCCGCGTGCGTGTTGCACTGCCTCTGCTGCTATGGCACGGATGCGTAAGGTATAATTAGCTATCTCGAGCGGCGATATTGGATCGAGCGGTGATAATATACCGCTGTACTGTGGTCATGCCTGCAGTCACCGGACGGCTGCAGAGTTGTCTTGCGTGGTCTGCATCACTGAGATGTCATACCTCGCCTGAGGTGTACGTACGCACTCACGCGGCGAGAAGACAGTAAAGAATAGTAATTGTAATGCAGCAACAGCAAGCCAACCATGACGGCGAGTGAATCACGCAAACAAGTCTTGAAATAGCCGGGACATGGGAATCCTTTGTTGCCGAGGTGGAGATCACGTTTGGAAGCCTTGGAGGCCTCGTCGAAAGGAAGCTTCAAACACGTCACACTAGCCACAAAGGGTACAGCGGCACCGCTAACGCCTGTCACCCGTGGCCATCAATGCTCGCCGTCCCTTCGCGACTAGATCAAGCACCTGGCGGCTCGACTGTGCCTAGGTCTGCTTGTGCGCAGCCGTGATGGCCGTTTCCATGATGAAATACCGTCTCGCCTTTCAGTTAACAGTAGAGCTGCTACAAGCCTACCTGCAACTAACGCTTGACCATCAACGGCGGCCCGCGACTTGACACATCTATGCTTGAGGGATGATCATGACATGTTCATAGTTCCAGTGAGTGCAAAACCTTTGCTTTGTGGCAAAGTCGTCTGAGCTCACGGACCGATACAGCAAGCGTCCATAATCTATGCCGCAAACTGTGGACCGTCCCCACCTTTGTGGCCAGAAGTGATGTTGGATCTCTCTTATCATATTGGTCAACGATGAGAGTATTGTCTAACTTAGAAGCATATGTCGAGATAGTAGCATTTGTCTGTCCGGAAACCTCAACATCTACCAACTTTCCGAACATCTATCAACTCTTTGGTCACTGTGATGAAAGGAAAGTAACTAGCAGTGAACCGTACGTGGCTACGTCCATTAATATGGCCTTTATCTATCTAAATCAAAAAGGCACGATTACGAACGGCGTTTATAGTCGGAAATTTGAGACGCCTTCATGAGCTTCGAAGCACTGGCAAGGACCAAGCGAATCACCGACCTGAATAGTATCGCTGCTATATCAAGAGGGAGATATCTTGAAGTACGAACCTTCTCGCGAGGTACGTAAGTTTCAAATGAGGTTGAAAATACGCGAGGATGGAAGCGGTAAGGTCGCAGGATAGAACGAAACGGGCTCCACTCTCGTGGACAATGGATCTGATGTGCACTATGTTTCTGTATTTACCTGGATGATATACGACTCGCTCCTCGTCTTTCTTAGATAGTATACATCGAGGCAACATGCGGGGAACTATGCGCATGAGATGGCGGCAGATCGTTCACGAAGAGTTGACAAACTGGTTGTGTGGTAAGGATATATTATTAAGTATATAAAATCATGTCTCGTGAGCTTGAGCGCTTCAAGCTCTTGCGGACTTTAATCGCTCCACTGCGAAAAGCACAGTGTAAACGCCGAATGCCGGGCAGCGTAAGCCTACGCTACCTAAACAGCCCCATCTTCCATCATCTACTCATGCTTTTGGAGCACCGCCATGCTTGGGGCCGAAGATGTCTTCGACGAACCCCTTCCAGATCTGCTTTACCATACCCTCGGCCTCCTCGACAGGCTTTTGCAGGTTGCGCGCAACCTTCGCAGCCATGCCCTGGAAGTCAATGTGATTGCCTTCCGTCACATCAGAGATCGCAGACGGCGCGGAGATGTGCGTACTGTCGGCGGCGGCAGTATAGATGGTCGGTTGCATGACCTGCTTGATCAGTCCAAAGCTCTCATTAAGCAGTGGGCAGAAGTACCGGCTGTTCAGCCTCAGCAGCAGCAGCCTGTGTCGCTGAAGACGTAGCAGTCGACAGGATAATGGGTACGTTGATCTTGATAGGTGCAGTCTTCGCGTCCGGGTCGAAGTCCGGGACATACATGAAGTCGATGGTGGAGGTGTCGTTGACGGCCTTCAGGCTCCGACTTGTGTTGAAGTGACGCATGGCATTACCGGTCTCGTGCTTCCAAGCTGCAGCCTCGGAAGAGGGCAGCTTGGGGCTTAACGAGCCGAAGGTGGGCTTGTCTGATGTGAGGAGGGACGAAGAGCTGGTAGCTCCAGTCATGTGCAGGTTGCGGCTCTGTGTCTTGAGGAGACGAGGGCCTTGAGTCTTGAGAAGACGGGGTCCTTCTATCTTCAGAAGACGCGGTCCCTGGGTGCGGAGAAGACGGGGACCGTCAGTGTGGACACTGCGAGTCTGAGTCTTGAGCAGACGAGGACCCTCGGCAGTGCGGAGCAGACGCGGGCCTTCTGTCCTGAGGAGACGGGGACCTTGGGTGTCAAGAAGGCGAGGGCCTTGTGTGCGGAGAAGACGTGGGCCAGACATGTTGAGTTGAGTGGAAGTCGAGTTGTGGTGTGAGTGTGAGGGGATTGGAAGAGGCAGGAGCAGATAAGCTCAGCAATTAAATAGAAATGCAAGGCGTAAGAGTACTGGATGACCGGATTGGTGCGGACGTCAGAGGTGCAGTTCGGCGCGACTCGGATGTTTGTTATCAAGTTCGGAGCTGAGGAGAATGACTGCTGGTACCGAGGGGACCTCGCGGTTTTGAGTTCACTTCGGAACCCTAGCCCTATCTGGTATTTCCCTACAACAGCGGTCAAGGCGCTGGCGTGAGATGTCAACTCCGTTGCACTCGCACTAAACAGTCATAAAACGCGCATTCGTAATTGGCGTGATCAGCAGCTCTGGACACAGCATGCAACTTGATTGTCTCAACATGGATACAAATGAAGCTCGGGCCCGCTGAACCCGCCTGTCCATGCTGCAACGGGCTTGGTCGGGGTTCCGGGCCAATGGTTACGCTCCACTCTCCAGCTAAGATGGCACCCCGCACTTTCATTGATGCTTGAAGCATGGAGCGATGCATTCGGAACACCTGAGTCTCACGCGGTCAATTCTTTGGCTGTTACCGTCCGACGCTGCAAGTTGAGCTGGCATCTTTGCACGCGCGTTCACAAGCCCTGTGCAGCCTCACGACAAAGTCGGTGTGCGTGGCGATCAGATCTGTTGACCTTGCGCACGTACAGAGCCACAAAGGGTGGTCGCGAATCGCATCATCTAGCTGATGTGAGGTCGGGAATGCTTGTGCACTCCCGCGGGTGCTGTGCCTGAAGATCGGCTCTCCGCCAGAGGACCGATTGCCTCACACACGACAGATGCAGATGCGATGGGTGGTTGCAAGTACCTGAAACCTGATAATGCTGGGAGCAATGTGATGTGACTGGTGGAATCCGTCGTCATGAAGCCCGTTGAGTGATAAGGCGCATCTCAACGTTGATGTTTCAAGATTAACAATCAAGAGCGCTGGATCAGTGTCTTGGCTGGTGCCGCGGCATCGCAAATGTGTGAGGCTGCTCCCGCGGGAGTGCCACGGCAGCATTCGCAAAGTCTGCTCGATCAGGTCTGGCAGCTGGGCGGCGTCAGGAACGGACCAATGTAGGGCTTAGCTTGGAAGGTCAACTCAGGCACGCGCAACACAACAACAAGCGCAGCCGGAGTTGGCAAAAGGAGATGTCGGGGCTGGCGTGCAAGACTGTTTGTGGTTCTTCACTCCATTCGGGTGACTCAAGTATTGCTGCGTAAGAAACTTGTTGAGTGTTATGCATATGCAAGGTAACACTGCAGCCTCAAGACCGATCATGATTGCACGTGTAGAACGACCAACTTTCACCCAAGAAAATGAAAAAAAAGCAAAAATGGTCGAAGGGCCTGGCCGGGATTCGAACCCGGGGCCTGTCACATTCAAGATATGCAATATCTCGGAGAAATATTTTCCCGAAGCAACAATCATACCGCTTTTGGATGTTAGTGTTGGTCAGAGAGGAAGGAAGAGCGAGTCGTACCTAGACCACCAGGCCGGTCGCACATCTCATCCGCCTTGAGAGTGTTTGATGATGGCAAAAAATATTGTTAGATATATATTGAACAAAAAAAGTCTTTTATAAGTGGAGCTTATCATCAAACCAACGCATACGTTCCTGATTCCGTGCTGGCGTATTGCAGGTCGTTCCGGTATCGCAGCATGTTGTGGCCGTCATCATCTCGCACACGCAACGCCCAAGCGTGACAGTCATGCGCACCCTTGAATACACAAAGGTGGTCACATCTTACTGCATGATGCAGACTCGAATTTACCAGCTTCGGACTCGAAATATATCTACAAATTTCGGTCTCCGACACGCATTATGGCAAAATTAAATTGGTGGATGCCTTACATGCAGCAAGCGAGGCGTTTCGCAGTTCATAAGTAAAGCTGCTGGCACAAGCTGGATTCACGGATTTTCAGCACGCTGTCATCTTATCGATGCATTGCGTATATTTCTGGTTTCCAGCAGCATACTTGTTGTGCCATTTTGGTTTGTATCTTGCTTGTTGCCAAACATCGCAGGATCCTTTGTTTCTGGTGCCTATTAGACAGCACTATACTGTCTGCATTAGGCAGAACTTTCCATCCATGGTTTGAACTAAGGATATCATAATATGGGTGACATAGTTGTCCAGCATTATTCTAAATAAAATGTAGGCAAGCTCTTGAAACTCAATTCGATGAAGTATAGAGATTGGGATGGTGTCGATTGTACCGAGAGGGAAACAGCGACGAGATGACGACAATCGAATTTGCCAGCAGCAAGGGGGACGCTCAAAAAGATTTCAACGCTTACGTACGCCAGAGAGGATATATTTGCGATGACCTCTCCCCAGTATTCTATTCAATGGCACCGTGATCTTGACGCACTGGAAATGAAACCAGATATAGTCGACGTTTCATACAATTCTGCCTGTATTGTCACAAGTATACATGTATCCTTATGAAGGATGGAACCGCAGCTGCGAACAGCGACCTACCCAGGTTGCTCTTATTTTGAATAGCATAGAACATTGACTGGTCCATGATCTCTCTACCATGGAAGGACTGTGACTCGGGGTCGCAAGATTTCCCTGGTCAGCCTGCATATCAGACGCCGCTAGTGTTTGTTACACAGCCACCGTAACGGCACTGCCTTGCTATATCTTCCACGATTCCTCATACGAGTAAGAAGTTTGCTTGAGGGCTTGCGAAATGGTGGCGAGTATATGACAGGGTTGCCATGGCTTTAACGCAAGGAGGTACGTCAGCCACTAATTTTTCACGGCACGAACAATTATTAAACGAAGCAAATCTGGTCGAGCGCTTGGATTGTCATGTTTGTAGTTACTTTGCATTGGTTGCAGTGATCGGTTTTCCAGTCATCGACTTATCTCATCGTCAGTCGACGCAATATTGTATGTGTGGATTTGACGTGGTCAATGTATCAACATTATGTATGTGCTATGACTTTCTTCACTTGATTGAAACATCGTCTTCCTTTCGCGTTTTCTTGCGCTTAACAGGTGACAGTCTACCCATCCCCTTGAACCAAAAGTGTATCTTGCAAAACCACAGCATCACTTGCTGTAGCCAAATTAAGTATTCTATCCAAATTTTTACGCGGCAGCAATGGCGACAGCAACAGCTCCAGTCGTCTCGCTGCGCCTGAACATCCTCTTGAAAATACTTTTCCTCTTTTCCTTGGTCGGTGTAGCATCAGCAACAATTTGTTCCTCGGTAATCTCTTGCTTCTCCTCAGTCTTCTCGGCAGCCTCGCTAGTGGCTTTCTTAGCGAGCCTCTCCCTGACAACTCGCTCCTGCGCCTTCTCCCAGAACTCTTGCTCCCCCTTGCGATGGTGGATTGCGTTCTGGTACCACCCGTCCCACTCCTCGCCGTCCCATCCGCATCTGCTGCTCCACTTCTCCATCAACTTAGCTCCGAAACCCTCGGATTCCGCTTTGGAGCAACTCGGACACAATGTGGTGAGCGGAAGAAGCTGTGTTGAAGGGTTGGTCGAGTTGTAGAACGAAAAGTGCTGTGTTGAGTATGGTGAGTACGGCGTCGATGTGCAGCGCTTCTTGGTGCAGTTGCGAGGTGTGTAGCGCCAATCAGAAGCATTGTTCTGTGGCGCTTTCTGTTTTGTTGTGGCTGTTGGGAACAGACCAAGTACTGCTTGACTCTGCGCCTCCTGCAGGCGCGCATCCTCGGTCTGTCGAGCCTCTCGATATAGCTGGAGAAATATTTCGAAGTCTTGTGCGACAGCACCGAGTGTCTTGCGACCAGCGTTCTGGCGCATGGTCTCGTATTCCCTTTTGCAAAGTGTGTTGGCCTCTTGCATTTCTTTGCTGGCATGGCGCGGGCAGTATCCATGGTGCTTGGATAAGCGATATGGTTCTTGCGCCGCGTAGTATGTTGGGCCAGAATGCGCTGGTGTGTAATGCGCTGTGCACATGGCTGCCATACAGGGTATGTAGTTCTGGAGCGGTTCATACTTGCCCGAGAGCGGGGGCGTAGTCACAGAAGGTGCTGGTGACGAGGACAGATTTGATGCGATAGAGTGGTAAGATGTGACTCGTTGTGTTGGAGTTGGAGTCCGGCTTGGTGGTACGAAGCCTGCCGGGAGAGGTATGCCCGACCATCGTGGATCAAGACGAGAATCGATCCGGGATGGCACTACAGGCGCCGAAAAGCGCTTGTCAACACGTTGACGGAGTTGGTTCACAGACCCTGAGGAATTCTGGAAGCGGCCCCGCGGAGATTGTGCTGATGACAATGTGCGTGGTGAGCTTGCCGTGGCACCGGGCGAACTAGCGCTCGACCTTTTGGAAGCTTGCGAAAGTAGCGGAGGACGTGTCAAGGTGGGGATCACAATCTTCTTCTCTCTATACTGATGAGGTCCAAGGTCAGGAGTGGACATGCCTCTGGAGTAGCCTGGCCGAACTAGACGCGCCTGAGAGATTTGTGACTTCAAGCCCATCGCCTGTACAGGCTCTGTACTCCTTCGTGGCATCGGTTCTGGGTCCAGGAATCGAACAGTTGGCGGTGCCGATCTCCGGTTGAGGTCTGCTCCTACTGATCTCGAAGGCTTCAGATTCGACTTCGTCGATAACCGCTTGAGATCGCCGGCGGAAGCATCACTGCTGGCTGACGACAGATCAGGATGGTTGAGCGACGACAGACTTGAGCTGCGGGTCGATGTAGGTGTAGTATTATTGCTCGACAGTGGAGGCCGTGACCTGGTTGTGGTAGCACTGCGATTCATTACGGAGCTATTAGGGAGTTGGCCTGAGGATGTACTGGACTCGTAGGCACCCGGAATAAGGGCAACGCAACTCTTTTGTGAAGTCTGCGAATGAATGGCGGTCTGCATGATGTTGGTCCCTGGTTGTATGAGATGAGACATAGCGTACCATAGGTGCAGGGGTGTTGCTAGTGATCTGCTTCGTCACGCCAGCTCTGACAGGTGGGTTGATGAATACTGGAGCTAATATGACGAGATGTTCAGGTAATTGGAGATTTCGGTTACTGCGCCCAGGCAGATTGCAACAGAAAGGGGATGAGGATGACGACGTTGAAAGACATGGTAGGTAAGGGTATTGGGTGCACAAGGCAGCCGTGACAGCCTTTGATCTGCTTTAACATCCAAGACATCTTGTACTCGAGAGCGTCAGAAATAGCAGCGACTGGTAGAGACACGACGAATGGGAGCTGAAGGACCCACCATAGCCACACTGAGATCCATCAGCTATGCTCGTAAAGGTGCGCCAGATTGGGCGCCTCGATGAAAAAAGTACACCGCATGCCGGGCGAAGCGAGTTCCATTCGATAGAAGACTAGTTATGTGGAAACACAGCAGCACGTTCGTCCGGCAGCGCCCGGAGATTGGTGACAATGTAGCTAAAGGGTCACGGCAACGGAAGAATAGCATTGAAGATGGGGCTGCGCGAGTCAGACGCAAGCGCCAAGCTGGACCCTGAAGAATTTCGCGATCCGCTCAGTTGATGATGAGTGTACAAGGATGGGTGCAAGCCTCGGACATAGTGAGAAGAGCGGGGTAAGTGTTGCTGATTCAGTTGACTCGTACGACAACAACATCCACATCTGCTCCAAAGCACGCCAGATTGCCGGGAAGAAGGAAGATGCAAATTGTACTGGTGCGATATCTACGCGCGATGCGATGCTCACTCAGATCTTGGCCTTTGGCTGCTTGAGCATGGCTTCAGCGACAAGGCGGCGCTGAATCTTGCCAGTCGCTGTCTTAGGCATGATGTTGGTGAAAAAGACCTGCTGATCGTCAGAACATGTTACACGACACTGAAAGCATTGGAGAAGGACGCACCTGTTTCGGCAGCTTGAACTTGGCGACACGATCGGCCAGCCACGTCTTCAGGTCGCCGGCGGACAGCTTCTGGCCCTCCTTGACAACGACTGCGAGACCGACGTCTTGCCCATACATCTCGTCCTCTAGCGCGAAACTGACAGCTTCGGACACGGCCGGATGTTGCGCAATCACGTTGTCGAGTTCAATTGGGCTGATCTTCTCACCACCCTTGTTGATCAGCTCCTTGATGCGACCTGTGATTATCACGTAGCCATCTTCGTCCTGCTTGCCTTGATCGCCGGTGCGGAAGAAACCACCCTTGGCAAAGGCCGTGGCGTTTGCTGTAGGGTTGTTCAAGTAGCCCTTGGTGACATTCTCACCACGGATGCAAATCTCAGCCTCTTTGCCCTGGGGGACCTCATCACCCGCCTCGTCAAGGATCTTAATCTCGACGCCTTGACCAAGTCCCACACTGCCTGGCTTGCGCTGACCAGGGGGCAGAGGATTGCTCGTCATCTGGTGAGCGGCCTCGGTCATTGCGTAAGCCTCCAACACGGGAGCTTTGAAAGCCTTCTCGATTTCGTGAAACGTCTTCGGTGAGAGAGGGGACGAGCACGATCGGATAAAGCGAATCGCGGGTAGTGGACTTGGGATAGGGCTCCTCAGCAAGATCTGATGAATGGTCGGCACAGCCGTGTACCAGTTGGCTTTGTGCGCCGAGAAATCCTTCCAAAACTCCGATGCGGAGAACTTTGGTGGGACAACAACTGAACCACCTGAAGCCAACGGCGCAAGGAAACCAGCAAGCAAGCCATGAACGTGGAAGAGGGGCATAACGAGCATGGTACGGTCCTCATGTGTGAGATTGTAAGTTCCCTGGATGTTCTGCATGGTGCGCAGGAGGTTGCGGTGGGTAAGTGGCACTGCCTTGGGGCGTCCAGTGGTGCCACTGGTGTGTAGTACGAGAGCTACATCGTCTGGCTCAGCGGAAAGAACTGGCGAGCTCTTGCCAGCCAGCTTGCCAAGCTCCTTTACATCCAGGACGACCTCCTTTCCGTTGTAGTAGCACTCGGCAATCGCTGCGTTGTACTTTCTCGCCGCCCTTACAGCAGCCGCATTCTGCGCAAATGCACCCTGAGGGACCAGAGCAATCGCCGAGCTCAGGTCATCAATGTAGAACTCGAACTCGGACTGCTTGTACGCTGGGTTCAAGGGAGCTGCAATCGCTCTCTGCCACGACGCAGCAATGAAGGATACAATGAATTCGTATGTGTTGGGCAGCGCAATGGACACAGCCGCTTCTGCAGACACGCCGACCTTTGCCAGTTGCGCCTGGAACGCCTTCACGTCGGCAGTGAGCTTCTTGTAGGAGACCTCGAGCGCAGGCGAGCCAGGTACGATGACGGCGGTCGCGGAGGAAATGGGCGAGAAGGCGTCGGCAAGCGTGGTCGGAGCCATTTTGTGAATTCAAGATTAGATAAGGAGATGTCTGTGGTTCAGAGTCAGTCACGGTACAGATTCGGCGCATCGATGATGGTACCTTGATGGATGTCTATACAATGCGACAAGAGAATCTATGGTCTACAGCGCACACCAAAACCAGTTGAGTGTGTAAGAGAATGGCAACTGCACAGTTTCCTCCGGCGCGGTCTCTGGTTCGTTTCGATCGCAACCGAATGACGCGATCTGGCCCAATTGCCGTCAAGCCGCATCACGGGAATGCGGCGTCGACCGGGGTCGTCTCCTAGCGTGGGGTGCTCATGCAACGCGCTTTGCTCTCGCGAACTCACGGCGGCAGTGTTCACCATCCCCGCGGGCTTCAACATCCACGTTACTGCTGTGTGCAGGCACCTTGTGCAGGGTTTTTAGACTTGATCTTTTCCACATATTACATTATTTTCATGCAGCAATCCTCGTACTTATTCAACGACATCCCTAGCTAAGATGGGTTCTCAGCAACCACAGAAGGCGCAAGCCTTGCCCAACCCATATGGCCTACCAAACCCATACGCCCAGGCGAGCCTGCCGAATCCGTATGCTGCAGCTACTGTTGCGTCGTTTGCGCCTGTCAAATTCACAGAAGAGCAAGCAAAGGCCGAGCAGCAGAAGAAAGCACCTGGTATCTACTCGACGAGCTCCGTACCGTTTATTTGAACCACGACTCATGAGCGTCTACAGCTTTTCATAATCCACACCACATCAAGCGGCCTCAAGCAAAGAAAGCCGGCCCTGTCAAGAAGCCTGTCATGCCTGTGGTGTCGTCTTCCACCACCAACTCCTCGGACCCAGTTGCAGCTCCAGCTTCAAGAACAGAGCAACATGGCATAGACTGGTACCGGAGCACCGCTGACGACGATGCAGCCATCTTGGAGGAGCGGCGGCATCGTCAGTACGAAGAAGCGCAAAAGAAGAAACAAATGAAGAAGTTCCAAAAGCAGTTTGGGTATTGGAACCCGACTGCTCCACACAAGCCAGAACGTTGGTCAAACCTGAAGGCCTACCGGGCAAGTGGAGGGTACAGACGCAAGCAAGAAGGATTCAACGACTTCTTGCGATCAGCTGCACGCCAGTCTGAGAGGCTGAGAGAAGAGAGCGACGGTCTGGACGTCCAAGAACGCATATCGACGTCAGGTTCAACCTCACCACCACCCTCGTTTCCCGCAAAGCCCAGTTTTGCGCCACCAGCGTCCTACGATCTCCCTACGGCACCCTCCGAACAAGACGATGAAGATCCCTACACTCGCCGTATGCGTCTCTCGGAACAGCAGTCGATCGCAGCGCCACCTCCACCAACTGAGCCTCGACCACATAGCTTTTCCCAACAAGCAACTGTGTCCGACGACGTTCCGCCTCCTCCACCTCCACCGCCAGCACCTAGCGCCGGTGCACCTGGTACGGCGACTACCAGCTCCTCAATCTACAACAACGCTACAATCTCCGCACCTCCTGTGCGTTATGCCAACGCTACAATCTCCGCTCCGCCCGTACGGTATGAGCAACTAGCTGCACCACCCGCGAATGACGAATCCGAATTCTACGAGCGCCCCGCCAAACGACCCAAGATAAGCAAAGCAGAAGCAATGATGGCGAAAATGGGCTACGTCAAAGGACAAGGTCTGGGCAAAAACAACGACGGTGTCACCACACATCTGGAGGTCAAGATTCGAAAGCCTGCGCCAGGCGGTGGATCCAGTATCTTCGACGACGGCGAGGGTAGCAAAGTCAAGAGCGCGCAAGTCTGGGATGTGCGTGGTGGCGAGAGGAAGAAAGATGAGCCAGGCCAGTTCGGCGAGGAAAGCCCGGTGGTTGTTACCTGGGGCTGCGTGGAAGGGGTCGACTGGAAGGAGAACGCAGAGAGGGACGATGGTGGGATTCGGCAGGATATGGGAGACGTGTTTAGCACAAAGGTATGTGCATCTGAGTCGAGTTAGTACAGATCGAGGCTAACCATACGGCAGTTCGGTCCCGTCGAGCGCCTGCAGGTCGACGAGTCGAATCCGGACGGCGTGGTGTACATCCACTTCAAGTCAGTTTTGAGCGCGCTCAACGTAAGTCCCCCTCCTCAGCGCTGCACCTGCGTATTTTAACATGAGATCCTAGGCTGTCAACCGCTTCGCCGAAGGCTTCCAGTATCGAGGCAGGAATATTCGCGCACAATACTACGACGAACGCAAGTTCCACGCTGGCACATTCGATCACTAAGTCTCACCCGGTCTGTTAGCTAAATGAAAATGCATAGATGGCGAGAATAGTCGGCCATATAGGATAGATCACTATATCAGCTCGCGTGAGCGTAGAATAGTATTGATAGTAGTCTTAAGCACTCTGATATTGTTTTTTTGGTGTTGTGTGGGCAAGTGTTGCAGTCCTCCACCTGGGTAGCTGTCAAACGCCGGCTGTCAAACCCCATGCGCCCTCTCCACCTCAAAGCATCTCCCGCCCACCAGGTCCCAATCTCACCACACAACAACTCTAGTCTGTGTGCACCCATTGAGCGCACGCAGCTCACGGCGCTGCGGTGATCACGATACTGTGCAGGGCGTGTAGCGTATATGCATTCTGTAATCGATTCGTGCAAATACTATCCAGCCAGGCACATATCTAGAGCCAGGCCGCGTAGGAGCATGATTGCCAGCCAGCGGGGCCTGTACTGCGGCGAAGAAGCCATTCGATCGTCCGGCGCAGAAGGGGCAAGCGGGGATAGAGGAACGGGAAGCTAATGCGTGGAGCTGAGAAGTGCGAGGAGAGACATGAGAACAGGCAAGTTTTGCAACCTGACAAAATAGACACTCGTTCACATCTTCAGCCAAGAACGATAATGATGACGACTCACACGACCACCATCCACGGCGAAGCGCTGAAAGCAATGCGAACATGGTATAAAGGTGGTTTGTATATCTAAAACCGCGAGCTCCCAGAGCGCGCCTCCCCAAGTCGTGAATGTACAGTGTGTAATGCTGCGCTCATATCGTGCATGCACAGTAATCGTGCCGTCTATTTGTGTTTGAAATCCACACCCGAAACGCCGTCGTATGCGTCTTTGCTGCGCTCGCGTTCGTCTTTTTCAGTACTCTGCAACTACACTAAAATCCATTTTGAACGACAGCTTATGCATTGCCAGGCTTTTCGTCCGTGTCAATGTGCCACACAACATAGTTTGGCAGGCCGTATACGCCATAGCCGGCCCTCTTGGCCATTTTCGCGAAGCCTTCGGTCTCTGCTTGGTTCTCGAATGCATATGCGGGGAAGTTGATGCCGGAGCGGTGCACGTCAGCTTTTACGACGATATTAACGCCGCCAATTCCGTCAAGGGGAATCTCCTCGTGAGGATCAGCGTGTCGGTCGCCCATCTTGGCCATGTAGATGCGGTTCGTCTTGTATTCTTTGTAGCCTGAGATGCAATCAGCGGTGTGTTGAGCGAAGGATGATCAGAAAAGCGCGTACCTTCGGCAAGAATGACGTCTTTGTCGAGCGTCGCAGCGAGTTTGAGGGCATCTGGGGATTCTTGCCACGAGTTGTAATCGACTGTAAGACGTCAGTATGGCATCCGTTGTAAGATCGTGCGAACACATACAGCGGCCTTCAATGTCAACCATCTTGCCTTTCTCCTCCTTGTACCTGTGGAACCAGATGTCTATATATCGTCAGTACACTCCAACCTCGATGCGCTCATTCACACCTACTGGGAACGATGACATCTCTGTCATGCATGACAAAGTCCTCAATGATATTTGGTGGATTTTCGACAATATCCACGTCCCTCCAATACACCCAGCTATGATCGGTCTTCAATGCTGCTGACAGGAGGTAATTCCTTGCCTTGCCCATGGCCTTTCTCCGTGGGCCTTGGGCGGCAAAGCCATGTCGCTCCTCGACACTCTGCCCAGTTGTCACGCCAAAGCTCTTCTCCACAATCATAGTCGACCTGAAGGCAATCTCCGGGTTGTTCTGCACCCTTTCAAGCTCCATTGCCAGCGCTGCCATGGTGTCATCCGTGGTGTCGCCAACAAGAAAAGCAAGATCGATCAGCTCGTGCGGGTATGTGAGCTGTGTGAGGAGGTCGAAGTACTTGGCGAGGTAGTAGGAGGCATCGCGCAGCGGGGTCAGAATGAGGATCTTCTCCTTATTGCGCACTGCATCTACGGTCGACTTGATGGGGTCGAGGTTGATATGCTGGATCTCTGTGCTATTGATCTCGACTGGCTTGCGATGGTTGAATACGACAGGCGTTGTGAGGTGGCCGTACCACTCCTCATTTTCGTTCGGCGTCATTCGCATAGGAGGTGTTGAAGGGCCGAAGCAGTAGAATCTGGAGAGGCCAGGTCAGTAATTGCCCACATCCACTCAAATATGACCTGCGAAAGCCTCTTGTACAGCTGCCCTCCCTGCGGAGTTGTTCGTACCTCTGCACCTCGCTCGCAGCAGTGCCCATGGACCGCCATAGCAGCACAATGGCCGTCACAATGGCCAGCGGCACCAGAAACCTCGGGCTCCGGGCGGTATGTGCGATTTGTCTGTACGGCGGTATCCTCGCCTTTGCCGCCTTCCACGAGTAGCCACTCTTGCCCGCGACCATCTGTGGCAGCATGGTGAGACTGGCGAGGCTCGCAGGCCGTCGATCCTCCTCCTCTCCCCGGGCCTGGCTGATGCGAATGGACGAGCTCCTCGCACGGATGTCGCCCGTGTTCCTGCGCTGGCGCTGTGAGTGGAGGGGCTGCGACGGCGACTCTGGTGAAGCCAGCGTGGTGGTTTGGTGCGCGGTGCGCAGATGGAGCTACAAGTGAGCTAGGCTGGTGACGTTTACCGTCGCGAGTGGGGCCGTGGCCGGAAACGACAGACGTGACAGCACGTTCCTGCTGTGCGCGATTGCGGGTGGAAGGAGCGACGGGTTGACGGCAAACGACTGCGGTTCCAGGTCTTGACAATGGTTCGCAAGGTCGACCATGCGCTGAATGCGCTAGCCAAACAGATCGTCTGCAGCAGGTCCACAGATGACGACGCGTGGTAGGGAACAGCCCGTGGACGTTTCAGAGGAGATGCGTAGTGTTGTTGTTGGCAATCGCAATGTGTTCTGGCTCTGGCATATGCCGGCTGCTTATCTTGCAAGCAAACCTTTTTGCTCATCTTGGAAATGTCGCGATGGACCCTGGTCGAAGACACGTGCAAATAGGTAGCGACGCGCTAGCACGAGCTACAGCCTACAGCTGAGCAACCAGGTGTCTGGGAGCTGACTGTGCATTAGATATGAACTTTGTAGGAACCTCATCTACTCAAGATACTGCGCACGTCACGAACTAGGGACCTTCTAGTTGCCCGCTGCGGCCCGCACTGGACGCCTCGTCGTATGTACCGAGACTTTCGAAACTAGTTTCACGGGGTTACGACGCGCCGCACCGCCCCTCCACGCCACATGGATGTAGGTATCTGTGGCTCAGCTTGGAGATGGGTATGGGAATTGCTTGATGACTAGAGAAAACCGAGCAGCTACTGTACGTAATATTACTGCACCTTAGGAGGACTACAGAAGCTGTGAGCGACAGCGTCTCTTGGCCCAAGTCAGCACAGCGCTTCGAGAAGGTCTCAGGTGGAGGCGGTAACATGTCAATAGAGAAGTGCTGCATATTTCGAACGCGCGGCCGTAACCAGACTCAGGCGATCATCAAGCGCCGGTCTCAGCGGGGTGCGTATTCTCCTCTTCACAGGGGAACTGTCGGTCTCACTCCTTGTAGCCGTTGAGACATAAGGGTCAGCACGACTGTCGAAGGAAAAAGCAACGCACCCCGGGCCCCTTCCAGCCTCCATGTATACTCAACACGACATCTCCCAGCTTCATCCATGATGCTGCTGTGGCCCTGTTCGTCAACGCTCTACTGCACACTACTGCACGCACGTATTACTCCTGAGCCATATACTCCCTGTTTACGGAACGGCACTGCACTTCCCCCGAGCCTCGCTAACACGAGCTGCAAGCCCATGCTAGACTTGGACCTGTATACACGCCAACGACCAAATAGCTCCGATGGAAGCACTCAATGGTACCACTGCAGTGCCTGCAGGTGTCTGTGAGAGTCGAGGCCTGCACAGTGAGGATTGTGGAGATATGCCATCATGGATTGACCAAAACGTACATGGACTATCCCAACTCTGGTGGCTTGCAGCACTATCGACATTGTGCCAAATGTGATGTTGATTGTAATATCCAGTACAACTAGTCAGCTGAGGTGTAGAAACAGAGCAGCCATCGACGAATCAAGTCGGGCCTTCCACCGGTCACACTCCGGGCAACGAGAAGTCGCAGCCTCGATCTGAAGAACGTTGAGACTTCAGGGACAGTGCGTCAGTCTAATCTCAGCGATGAAACATCCTGATGGCCGCTGTGGGATCCTCTGGCGTCTGGGGAACATGGCAGTGGCGGGTAGGACCCAGAGTGAATATCGCCAAGCATTCATACAGTATGGCAGGGGCAAGTCGAATACCTCATTGAACATCTGACACGTAGCACGAACGGCGTACGGATGGCCGCAGATCTTTACACTGCGGCCACTGCAGGGCCGAGTGTCTGCAGCATCACAGTGACAGGTTGCAAGATCAGCAGAGTGCTGATCTGCTCGCTGAGTGAATGTTGATTTCCTTACTGCAGCAAGCCGACAAGAAGACATCTCGAGAACTCGAGGCCAGCGGAGACGGCCAACCGGTTACGCAATGCCACGTTCGTCCACCCCGGCAGGCAATGCCAACGCTTTCTGCGTCATCTGCTGGCGAGCCGCTGTACGTACATACATAGGCCATGCTAGATCGCCAGAACAACCGTGACTACACACTACTCACGGGGGGAAGCACCGGCACGGGAACGAGGCTCTATTAACCAGTAAGAATCGACGGCCAGGGAGGGAAAGGATTCCTGTCATGCAGGAAGATTCAGGAACCTAGTGCCCAGACCACGAGCCAGGTCAGTGTGGAGGACGAAACGAGCCTCGAGGTCGCACACTGCTGTGACAAACACGTTCTGATGTGACTGTTCGGCCAATTAGTCGGTGCGTTATGCAAGAAGCCGGTGCCGCTCGCACATCACAGGCCCATAATAGAGTTGACAATGTGCGGGATGCGGTAGTGAGATGTAGGACTACATACATATTCGGGCCAACAACGGCCGTCATGGAAGGAATGCTGGCCAGGGGAGGCGCATGTGTTGAGAAGGATGCTTGATGGAGGTGCGGAGAAGAGCGCATCTTTGCGCGGTAGAATCGAGCTGATGTGGATGGGAACACGACACTGCAAAGGGTCAGCCATCAGCGCATCTCGAACCGCGCGCTGCGTCAAAGGCGCCACCTGAAGCAAGACAATCTGGGTTATCCCATCCTCGTGCTCCACATTTCCACTTACCTTTCAGACAAGCCGTCCACCGCAGTACAGATGTGAGAACTCGCTGCAAGTATGGCAATGATGCATGCACGTTGGCTAGCCTACCCAGTTGCGGCTACGCTGTGCATCGGAAGGGGATTGCCGAAGCCGTAAGCGAGAGGACTTGAGGTGCGGAGGAGAGCAAAGCAACACAAGCCGCAATCGAGGGGCTGGGATCAGAAAATCGGAGCGTTTGCAAGATAGGATCAAAGAAATTAGTGGCGGCAACGATGAGGAAGAATCGTGGACGAAGAGCGAAGAAGTGACGAGGCAAACTGTATGGATATAATCGACTTGATTGTAGATCGTGCATCGCATATGCGAAGCGGGTATACCAAAATACTATGCTAAGAATGTACATGATTAGGGGGCCGTTGGAGTCGTCATACAGAACGTTTTCATCGTAACAAGGAAAGGCCGAAAAAGTAACACGAGATATCCTCCCAATGAAGCGCTGCAAAAGCAATGTATGTGTGCGATGAACGAGCAAGACTTGCTCTAACCGAGAGATGCGCCAAATCGACAAAAGAAACAAACTTTTGGGTGGATCAAAATGCCTCACAAAGAATCGTACTCAATACACCTCCGATGCCGCGAGAAAAGCACATAACGCTGCAATGCCGTGATGCGATGCCCATCTCAACTCAATGTTGATAAGTCATCTGCTCAGTGGCTACTTTGAAATCGGCCTCACCGCGAGTGTTTTTGGCAGCGACCAAGCACTCTATGCGCTGGGCAATTTCACCCTGTAGCTCCTTGGGAAGTCGTGATCGCAGACCCCCAAGGTACTTGATCTCATCATCAAGCTGTGCACTGCTGTGTTCGATGATCAGGATCGCTGAGCCATTGACCGAAGACTTGTTCCATCGAGACGGCTCAACACCATCTTGTCGGACATCGCCAGCAATGTTGTTGGACTTCAGCAGAACCCAGGGGCCTTGGCCACCGTGTCGTGGTGCTGCGGTGTGTTCGATGTTGGGGTTGGCTTCTCTGCACACCCGTGCAAGGTCTCCCTGGTCGATGGCCTGACAATAACGGTTGCCCGCTTCGTTGTCGCTCTTTCGGACCCTTGAGGAAGTGGTTCCAGTTGCAGCTCGCTTTGAATATTGCTTACGGTCCTCTCGTTTAATCTTCTTGCCCGCCTTTCCGCCAGCGTGAGATGCAGCAGCCGCAGAGTCGTGCATGGGTGTGGTGTAGGGAAAGGTCTGGACATGGCCTGCTTGCAGACGTAGACGATCAAGAGACCTGCAAGCTCCATACTGTGGTTCCAGGGTTGAGGTGGAGAAAGCAGGCGAGGCAGAACGAGAAGGATGGAAACCAGATGATGTTATCGATGAGATAGATGGACGTCTGGACATGTCGGAATCATATGTCGTTACACTGGAATTGTAGTTGAACCGGTGCTCAGAAGTCATTTGACGGATAGGAGGCAATTTGACGCTGATTAGTTCGGGCTTGCTAGGCGATGTTAGAGTTGTCTACAACGACAATGGTGTGGAACATCATACATGTCGCCAGATAGCTGATGGGACACCACCGATGCTGGGTTGGGCAGATGGAATTGCTGCATTGTGAAGAATTGATGAAGGTCGTTGATGTGCGAACGCAAAACGAGAAGCCGCCAAATGACACAGATGAATTAAACGCAAGTCGTGATGATGAGATGTTGTGATGTGAGATTAAAGAAGGAAACACATGTCCTTTATAACCTCTGGGAACTGGAGGCCATGTTATCAAGCACAGATCTCAGTGACGGCAACGCGGATGCGGGTGCTCATCCATGTTCGAAGACGTTAGCAGTTGGCCATTGCAACACTTCAGACCGACGAGGATAAAATCCTTTCGGTACCAAAGTTCTATCATGCAAGTCCTCAGAACAGCAGCCGTGTCGAGATGGCTGATCCAAAGAGGAATAGCTTGTACTACTTGAGTTGTGGGGGTGGGCGATGCGCTCAGAGTGCATCAGTAAGGGACGTGAGACATGCAGCCTACAGCTGATAGACAAGGGCACCCTGCACACTCTCTGGCCGTTTGCTCGATGACAGCCGAAAGACGCAAGGCTGTAAGCACTTTCACCGCTCATGTTCGCTTCGGCCAACGCAACAGTTGATTCGAGCAATGCAGCAACCGACCTGCGTCCTTGGACTCGTCAATGTAGAACAGCATTGTCAAATGCAGAACGTGCAGACGTAGCGTCCTTCCGCTGTAGGCATGTCTTAGAGGGCAGCAGATGCTCTGCTTCGGGTGTCAAGGCTGATGGCGAAGCTCGATTCGTGGCCAAGGTATCATCGTGGCTTGCTCGATTTGAGCAGCAGAACCCGGTTCGAAAAAGTAAACCTTGAAGACACCGTTTGCCAGGCTCACGGTCGGCGGCTGCACACTCGATTCGCGAAACCCTCTAAGCCAGCGGCTCGTCGTTTCGGGCGTTGTCGGTGGCAAGGAAGTGGAGCAACAGACATGGGTTAGAAAGTGCGAGCGCTCAACTGAGATTGAGAAGTTGTGTAACCTGCGTGCCTGGGTTGATGTTGGTGAGCAACCACCCTGGTTTGGCACTAAGCGGACACTAAGCGCTGGTCCGCATTCCCCGGGCTCGAGCAATCCTTCGAGGACAGCGACGAAAAGTGACAAAGATCATTGCGGATCGGGACGGACGTAAGCGCATGACGTGCGTTATAGCACGTCCCGAGGACGTTCAAAAGCGATGCAACCCAAGAGTGTGATTTTGTGTAAGTACCATATACGACAAGAGAAACATAAATAGCTTGTACACAGAATTGAAAGAGTGTAACGAATGCGCAAGTGCAGTCTCTCACGCAGCCTGTCGTGCCGTTCCGCTCGACGAGGCCGGAGAAACCTGCCTAGTGCATACTGCAGATTGAAAGTCTACCATGTTTGAGCCAGTAGCCAATTGATACATACAAGCGATGCATGCGGGCCTATTACCCCTCGCCCCGACCACTTCAGTCCTCATAATTTGAGCTCAAACGTGAGCAGTTGCGGGAGATGCCATACGCTATCAAAAGAAGCCAGATCATGGATGATTAGTCTATGCAAATACAATGGAAACGCCAGCGTCCGGAACCGTTTACAGAAGGAAAACAGCAGCCATGGCAGCAAGACCGAGAGCACCGTTGACGGCGCTCAGGCTTGTGGCGGCACCAGTCTGGGAGTTGCTGTTACCGCTCTGCTCGGTAGGCTTGCTTCCCTGCTGGCCGGGGTCGACGAGCTTGCCCTTGCAGAAGAACTTGCCCTTGATGGCATCCTTCTTCTCCAGAGGCTGGTAGAAAGCGCAAGCCTCGGTGACGTTGTCAGTAGACTGCAGGTTGAATGTGCCCTCGACGAGCTCAAGAGCAGGAGTCTCGACCCTGTTGTGAGGTTAGTGCGTGCCACAAAGACAAGATCATCGCCTTGACTTACTTGCTCATGTTTCCAGAGATATCGAAAGCACCACCAATGCTCTTGAGCAGGGGGAATCCGTCAAGGGAGGTGAGGTTGGTGTTGTTGGCGATCTGGAGGTTGTCGTTGATCTTGGTGAGCATGGGGAAGCTGATGTTGGAAACCCTCTCGTTGGCAACAATAGCAAGAGCCTCGCCGATAGTGGTCAGGTTGGGAGCGGCGAAAGACGAGAAATCGTTGTTGTAGAGACCCAGGGAGCCGTTGGTGCTCTTCAGGGAAGGCATCGAAAGGGAGCCAACGAAACGGAAAGTAAGGTTGGTGGCCCAGATGAGGTTGGGGAGAGTGATGGCGAGCTCCTTGTTGTTGTTGGCGAAGGTCAGCGAGTCAGAGACATTACCAAGCTGCATGTTGACCTCGTTGATCTGGCCGTTGTTGGCGATGAAAAGAGTGTCGACCTTCTCGATGTTGATACCCTTGAGGTCGCGGAGACCGGTGTTCTCAATCTGAACGGTATCGGCCTTGGTGACCTCGGCGGTGAAGCCGATGGTGTTGAGGTTGGGGAGAGCGCTCCACTTGATACCGGTGACGGTCTTGAGCTTGGGGAAATCGACGCCAAACAGACGTACGAGGCCGGTCAAGGTGAGGGAGCCATCAAGCTGCTCGAGGCTGTCTGCACTAAGACGCTTCATGTTCGCGTTGTTGACAGCGACCAAGTCGCCCCTCAGCCTCTTGATGCCGTTCAGCGCAATGTCCTCGGTGACGCTGGTGGCGATAGCGATGTGTCCCGAGTAGGTCGAGCATCCAGAGAGAGCGGTGGCATCAGCGGCGTTGGAGATGGTCGCAGTTGCGGTGTTGGTGCAGCTAGACTGAGCTACAGGGGTGTGTTAGCAGTGGCCCCATGCAGCAAAACGGCGCAATGCCAGAGCAAGCGTACCAAAAGCGGAGCCTGTGAGGGCCAGAGCCGGCAGGGCGATCTGGAGGAAGGAGTGCATCGTGGCGGGTGTGTGAGATCGACTCGAGAACTGAATGGTGATGTTAGTCGCTGGCCACTGGAGAATTGAGGCGCGAAGAGTCGAATCGGTCGCGGTCAAGGGAGGCGCTGGGTGGCACGAACTGTGGATATGAGGATTGCGTGTGGTGGCCGATTGTTATTCGGTGAAGGGTAGAAAGATGTGTGGAGCGAGTGACTGAATTAGTTGCAAACGAAAGAGCACCGTATTAAAAGAGTAGCCCCAGCGCCGACGGGGAAAGCGAATTGGTCTGACGAGAGCAGGAACGAGGGTGGAGGTCGTAGAAGAGGGAGGGCAACGCTCGGCCTGCGAAAGAAAGGAGGAAGGCAGGCGCGCCCCTAGTCGTTTTAGCGCGACCTCCGATATCGATCGTTACTGGCTCGTGCCCACGCATTCTTTTTGCGTCGACCGTAAACAAGCACCGAGCAAGCAGGCCGGCGCACTGTTGGGCCATGCGTTGGCTGCCGATTGTCCCGTCGAGTCCGCTGAAGGGCTTCGGACTTGCACACGCAGCATAAAGCAGCGGCTTCGCTGCTGTCTCGCTGCGCTGAGCGGCTGCAACGTCTGGGCGGCGCCACCCACGGCTCGAGAGGCTGTCAAGACGATCCTGACAGGCAGTGAAAGCATCGGCGTTTCCAGCTGGGATGGCCTTTGCACGTCCACCCTCGTCCCGCGGCTTGCAAATCTTGTTTTCTCGGGGCTGCTGCGCTGCTTCCCATGTGCTGCCTCACTCCAGCGCCAGCCCCATCGGTCCAGAGTTGCCGTTCATCGCTGGTGCATTTCACCCGCCTGCTCGTTCCAGCGACCATGGCGCGCCACATCGCTGTACTAGACTTCCCAAAACCCGCCTCTTCAGGATCGGCATCCGTCCGCTCATCGTGCTTGTCGCTTGCTGAGCCTCGATGGAGTGGACGATATGCTGAGCTGACCGTGCGTGGACTTCAAACTTCCGAACGGGTCCCCTTGTACGGCGTCGGACAAGTCTGACACAGTCCCGCACTCTCCAAACCGTCACGCTCTCACATGTCATGTGCAACTCCATCTCTGCGCACGTGTGGTCCAGCCCCAGAATGCCATTTCGTTGGTTGCATTGCCCAGCCCGCAGAGTGTTGAGTTATGTATTGCGCGTCCCCAGCCAGAACACATCCCAGCCCGCCGACCCAAATTAGGTCAGACGGCCTCAAATTGGGCAAGTGCGCCCGGTGCAATCTCGACAAACCCACCTTGCTCTGCGCAAACAACACCACCGTCATATACTTACGAGTGGGAAGCTCCACTTGTGGCCTGGCCGTTGCTTCTACCCGTTCCCCCTGATCGCCGAGGGCTCCGCTTTTAGCTCACCTCATTTCCTCCCAAGCTTTTGCAAACTTCTCTTGCCGCGCTCTGCAACGTTTGCTGCCACAATCGCTGATGTCACAACACAAAAAGCCACTTTCCACTCGACATGCAATTATGGAGATCGCCAACTTAATCGCTTCACATTGGAGCGCTGACCTGCAGGTAGGCAGGGAAGATGGCACTCACTGCCACGTGCAAATTGTTCATCGCAGCCTATCTCCACAATGATCGTCAGGAACAAAAAGTTGTTTGCGAGCTCTGCCGAGACCTTCTACCTCAAACCAACGCAACAAAGCCCAATCGCCAAGGCGTCACTGTTCACAGCACTTTTCCTGGGCAGTCTTTCTAATCATCGTGATCAGATGCCATAATCTCCATGACTCGACTGTGCACCTCCGGAATCAGCGTTCATAGAGATTAGCTGTGAAAGACGACTTGCTGTGTAATTCTGGACGAGTTGTCCCAGAGCGTATGGGTGATTATCAATACACACGCGCCATTACGAGAACTAAAAATGTCCCATGCACGCACCTCTGCTTGCCACTGGTACCTTGCACGACCCATTTTCGTGGTCTCCCACATGCACCTATTCAACTCGATGGCCATGAACACCGTATTGTGAGGGCTCAGGAGGGGAAGGTGCAGCGCCATCTGCTGTTTCCACTTTTTCCAGTACTAGCATCGATCAACGTCGACCACCGACATACAATTGCTCACGATACCTATTTCGATTACTGAGGTAGCACGAAGGGCTGCGAAATCACGTGATCGACATCCTGCCTTTCTCTTTGTACGCCACGACCCATCTCTACCGTCTACCGGGTGTATGTCACACGAAACTCGCACTAGATATGCGAGGCGCATGGTTCGCGGTCATGTCTTGCATATGTCAGCTGGGGTGCAGACGGACGGTTGCATACCACGACCTGTAACCACAGCGCGACCAAACTGAACTCCAATCTTGGATAGACTGACCGATCAATATTCTCGAGACGATTCCCGAGGTCCCAGCATCTACATGCATACCTGGCCAGACGTTGTTGATGTGAGGGGATCGACACATTCGGAATGTTGTACCACACATGCTAACTCCTGCAGCGGCGTCTTTCCTCCTATCATATCTCGACCCAAGCTTACTTCTAGCTTTATGTGGTAGGTCTCGCTCCGACACCCGGAGCCGACAGAAGCACTGTCACTCTGTAACACATTTGCTCTCAACGTTCAGCACTGGCTTGCAGCTTGCTCTCTCGCTCTACCCTGGTGGACCAGACCCAATCTGCCCCCACTTCCTGGCAGCACGAGAACCTCCACTCCAATCGATGCGATTATTCAGGGGCCCGTTGCCAACCAGGATCCGCGGTCTGCAGACCGCCTTTTCTCCGCATGGGAGTCGGATATCTGCGCAATCAAGATCGACCAGCAGTTCCTTGCGGCAGCAACCGTGGGTCTTGCTACACAGCGTTTAGGTTGTATCTACAGGCGGTGCCTCGAGACCCCCCATCTGGCGGCAGATCACTTCAGCTCGATGCAGAAGATGGCAAGCATTGACGCAGGATTTCCTTGGATACCTGGTCTGCACCCAAGCGGCTGTGCTCGCTTGCTATTGTTTCACTTACAGCTTCAAGGAGTATGCCAGTTGAGGAGTCCTGAAAAGCTCATGGCAGAGCAGCAAGTACTCAGAAGCGGAAGCGAGGAATGCTATGCAGCGGAAAGCTATCGGCCCTTCGCGGCTCGTTCACGGCCTGTAGGCGACCTGTCATATGGCAGATGGCAGACGTCAGATGCATTGCAACCCTCGTTGGTACCCTATATGCATGAGCCGTTAAGGCTCGTGAACATTGTGCTATGCTCAACATCACCAACACCGGTCTCAAGCTGACGTCAAGACGCTACATTAACTGCCCACTATCAGACCATCTGGGACGGCGGATCGTTGGGCTACTCCAGCACCTCAGTCTCCACATCTGCGATTCGCCACATATACCACATGAACAAGGACCTGCAAAGTCTCAGCTGTGTTACAAGGCAAAATAATGCCGCGCCGTCGTCCGCGCATCGGAGATCAACGCACCTGTATGGCGAGAACTGACTCGCTATGGACAGCATCTCTTGCTCAGACATGTATCTGTGCGGCTCATGTCAGCGCTGGACATCAAGCATGATGCAGGAGCACCGCGCTCAGAAAAGCAAAGGAGGCCCCCACAAAGTGACCTCCGAACCGCGGTCGGTTCATGTACCCTCATGCACGGCATACTTGAGTGTAAACGCGGCCATGTACACGACACTGACAATTATAGGAGGTGAATAGCATGCACAAGGGAGGTACGTACTTCCACTTGCCCCCCTTGTTCTTCAGCTTGGAGACGTCGCGCCCCATGTATGCAGCCATGCCTCGCCTACGTCGTGTTAGCAGAATCTTCCTTGTCGTGCTGCCGCAGCTGCGGGGAACGTCGTGTAAAGCAGAGTCTCACGAAGCGCCCTCGCTTGGCGCGCGCTCGCAACGTCCTGCCTGTGCGACGCTCGCCATGCATGCATCCGTTTCTGCGCGGTGGAGCAACCGCATCGTCGTGTTGCACCGCTCGCCATAACATTGTGGCGAGAGAGCGCAAACAATGCGCAGGGAGGTCCGAGGGGAGAGGCACTCACTGCACGCCCAGGTCCCCGGTGCTGAATACGTCCATCCTTTTCAGCCCGAAGCATGCGAACATCTCCACGCTCCATCGCCCCAGTCCCCTGACCGCGACGAGTTGGGTGATCAGCTCCTCGTCGCTGGCGCTCTTGAGGCCGTCCGCGGTGAATTCGCCGGATGCGAATTTTTCAGCCAAGCCGCTGATGTACTCTGCTTTGCGCTGCGAGAGACCCGCAGTGCGCAGCGTGGGCAGGTCTTTCGTGAGGACCTGTGCGGGCGAGGGGAATTCGGGATGCGTATCCTCGAAGAGGGCCGTGAATTTCTTGCGAATAGACGCCGCCGCCGCGCCAGAGACCTAGATATCGTCAGCCCAACCATCTCTCTATAGCCACTGCTACCAATCCATTGCTCCCTATCCCACTGCCACTCCCTCCACCGCACCCCAACCCGCGGCCCACGTGATCCCACATACCTGCTGTCCAATAATCCCACTCGCCAGCGCCGTAAACGGATCCACGACCTCCGCTAGCCCCGCCGCGCCAAACATCTCGCACCGCGCCCCGCCAATCAGCCGCCCCAGCTTCCCCTGCCCATCTACACGCACCAAGTGCGCCTCCGCCTCCCGCAGCAGCGAATCGCCCTCCCCCGCCGCTTTGCGCGGCGACCCGACGTCCGGCAGCGGCAAGGCGCGCTTGCGCGGACTCGCGGCTGCGGGCTGGGGCGCCGCGGGCATTGCTGCGGATAGAGGAGCTGTCGCGGGGCGTAGCAGCGGCGGCACGTCGTCCAGGACACCGTCGGCTTCGCGCTCCACGGCGGTCTTCGCGCCGCGGCGGGACCGCTTGGGAGGCGAGGCATCGGCGGCGGATTTGGGGCTGGCGGCGCTGGCCAGAACAACGGACGGCGCGGCAACGGGCGCTGGATCACTACTCTCTTTCCGTTTCTGCCCCGCTGCAGACTGCTTTTTCGCGCGCTTCGGGGGCGCGGCAGCGGGCGCTGCTTTGCTCGCGGATACCGCGCGCTTCACTTTGGTGGCTGGCGTCGCGTCCAGAACCTCGATTACTGTGCTCTCGGCCGCGGGGGCATTTCCCGCGTTGCGGGCTGAGCGCCGCAGTGACATGGCGATACTCCTTTGTGGGTTGGGGGTCTGACGTCACGTGTGAGCAGGAGGCACGGCCTCAAGGGACTGAGGAGTATTCGGGGGCTCACGGTGGTTCGGGTCACGTATCTGGATAGGAGTCTGGGGGTTTGATTTTGTGAGAGCATGGGGTTGGAGAGGGAGGGGTCGGTTGGGGGCGCGACGCGGTGCGTGGAGGAGCGACATTCACGCTTACGCCAAGGCACGTGATGGCGCGGGTTGTGCTGACATATGTGTTTGTGGATGGGGCTGTGCTGGTTTGTCCCGGATAGGTGGGTTTGGTGATTTTGGTGGCTGTGTACAATGGGTCAAAGGTGTTAACTTGCAAAAGGTAACACTCCTACTTGTGAGAGCAAACACATAGTTGTAAGGTGGTAGAGTAGAGAATGTCGGCATGTAAGTGTTCTGCCGCTGGAAGAGGCTGGAATCGCACGCTGTGAATTGTTATTCATGCTTTCTGCCTGCTTATACAGGATAGACTAGCACGATTTCGTCAATTAATGCGGTAGGTATATTCGATGAACTTGTGTTGTTGGCATGTCAGCATGGATTTGCTCTTTGGATCGACAGTATCCCGTACTAGGCAGTAGTATGTACCCAGCCAAGCTCCCAAATCGCAAAACATCAAACAAGTCCGTACATCAAAAATGCCTGCCTAGGTAGATCGCTCCCTTCCACATCAACACTCCGCCTCCGGCCACCCCGTAACCGCACTCTCCGCGCTCTGCACCCCGCCCAAACCCCCGCCCCCATACCCCTCCACCGTTTTCTCACTCCCTCCAGCACTCACAACCGACGTACTCCCCACCCCCGGCCCAACAACCGTCACAAACCCACCCCCCTCATACCCCCGACTCCGCCTCGCCCTCACAACCCTCCCATTCAGCGGCGACGCCAGCGTCGTCCCCGTGAACAGCGTGTCGTCGTTGAGCTGCGTGGTGGTGTTTGAGACCTTGGAGGGACGCGCGGTGTGCGTGCTGGGGCGCGGTTCGGAAGTGCTTGGGCGCGGTTCGCTGCTGGATCGGCGGTGTTGCGTGGTGGGTACGGGCTTTCGGCGGAGGGAGATGGGTGGGGGGTCAATGTGACGGGGCCGTGAGAGCGTGTTTGGATGCGGGATGCTGGCGGGGGAGCGGTGGGGGCGCGGCTCGTGGGGGTGTCTGCGCGAAGAGGTTTTCAGCGCTGGGGAGTCCGGGACGGCTAGCATGAAGCGCAGGGCTCGGCCGGTTGTGCGGAGCAGCCATATAAGAGCGCTGTCGGGAGGGTTTGTGGGTGGCGGAGGGGCTGTGGTGGGAGATTGGGGGGATGCGGGTTCGAAGATGCGCTGCCAGGTCTCGGGGTCGCGGATCTTGAGTAAGGAGCTATATATGGCGTAGCCGGTGGGGTGTTGGATGGCTGCTTTGATGTCGGGCTCGGAGGTGAGTATCTACTCTGTCGTCAGTCATAGTCCTTGCGAGTCCATGAGTCCCTGTGTCTGAGGCGGACATACCCTGTATCCACTCATCTCCTCGGCAGCCCGTAACCGCCTCTCCATCGACGTCTTATGCCTCCACTTCTCGCGCACCCACTGATCCTCGCTGATATCGCCCGCTTCATACGCTCTCTGGATTACACGGTGCAACTGCTCGCGGTAGTCTCTCACAATACCAACAAAGTCTGCGTAGAAAAGGCTTTCCGCAGTCGGGGCATCCTCTTCGGGCAGACCATTGAGTGGCTCATTGTTATCGCGGACATTTGCCTGCCTACATTGTGGTGGCGGGGATCGAATACTCAGAGTGCGTTGAGCACGTCGAGCACGTTTTTCCTGCTTTTCTACCAGTTTGTCGACACCGAGATCGTCGGTGTCGCAGGATTGCAGGTCCCAGTCGCGAGTGAGAGTACTGAGATTGTCTATTGCTTTGACATGTTCACTATCACGAACCACATTCGCAGCATCGGAAGCAGCTACCTGCGCCGGCAGTGTTGCAGGGTCCTGAGCCAGCTTCTCAGTGTCGCAACCAGCTGCTCGCGCCGGCAGTGTCGCAGTGACACGACCAGCATCTTCACAATTATGCGTGGACTGCCCCTGTAAAGGATGAAGACCAAGCCGCTCCGGTCTCAGCGAGCCGAGCACCTCCTCAGTATTGAATGGCTCATCCACTGCGCCCTGCATCCATGCTGTATCATACGTCTGTATGGGCTCAGGAGTTTCTCCCCCAGTGGCAGTCGGCAACGCAGGAAGCGCGTCCCATTTCCTGTCCGCCCACACTTTCGGTGTATTGGACTGCGCACTGGCATACTCTGCCTGTTGGATGTGCGGGGGTGCCTCGCTGCAATCGCGCAGTGGTGACCGCTCTGGTACGACTGGTGGGTGGTTGTACCCGGTTTGCGAACCGTCGAGTGCACTGGGCCTGCCGACGAGACTGCCGGCCGTTGTGTTGTCGAGTGGTGGAAATGCTGGGCCTGCTCTGCGTTTGTCTGGATTACCATATATCCCTGCGAAGGGGTTGGAAGTGGCTGGCCGAGATGACGTGGCAAGAAGAGCTGGTGGTGTCAGGAAACGAGTGCCACGATCATGATACGACGTATCGAGTGGCTGGTTATCGCTGTTTTCATGGTCATTGTTGAGCGATGACCTCATGGAGTGACTGAGAGGTGAGGCTTTCTGAGGCGGCACATATCTCGACGCTGGCGGTAGCACGTTCAGAGCCGGTATCAGGTGTGGTGAACCGATCCTTTTGCCCTTGTACGTGATTGTGGGGAACGGTGATTGAGTTCTATCTGTGCTCGGGGCTTTCTTAAACCATCGAAACATGCCCGTCTGAGGCTGCCCACCGCCACCTCTGAGCTGTACTGTCGCGTAGGATCGTTTGATTTGGTCACTCATCGCAGCCTCTGGGGGCAGGCCTGGATTCTCGTGGTATCCAGACGTGCTTCCGTGTGGCAGATAAAGTCTGGGTCTCGCATCTGGCAAGCTACCTATGGATTCAACTGCCTTTCGCAATGATGTTGCTGTACGAGTGCTGTGCGTAGGGCTCGGAGGTGCATCGCGGCAGTGTGCTAAGACCGGGGAGTCGGGAAGAGACCAAGGGCATGGTGTCAGGAGGAGCCTCGCATCCTGCTCGGACATGTTGGCGGCTGACAGCGCGAACTCTGCAGAGAGCCTCGAAGGAAGTGCGCCGTGTCTTGCAGACTCGGGTAATGCACACATTCGAATTGCATTTGTTTGGTATTTTCAGTGAATGGTGCGATATCGGTGCGATTGGGCCTGATCTAGCATTGGTCAGAGGCGTAGGGGCGTTTGAGACAACAAGAAGCGGAGCATGTGAACAGGAATTCTGGAAGATTGCATTGACAATACGACATAATAACCCAACCCAACCCATATATCGTTGGTATCCTGCCAACGCCGAGGAGCCAATGCAACTGCACGTCGCGTATGAGATAATGCTGAGTGTATGTACACATGTGAGAACAGAAACTGGAATGCTCACTGGGATATCGTGCCACTACTTTACGAAACGCCTCCGATGGTGTCTTGCTCTTGAACCACGTGCACGACTATGGTCATGTTCCGCGGTACTCGCTGTCTTCTTCTTGTATCCGCTTACCCTCCATCTTGAGCTTCTGGTGGACCAACTTCAATGACTCGAAAGTCATCATGGTCGTGACGGCAGCAGGAACGGCGCGCACCATGTTAGTGCCCATGCCGTTGTAGAAGGCCCTCCAGCCTTCCTCCTGCAGAATGACGCTACACGTTTTGATCACTCCTCGATATCTGGGCATGTTGATCATGCCGTCCGAGGAGGCTGTGCCTGGAGGGCGTGTCTGGTGCCCTATACCGTGTCGCCCTCCTTGGAACGATACGTGGTCGTGGGACGCGGACGGCAATGAGCGCTGCTGGGTCTGCAGGCGAGTGCGCAGGACCTCGTGGGGATATGTGGCTGTAGTGGCACAGACTTTGCTGAGCACGGTTGCGGCCATGATGCCAAACCAGTGGACTTCCTCGGACCGTCCGCCGGCCTTGCCCATCTCCAGGCCAGTGAATCGCATCTTCAGGTACTCGTACAGCGGGAACTGGATGGCAACGTGTGTGAGTCCAAGCAGTGCAGGCGAGAGTCCAGAGTAGAAGGAGCGAATGCCTTCTGTGGCATACATCTTGCGGAAAGCGTCAAAGGTGTTCTTGTAGTGCCACGGCGGGCGGTGCTCGGGCGAGGCGCGGGCGCTGACCTGCGACATGAGCCTGGTCTTGACGACCCAGATGGGGTTCGTGACAAAGGTCGAGGAGGCGCCGGCGGTGATGGAGGCGATTGTGCGGGCAAGCCACTTGTTCTCTGCAGCGTCACATGTCAGCAGGGCGAGTAAAGGCGGCAGGAGCGCGCGTACCCATGCGCTCGTTCAGCAGGTCCTTGGTCGACTCGTAGGTGCTCATGTAGACGGCCCAGGTGGGAATGTAGCCCAGCAGCATGGGGCCCAGGCCGCGGTACAGGCCGCGGACGCCGTCCTCGAGCCAGATGGTGCGGGCGGTGCCCGAGAGGCCCTTGTAGACGACGCGCGCCGGGCCCGAGTAGGGGCGCGGGCGGAACGAGCCCTGGGCCTGCAGGCGGGTCTTGATGACGTCGAGCGGGCACGTCACGATGCCCGACGCAACGCCAGCCGAGGCGCCGCACAGGGCGTTGACGGGGCCGTCGGGCAGCTTCGACACGCGGACGGCCAGGGCAGCAAACGGCGCGCTCCAATTGCTGCGCTCGGCGACATCGGCCATGGTGCGGGAAGCGGGCGCGGGCAGCGTCGGCGCATACCGGTCGGGGACGACAGTCGGGGACGGCGGCTCGGGGTTGTGTTCAGACATTGGAGGAGCTGCAGTCACCGCGGGTTAGGTACGGCCATGGTGGGCGGGGCTGGGGGGGGGGGGTCCGTACTGGCCGTCGTCCCCTCTGGAGTGCCTCAGTGTGCGGAAGCCCCGCAGCACTCGAGTAACACAGAAGCTAGCGGATGGGCAGCTCCATTGGCGGGCGGGCTGCAGAGGGTGCGAGGACGTGCAGGCGGCGGACGGCGGACGGCGGGCGGCGCGGGCGGGTGGGCGGCGAGGGCTCGCGGGGTGCTGAGGGCTGAGGGCTGAGACGTCAGTGGTGAGCAGCTCGCGCGCAGAAACCCGGCCACGGTGGGGAGCTGCCGACTGCTGCGCCAAGCACGAGGCCCGAGCGCACGTCCAGCAGCCAATTCCGAGCCGCCAAAATGGATGACAGGCACAACCGCCGCGAAACTTCACGACTCCATTGCGAGCACGCCGACCTCGAACGCCGCCCACGCCCGCCCACGCCCGCCGAACACCGCAACCATGTCTGCGCCGTCTTTCGCCCCCGCCATTATGAAGCGCCCGTGGCTGCAGCGCTGGATGAAGCCGCTCTCCAACTGGTACATCAACGCTGCCGGCTACAGGCAGCTCGGCCTGAGGTACGCTGCACCCCTGGACCCGCCGCCGACGCCCTGGCAGCGCCGGCTGCAAGCATGTGTGGGATGAATTGGCCGCTGTGGAGGGGACATTGGCCGCTTTGGAGATGCACAGGGACCTGAGCTGACGGAATGCCTCACAGGGCCGATGACCTGCTTCCCGAGGAGAACGACGTCGTGCACACCGCCCTCAAGCGTCTCAGCCCCCAGGACGCCTACGACCGCGTCTTCCGTCTGCGCCGCGCATTCCAGGTACATCCAGCCGACCACCACCATGAGGACCGGACGCTAAGATATCGCAGTTGTCCATGAGCCATCAGCTCTTGCCCAAGGAGGAGTGGACCACGACCGAGCAGGTGCGTAGCAGGATGCGCAACCAGCGCGCAACGCTCGAGCTAACGCCACGCAGGACTTCCCCTACCTCACCAAGTACATCGAGGAGATTGAGTCCGAGATGGCCGAGCGCGAGGACCTCGAGTCCATGGTCATCAGCAAGAGGCAGGCCAACGCCGGCCACTAGATTGTACATATAGTGCTGCTGAAGAGAGATTGATTGGGGCCGATGAACGAGTACCTCCGTTGTGCATTAGAGTGTATAAGACAACACCTTTCGAATTTGATACCGCAATTTGGCTGTTTGCAGGTGCTGACCTAGGCGCTCTTTCCCTGTCTGGCTCTTGCGGGGTGACCGACTGCTAGACGTCAGAGGCCGCGCTTGCCACATCAGGATCTCACACTCACTCTCACCGTGCTTGGTCCAAAACACAGAGCCTGCTTCCTTTTGCCCAACGCAACACCACCCACGAGCCCTTTTCGACTTTACTGACAGCCACTTGCTTACCCGGAATGTCTACGCGCGGTTGCGGCGGAGCAATGCGCGGTCGAGGCTCACAGCCCGGTCGCGGTCGAGGCCGTGGATCACCGCCACCTCCGTCCCCTAGAAGTTTAAGTGCGTCGGAACTGAGGTCACTTGGCTTTTATAGCGAACGGCGGTCCACAGATACTACCCTGCCGACCCCCCCACACCGACCCCAGTTCACAACAAACCCCGTCTGTCGGACGCACGGAGCTCCAGCTAGAAGGCATGGCTGACAGTAGCTCAACTGCTAGACCGGCAGCCATGGCTGGAGCACCGATACCTACCTGGGGGTAAGTCCAGTGCATATGTGCATCAACAGAAACTCTGATCGCACACTGTAGGTCGATCAGTAGAAGCGGCATTGTGACTGTGGAGATTGGTACAGACCATAGGCCATATTGTATCTACCAGGAGCTGCTCACCCGCCATTCTGAATACTCTCGCAAAGCGTTACATGGACCCTGGAAGGAAGCAGAGGAGCGTAAGCTGCAGCTGGACGATGTAGAGTTTGGCGAATGTACAGCACCCCTTCGTATAACGACTGCTCAACTGACACAGCCCTCTAGTCAACATATTCGTACATTGGCTGCATAGCCAGACCCTACCAGCAAACGATGCTGTTACTTGGCAACAAATCACCGAAAGCAAGGACACCCAAAACGGCACACGCTTTCTACATCTGATCCGAGCATACGTCCTCGGAGACAGACTTCTTTCGCTAGCATTTCGCCGCTCGATCATCGGTGCCATTCAGAAGGACCCCTCTCTGAGGACTTTAAGCCCAAGTAACACAGACTATGTCAACATGGTGCAGTTCGCGTTTGCACGTATCCCGGCAACCCGACGCATCTTGCAGTTGCTTGTCGACAGCTTCTGTTCTGGCTGGAGGGAAAAGGATGAACAGAATAACCACAATCTACAGCTGCTGCCACCCGATTTCACTGTGCGCGCGCTGAGGATGTTCATGCAATTCCGCGTCAAGGTCGGGGCTCCTGAATTTCCACGCTGTTATGATGAGCATGCGAACGAAGAGGAGAAGGGGAAGTGTGACAAGCTCCACATGACTTGGGACGAGCAGCGAGACTGTGGGTATTTTCACATGTAGGGGAATCGACGACCGACTGGTGTTCCGATGGCCTCGTACGCTCATCCGTAGGAACGAAGTAGCTTGCTTTCACGTCAATCACAGTCAGTCATGAACAGATTCTTCTCGCCTAGCTCTCGCATGCACTCGCTTCACTTTGCCTTGGTTCTCATCTCCATTTCACTTTCGACGCGCGCTAGCGTCGTCGTCAAACTATCACGCCCCAAGCCGCATCACATAAAGCGCAACTCCGGAAAATCAGTTTCCGAGGAGACTAAAAAAGCGATGCCTCCACCAGCAATCGGGTATGTTGCTCGCTGACACCATTCACATATTCCCACTGACGAACAGCGCAGTCCTGCAAATGCCGGAGGCATAATCATCGTCGAAATTGGCCCTGAAAAGGAGCAATTTCGCGTCCACAAAGCCTTGTTAACTTACCATTCCGAGTACTTCCGCAGAGCTCTCCGAAAGCCTTGGGTGGAGGCTGAGAACGGCGTTGTGACACTTGTCGATATCGGCACGCCAGAGTGTAAGTGGTGCTCTCCGCACGATATGCTAGATCGCAACAAAACTCCTGACGCTGGTCCAGTCAATCTGTTTATACACTGGCTTTACACTCAACAGCTACCGGTACCCGACTTGCGGAGCTATTACAAAGCATGGAGTCACGTCGTGGGTCGAAACGAAGACAATATTGAGAAACCTCTGGCAGGCCTCACTCTCATCAAAGCGTATGCGCTCGGAGACAGGATGCTTGCCAAACAATTCCGCCGCGCAACCAACGAACTCCTTATCCGGCGCGAATTCCGCATTTGGATGAATCCTTCTTCCATACAGCCGATAGTAGAATGGGCATTCGCGAACATACCTAGCGACAGGACGATTTTGCAATATCTCGTCAACATGTTCTGTATCGGATGGTGTGCTCAAGAAGACGGCGAGTCAGACGTCGAGGCGCTTGAGAAGCTTCCTATTCAGTTTGTCAAACGCGTTCTGAGGCGCTTCGCTTTGCTTCGAGACATGGAAAACGAGGGCGATTGTTCAGCAAGACACATGAGGGATGATGATGACAACTGTTACCGTGAGCATGCAACTGACGCTGAGAAGGCGAAGTGCACACATGAGCATTTCACTTACGATGAGGAGTTCGATTACAACCGGGCGCAGTCAGAGGAATAGGATCTGCTTGCGCATCACCTGCGGCTTGTATTCACTACGCAACCCGTCAGGATCGCAGATTCAGAAGCTTTAGATACGTCAGATAGCCTAGCTCCCTCTCTCCTTGCCATCAAATGCAGTCCTCCATCTCGCGCATCTCTCCTCCTTCGACCCTCGCTGCTTCCGTGACACTGTGACCCAACACTATGACGCCCCCCAGTCCCAAAGCTAGGAATGTAGATAAAAGCGCTGCAAACAGCCCAGACTCCTTGAACAACAAGGGTCGCCTGCTGACAGTGTGAGGCAACAGCGCGGCAAAGTGCGCGGTTTTGGTTGTGCTGTCAGCAGATGTGAGACATCTCCCCTTCGTTTTTTGGATGCGAGAGAGGAACAGGAAAGGAACGGGGATAGGCACGGGCCGCGTGTGCTGTACTGGATTTCTGTGCGGTTGGGTCATCGCAGATCGAGGCTCTGGGTCCTCAAGTCCAGCCTCGTTCGAGCCAAAAGTCCCAACCTTGGAACGCTCTTCTCTCCCAGACGCGTGTCAGGCAGTGGGGCATGAGAACGTCGGCAAAGTTATCCGGCCACACCTTGAGGCTGCGTGCCGGGAAAAGATACCAGCTGGACTGTCTGGGAGCGGGGACGCGTGTGAGGAAACCGCTGCTTGTGATGTTTGAGAGCGAGCACATTGGAGTCCATTGTGTTCAATTGCGGTGTTACCCGACCGTGCTGAGTACGCAGGCGATGGCACGGGCGAGTGCAATGTGTTCTAGTTCTCGGTTGTGAGGCGTACGTGGTTGGCCCTTTGTTGGTCTATCGATTCGTAGGTTAAGATGTGGGGAAGCGGCACTCCCGGAATCGTTGCAGGCGAGTGCAAGGACTGGAACATCGAGCCTCCTACAGTATGGTAGGAGTAGGTGTTAAGTGGATTCAGGACTTTCCGGCAGCCAGCTGTTGGTAGAAAGTGACTTATAGAGGTATACACTGTATTTAAGCTTTGATCTTAGCACTTTGTTGTCCAATCTTGCGTGCTTCACTGCTACTTACAGAAAGACGCTGCAAATAGACGAAGAACATTTGAGGATCCACGTTGATTACTTACCCCTATCATACTGTACACACGAATGAGGTGCGCAGTGGTGCAGTGATCCATGGTGAGCTGCAATCATCAGCGGAAGTGTAGGTGTTATTCAGCCTGGTTTATTCTAATCTATCACTTCTTGTTGTCCTTTGGGCCAGTGCTTTCTCGATGCTTCATCTTCGATCCAGCAGTGGCGTCCTTGGATTCCGACTTGCTGCTAACCTCATGCTCAATTGTCTCGCAGGAACTATTTGTAGCAACACGTAAGCCCTTGTATATAGTGGTTTTGCGGAAGGGACTTACGCGTTTGTAGCAACTGCGGATGCGTCCTCTTCGCTCTCTACATAATTGAAGGCTTTCTTAGCTTCAGAACTGTTACCACAGTTACTAGCTTCATCTAAAAAGGTCAATACGATAGATAAGAAATGTAGCAATAGAAATACCCTCTGCGTCGCTGACCTCAACATTGTCCCACGGCTCAGAATCGTACTCGTCGCGGCCAAACGACAGCTTACAATCGTATATACTCCCATATCGCTCATCACAATTGTATATGGCGTCAAACCGGGCCTGACGCTCTTCTTCTTGCTGCTCTTCGAGCCTCTCGGCGAGGGATTTCAGGACCATGCGGTCCCTCTTGAAAGGTCTGGGGGAACGCTTGCCACGGCGGGCCTTCTTCTTTGCCTAAACAGAGTCAGAACGCGTTCACCGTTGCTACAGATTGCACTTACTGGTTCTCCTGAGGGTGCCTGAGCTGACGCCGGGGCCTGCAGAGATCCGGACATATCTGATCGCAATGCTTAATGGCGTATATCTTTGAGCGGATATTGCTGGTCAAGGCCTGTCTCTACGTTGCTACAATTCATTGGGTCACGGTGAGCGTCGCGCGGGCTCACGTAATCACGTGACTGTCAGATTGGGGAGGCACGACGATCAATCTGGAGCCTCGCTCCTAATTTCTGCGCGGAATACGAGCTGAGGCAGGCGGGAAATTGGTGTTTCAACACTCACCACATCATCTACCTTGCACTACGGTCCAAAACCTGACTTCACTGTGATTCGAAGCACATTCTATCGTGGTATTAGAACGAGATGGGATTACCACGCCGCGCGTTGGCCAGTTCAATACCCAGAAGTGAAAATAAAGATCGGTGCATCGAACTTCAGGGTCTTTGGGATTTATGTGATTGGATGATTTTTTGGCAGGTGTCATCCATGGTTGAGACGTTCACTGTCGACCATAGTTCTCGAAAATCATATTCCAACATTCAATGCCCGGAAATATACATACCCGGAAAAATAAATGCCCAGAGATGTGGGACTACGCTGTAGAAGATTCGATTGTGTTCTGTTTGTGACTGCCCTGGCCAATCGCACTGTTGTGGGACTGTAGCAGTGCGTTTCGTGTGCGCGATGTTGATGCAATTGCAATAACATCAACGTAGTTGAAGACTGAGACTCAATTGCATCTTAACGGATTGCATCTCAACTTCACGTAGCCCAGCTTCGCCTTGTGTGCTACCTCTGCGCTTCGTAGCTACTTCCCTCGTCCAGCCCAGAGTCTGCAGCTGCTATTGAACCTTCCCAATCGTACTCGAGCAATTCTTTCCATGATGTTCCGAGAAACTGCGTACCTGTTGCCTTTTTCGATCCAGAAACGGTTAATTCAATCATAGTTTGTCCATTCTACCAAGGGAGCTTATGTTCCATCACTTTCGACGATATTTTGATGTCCGGCACCCGAGGAGGTCAACCACGTAACAATGGCAACAACCACATTAATTTTAGCCACCTCCACGCGGTCTCCTCACATTCCCAGCGTTTAAAATGATCAACCGCTTGTTACGTGCCCATATCAATTCGCTGTCTTGTGCGGTGTCTCGTTGCAATTGCTGATTCAACACCGAGCACTCAGTGCTGCACTTCTCGCGTTTCTCAGAAGATGTTTTTACTTTGAGGCCTAATTGTACTTATTGTGAGATTTGAAAATCCACAAACAAATCGAGGTATTACTTCTAGGGACGGCAATATGCTCCGATCCATTACCAGATTTCCACAGCCAATACCGCTGCTAGAGAATTATATATGTGTATCAGAAAGGGTCCTGACCACACAATTAATACCTACAATAATTCTTCTTATTGTAGCTTGTCCGGCTCAGGGAAACATGCTCCAATATCTACGAGCATCCAGAGCCGTTTCCAATAGTTCGCGCCATCATCTGGGTCTCTAATGCCCCTTCAAATACTTTTCGTGTATCACTTCTATTCTCATTCTCATCATCTCAAACAAACTCTCACTATCGATCATTACTATCATCGATACCAGTTTCACAAAAGCCATCATTCAATTCCATCATTTAAGCCATTTCTACCCTCATCGGCAACATGGCTTCCTCTCTCACTCCTCGCTGGACTCTCACCAAGAAGACCCAGCCATCGGTCTGGGAGAGTTCCTGCCGCTTGCGTTCGGGCTCTGGTGACTTGCCACCACCAACCCGTTCCTTCCCTCTCCCTCCCCGTTCTGGCTCTGATGACTTGCCACCATCAACCAGTGCCTTCCCTACCACTCCAAACCCTCGTGGTCGTGCCTCAAAAGCCGTCACCTGGCGTCGTGGCTCTGGTGCTTTGCCAACACCACCCACACCCTCACTGTCACCCTCCCACCCGCCATCCCAGAAGAACAGGGCCCTTGCTGGCAACTGGCGAAGTGGTACTACCACACAGTCAGAACCAGCCGGCTGGGTCGTCGGCAGAGTAGTCATGCTGCCTGCCGCGATCCAGGTCCCGGCGACCAGCATCGCCCACACGTTCGACCTGGGAAATCCCTGGTGCCATCCTGCCGTCATCACCAAGACGTGGATGGTCACCGGGGTCAAGTTCGTCAAGGTACGAACTTGCACGACTTTCGGCGGGCGTGGCCTCGGCCACAAGCAGGCCCACCACCACCGCTACTTCGTGGAGGGCGACAGGGGCCACCTGACTGACGACTCGGACGAGTTCGTCAAGCAGACCTACGTCAACTGCTCGCCGGACTCGGAGCTCACCATTGAGCACGAGCACCTCCAGCGGTACATTGCCAAGGGCAAGGGTGACATCCAGTTCAGCCCAGCTGCACTGGTTGAATTCAACAAGAACGAGGGTCGACGTGACAGCTTTTTCTGAGCATCACGCCCTCGGGACACACCCTTCGCCTACGACAATACCCTCTCCTCTCATCCTCTTCTCGACGGTTGTTCGTCACCCTGAAACGAACCGCATGTGCAAAGCGAAATCATCACCGCACGTGAAAAGCGAAACAATCACCCCAGGTTCGGTGCGATGGCAAGCCCGTTCCTATCTACCTTTTCATCACTATCTCTATCGACAAGTTGTCCGTGACCTATAAACGGTCCGCACGTGGAAAGCGAAACCATCACACCCTCTTCATCATCTTCTCCCCAAGTTGTCCGTCACCTACAAACGGTCCGCAAGTGCAACGCGAAAGCATCACCGCAAGTGTAACGCGAAAGAATCACCGCAAGGAAAGCGAAATCATCAACCTCTCTTCCTCATTTTCTCACCAAGTTGTCTGTTACCTATAAACAGTCCGCAAGTGCAACGCGAAAGCATCACCGCATGGAAAGCGAAATCATCAATTCAGGTTCGGTGCGATGGCAAGCCCGTTCCTCCTCTCTTCCTCCTCTTCTCAAAAGGTCGTCTATTACCTCAAAATGGACCGCAGCTGCAGCGAAATAACAGGAATGGCGCCTGGCAAGCCCACCTTTTTACAGCACCGACCTGTGGTGACTGCATCTTTTCCTGTATTTTTGCGGTTTTCTTTTAGCGGTTCAGGATTTCGATTTTTGCGTGCGAGCGTGTTCTGGTCGCGATTCGTGTTTATGGTTTTACGCGTCTTTTCCAATGCGATTCAACGCGTTCTTCGTTTTTACGGCGTAAGCTGGCACTATGCATGTCCACTTGATTCAGTGACAGTGCGATAAGTGAAGTTGTACACCATCCTTGACCGTGCTCATCCATCACAAGGCGGGTATGTTGCAACATGCCCCTGACTTCTCGAAAGGGCAGTGCGACGAGTGACAGTTGTTTCATCAGCCACAGGCGAGGGCTCATCTCATGTCGTGGAGTAACCGCTGTGAGTAGCCAATTCACCGTGCAAAGCAGGGGCCATGTTGAGTAACGACACGTCGATAAATGCTGCGTGTATCGTTATCATTGAGCATTACGTCGAGATCTCGCCTTAACCAGGCCTTAAAACCACCTCGCCGACTAAAATTACAACATTCTTGAAGAATCTTCTCCATTCGAGAGGGTCTCCACTGGCCTTCACGAATCTGACCTCGCTGTAGGCCATGCCTTCATATACAGCCTTCTCAATCACAATGTGTCCATTCAGGCCCTGCCGCCGCCCATCGGCCATCTTGACCCTGATACTGGCGCTCTCCTCTAACTCACACTGCGCAATCTGTTGTTCATTAAAAGGTGGTGGCGGCACACCAAGCCGATGTAAAGCCTCAAGTAGAAGTGGGACGAGGAACGTTAGGGAATGTGGCGATATAAAGCGTGCGAGTGAGTACGAAGGCATAACGTCTGCAAATCGGCGCGCTATTTGCGTCAGTGTCAGAGGCACCTGCGGGTTTGCAGTGAACTGTGCCATGCCCGGATCTTGAGATAGCATATCCTGTGTCGAGGGTGGGAGCTGTGACATGAAAGGGGTCGAAGTAGCATCCTGTGACTGGTAGACCGGACGCTGATTATTGCCCATTGGCTGAGAAGCTGATACTCCGTCGTGAGAAGCTAAGCGAGGCGGCCGTTCCCAGTCGAAGACAGACTCGCCTGCTGGGTTCTCGGGCTGAGTCGCGGAGAGGAGATTGACAGCATTCGCAGGGTTTGCACTTGAGCGCCTCGGCGATGTATCGATGTCCATGGCGTCGGGGTCTTGCGAAAAACCTCTTTGAGACTGCGTTGGCCCGCGAGCGAAGTCGATGCGAAGTTGAGACAGCATCTGTGTAGCCATGCCAACAGGATTGGCGTTACCTCCGCTTGGAGATAGATATGGATTTGGCCGCCTGAACCAGGGATGCCTTCGGATTTCGTCAAGTGTGAACCGTGACGCAGGGTCTAGCTTCAGCATCCCTCGGAGTAGAGAGATAATTTCTGGAGGCACGAGTTCCCACAGTTCGTCTGTGGTATGTCCATCTGTTTTGAAATACTCTTTGAACTCTTCACTCCGCATCGTGGGTTCGTCCCATGGCGTGTTACCAACCAGCAGAACGAACAATACAACACCACAGCTCCAGACGTCGCAAATATTAGCATGGTAGCCAACGTCGAGCATATCTGCTCTCTTACTTCGTCTCCCGCTGACGATCTCGGGTGCGATATATGGCGGTGAGCCACATACAGTGTTGCACAATCGTGCTTTCCCGTCCTTCTTGAACAGTGCTGCTAGCCCGAAGTCACTAAGCTTCAGGTCTCCCTCAGCACTTAGCAGCACGTTCTCAGGCTTGATATCGCGGTGTGCGATACCTTTGGAGTGCATATATCCAACAGCACTGATCAACTGGGAGAAGTAGAAGTGTGCGATATCTTCTCCCACGCCTTCATCAGCCTCGATCTTGTCGAAGAGATCACCGCCATCAGCGAGCTCCATAGCTATCCATGTCCACAATGCGTCCTCGCCCGAACCAAGAAGGTGCACGATGTTCTGATGCTTGCCGAGATGTTGATGCAAGACTATCTCCATCTTGATCTGTTTCGGCGAGAGGCGGCCCTGCTTGTATGCATGTTCCTTATTGATGAACTTGATCGCGATGACGGGTTTAGGCTTATCGTGAGGTACCGCCTTTCGTATGCTGGGATTCCTGTTAGTATATACTACGCTTACTGCGGAAGATCTTACTGACGATGCATAAGCGCCCTGTCCTATTGTTTTGCTGACAAGACGAAAGGGTAGATTGGATGGTAGCGGAGCGACTTGACTCTCAATGGGTGTCAGTATTTCTGCTGTGACATCATTGTTGGTCTGAACAGAGTGCGGGGACGTTGTGAGATGGAAATTGCGGTAAAGGTGCCTCGAATCAGTGCGTTTACAATGTGGGCCCATTAGACAAAGAAGGTGCTTACCCCAGGCGGTGCGCCCATCGCGACTCAAGATCCTAAAATGCAACAGACAATGTATGTGGGCTGTGATGTGGAGCGAAAACAATAACTAGTGTAAGGACAGGCGATGTTGTTGCTCCTGCGTCTGCCTGGTTGTCGAGTCCCACGCGTTCCCCAAACAGACCAAAGGCTCTGACTCCAGCGCACCCGCCTCGCGTCTTATCGCGCCTGCCTTATCACGTAGTCACGTGTCGCACCACCAAGTACGGGCAAAGTTCGCTCGTCAGTCGATATTCCGAGCATAAACCTTATCCCTCATTCCCGTCGCTTCACCTTCTTACGTCCTGCAAGATTCACAGCGCTGTCAGATCATCCAGGATCGTATGATATTATGCACGCGTTTCTTTACTTGATGGGGAAGACCATCGTTCTCAACATTCATCTGCAGTCGATCGATCCAAATGCTAAGCGACAGTGATGTTGTTCCCGGTGCCATTGAACGTTTGAATCTCCTCGAAATAGGCCTGCTGGCGTCATGTCTGTTGCAAGTCTGTGGGCAGCGTGTCAATCATGCATGATAGCCCGCTTGGGATCTGTTCGAAGCGAGATGGACGATCGTGCGAAGCAATCAGGGCAGTGACATGCATATAATAACCAGGCAGACTGTCAAATGCACCAGGCACAGGCCTCGAATCATGCGTCGCGAACAGGTACATACCCGGCTCTCGCAGCGCAACACAGAGGCGTGTTCTCCGCGAACTGCTTGATATCAAAAACCGCTCTGACCGATCATCCAGGACAAGGCATCTGCAAACACGAGAAGAACCGCATATCTGGGAATTTTCTGCCAAACAGCCATTCCATGCCTACTGCAAAGCAAAGCCCACATTAATCAGCCCACCTCGGGATAAAAGCAACGCAGGTGGGCTTGCCACGAGTTGCGGACGCGAAGACCAGCCACGCCGCTTCATCTGCAAACTCTATCTGCAAACTTTATCGTGTTCTTGCAGAGCCGCGGTGGATTTCGGTAAAAGGTGTCTTTGTAGTGACGCATGGCTCCCTTCCATGCTTGGCCGCAACCAACCTGGTCAGTTTCCCAAATGGCTTGGAGGTTCCGGCAGAAGGGCTCGGTGGTGTTGGCCACGTTCAGCTCTGCGGGGCCTTTGCAGAGGATCTGAGTCAGGCGCTTCGTACTCGAGATGCTCTAAATAAGGAGAGAAGGATCTACGAACTCTGAATACGCATACCAAGCATGGTGAAGCAGACATTGAAGCATAACGAACCGTCCCGGGCGGAGGTTGTTACCAGATCTGGCAATAAAATGATCCTTGCCTTGTCAGATCTCCAGCCGCAAAACGTTGAATGCTTGACACGCAGCAGCAGCTGGGCAACATGCGGGTCTAAGGTGCAGTTACATGAATGCACAAAAAACAATTGCTGGAAGGAGCAACATGTGACAAACAGCCACCCCAGTCTTTCCCGCGTCTCCCGCAATCCTTCCGTACCCGTCGAATCCCTTCTCGCAACACCAGAACATCAGCCAAAACTTCCACCCCCTAACTCAAACATGGCCAAATCTCGCTCAGTCTTTTCATACTTCAATTCCAATGTGTCCCCTTGACACATCGCATCGATGGCATTGACGAAACCACCTGCTTGTTACCGGCGGTTTCCGTCCCAATTGTGTGCCGCGGAGGACCAACCGCACGCCCAGGGATACCTAGCAACATTAGCATGCGACAGCTACCAACGAAGGTTTTGACAGCAGATGCTAAGGAAAGGGTTCAGAGAATCCGTCAAAGCTAGCAGCGTTGCATGCATGTACGAAGTAGGCTCTGCACGGCCTGTTTAGGGGTGGAGTGCACGTATGTAACCAGCAAACTAGCCAACCACCCAACCAGCATCGGAAATTCAGCCAACATCGGAGATTCATAATCGTTCATTCAATGCTATACCGGCCCGACTGCGAAACCCTCTAAAGCAAGGCTGCTCCGCGGACGCGTCGGCCGTATTTTGCAAGCGAGAGCAGCCAAAGGCTTTGCGAGAAGCTTGTATGAGGGCCAAGGCCCGCCGTGTTCCGCGTAGTTTTGCGCTTCTACGCGCCACGCCGGCCTTGTGGTGGACACATCCCTGAGTTCGTCTCTGGACTTTTCTTGGTTACAGGGCTTCAGGGTTAACATAATCTTGAACATCGGACCAAATGCCGATTTGGCTGCAGATCGCGGCGAGGGATGGAACGCAACGCCAGAAGTTTCTAGGGGGGGTGTTCGGTGTTGGACTAGGAACAATATTCAAGGGGACTATGGAAGTGCCGATTGTAGGCGCAATACCCGTAGGCGCATAGACGCACTGAACATTCTGAAGAGATCTGGGCTCTAGTAAGTGCGGCAGTAAGTGGAGACGCCCTGAGTAAGGACTTGCAGATGCGATGGAGTGGATGTGTCATGAATCTTTCTATTGAGCACCGAGGTACACGGACAGCTGGGGTGTCAAGTGTCCTTCAAATTAGGCGGTACAGCCGCGTGTACCGAATGCTATCTCTTCCTTTAAGGGGAAGAAAGTGAACCCTTTACCTCATAGACATCCTTATGCACATGCAATGGAGCTAAGCCAAAGCGAGAGCGTGCTGGGTATATCCATCTGAAGGTCGTAGAGTCCACTGCTGCCATCTATATGCCCCTGTGGGCTCAAAAGTAATGCACCAAGAATCGAATGGAAGCCTATGGAGACTTTGCTTTCGCGCAGCCAATATCGTGAAGGGATCCAACCCCTGAGACTCCAAGATCCGCGAAAGGGCAGACATTGCTAAGAAAAGTCGTGCGAACGTGGGAACCGGATAGTTAGGATGGCGTGTCAGAAAAACCTGCCGCAAATCCGGTAGCCAAGGAAATCAGAAGAACCAGTCGCCCGCCAAATGCTGATGTTTTATCCAGTCCAAAAACGCCAGAAGTCTATGAAAATGCACCAAAAGATGGGGAATAATGCATCGGTCCAAGGAACACGTCCAAGATGGTGAAGCAAATCGTCAAGTTGTGAAAAATAGCCGGTAGACTATGCGGTCCTTCATCGAGAGCCTGCGGGCAGAGCGGCGTAGGATGAGGCGGCGGCGGCATCGAGGCCACGGAGCTGAGGGGCGTACTTCGGGTGCTTGACAAACTTTGGTACAGAGTCCTGCCGGTTATTAGTTCGAAAGAAAATAAGCTATTGAACATGATCCTTACACTAGACATGAGCTTGAAGATCGAGTTCTGTGCCTTGTCAAACAGTGTAGCAACCTCGTTAAGGCTCTGTAGCATGGCGGCATCATCGCCAACAGCGCGTGTCATCCGTGTGGCAAGCTGCGTGCGGAGACCGTGATCGATGTTAAGCTCGTTCGGTGACCCGGGCGCCAGGAAGGCGTTGTACAGCCCGTAAGCGGCTGCGAGGGTTTCTCGAATGGTTTCAATCTTATTGTCACCCTTATCGCCGATGGCAGCTCGGTATTGCCTGTTGAATTCCTGGACCTCGAGATAGAACGACAAGTTCTCCTCACACATGGTCTCCTTCAGGAACTCGCGGTAGAGAAGGCGCCATGAGGGGTTGCGGATGATGACGTTCGTTCGGTTGCTGTTCGAGTCGCGAGCCATACCATCGCGGGTCTTGGCGGCAACAGCCTCTCCGCTTGATGGGATCTCCTCGAGACTCCATCCTGCCACGCGCTCACCGTGTGGGGTGACGTAGTAGTGAACCTGCTTCACAGGCTGGAAAGTGTGCTCAGGAACGCGGGGGTCGACAGGTGCAATGAGCTTGAGCTGTAAAAATAGAGACCCTATTTCTATCGATTCGCGCGGGTCGACCATCGTAGTGCAGTCCATAAGCCACTATGCAGCATTGCGGCCGTTGAAGGTATACTCGTACTGGCGGCTGGTGGTGGGACGATGCTTGACCAGCTTCACGCCGATGTCACACTTAGAGAACTCGTGTATTGAGTCAGAGTCCGACGCCGTCTCGTTTGCGGTGGTGCCGATGAATCGGCGAAAAAGAATCTCGACGGTCTGTTCGTCGTGATGAAGTTTATCGTTTTCTGTGTTACGTTCCAAGATGACTAGCAAGTGGGGATTGCGGTTAGACTCAATGACGGCCTTGACGTGCGCAGACTGGATGCCATTGCGTGTGCAGAAGCGCTCCAAGATGTGAATACCCTTGGGTGTTAGCTGCCACACGGAGCTCTTGTTTGTAAAGTCAGTCTTGCCCTCTACTGATTCGACAAACTTTGCTTCCAGAAATTTCTGGCAGACAGAGCGGGCCATTTCTTTTGCCATCGAGAAGGTAGTGGTGGTGGTGGTTGTGACGACACGTGATGAATCCTTAGGGTCAGGCATGCGATTCGACTGGGAGAACTTGAGCGAACCGAGGTTGGTAATGGCCTCATCGGAGGAGAACGTGTAGTCAATCATCCTGAAGCGGACACGGTGAGCTGTGAGAGGGAGGGACACCATCAGGGTGGAGAATAGGTCCTTGAAGTCCTATCATGGATGTCAGTGACAGTTCAGCGACAGGCGTATAGGCGATAAGTCAATGCGTATATGATCAGTAGTAAGGGTAGTGACGGTGGCTGAGCTCCAGGTGGTGGATCAAGCTAGGCAGAAAAATGTTTGGCCGCGTCTGTACAGCGAATACCTCCAAGCCAACAGCCGCGACCATGAACAGTTTTTATATGGGACATGACCGGGTACAGCGGTCGAGAGTACAGAAGAGCAAGGCTTTTCATGTTGAATGCCATGTCCGAGGGTGATCAGTCATGGCAGCCTTGCCTGACTGCGTACTCAGTGTAGGAGATATTTCAGGCACTCACTCTTGTGTACGGCCGCTCATCATCGGTCATACGCAGCAGCCTCGAGCTGGTCTGATGCATCTTGGCGAACTGCGCTGCTTGCGACAGACTCGTATTCTTCCTATCTGGGTAAGGTCCTGGTTCCTCTGCGCTGATGCTGCCGGAGCGAAGGCTGGCGGAGATGGAGGGCTCGCGTGCTCTCGAGGGCTCGAATAAAGGGAGCTCAGTACGGCCACGCGCAAACGAGGTCCTGGAGGCGCGAGGAGCACCGGTCGAGAGAAAAGGTGAATCGGCGCGGGAAGGCGGGGCGGCGGCCGAGATGCTGCTGCCTCTAAAATGGGTGGCCCGGGTGAGCTCGCGGCTGCCCTTTCGCAGAAGAGGAAAGCGGGTAAAGGTCAGGCGCCTGCTATTGCTGCGGGCAGCGGGCGGGGAGGTGGGCGTTTGGGTTGTGGTGGTCGCGCAGGCTTCAGATACGGCAGACAGTGCTTCAAGATCAAATCGTAGCTGGGGCTCGTCGCTGTCGGGGCCGGTGTCGAGCGTCTCGCCGATGTGGGAGGAATTGGAGGAAGAAAGCGAGGCGGCGGAGACAGTCAGAGGCAGAAATGGAGTCGTCAAGGGCATTGCCGTTAGAGGCAGGATGGTCGCGGAGAGTCGTCGCAGACTGACGAAGGGCGAGAGAGTGGGTACTCTAGCAAGGATTGGCCGTCCACTCGACCGTCACTCGGGGGTCCGTGACCACAGTGTCTGCGTCTGCCACACCGCCCTCCTAAGACAGCTTAGAAGACGCCGGCCGTGGGCTAAGGCGCACGCAGTTCTGACAAAGGCACACGCCCACTAGTCCGCAGCGGCGCCCTAGTGCCAGCGCGAGACACATGGCGGCATGCACGCTCACGCCCGCATGGGAATAAAGGCCTTGGCTGAGCGGCGCCCACGAGGCATCCCTGGCCTACGTGCAGCGTGCACAGGGCGGAGAGCAGACACTCCAGCCGCCCCCTGTCTCGTCGTGCGACGTGTGCCGAGCCTGCCATACCGCCCACGGCGCGCACAGGGATGCATGACTCGCGAACTGGAACACGCTGTGGCATGCAGCTTCGCAGCTCGCTTTTGGGAGTTGAGGGCGTAGCTGTCCGTTGTCGGCGAGCGTGTAGCTGTATGCGTGACGTACGGCCATGTCGTGATGAAGCTGCACGTCTTACGCTGTAGCCAGACAGCAGGGCCCGCGAAGCAGAGGCATGACGCCGTCGGCAGGCCCGTCCGAGACTTTCCATGGCACCAGGTGCTGGAGGACGTGGTACCGCAGCACCAGTATCGTGTGTGTCGTGCGCAGACTGCACCGTCCCCTCGCGTACTGCAGCAGCACCCGCCCCGCTGCAGAGACAAAGACGCTCCAGGAGGACTAGGTATGGTGAGGGGTCGGCGCGCGTTCTTTGTCCCGGCTGCTGCGTTCATCTGCCTGCAATCATGGTACGGCCAGTGGAATGCGAGCCTGTGCGGTGCTCCTGGTGTTGCGAAACGCTTCCTCGCACCCAGCGCCAGACAGCTGTCCTTCTGCACCCACTGTCCAGAGCGGCCGTCTGTGCAACAGCCTCATCTCAAAGCAGCCGCTCCAGCCTCTGACACACCAGCAACGACCAAGTTCTGACTGCTGCAGCGCCGTTTGCTCAACTCTGAACACGACCCGTTTTGGCGTAACGTAGCTGGCGACCCATTCCACGCATGCAGTCAGCATCACACACGAACAGCCACTTTGCCAATCGCAATGCTGCCAGCTTGTGGAACGCCCTCACGACTCTTAGAGGTGCGGAGCATTGCGCTGATTCCGCAAAAACGTGGACGGCACGTTGCACCCTTGCTTCAGACACAAGCCTGGTGGTCAGCATGATCTTCGACGCTGCACATTGCTCCTTCGTGCAGGACAGCATCTGAAATCGTGAACCTGAGCGTTCGGTCCTGGCCGTGCTCGCAACGTCACACCATGCCGGACGTTCCACCACCATCATGTCATGTTGCTGCCCACGCTTGTTCTGCTTTCGGCAGGTACAACAGTTGTTAGAGCGCAGCTCGCGGTTCGACATCTGGCGGTGCAAGACGTGGAGCCTCTTCTGTGGAGACACTACCAAGGTAGGTACTGTCTCTTTTTCGCTGGGAGTCTGCATTTTCCACGTGTGTAACCCCACTGCCACACGGTTACGCTGTTGGGCACTGCATACGAGACATGTCGACCAAGCAAGACCTTGGCTGGGGCTCGCCAAACCCGCCCTGCTGGACCCTTCAATGCTTCACCTGTCCATCACGCCCGTTTTCAGCACGCTCCGCAGAGCCCTAGACGTTTACACGTCGGCACCTTCGGAGGGCGATTACAATCGTTGTAGGGATCAGCGCTGAGCAAAGCCCATGCTGCCCAGAGGGCAAATGCGAAAGGACTCCCTGAACACGGTGGTCGACGAGTCTAACCGGACTGAAGTCCTCTGTACACAGACTGGCGACACCGTGGGTAGAAATCTCCGAGCAGTCAGCGACACGTGCGAAGGCTTGGAAGAAAAGCAGCCACACGCCTGTGTTTCAGGCTGTAGCATTAATTCCGCCATTCTGCCGGGCGGAATGGACTCCGAACTATTTTTGCGACATCGAAAAAAAATGAGGAGCCACTTCAACGCCACTATCTGGCGCCGACGGGGGATGCCAGGCCTCATCGCATTTGCCCGCTTTCCGAACGCGCTTCCAGAACAAGTCAATAAATCGAGCCGGCCATACCACATTGGCGAGTGCCAAGTTGGAGCACTTAGTGAGCTTTGTTATACATTGCTAATGACATCCATCTGTCTGCGTCGCATTGCCCTTGCTCATTTAGCTGTTCAAGCCTTCCAGACAATCGGATCTTTGGAACGATGCCAGACAGCAGTGTCGCGGCGTGCCTGACTGCCGACCACAGATGCCGACCGGCAGATGGGCAAGCCACTGTATGGCCGACGGCGGTGATCCTGAACACTCTGGGAATTGGAGAGCGAGGAAACATCATCAGGTCACTTTGTCGCAGCCCTATCCAAACCGTCAGGGCGAGGATCGCCGGCAGAAAAACCACAGCCTGACGGACCGAGTCATGACGGAACCGAAGGCGCTAGGGGTACAAACACGTGGCAATCGATTCCTTCTGTCCTGCGGGCCGCTCTGCCCTGGCGTGAACCAGTCGTGCTACCCACGATGTCGCGCTTGCCTATCGTTTAGAGGAGGCTGGCACGAACGATGCAGTCCTGTCTTCGGTCATTCAGGAGCACTACTGCACGCTGTCGCGTGGTTGACAGCGCTGCTCATGTTTACCCGAGATACAGCGATCCATATGACGCTCACGAGCATGGCTTCGAAACTCATGCACGCCTCTTCATTTGCAGCTCGTTTCAACATGGGCTGTGCGCATCACGCCGACATTGTGCGTGTCCTCAAAATTGCGAATCCCTTCGTCGCTCTCCACCAATATTGCCGCCCGCTATGATTGACCTTGAGTCGCGTGCTGGGTGGCGCGGCACTTGGGTCAGACCGAGACCCTCGAGTCAGGATTATCGGTGAGACTTTTGTCATCCACGAGGAGATAAGGTATCCATCAAAGCCCTTGAGTGGTTGCGTACTCGGTAGAAGTCTGTGTCTGCGGGGAGCCTTCGCGCCTTACGCCGTCTTTGACCCGGTACTGAGGCGGGCAGCCGGAGGATGTATAGTCCCGGCTAGTTCTGCAAGAGGCGGTTATCGTCAATTGCAGCAGCCTGCGGTCAACATCGGCACTGCGCTCTCGAACGTTTTAGATTGAAGAGGCTTGAGGGTCCTCAGACCCTGTACAGATTGTCGCAGTCATGGTCAGTAGTCAACACTCTCCAACGGCAAGTAGTGCGAAGTCTACGTGCCTCAAAAGAGAAAGGTATGTCTGTCCACCGCCTAATTGTTATAGCTGCGGGTCTCGTACGAGCGGCGCCTTATTCTCGTCCCATTGTCGTGAAGACTTGTATAAATTTGTCACGAGGTATTACTTCGAGGTTTGACGACGTTGTGTGACAAGAGCTGGGAATCTAGATGCGGGTGCACACGCGTATCCAAGAGTTGGTTCTAGCAAGCTTTTCGGGTTCGGGTTCAGCGTCGCTTACCTGACTAAACACGGACATCATATATGGGGTCTTCTGTGCTACTCGGAGCGTGATCGAGCTCACCTGAGTTGCTCTCGGACGTTTTCGTGGCATGCGCGCGCACGGCAATATTTTGTTCATTACACCCTGTGGGTCTCCGAGAGCGATCGAAGTGCAGGAGGTCAAGCTTGGTGCCCATAATGTCGCGTTATAGCACCAGTCTTTTATACTGGCGGGCCGACGAGGGTGCCGACGAGGGGAGCTATCTGGAGCTCAGATTTCCACGAGACCATACGCGGAAGAGAAGGGAGGAAGGGGTACAGTACCTAATGTGTGTGTGTGCTTAAGGTCACCTCGGTGCTGCTTTAGTCCGAGTACTTGTGCGCGAAGCGCTGCTCCCGCTGCTCACCGCCATGGTGCGTGGCAGAGCGAGCTCGGTGCTGGTAGATGGCAATAACAGCAACTAACAGCAGGAAACTGACAGCCACAGTAGCGAGGCAAGGGCGCGTGGTGTCGTAAATGAAGAACGCTGTGTCGACCATCACACGCTCCTCATCGCGAAACTGAAACGTCTTCCGTAACCACATCAACAACGTCTAAGCAACATTCAGGCGATCTAGGCGAGAGGCCATACTGTCACACATACACTGTTGAGTGACGGACTCGGTAAGCTGGACTCTTTACATCTTTCTTCTCGGTTAGCTTTTGCCTCCGCAAAGACCCATAGGCCTATGACAACGTCCGTATCTTTCCAGGTCGTTCCATCCTCTTGATGGCTCACAAGAACCAGCGCCCCTGGGATTGTTGTGATGTGGAAATACAGACATAGTACAGCTGTCCTATTGGCAACGCTAGGCGTTACGAGGCAGAGTCGGGCCAAAGCAATTCATTGTTTAACTGAGTCGAAAGCACGCTGTGCGCTTCATTAGCTGCCACAGGAAATCTGCAATCCCGTACGTTTGGTCTAGGACATTACATGTACGAATTTGAGATGCTTTACCAGTGCTGGAGGCTGCGAGTTGGCAACCGGGCAAAGAGACCTCAGACATAGTGTTGCATCATGAATGAGTCGGTCCTAGCAGACACCTGGCATAGGTCTTTGCTAGAGGAATGACCAGGTACCTTCGTACTCTTAGTGTCAATGACAGCCAAAACCACGCTCCTTCATGCCAGATCCTTCCAATAAACCATGCGCGTGCAAAGCTGACGATCAACAGTCGTACCTTTGTTGCAGATACTGCAATGTATGGCATCACTGATCGCATAGATACCCCCGTCGTCCCGAAATACTACAAGTGCTCCAGCACACTCGCAACCCGTTATTGAGCAGACCTAATCTCCACCGCCCGGGGTCCTTGCGATATCAGTACCGGTGCCCTGGCTCGTATGTGGACAGTCCGTCTCAAGGTTACATGGGAAAACTACACCAAAGAACCACGCAACCACACCGCAACTGACTGCATCACTTGGCCCCCGCAAATTTGTTCGTGGACGCGCTCGGTGATATGCGCCCGACAGGATGGATGTGCGCATGGTCTAGGCCACGCGGACGGATGTTCCCTGCAAACTCCGGTGCAATTCTGGATGACTAACCCCTCAAGAACATAGTCTGATAATTGAGGTGTCAACACTGGCAGAAAAGTGAAGGAAATGAAGGTGTGAAGTAAGGTAAGGTCGCACCTCGGAGCACGACTAACGCCTTAACGCTGACCGAACCGAGTCCCAAAATACTGGTTGACCGTTACGTTTAAGATCAGCATCCACGATTCTAATATCCAGTGCAGAAAAGCAAGATCTAGGTGGACAAGGCTGCACAAGGCGAATATTGCAATGGTTGCTCGGTGTCTTCAACCTGCGAATACCCAAATTTGTCACTAATTCTTCGCTTTCGACTTGTCGGGACTATCTTATCTCGTGTTGTCCTGCCTCCATCGTATGTATCTGCATCTCGGCCCGTGTGCCGTTCATCAAATCCAAACTCGAGGTCTCACATGAGGCATATCAGCCTGTGCACTCCGCCAAGTAGCTGGTTGGGCTCATGGGTACATGATGCAGGGTGAAGCAGCATGAATTCCGGACGAACTTACCGCTAGAGTAGGTACTGTAGCTTATAAGACAACAGGATCAACGGGATGATACTCGTGAGACCCACTATCGAGGGGTAGATCTGCAGACAATAGGAGAGCTTGACATTATACTGCGTTTGAAGCTACGTGAGACACGGACAAACGTGTCAGAGATTGCAATGGCCATAAGAGTTAAGTCGAATAGTTGGATAGTTTCTCGCTTGTGCAAATTTGGCGATCGTGTTAAGCAACACGAGTTAACACTGTTACCTCTATATCCGCGTGCGGAGTTTACCGACGAGCATGGATGAACAAGGAAGGTGGTAAAAATGTAGATCGTATCACTCGATTACCATAAGATGATAATTACCCTTGTTCGCCTCGCTAAAACTGCCATGTTGAATAACAACTAGGTATTAGTAAGTTTGGACGCCGAGGTCGAAATGTTGAGTTGGTACTGAGGATGTCGGCGCGGTGTTCCGTCGACTGACGCTCAAGAGACTCATGCACGTCACGTATAGAGCATCGATCTTTTCTCTAGTGACTATCGGGCTCCTCGCTCAACAATAAAAGCTGCAACGTATCCAGCTCGTCGCTCACAACACGGACAGTAATACGGACTCGTGGCTGTCCTAGCTAACTTTGTTTAACTCTCTGCATGGTCGGGGCAAAGACTTGCCGTGTTTTCTAATCATGAGAACGAAACAATGATGGAAAAGTGTATTTTCGATTCTATTTCCCATGCCTGCTGTCATTGTATTAAGTTCTCTGGAGATTAATGATCTTCTGTCGTGGATAAACAGGATAAGTCCTGTACAGTGGTAGGTTTGACTTTATGCTTCGGTCAGCACTTCCATCTCGATGCTAGAACATGTAAGCTCAACACTGTGGATCCTTGCTTGCTGAATTGTGTTCTGTGATATATTGCCATTTGTGACTTATAGCGATGTGTGTTTTCGAAACAACAATACTCAGTGGTATGGAAAGCTTCGCGAACAAACGTGAACGAGAGTTTTCCGTGACAGTGTACAGGTTCGCAACCTTTTGGAGATGACCTGAGAATGCTATAGCAACGGCATTCTAGTCGGTCGAACCTACCTCTACTCTTATTTAAGGAGGCTTGAATTGCATCATAAGAAAGGGTCGCCGAGTGCTCGTGAAGGTTTTATTGCGCGGTGTACTTAATTCGAGCAACATCCCAGCTACATTTTCAGACAATTGACAGAACTTGTTTATTGTGTCGGTCAATGAGATAGTTCTAGCTTGAAGAGCGCGTCAACAGGACCCAAGCGCACACAGTCAACACATAACAAGAATAAGCTCCAACTGCCATCTAGACATGTAGCCACATCTACTGACATCCAATGTCTATGCCTGTCTACGTTGGCACTTCACAAAGTGCCACCTGAAGGCCCACGCAAACTGCATCGCAAGCCCTCGATTCTGGCTCCCCGGAACAAGCTCTTCTGCACACCGTCCGTAAAGAACCGTCACAGTGACCGTGTTTGATTTGCTGACCTTCGTTGCCAGCACAGTGATTTCCTTGTACTTAGCCTCGATCTCATTCATAAAACATGCAACAGGGAGACCTTTGGCTAGGTAATAAATGTTCCTGTCGTAGTGGAATAGGGATTCGGTATCTGTGTGCTCTGAGTATAAGTGCTTGTATCAATGCTCACAATTACCTATGTGCAGATCACCCTACCTATAGAACAGAGGTGCTGTGAATTTCTTTCGTAGGCTAGAAATAGTTGATCTGATATCGTGCAGCGTGATGATGTATAACCCGGCCACTCACGGTGCTATTTCATGTTAGTACTACAGAAATGTGCGCACCGTGGGTGTAGGGTATGCACATTTCGACAATTACTATACTGTAGGCGTTTGTATAGACATTGGAGGAAGATCGCAGCTCTTGCTGCACTCCAGCCACGAGCACCTGAGACATGTTCGGCTTGAATTTCAAGGTTGTGCAAACCAGGTCCAAAAGTAGACGACGGCCAGCGTGTGGGAAAGAATGTTGCCGATGTCATTCTGAATCTGCAATGGTAGATACACTTGGAGACGCTTCTCCAGAGAACGATACGGGGTCTTAATATATGAGGATTGAAGTGCTCTGTAATATGTAGCAGTGAATAACAAGACATATCTCAGAGACATCGCACAATGATTCTCATCGCGAAACCCAGCGATGCCAACGATAGCCCAAATAAAGACCAGGCATTTTTGCAAAGTCTCACAATGCCTTTCTCTTCACTGCAGTTTAACACGAATACAAAGCCAGCACAACTATCAAGGATGACATCAATAGTGCGATAAAAATAGGCGAACTCACGTAAGGTTACGCTGTTGTTCAAAATTGAGCTCCATTGTCTTGGTGTTGCAAAGTCTTCATGCACCCCTTATCGCACCACAACACACAAAAAGAGCACCGTGTCGCCGCGACGGCAAAAAAAACTGGACTTGCAGGGAATCGAACCCTGGACCACTCCCATGCTTTCACGTCACTCAATTGAGGCTGTAAGATGCTAAGGGAGTATTATACCACTAAACCACAAGCCCGTTATTGATTTGATGGGGGTTAATACGTAACTTGGATATATATTCTAAATGTGAAACTGGTCCTGTTTCAGCCTGTCGTAATTCTCTCCTGATCGCCAGGTCATCCGACTTCGACATGATTCGGCATGCTTCAATGTGATGTCGTTCCACGACTTCTTCTGCAGCCCTCCTACAGCCAGAATTTCACGCTGATAGCTGATCATATCTTACGGTCTGGAGAATACAAGCATTTATTGTTGTTGCGGATTTGGAGGCATGACCGGATTTCAGCCACTGTGCAGGGACCAGCTCCAACAGCTCGACGCGTCTGCTTTATTTCGGGATGAAGACCTGGGTATGTGCTGTCAATCGTCGATGGATGGACAGTACTTGATACAATCTGAGCCAAAAAAATTGTGTTGGCGGGTTGTGAGGAAGGTTCCAACAATCGCAACGAGAGGTGCTCTTCGTCAATTGCGCCAGGCGCGCAAGCACAGCCTCCCACAAGGCGAACATCGTCCCGGCCCCCTTTTGGCTCAGCTTAATGTGCTCAGCTGAAGATTGCAGACTCGCCTTTGTTCGCTTCCAGCTTAGTTGCGGCGTGGTGCTGACAGCTGAGGACTTGTACATCTACCCCGCCGCAGTCGGCATGAATGTGAAGAGCAACCGCCGTTGATTATGTCGGACACCTCTACAACCTCCGACTCTGCAACATCGTCAACGAGTACCGTCAAGACTCCTCTGTTCAAAGCGCAAGGGGACAAGCCTGTACACTATGGCATCCTTCTCTTCCCTGGATTCCAGGCGCTGGACGTCTTCGGCCCTCTTGACGTTTTCAATTCGCTCGCAATGCTGTACAACTACCCCATGAGACTTACCAACCTCGCTGTAAATCCCGGCTCGGTACCTACACACCACCCTTCAACCAGCACTCTCATTCCTGCACATTCGAATCCGATGTCGCGATTTTCTGAGAGTCTTGTTGTCGACCGCACGCTGGACGAGCAACTCAAGATCCAGGAATCAGCTCGCGATGGTGATCGGAGCGAGGAAGCTCTCGACGTACTCATTGTACCGGGCGGAGTTGGTGTACGTGGTGATGTTACGAAAGAGATAGAATTTGTGAGAAAGATGTATCCCCGGCTGAAAGCCGTTCTTTCTATCTGTACCGGCGCGACAATCCTCGCGCGAGCCGGAATCTTGGACGGACGCCGCGCTACGACAAACAAACGTGCCTATAAGTGGGCGACAAGCACGGGACCAAACGTCAACTGGGCTGCGAAGGCTAGATGGGTGGTAGACGGAGACATTGTGACCAGCTCTGGCATCTCAGCAGGTATCGACGCATCTTACGCTTTTGTCGCCTTGAACTACGGAGACGATGTCGCAGAAAGCCTGGCGGATAGTGCAGAGTATGTTCGATGGATGGATCCAGAACACGATCCTTTTAGCACAAGATGGAATCTTTCGTAGACTTCGGAATATGAGCAAGAGTCGGGCGTTAAAGAAAAGCACGCGGCCAAAGAGGCTGCTCCATCAGGAAAATGTTCGATGTCTCTTACCGGTTGCACATGCCAAGAATAGGCATGCGTAAGGTATCGACTTCACTTACTGCGCCTACATACATATACAATACAACCATGGGTCTATTGTTTGATGGACACTTGCCTATTTCACACCGCCAATCTCACTCTCCACTCGGTGTTTTGTCGTAGCTTTGACTTCTACTGCAATCAGCTGCGACTGATCATCAACCACAACAGCCAGCATGCAACGCCAACGCCACAGGAAGATCGCATTAGGTGCCAGGTCCAAGGCCAAAACGCCTGACCGCTTTACTCCGTTGCTCGCGGACCTTCGAAGAGGTCTAGGTGATCATTGGACGTTCTATGAAGAGTGTATCGATGAGATACTCGATGCAGCCACCAAGCAGCACGACACATCTGCATGGTTTGAACAAATGCAACACCTCGTTGAGGGAACCGAAAGAGTCCAGATCAGTCATGAAGGCATACTCTTTCTTCTCCGAGACATGGGTATCCACCCGCCCAGGCAGCAAAGCTGGGGTGAAGGTGAAAGCACACGTAAGTACTATTCACCGCGTCTTTCACTGCTCAAAGAGTGCATGCAAACGCCACACTGGTCCGTCGCCAATGTGACACAACCAGCGCGTTCACTCTCCGCCATGTCTTCTCTCATTTCCCACCGGCCACATCGACCAGACACGCCTGCCATTGCAGACTGGCCGACGTCTCACACACCGACAGCTTGCATATCGACACCTCATGCCCATATACCGCAGGTGTTTTGCGATGGAGTATTGCCGCTCGACTTCAGCACACCTACACAGCCAGGGCTGACCTATCCTAAGAACTTCAGGACCTACCACGGCCCGCCCGACCAGATCACCATGACCAGAGCACCGGCAGTCAAACAGATGAGGAAGTCCTCAAGCAATCCGGTGTTCTTCAGCGATCCGGCAATGAGAAAAGACGTCGCTGAGTCTTTCGGCCACGCGATCCAGTCGAAGAATGACAAGCAGACGGCAGGTGGCGTCAGGGAGACCGAGCGGAGGCTGCCTTACAAGGTCAATGACGACGACCTGGTGGCTTGGAAAACTGGCTCAGATACTGGCGCAGATGATCAAGACGACAAGGTGAAGGCAAGCAGCGACTTCGTTACCGACACGTGGCCATCATGGAACCTTCGCTTTGATCTGGAGGTGTGATACCTGAGCGTCGGAGTCCTGCCCATCCTGCACTGGATGAGCGATTATCGCCAGATTGAAGGGCTGGTTTACAGCAACAGAGTGCGAGCGAGTATGCGCACTGCATTAGCTAATGCGCTTGATACCTACCCATGAATGAAATTTCACTACGAACGAGATAAAATTCTACCGCAGTCGAGTAAGAGTATTTCCGGTTATTCTGAGTGCCGGGAAACATTGCCGAGACGTTCGTGCGAATCGATGTTCTGTCTACAGGTCCTTGACCACTTTCTGGACGACTTCATCAAGATCCTCCTCTTTTAGTCCCAGTAGGTCGTTCGCGAACGCTTCCCGCTCCTTCCAGTCCGCCGCAACAACACCCCAGATTGCAACCACCTCTTCGCGTGCATCGTGATCGCCCTCGAGCATCTTCGGCCTGACTATCTTTAACTGCGCTTCGCTGTCCTCATCGATTCGCTCAAACTTGTCACCTGTGGCTTTCTCTAGCGCCGATAGCACCTCTAGCTGTGTGATGTGGAGGCTGTGGATATACAGCAGCTTGTTTTGCGTCTCTTGTGGTTTCTCCAAGATCTTGACAACGGCAATACCAATGAAAGGCAGCGTTGACGCGGAGAATTTGATGTTACCGCCATCAAGCAAGTACGCCTTGCGCCCTCTGACATCGAACTTCAGCAATCCGTTGCCCAGACCCCAGTCGAAGAAGTGCGCGTTGATGAGACTCGTCCATGTCAGTTTTCCCCTCTTGCCATCTCGTTCCTTCTTTTCCAGCTCAACGAGGTAGTCGCGAATGCCCTTCTTGCCCTTCATCAATGGCAGGATTTCATTCGTCTTGTCGTCTGCCGAGTCACAGCTGCCAAAATCGGCTGGTAGCACCCTTTTCACGCCGCCTTTGAAAGCAGCATCGATGAGCTTTGTTTGCTGCTCGACCTGACTTCCGGCGATGGCAATGACGAGTGCATCGATCTCCTTCTCCTGAAATTCTCTGGCCACTGCATCTACGTTGAGATCATCTGGAACTGTAAGGACCTGCGTCCTGGGGTATACTGATTTCGAGGTCTGGCGGTTGATGACCCAGACGTTGAACTCGGACCGCTTCAGCGCCTCGAGGACGGGCGAGCCCAATGTACCATTGCCGCCAATGATGGCGACATTCTGTATATATGACATCTTGCTTGCGGTCGTTATGTTGAAAAATGGTCTGTAAATATCGATTGGTGTCTTGAAACTTGGATGTAGCTTTGTAGACGATGTTGGCTGTTAAATGGCGATGACGTTGGGGTTAGCTATAAAGACGTGCGCTTATGTACGCTGCCCGCTCGACGGTTCGGAATGTTACTTGCTTTGATGATGCTTATTCCGCAGTTGCTCCGATTGCCTTTCATTGATTACAGATACATCTTATCAATCGCAGTTATTTACAGCTTCGTCACAACCTACCCCACAATGCAAGTTGAGTTGTAAGTGTCCGTAATGTGGCTTGACTCAAGTACCTCGGAAACGTCTCTGCAGAAGAGGTGTTCCACGACAGTTAGCGCCGTTTACATGCGATGTTCTCATGTACTGTAAGCCGATCTGATTAAATGTTTTCATGCGCAGATGCGCTTATGCGCCAGGTAGGTAGCACGACGCACGTACGGGCCACACAAGCGCAGATATCGTAGTTAAGCTGCATATCGCACTGTGTAAGTGTTTGAGGATTACCATGCCCAGATGTAAATCTACCAGTGCGCGATTTCTGGTGATCGAAATTGAGCTGATGAGCCTGCTGTTTCTTCCTCACACCGTGGCGTGACCAATGATCGAACCACCGTATCGTAAGACACACCACACCACTTGAACATGCGGCAATGTCCCCGCGCAACATGGATATCTCGTCCAAAGAAGTCAGTGTGTATTATAAAGATACTGAGCTTGACTGGCCCGACAGACTGCATACAATTCCATCGACGCTGTTTCCATTCTCACGAACGTTCAGCAGCTTTTTATAACGAAACGCGCAGCGATTGTACCAAGCTCCCACTTGTATCAACACAAATTGCCCAATATGGCTCCCTTAGAGCGCCGACCCATGCAACATATTGATCGCCGGGACCTGTACACCAATCTGGAAACACGAGTGCAATATTTGCAATCATTCCTTGACTTCAGCTCACGTACGTACTGTTGCAACATCCACAAAGACTTTGTCGCTGATATTGACAGGTGACATTGAGAGCCTTACAACTGGAGCCAAATACATCAGAGCACTCATACCGGCTGTAGTCAACATTGTCTACAAGAAGCTGTTGCAATATGACATAACCGCACGAGCATTTGAGACACGATCGACATCATACGAAGGGCCCGTCGACCCCAATCTCAGTGAAAACTCGCCTCAGATTATGCACCGCAAGCTATTCCTCCGCGGGTATCTCAACAAGTTGTGCAGCGACCCTTCGAAGATGGAGTTTTGGGAGTACCTCGACAAGGTCGGTATGATGCACGTTGGACAAGGGCGCGCCCATCCATTGCACGTGGAATATGTGCACATCGGTGCCACACTATCATTTGTTCAAGATATCTTGACGGAGGCCATCCTGTCGCATCCCAAGATGAGAATGGAACGCAAAATTGGGCTGGTCAAGGCACTTTCCAAGGTCATTTGGATCCAGAATGACCTGTTCGCCAAATGGTACGTCCGCGATGGCGATGAGTTCACCCAAGACGCGCTTGTTCCAGAGATCGAGCCAGAAGGGTACCTGCACGGAAAGAAGATCTTGCACGACGGAAGTGAGAGTGAGAGCGAGATTGAAGATGCGGCCATGGCAGCTGGTTCATGTCCGTTCAAAGATCTGGCAACATCACCACGCGGCAGCGGCTCTTTGCGGCAGAGCATGGAAAGGGCGAGCTTGGACGCGTCCCCACAGAAAGATGGCGCTGGTTCGCCGGAAGCCGAAAACATCCGTCCTGCTCCAGCATCACCAAACGGGAGGACATGTCCTGTAAGTGGAATACCGCAAGCGGTGAGCGACGCATAGGCGTCCGGTGAACGGCATCTGCCCAGTGGAGAGTGGAGAATGCAGTTGGCATAATTATCTGTTTCTAGGCCAGATTTTCTGGGGGAGCATGTAAACCTTTTCCGTTCGTCGCGCATTTGCCAGGATCCTGGTCTTCCAGGTGCTCATCGTCATGATCGCCCGCGATCGCGGCCGTGCAAGGACAGGAGCTGGCGCGAGGCACGATGTGGGCTAGTCACCACTACTTCGATAGAATCCGTACCTGCATCCAGGTCTGCAGTGCGTGTTGTGAGCTCACATGATGAAATTAAAATTGCGCCTCATTGCAAACCCCACCCGTCGAAGCTGATTTGCGATGTGGAAGTCCGGAGGCGATCTATCGTTTCGCGAAATCACGGAGAGGGTCGTGGACTCCGGATAGACTCTACAGGACGATACCGGACGCCTACCCGTGTGCCGCGGCCTAGTCTCGGAGACATGCAGTGCAGCACGCCTTGAGGCTCGTCGCTGCGTGGCGGTGGACAGCTTCACGCTCACCGACTGACTGAAGTTGCTTGGGCGACCATTCCAGCCCTGCATGCGCATAGTAGTGCCCCGCATAACGGCAAGGTCGATCCTTTTGTATGGCCATGAGACAGCGTGGTGTTGAGTCGTTTCAGCGTGGCTGATGGCATGTGGAGCCGGCAGCGCAGAAAGCAGCAGAACGACGGTGGCGCTTGGCTGTTCGATTATCGACAACCTGCGCAGGCTGGCGGCGTCCACGACAAGACGCGACCCACCCCGCCAAAATTGATTGTGACGCGCGCAGAGTGTTTGAGAGTGCGCCTGGGATCTGGCTGCGCCGGTCAGACCGGGCCACCGCGGAGTCGATGCGAGCCGTAACGCTGAGACAGTTGCTGCCAGCAAACGTTGGACAAGTCAGCCAAACCTAGTGATGCGCCCCAGAGCCAAGAGGCCCACAATGATGTATGCCCATGGACAGCGCAAACCTTCGTACGACTCACTGGCGGCAGCGACGTTCACGCGCACCACGAGCGCTGCAGGCTGCTCGGTCGCCCGGGCAGACAGTAAGCTGTGGGAAATTCGCTCATGATGTATTGCTTTGCCAACAGCCAAGCGGCATTCCATGGTAGGAAATGTATGACACGAAGCCAATCGCAGCTGATCAGGAGAAGACACTGGCAGGGGTGCCTCTGAAGTGGCTGCGCTTCGGGCCTAGGCTGCGCTTCTAGCGTGCAGTTCCATGGCAGAGCAGCCCCCCAACTTCGCGTCTCTTAACTTTTGGTCGCCATCATCACAAACACCATCTCCCCTCACCACCCTCCCCTCACCACCCTCCCCTCCCACCACTACCACTTTGAACGGATTCCTGTAGCGCTGCAAGGCTGCTGCACGCCCGTCTCTCCAGGATCGCGATCTGTTCACCCAGTATTCGGATCTCGCAGTGTTGATTTTCCCGTCCACCGGCCGATCTTCGCCCTTGCACAACACGTCACCCCAACAGCTTTGCTGCCTGTTGTTCCACTTCTTGCATTCTCTCACCGCGCCTTCTTGATACCCAGTACACCTTCTAATATTGCGCACTTTCCACCACTTTCTTTCTCGACTGCGCACTTCACTGTCGCGCTTGCCACGACCTTCAACGGCGTGACTGCTTCTTGGACTTGAATGCGCCTGACCATCCCCGCAACAGATGAGCGTTGTTGTCTCTAGGCTTCCACTTCTTCACTCTCAATGCAATCCATGTTCCGCCTCCCATGGAGTACGGAGTCGCCTGGCGACAGAATCATGGAGAAGGCTACGCTGCACAAGTCAAGACAGATGCCGGTCGTTGAAATCCCAGCTTTCAACATGAACCAAATCAAGCGCAAGGCGACTGACAGTCCCGAGCCAGCATCAACGCAGCATGCGCACGCAGTGAAGAAGTGGAAAGACGCCCAAGGCGAGCTGAAGCCTGTGGTGGCGAGCCGTGGTACGGACGGTGGCGCAAGTGAGTCTCCGCGATCGGAAGATGCGCAGAGCGTGCCTCAGGCAGCTTCTGCGGACATTCTGGACTCGCGACCGAAAGCACCGCTACCACGGAAGGACAGCGTATTGAAGGCCAGGACATCGAAACCCCAGAAAGCCAATGTGAAATCTGAAATTGTCAACACTCCTGAGACTTCGACGACATCAAACTTGACCGCTGTACAACAAGCGATCGAGGCGCAAATCAGCTACGAGATCCTTCTGAAGCATAACGAGCTTCGTCTGATTGAGCAAGAGTTGGCCAAATGTCAGGTTTCGCTGGAGCAGCTGCGCCGATGCTCGATGATTCCGTTCCCAGGCACTGAAGGTCTCTTTGACGACCTCAGCCGTGGTGTTGGCGCTGCTCTGCAGCCGCCTGCCGGCTACACAGAGCCTCAGCACGCTGCGCCTTGGGGAGTCACCGATGGTCCATACACTCGTCATTACGCCAAGTGGTTGATCTCGGACATGCAGTTCGATCCTGTGTCTGAACGTGCGCTCGCTCAGCAGCAGAGTTACTTCGGAATTGGTGAAGGCAGGGCGACGCGTGGCAGTTTCGGTGACTTCGGTCATGGAAACAGGGGCCGCACGTCACGAACTTCGACTGGAATGTTGAAGCTCCCGCCGCTCGGTGAAAATCCAGCACCAGTTCCAAAGATTGACCCTCTGCTGCACAAGCGGTCCACTGACGGCCAGTGGGTACGACTTTACTGCGCTCAATGCGGTCACAGCAACTTCTCGAACACGCAAGGTTTCCTCAATCACTGCCGTATCAAGCACAGCCTTGTCTTCAAGAGCCACGACCAGGCAGCCATTGCCTGCGGTGTTCCGGTGGACATCAACGAGGCTGGCCAACCGGTCACGGCTACTGAGCCTGTCAGCACGCCAGCCTTGGCACCTGCAGTGTCGTTCTCCGTGCTCGCTACACCAGGCATTGTGAACCCTCTTGCAGCGCAATCCACCCTGACTGCGCAGGCCAAGAACGTCCATCGTGATTTCAACGCGTCACCACGTGAGGCGTCGAAGCCTGTCTCTGCCAATTTTACCGGCTCGCCATCAACGCCGCACCTGAGTGCTTTGGCTCAAAAGCGCGGCTTCGAGGGCAACCTGAAGGAGCTTGTCACCACTGCTCGATCGAAGGTTGACCTTGACGCGACGGAGCACTCGGATGACGATCTCGCGGACACCACTGCGGCTCCGACCCCATTCAATGCCAACCCGCCTCAGCTAGCGCGCCTTCCCGCTAGCGCCCCCAACAAAGCGCCTGCAAGCAAGGCTCCCTTGGCTCGACCAGGCAGTAGGAAGGGCAATCAAGCCAGCCACGCCCGACTTCCGTTCTCGTTGCCGTCCCCAGTCAAGTCAGAATGTGACGAGCACATGCCAGACTCGCCGTTGGATCTCAGCCCTCACACCGTTGACTCCAACCCTGGCCTCGTGAGCGATCACGATGACGATGATGACGATGATGAGGACGCACACAGCCAGCCTGATTTCATGCTTCACGACGACGTCGTTGTTGAAGATGCGAGCGACGTGGAAGGCTCGCACGAGCGCGCAAGCTCTCGCCATGGGCTGGACAGCTGCTGCGACAAGGGAGAGATGAGCCACAAGCATTAGGCAGCGAGCGGGTTAAGTCCGGCTCCCTGCCGCTTTCAGACATGATTGATGCTTATGGTTTGTAGTTCTGCCTCTCCTTGTCGCCTTTCTTGCTTTTAGAATTTACGCCTTTTTCTCAGCGTCGACAGTTGTCGGCGGCTATACATGATACCAACCTTTAGTTGGCAGTTTGCCAGCGGACTCTCTCGAGCTTTTCAACAGCTTGCGCGCGTCCGCTTCTCCTCTTGCGCTGTTTTCCTTCATCGATACCCCGGCTCGATGATTCTCCAAAATCTACCGGTCAGAAAAACTCTCAACTCTCATGTGCGCCTGAACGAAAGGGAAGGTGCTCTCTAGGCGCTGGATCACGTCTGTGTATTATCATCACCTGTATGAATCTATAGGATGGGTCTATGTCTGGCAGAGGGATGCCCTTGTTTGAAAAGGTGCCGGTACACTTCTTGTACCACCAACGTCTGATCTGAAAAGCTCAGCAACAAAATTTGGCGAGCAAGCGTGCTCGTTATTGTATATACCACATCTTTAATGCTAGCGATGACACAAATATCCAAACATGATTATCTCCATCATAGCCTCCTGACATGCGTGGTGCCCCGATACGTTCGTCACATGCAGTCAAAACTATCAAGAGCATCACTCGCCTAGTGTCTTTCCTGCGTCGACTTACTCACACGTCGCAGCTCGAGTGACCTCAGTCTCTAGGCTCGCCACCGTTGCACCGCGCCCGCGCCTGCCCTTACCGAATTGATTGGTAGCTCATGTATCATCGTCGTCGTAGTTGTCAATGCTAATGAACGCTCATCCCATGAATGTGAGCCCCTGCAACATGTCAGCATCAGCCTGTCTATTTAGCACCCCGTGCTCCTTGTCTTGCGTCCCCTAACATGTCCTGCATCTGCCCAAATCATTCTACGTCTTGATCCCTCCTACCCTCCGCTATACCACACAAGGAATCCAGGACTTACCGCCATGATCACGCACGCCAAACTGACATACGGACTCAGCCTCTCACCCACCCTCGCGGCCTTCCATATGGGGCTGACAAAGTAGTTCTCCTTGTTACGATCGATTATGCCGGGAAATACGTAGTGCGCGTAAGTAGCAGTGCAGATTGTGAGGAGGATGACGAGGAGGAGGGACTGGAAGTTGAACAACGCTGTCTGACGGACATTAGCTCAGCGTCTTGCGGGAGGACGAGGGAAGGCGCAGTACCATCTTGACGGAGGACCTTGGGGTGTGTTGTTTCTGGAGCTACTGCGACGTCGTTTCCGGGAAATCAAAGTACTGCACTTGTGTCGGCACCGAGTGTCAAGTGAACAGTTGTCGTCGTTGGAGAGTGAATGTTTAGTGGGGACACATGCGCCGGGGTTCTTGGCCAGTGCGTGCATGCATGGATCGTCATCGTTCACAACCGCGTTCTTGCGCGCAAACACCATACATCAATAGTCCGAAGCAGAACATACGACGCTTGAACGTCTTGCTGTATCACTATTCATATACGGCTGTATGATTAGGTAAACAACTCCATCAGTTACACTCACGAGAAAGCACCGAGATCGGGCGACACCACGGCTACAGCCACGGCGCAACAGACGCGCACAACGCTAGCCTCACGTAGAGGTAGAAGCTGCGTTGAACAAGGGTATTACGCAGTAGAGAACGAGGGCAAAGCCTCTCACACAAGCACATCATGACGGAGGTGCGCATGCGGTTGCGCCAGAAGGGACAGCAGTTTCCCACGCAAGACTGTAAGTGATCTACGTCTCACTTCACTACCAGTCGCGACTTCCTCTTCTCCTTCAGCTCGGTCTGCCATACCCTTACTCAGCTCTACCTTTCAACGCACAACGAACGACCCCACATTTTCACTTTTGAATTCGCACCATTATCCACCATGCCACCACCAATCCTTCCTCGCGTGCCCCTTCCCCCGCACGTCAAGAAACAACGAACACTGCTTGACCGTCCCTTAGTAGAAGCCTTCCTCCTCGCTTTCGGCGACAACGACTACCCGCTCCCAGAAACCGTGCGCGTGCTCGACGAAATCGTAACAGACTACATCATCGAGTCGTGCCACGAAGCCGCCGCCGTCGCACACCACGCCCGGCGCGCAAAAATCAAGCTCGACGACTTCAAATTCATGCTGCGCCGCGACACGGGCAAGCTGGGCAGGGTCAGCGAGATGCTGGAGACGGACAAGGAGCTCAAGCGCAAGAGGAAGGCGTTCGATACGGACGAGGGCGCGGTGCTGCAGAAGGGGGATCCGAAGGAGGATGAGGAGCTGCCTGCGAAGAAGGGGAAGGGGGATGATGAGGGCGAGAGAAAGAAAAAGAAGAAGAAGAAGGTGAAGAAGGAGAAGGAGAAGTTTGCAGACGACGAGAGCGTGATCTAGGCCGGTGTGGTGCTTTTCAATTATCGAATATCGACACTTTGACAGGAAGCCGGCGTGGAATGCGATATGCCTCCACTGCATCATCTAGCTCCACGGAAATTCGACCTCTCGAGCTCGTCCTGAAGGCTCGCACTATATCCAAATTACCACGGGCGAAGCAGCTCACTCGAGCCATCACGAAAAAGAGGCGGCACCGGAACCCTCACAGCAGCCTGACAGCCCAACGAACCACCCTAATAGGAACACAGACAAATGCATTGCGACGGCGTTCACAGGCTTCAGATACCAAACCAGAGTGCGTAATGAAGGCGCACAAGAATATGAAAACATTACCTCAAATACCACTTTGCGAGTTTGGTCGTATCCCATTGACTTAGCAAAGGACTTGACTTCTCTTCTGACACCTCCCCCTCCAGATCCATACATATAACAGCCAGGACTCTCGTACGCACCGTACGCTTCAGCGGAGAGACGAGGAGAGCCGCAGCCATCTAAGACTACGGAGACGCGTCACAGCACTGGTAAGCGCACTCCAGTACGACAGGACGTGCAGTCTCGCCCGTGGTTAGAGCAATAATCGATTCTTTGTCGTTGATATTCGCGCTGTTCTGACACACGTTGCTTCAGAAGACGAGCTTATGGAGTTTCGTGTGGACACAGGTTTCACGCGTTGCTGCTCCTAGTGGGACTCTCATCTCGCTGGTCATTACCAGCGCCGGTGGTTGCCTGTTGCGAGGGATGCTAGTGCGATCAGCTCAGACTGCGAGTTTGCACATGTCGTGCAGGGCGGAGGCTTGAAGGTTGAATGGTGTTTCATTGTTGAGCTTTGCGCTCATATGCTCAAGCGCATGCTCATGCTCCACAGGCCTGCAATAATCATACACGGCCTCAGATGACTCCAGGCATGCGTGCTTTTTACGAGCGAACAGCTCGCCGGTCCTATTCGACATCATGCAGCATCCCCACACCACCACTCGCGCCCTCGAGTGGCGCTTCCTGACCCGCCTCGTTCTTTTCCGTGCCCTGGTGTTGCCGCTTCTAACGTCTTTGAGCAACACGACACTCGCACGTTAGCCAAAACGCCAGACCCAAGCTCTTAAGAATGCATCATAAATCATGTTCAGGCCTCCTGTTGCCTTTGCTGCCTGCCCTTGTTGCCGCCGTCCCTTCCGCCCCGTCCGCCCTGTTTCCTGTCGCCGCCCTCCTTCTGGTTGTCGCCAGCAAGCGCGTCGCCGCCACCGAGAGTAAGCGCTGCGGTTGCAAGACGGTTCGAGAGATCGATCTGGGTGCGGATAGTGTTGGCGAGGTAGGAGACGACAAGGACGTCCTGGATGTGCGCGTTGCTGGGAAGTGTTAGTGTGTGGTATGAATGGGGGTGGTGGGTGACGGTACAAGTCGCGCTCAATGTCGGCGGCGTCAACCTTGGGTGCCAGGCTGAGGGCGTTCATCAAGAACTGGCCCAGCGCAGATGAAGGCTCTGCCTCCTCGTCGAGGACGTTGTTAACGTAGTTTGAGACGCGCTCGAGCATGTCCAGGACGTGCTTGATGGCAATCTCCAGCTGGTCGAGGTCGGTTCCAATCTCCTGTATCCTGTCCTCGCGGTTCTTGGCACCAGAGACGAGCTCCAGGCCAGACTTCTCGGCCTCGCCGTACTTGATCTCGTGGGGAACGGGAATGAACAGGCACGAGTCGGCGGCACGCTCAGCAGTGACACCAATGGGGGCGGAGATGTATGTCCGCGACTCGATCTCCTTGCCGGGCTCTGTGGAGACAGTCAGGTGGACTGCGGGGTGGGGCCATGTGCCGTCGCCTTGCTGGCTGTAGAAGTTCTGGATGAGGGCGGAGAAGGTGTTCAGGTCGCTGCTGGTGGCGTACCAGCCGACAAGGACCTCGCGGGGGTTGGCGCGGAGGTGCAGGGCGAGCATCTGCTTCTGGTAGTCCATGTCGACCTCGACCTGCTCGGCCGTCTCGGTGTGGGGGACGGCATAGCAGTTGCGGATCTCGATCTCGGTGCCGTCTTCGCTGCGGGTGCCCAGCAGCGTGCCGATGACGCGCTCCTGGTCGGCGGGGCGGCGCAGGGAGTGGTCGAGAATGGAGAAGATGGCCTGGTCACGTTATCAGCGCTGCTCAGGCGCAGGCAGAGGTATGCGCACCTGCGGCTGGACGACGACGTTCAGCGGGGCCGTCGAGGGCTGCGCGCCGACGGGGGCAGGGCCGAGCGGGCGGGCGAGGTGGAGGAAGGAGTCGTTCTCGGACATGATGGCGGAAGGTGCGCTGGGCGGTGCCGTGGGTTATGCGAGGCCGTCGGGAGCGTTGAGGGCGTGTTGGTGGTGGGGCAGAAATTGTATTGTTCCTGCCAGGTGCGGCGGTCTCGCTAGCACGGACGCTAATATTTATTTTCTGGAGGAGCACTGCATGCCGGCAACAACTGAGACTAGACATCCTGGATTTTCGAGGTTCGCTGGCTGATTTTCACTCGGAGAAAGGATCGCATACTTCGAATTGACAGCGCCACGCTGTGACAGACGCCGGTTCAAGCAGAGCCAAAGCAGCAATCAGCAACATGGCTTTCTCAAGAGGGCGCGGTGGCGCACGCGGCGGTTCTCGTGGAGGCCCTCGTGGAGGTTCTCGTGGAGGATTCCGTGGAGGCGCTCGCGGGGGTGCTCGTGGAGGTTTCCGTGGCAGCGACCGAGGGGGCAGCAGGGGAAGGGGGGGCGCCAGGGGCCGAGGAAGGGGCGGTGATCGTGGTGGTTACGGCGGCGCAAGGATACGGAGCCCAGACGGCGAGGCGTGAGTACGGCAACGAGCTGGACGATGCGTACAGCAGTCGCTGACTGGAGCAGAGAGGTCGAGAGGATACCGTCGCCCGAACCAGAAGACACCGAGTCAGAGCCGTCTGACGAGTCTGGAGACGAAGAGGAAGACGACGACGACACTGAGCCCGTTTCAAACGCCTACTCCGCCCTACTGCAGTCTCTCGCCGCCATGCAGCCCCAGGATCGACCGAGCAAGAAGCGCAAGGCCCAGAGCGAGGAGGACCCGTCTGCCACGCAGCAAGGATCCAAGAGGCGGGCACAGCAGCCAGATCTGAGCGCGGCTGCAGATGAGGCGCAAGACGACTCCGTTGAGGAAGAGGGCGATGAGCCAGACGACGACGAGGCCGAGGAGGAAGTCGAGGAGGAAGACACCCCACTCGACAGCGAGGCGAACAACCCCTTCTTCGACAAGCACTTCGGCAGCCCCGATGAGGATGAGCTCACCAAACGGCTGAAGAGGATAGCAGCGAACGAGTGGTCGACCAAGAAGCTAGAAGCGGGCTCGGCGAAAGGTGTCAATCCGTGGAAAGCCCAGAAGCAGAGCCACACCGACACTGGAAAAGGCGTCTTGCAAGTCCCTAGCCCTGATGAGAAGGCGCTGGAACGACCCAGGTTCAAGAGCACGCGCAACATTGGCCTGAAGTCCAAGCTGGTCGAGAACGCGCAGAAGGAGATTGGCGACTTCAATGACCTGGAGCAGACAATTGCGCCGTCTCTCTTCAGCTACCAGGACATATTGTTCGGCGCACGAACGGTGCAGAACGCAGGTCGACTCCGAGACCTCACCTGCTTGCATGCCCTCAATCACATCCTGATGACACGAGACCGTGTAATAAAGAACAATGCAAAGCTGGCGGCCGCGAAAGAGGATGAGGACGTCGAGTACCGCGATCAAGGCTTCACGCGGCCGAAAGTCCTGTTCCTTCTCGAGACGAAGCAAGCTTGCGTACGCGTGTTGGATTCGATTACCAAGTTGCACACGTTCGAGCAACAGGAGAACAAGAAGCGCTTCCTGGACAGCTTCTCACAGCCAGAGGACAAATTCTCGGACGATAGGCCAGAGGATTTCAAGGAACTCTTCGAGGGCAACGATGAGAACGAGTTCCGTGTTGGCGTCAAATTGACGCGGAAGACACTGAAGCTGTACTCAACCTTCTACAACTCAGACATCATCTTTGCGTCAGCGTTGGGTCTGCGACGAGCCATCGAGACTGGCGACAAGAAGAAGCGAGGAGACTACGACTTCCTCTCGTCTATTGAAATGGTGATCATGGACCAAGCAGATGCAACACTGATGCAGAACTTCGAGCACGCCGAGTTCGTCTTCGATCATCTGAACCTCCAACCCAAGGATCCTCACGGCTGCGACTTTTCCCGCGTCCGTTCGTGGTACCTCGATGGACACGCTCCTAATATTCGCCAGACCATCGTCTTCTCTGCCTTCCTCACCCCCAAGATTAACTCCCTTTACTACAAACACATGCAGAACGTCGCCGGCCGCTTGCGCTACACGCCAGACTACACATCGGGACTGATTGAGTCGCTCTCGTACGGTGTCAAGCAGACTTTCCTGCGCTTCGATTCGCCCTCGCACCTAACGGACCCCGACGCGCGCTTCAAGTACTTTCACTCTTCGATCCTGCCCTCCATCAGCCGTCTGCCCAAGCCTGCAAGCGGCGGCGTTGGCGTGGTCGTTTTCATCCCTTCCTACCTCGACTTCGTCCGTGTCCGCAACTCCCTTGTCGACTCGGACTTCAGCTACGGTCTGATCCAAGAATACACCGATGCCACCGACGTCCGCAAGGCACGGTCCCACTTCATGAGCGGGAAACACTCGCTGCTTCTCTACACCGGCCGTGCACACCACTTCCATCGCTACCAGATCCGCGGCGTGAAGCGCGTGGTGTTCTACGGCGTGCCTGAGAACCCCAAGTTCTACGACGAGATTGTCGGATTCATCGGGAAGAGTGTTGAGCGTGGCGAGATCAGCAGGCAGGAAGCGAGCGTGCGAGTGGCGTTTAGCAAGTGGGAGAGGCTGGAACTCGAGAGAATCGTAGGCACGAAGCGTGTTGGAAAGATGATCGCTGACCGAGGCGATGTATTTGACTTTGTGTAAATATTCTTGCATATAATTATTGGGTATAGACGGACGGCTTTGCATTGGTGGGCGCACAATAGACATCACACTGCTCTCAACGTAGCGAAGCTCCTTCCTTATCCTCTCACAACACACCCTCAACCTCCTTATCCAACGGCAAATCAACACCCTTTCCAATCATCTCAGACACCTTATCAGCTCTATCATCAACCCAATGGCAACCGCGGAACAATCCAGCAGATGACCCAACACCATCATAGTAAACACTCACACGTCCCCGTCCGGCAACCCACTGTGACCCCGGCCCATCCCACCCAAAGCCTTCAATCGATCGTAGACCATCCTCCCAGCGCTGTTCCTCAGACAACAAAGCAGACTCGGACACGAACGCATCCACATGGTATGCCGCGGAAACCGTGGGTTCGGTGTGTACAGATGCCGTAGGCGTGGGTGGTGCTGCAGGCTGCTCTGCTGCGTCCGTGAGAACTGGGACGTCGGACGGTGACAAAGGCTGGTGCGGGTCGGTGTACTCCTGGTCTGGCGTCGGGGCTTGTTGGAACTCAACAGATTGATCTGGCTCGGGCGACGGAGTGGTGCTGGGGCGGGGTGTGGTGACATCTGCAGATTTAGAGTGGGTCGGTGGGGATGTAGAGGGAGACCACACGACTGATGGTGACGAGGGGTATAGTAATGCCGGCGAACCTGATCTAGTAAGCGTATTTGGCTCAAGACCTAGAGAAGACGGGGCAGCGACGGGGGGTGGCGTGGTGCTGTTTGGATATCCGGTGTGGAATGTTGGAGATGCAGGTGGAGAGAGCAAGTCTGAGCCAAGTATGGACGTTGGCAAGGGGACGAGCAATACCGGTGCACTCGGTGCAAAATTCATGTCTGCTTTGGATATCATGAGGGACTGGACGACTCCGGTTTGTGGTGTGGCGTTGTTTGGAGATACGGTGTAGGATGGTGAAGACCGCATGCCTGAGTCGAGGCCCGGCGCCGCCGGAGGAGAGACCCGGTCCGGCGAACTCAGCGTAGGGGCTGCATCTGGCTGTGGAAGTTGCTCAGTCTTTGCCTTCTTAGAAATCTGTGCAGACAGCGCCGCACTCTCAGCCGGGTTCCGCCTGCGCTTCTTGGTCTCCTTCTCTGCCTGAACAACTTGTTCCCTAACAATCGGAAACTTCACCGGCTGATATCCCTCATGCACATCGCTCTCAATCTCCGCATTCATTTCACGCGCAAACGCGTTGTGCATCGCTGCAATCCTTGGAAAGGTATCAACGAACTTTGTTATCGCCGCCGCAGACTCCCGTGCGCACGCCTTGGAACACATGAGATCGCGGTAGTATTCATTGTAGATTGAGCGTGCTGTGGATGGAAGCTGTCTTAGAAGAGTTTGTAGATGGCGCTGCGCGGACTTGGGCAGGTAGTAGCTGAAGCCTTTAGAGGCGGCGACGGCGTAAATTGCCAGTTTTCCGGGTTCAACTTCTCGCGAAGAAGTCATGTCGAGTGGGTCGGATGGGTTGTGTTTGTTATGTTGTGATGAGTGGTGTTGGGCGCTATCAAATATTGAGATACATAAGTTAGGTAGGGTGCAGTCAGCTAGTGAAAACGTCTCCCATTTTTTGTCTTGACTTCTTGAGATATTGCGATTGCAAGTGAACATAAAGCGTAATTTCCTCTGCAGGCTCCTGTATTTGCCCTTTTCCATCAGTATAGGGCGCATCATTTACAACTGTTGATAGATCAATCTCGTATGGAAGCTATGGGATAAAAAATCGCAATTTGTGAAATCATTGTCAGTGACATTCTATGTAGTGGCGTAGCCCAAGTAGAACATGTACGCTTACTTCAAGCTCGTTGACTGATACACAGCCTCACAGCTCTTCCAATATCTCCACACTCCTTTGCCGATCGAGGACAACTCTGACCATTCTCCCCTTGTCTTCGAAGAGACCCTGTCTTAGAGTATCCAGATAGACCTCATAGCTTGGCATGTATCCGTCGATGAAGGATCGGACTTGCTCATCTGACATGCCTGAGCCTTTTGCTGCGATCATTTTGTGTTCCTGTTCCAAGCGCCAGGTGTACACATTGTGCAGATCAGAAGTGTCTATGTGGACAAAGAAATCAAAGTGAGTAGGGCCCATGAACGCATCACAGTATCTCCTGAGATTGTCGTTTATCTCCAGTAGATGTGATATTTGATGTTTCGCGGGAGTGTTGATGGGCAGCTTTCCAGCAAGCGCTAGTGAATATTTCTCCTCGATCGCAGGAGCTGGGAGAGGCTGGAAGCCGACGCACCAGCCTTCGAATACCACAACATCAGGCTTCCGCGAGACTGAATGCCATTCTGATTCAGGCGCTCGATCGCCTTCGCCGTGGAACTGGCTCTTGTCGAAACTCGGAATCTTGAGCTCGGCGTCTCCGCTGTACGCTTCTAGCTGCTTGAAGAACTGCGCGGCCAATCGCTCATCATGGGTTCCTGGCTGACCACGCACACGATACAGCTTGTTTTCGGGATCTTGGTCTCTTTGTGACCTTAGGCCATCGTGTGTTTTGTAGAAGTCGTCCAGAGACACGGTGATTGTGAACAATTGGTGTTCAGACGTAAGGATCTCCACTATCTTGCCAGCCCAGGTAGATTTCCCTGACCCTTGCAACCCCGTGATACCGAGAACTATCGGTCTAGAGGAGTTTTCGTGCTGCTTTTTAATTTTCGGCAGCAGCACATCGAGTGCTTGTCTGATGTTGGACTCAAGTGTGGACATGGCGGGGTACAGCCTCTAGATTGAGAGTAGGGACAATAGGGTTACTCTTGAACAACGCGTTATAAAGGTTGCTCTTTTGGGCCGGGCTTAGAGTCTTTTAGTAAATACCAACGTATGAAGCCCTGACATGTATAAAGTCTGGAGTGTGTATCCGGAGGAAGAAAGCCCGCCTAGGCGTCGTCTTGGCTCGGTCTTCTCCCCGCATCCCGAATAGGAATCACGATCGAGTCAATTTCACCTGCGAATGCTGTGGAGTCAAATGCGACCAAAAATGTAAGCAATCCAGGCAACTGTCCCTAATAAAGTACCTCCAACGCGTTGCGATGACGGAAGAAGCACGTGTGAAGAGAATCACAGATCGCCTGGATTATTGCCGGGGTTGAGCTTATCTCCGAGCACGCAACTGCGACCCGCTTTGACTGATGGCTCCAAAGATGTCACGAAAGCTTCTTGACATTTCCTACATCTGACTTTTTACACATAGCTCTCGATGAAACAGGCAGAGGACGCTGGCCCCGAGGTTGGTGGCGCTGGAAGCATCACGTTTCCAGACTCGTCGACTGCTCTAAATGTGGAAGAGTACGCTTCATCTCCGACAAGTCAGGCCAGAACGGGATTCCCTAAGCAGAGTGGGCAGTCACTCTCATACTGGCTACAGCAAGTAAGATCTGATCCACTCCTGGATCATCGAACGTCAGAAAACCTACCAGCCGAAGCTGACACTGTCATCATCGGTTCTGGTCTCACAGGCACACTGGCTGCCAAGGAGCACCTGAGTATTTGGCCTGACAAGAGTGTCGTAATACTGGAAGCAAGAGAGTTCTGCTCGGGAGCAACAGGACGAAATGCTGGTCATTGTAAGCCCGATCAGTGGCGCGGGTTCGGCAAGTTCGAGAAGGCGTATGGCAAAGAGCAAGCTATCAAGATCTTGAACAACGAAGCGGATACCTGGAACGCACTAGTTGACTATGCCCGGGAACACGACGTAGACTGCGACCTGTGGGTCGGCGACACGTTAGACGTACCCGTTGACGATGGAGTTGCAAGGCTGGCGAAAGAGGTGTTTGACAGGTACAAAGAAGCCGGTGGGAGAACAGACCACATTAAGGTCACACAAGATCCCGCTGATGCAGCACGAGTGTCAAGAATCAAAGATGCAAAGGCCTGTTATGCGTGGCCGGCATCGACTCTACAGCCCTGGAAGCTGACAGCTCATGTCATGCGCAACAACATTAAGGCAGGAGCCAACCTGCAAACTTACACAACAGCAACGTCAATCTCACAAGCCACCGGAGGGCGTAGTTGGGTCGTCCACACTAGCCGTGGCCGAATTGCATGCGACAACGTTGTACACGCCACCAATGCATACAGTGCAGCTCTCGAGACCGCTTTAAAGGGCATCATCACACCAAAACCACACATCTGTACGAGGGTGGTACCACCACGTGTGCTCAGCGGCTCCCGCGCCATTCGTAACTCGTACGGAGTTCTGCTTCCAGATGGTGCATTCTTCAGCATAAACCCTCGTTGTACTGCTGATGGCAATGTGATGTTCGGAGGGTCTAATCCTGGACAGAAAGCGCTTGACGACTGGGTCGCGAGGCATCCCGAGAACTGTATCAATGACGGGCTTGCAGATGTCGAAGGCGTGGTTGAATGTGTTCAGAGCTTCATCAACGAAAAGTTTGATGGATGGAGTCAGACTGAGTATGGGCTGGGTGAAGGGATACAGTACAGTTGGAGTGGCATCATCGGACTAAGCGTCGATGGAGTGCCCTTTGTTGGAGAATTACCTGGCAAGCCTGGCCAGTGGATATGTGCTGGGCATCATGGACAGTGAGTTGATTGACTCTTATTGTTGCATGAGCTGACAGTAGACAGCGGCATGGCACGGATCTTCACTGCCGCCCCAGGCCTCGTCAAGCTGATGAGCGGCACCTCGTGGGATGCGATAGGCCTGCCAGATGTGTACCAAATAACTGCGAATCGACTGGAAAGGCTGCAGGGGACCACGGCTCCGAAAGTTACCACCATCTAAAAGACATGATCCGTACAATAACGGGATAGGGGCTAGAGAGTGGCACGCTCGCTTTCACGAAGTATGGCTCGTGCTCCACATGTCTTTTTTCTTCTTTCTTTGTTTACAACACCTTTTAGCGCTCACTTATTGCTATTTTTACCCAAACAAAGCATTATGTAGTGGAGGGTTGCCACGACGCATAAAGCGGCATTATGCAAACGTTGTGCAGTCATCAATGACGGTCCTGCGACGGCAACGGCTTGCACGGCAAACAAATTGCGACAAGACGAACCGTGGAACATAGGCGCCCACAGCTCTCTTTGCTACCATGGAATGCGCACCGCAATCCACACTAAGATGCGAAACCTGCCGAAAGTGGCATCTTGGATGGGGTTAGAGATGGCGTTGTGGGGCTTGGAGCTTCACGCGACTGTCTGACAGGAGGCTACTGTACGAGCATGACTTGCGCCAATGCATAGATGTGCGCATTTGCGGCACAGAACCGTGGGTGTTGATGTGGCAAGAGAGTGTTGTTTTGCCTGGAAGTTTCCGTGCACCGTCACTTCCGTTTTGGGGCTGTGACATCAGGGTCCAAACTTTGACACTTGACACGGCGCGTGGCATGCACGCTGTAAGCGCCCTAACATTTGCTCACAATTCCCATCCCTGCCCAGTATCGATGATGGCTCTCACCGAGTGTTGAGGTCCCGGGACAGGAGACGCAAGTCCATCCTCATAATTTGGACTGCAAGATTGCGATGATGCTTAGAGGCACGGAAGTCAGTCCGTGAGGAATCCACACTCGAGATGAGCCGCGTAGTGCATTTGCGGGGTAACGGGCTACGTGCCTCAGCTTCAAGGGACGTGGAACAACGTAGTTGCTCAAACAAATCTTGCATACCAGATGAGAAAGAAGGTTGGAGCAATACTGGACTGGGGCTAGAACAGAAAGACACCACGTCTAAGATGACGAACCTCTCAACCAAGCTCGCGGCGCTTGAAGATGCTGGCAGACCAATACAGGTCGGCATCATTGGGGCTGGTAAGTTCGGTTCTATGTAGTGAGTAGAGCCCTAGCGAATCCATGTACTCCGTGCACTTGCTGACGGAGGCATAGCATCTCCCAGTCGCATCGAACGAAAGGTGTACGACTGGCGGCCATTGCAGACCTTGCCCCTGAACGTGCCCTCAACGCACTCAAGAAGACGGGCTTCCCACAAGACAAGTATGACGTGACCGCATCGTTATCACTTGAAGAAGGCCTCAAACAAGGCAAGACAGCAATCACTACCGACTCCGCTCAGTTGATTGCTACTTCCGGAATCGACGTCATCCTCGAAGTGACCGGGAATCCAGCTGCCGGCGTCAAACATGCGTTACTCTGTTGCGAACACAAGAAGCATATTGTCATGATCAATGTCGAGGCCGACGTACTCGCTGGCCCCTTACTGACCCGGAAAGCGCAAGAAGCAGGCATTATCTACTCTATGGCGTATGGTGACCAGCCTGCACTGATTGCTGAGATGGTCGATTGGGCCCGAACTGCTGGCTTTGACGTCGTCTGTGCCGGAAAAGGAACGAAGCATTTACCACAATACCACTATAGCACCCCTGACACGGTTTGGGATTACTATGGTTTCACTAAAGAGCAGCTGGCGGCAGGCGACTTCAATAAGCAGATGTTCAACTCGTTCTTGGACGGCACAAAGAGTGCGTTGGAGATGGCAGCTGTTGCAAATGGATGCGGCTTATTACCACCTTCGGATGGTCTTGCCTTCCCGCCTTGTGGTACGCACGATCTACCTGAGATTCTGAAGCCTATGAGAGATGGTGGAAAGCTTGAGAAGAAAGGCGTGGTGGAGGTTGTTTCATGTTTGGAAACAGACGGCCGAGCCGTGTTCAATGACTTGCGGTGGGGTGTGTATGTTGTCATCGAAGCACCAGGCGAGTATCAGAGGGAGTGCTTCAAGCAGTACGGGCTCAAGACCGACTCGACTGGATGGTACGCAGCACAGTACAAACCTTATCACCTCATCGGACTCGAGCTCGGCGTTTCCGTTGCCAGCATCATGGTACGCGGGGAGCCTACCGGCCAGTGCAAGACATGGTCTGGGGACGTTGTTGCAACGGCCAAGCGCGACCTTGAAGCTGGCGAGAAGTTGGATGGCGAAGGCGGTTTCATGGTGTACGGCAAACTCATGACTGCCACGGACTCTTTGAGGATCGGAGGTCTGCCTGTCGGCCTCGCGCATGGACTGGTGTTGACGCGGGGCGTGAAGAGAGATCAAGGTCTATCTTGGGCAGATATCGAGTATAGCGAGACCACTCAAGTAGTGGCTTTCCGGCGGGAGATGGAGGCTGTATACCGAGAGGAGTTCAAAGCAGCGGGAAGGCTGGACACGAATAGTACAGGCATCCGTCATGTTTGAACCTCGAGAGTTCTCGTCTGACTGAAGATCTTAACCGTATGCGTGTACACCGTGGTTGCGTGGTCGTCAATCCAGCTTCCGATGGCGTGCTCGAACACCACAACGTTCTCCCGCTTATCAACCCCACACGAAGCTTTGTCGCCAATGATGGCGCGTTCTTGTGTCGTCACTAAGCCTTCATGGCTTTCTCCAACATCTTGGTATGCTCGAAACGTGGACGTCATTGCTATTCCCATGATTGTCGGTGCATGTTCACCCGGGGAAAAGTTGTTAAAAGGCGATACCTGCACATCATGACCTTGCTCTATCTGAAATTACGCAGCCTGCTCTCCTATGCTTTAAGTCTTCTCGTTTCATAGTCTGAATTGTGGGTGCTTTGCTGAGCGTCGCATTCCGAAATGGCGTCACACAGCAAGGAAGTCGATACCATCCAGCGTTCACCTGCGCTCTCCTCCGAAGCCTCGTCCCAGCTGGACGACACATATGAAGCCTACAAAAGCAACCGAGACGCAGAGGTCGATCCTGCAGAAGCGAAGCAAACGCTCAGGAAGATCGATCGTCACATAGTGCCGATATTGTTCTTCACGTATCTACTGCAGTACCTTGACAAGAATGGCATCAATTATGCTTCAGCGTTTGGCCTGCAAGAGGGCACGAACCTGAAAGGACAAGATTATTCGTGGCTAGGTAAGTGACAAGCAGGCTTCACAGGATATCGTGATTAAACGGTCTTAGGTAGCATCTTCTACTTTGGGTATCTGGCAGGTCAGTATCCAGCAGGCTACTTACTGCAACGGCTGCCTATGGCCAAGTTTCTCGGTTGTTGCACGCTCGGTAAGGTACACCCCTTGCGATTTAGCACAGGCCTTGACCAAGTCAGGTTGGGGGATCATTCTCATGACTACACCGGCATGTCACAGCTTTGCTGGCATGGCTAGGAATCGGTTCCTACTTGGTTTACTTGAGGCAACTGTCAACCCTGGCTTCGTACTGATTATGAGTATGTGGTACACTTCCACCGAGCAACCTCTTCGACTCGGAATGTACTACTGCACCAATGGCATCGCAACCATGTTTGGCGGTCTCATTGGCTATGCAGTGGGTCATATCAGGACCGGACTACCCCGCTGGATGTATGTCTTTCTGATATTCGGATCTATCAGCACGTTGATGGGCATCGTTATCTTGCTTTTTCTTCCAGATCTGCCGACCACAGCCAAATTTCTTACTGAACGACAACGCGGCATCGCTGTTGAACGAGTCTCTGGGAATAGACAAGGAGTCAAGAACAAGCATTTCAAAGTCTACCAAGCGTGGCAGACGCTGTATGATCCCAAGACATGGATTCTGTTCGTTATGGCGACTGGCGCACAGATACCAAATTCCGCTCTAACGACAGTGAGTTGTCCTTCGTGAGGCCAAATCTGCACGAAACTGACGTTGTTCAGTTCAGCTCGATGATCATCAAATCTTTTGGTGTCGACACGCTCGGGACCCAATACCTCCAAATTCCAGGTGGTGCCGTGCAGTTCGTCTCCCTTCTTGTCGGGAGCTATATCTGCACACACTGGCCCAACAGTCGGTGTATCACCATGACCGTCGCGAATGTCATCTGCATAATCGGTGCCAGCCTTTTGGTCACTCTACCAAGCAATAATAAATGGGGTCGACTTGTTGCGCTGTGGATGTGCTACTTCCAAGGCCTTGGGTTTAGCATGAGCTTGACCATCGTCTCTAGCAACATTGCTGGATACACCAAGAAGCAGCTTACTGGAGCATTCTTATTCACGGGTTATTGTGTGGGCAACATCATTGGGCCGCAGACGTTCAAGAGTAGTGAAGCGCCCGGCTACAAGTCCGCATACATTGCGTGAGTCCAGGCTGTTTAACAAAAGTCTTAGTCTATTGCTAATTTTCAACTGCAGAATGCTTGTTGGATACAGTGTGAAGCTCGTTGCCGTTCTTGTGCTTTTTGTCTACATGTGGTCAGTCAACAAGAAGCGTGATAGGGAATCTACGAGCGGTGTTCAACTTACAGACGAAGAGATGAAGGCAGCAATTGAAGCGGGAATGCATGATGTCACCGAGATTGATAATAAGGGTTTCCGATATATTCTATAGGAACTGCAAGCGTTACATCAATGTCAATAATGCAAGTGTGTGAGCTTGTAGCCAGCTTCTGTAGGCGCGTATGGTTGCACTCCACGTGTCCGCCATCTGAAGTGTGTTCCTGGCTGGTGTACTAAATCCAACGTCCGCGGATGGCAAGGCTGGCATTCAAGGACCCAGAGACAGCCTTCTCAGTGGCCGACGCAATGTATGACTCGCAAGGTGTCCTTCTTTAATCTGTATGTAACGAGAATAGAGAATACTGGAGAAACGTCTCCATTGGACTTGTCCGAGTGCATTGGCACCAGCACAAGCACGAGGCACTGCACACCTCCCGGGTGCCGTAGCACCAGCCCCAGCTTGCATGCAATTGCGCCTCGCCGCACAGGACTCCACACAGTAGCACCGGCCCGAAGCCCGCGAGAGGTATACGTTTGCAAATGGGTCGACGAAGGATGCAGGCAGTGCTGCAAGCGGGACCGCAGCAACACAGCCGCTGAACTCGGCCCCACATTTCCAGCCTCGTCCGCGACGTCGCGCTAGCTTACACCACGACCACTCACGACACCAGCATGCCGGCGCCCGAGCGTCTTGAGATAGTGGAGCAGGACGAGGCCGGCGTTGTAGTCTCGACGTACATCGCGTCGGGGAATTCGCGTGTTGATGTTGTCGTATGTAATTGCGTGTGCAGGCAGACGCAGTTGACCGCTCAAAGGCTAATATGTTTAGCTGCCGCAAGAGTCGAAGGGTTATGCTCAGCAGTTGCTTGATGTGTTTCTCCCAGCGGGGTATCCGCAGAGTGTGACAGAGGATTACATTCAGTGTGCCTACCTAATCAATGCGTGCCATCTCCAAGCTAACTCGTCCATAGTTACCAAATCTACGTTCGTTCACAGCCTATATTTGACTTATCGCCTATCTAATACACCCCAGGACTCTCTCCAAGCCTTCTCATCCTCCATAGCCGGGCTGCTCGCCTCCCGCGCCGTCCTCGAGGGCGTCGGCGTTGGCGACTCAACCGCATCCCCCACCAACGCACTGCTCCTCTCCATCCTGCAAGACTCCATGGGCCGCATCGCCACGATTCTCTTCGCGCACCGGCTGGGCACCTCGCTCGAGCCCGAGTGCAAGATGTACCGCCTGGCCGCCGACATCTTCAACGACTCCGCCATGGTGCTGGACTGCCTGTCGCCCGCGTTCCCCAAGCCCGCGCGCGTCGCCGTGCTCGGCTTCTCGAGCTGCTTGAGGTCGCTCTGTGGGGTGTGCGCGGGCAGTGCGAAGGCGAGCTTGAGCGCGCATTTTGCAAAGAGGGGGAATCTGGGCGAGTTGAATGCGAAGGACTCGAGTCAGGAGACGGTGATTAGTCTGCTGGGGATGCTGGCGGGGAGTGTGGTGGTCAGCTGGGTGACGACGCCGGCGGCGACGTGGGCGACGCTTATCGCGCTGCTGTCAGTGCACTTGGCGACGAACTATGCTGCGGTGAAGGCTGTCAGTATGACGACGCTGAATAGGCAGCGCGCGAACATCGTCTTCAGTCATCTCCTGTGCGCTGATGCGGAGCCGCGAGTGCTTAGTCCAAAGGAGGTTTCCGCGCAAGAACGGGTGTTTGAGAGAGATGGCGTGTTGAAATGCATTGGCAAAAAAGACGGCGTTCTTCGAGCCAATGGCGAGATGTTGAGAGACACGAACGATATTGTGGGTTTTTGCAAGATCGGCGTCAGCATGCAAACATTGTTGAGCCGCATCAACACATCCAAGCGCACAGAGTCTGGGGCCTTCGACGCGCTACCCGTCAAGATCGCCGAGCTGTTAGATATCTTCGCCAGTGAAGGATACATCTTGTGGCTGCCTGACACCGTAGGCACAGACGCACGCAGGAGGGAAGCCCTGATAGTGCTGAAGAAGGACTGCACTGCGCTGGATCAGCTCAAAGCATGGATGCACGCATGGATGGTTTCGCAACAGCACGCGATGAGTCCTTTGCTTGCCGTCACTCGTCCGGCCCACCAAAACAACGCACGACCACGACTTCGAGAGCTTGAGTCATCGCTCTTGATGGTGCGAGAAGCGTTTAAACTGTATGCCCCAGCACTGAGAAGGGCAGGTTGGAATCTGGACTCTGCGGCGCTGGAGACCCGCGCAGGAGTCCGTGCAGTCATCGATCGAAAGGGTGATCCCTTCGATCAGTGAGCCATCAGGTCACACATCACCTTGCAGTTGCACTGAGTCGTGGTCGGCAGCTCGCCGCCAACCAGAGTTTTGGACTACAGTAGGATGGCCTGTCCTCCCCGTTGGAACCCCGCACTGCAGCAGCCTTCATCTCTGGGATTCGGGAGATTCCTCAAAGCAATATGTGCTAAAGAAAGGTAGCATGGATTTCTTGTCGATCAACGCGGAGCTCAGACACGCACTCAGCAGTGCGGAGACAGTCTGACAGCTTTGACGCGTGTGCGTCTGAGCGGCTTACTGAGCTCAGACGCATCCTGACACAGGCGTGGGGAGGGTTTGGGAAGTATGCCGGGAAGTGGCTGCAGCGGCGACGCGGGCGAGTGTGGTTGAAACGGGAAAGATGCGGTGCGGGTGTACTTGGCTGCCTCAGGATTCCAAAACCTTTTCGTGTGCACAGTAAACAGCAGTTTCGCACAGCCGTGGTCGTTTACCGTGGAATTCAGCAGATCACACCACACGTCATGTGGGCACTTGTTGAATGGACTTGGGCCATCTGCTGCACCGTCCGGCACGACGTCAACGCGGCCCAAACGAGCCACATGGACTCAGACAGCAAGAGCGAATTCCTTGCTGACTCTGAATGTGTCCACAGTCAGTCATCTGACCGAAGTGAGTTTTTGTCGGTAAGCATCCGAAACTGGCATTCGTGCCTCAGACTGTCAAGGCCCACCTGTCACGTTTCACGTTTGGTGACATTTCTGGGCGGATTATGTCAAAGCTCGATCTGGAATGATACCGCCGGCAAAATGTATGTTATGGCAACGATGAGGACTAGTGTGTGACTACGGTAGCATGATGCACGAGACCGACTATTGCCTTTCTTGAGAGAAGCGACAGGGTGTATGAACTACACTGTGCATTCGTGGGGCATCGCAAGGCTTCGCGAAGCTCACGATGCCAAGCGATCTTCGCATCTTCGCCTGAGATCGCGAACGCGGGATGCGGCTGGCCCCAGAGGCGGTGACGGGTGAAGCACAGGACTTACTCAGGAGCCCACCAGCTGCGTCATGACTTGAGGCACTGAGCGCGTGTTGGCGATGGAATTTTTTTCTGGCACGATTTTGCTGATGGCGCGTGCTGAAACCAGGCGCTTACACATACGAGCAATGTATCAGGCCACGATACAAGCAAACGCCCTCTGCTTCTAGAAGGTCTTCGCGGCCAGGCTACCGAGGCAGTCGGAGAGCACGACCCGAAGTGCATCCGCAGAGTTTTGGAGAGGATCTCAACACGTTGCTACGCGACAAACGGTGGAAATGAAGTGGGAACCGTTGCGCCCAAATCATGCGCGAAACAGGAGATTCAAGCGGAAGAGATCGACCGCGGCAGACTGGTGGTAGTACTAACAGCTTGTGGTAACCTTCTAGAAATCTAGAATGCTTCTGGAAAAACTCGACGCGCGCGGCCGATGTCTGCCGGGAACAAACAACTAACAACGTACCAGTGAGGGCGAACACGGCAGGTGAAACGTCAGCGCAGCTCGGGTACTTTTACGGGCACGACTCAGCAGCGAGACGCTGAGGCACGCAGCATTCTTAGGCGCGGTGGGCTGGCGTGTGTCTGGAGTGGAGCATACACAGTGCAGGCGGTTGACGCAGGTGTGCTGAGACTTGGCCCAAAGAGTTGAACTTTTTTGGGTGCGTGCCATGGCGGGCATGGTGGGGCGGGTGGATCTACATGAGGATGCGGCAGGAATAGATTACGGTAATCAAATGTCTCGAGGGGCGGGCAGAGATTGGAGGATGCGCTGATTGCCCCCAGCAGTAGGGCCAATGCCAAGGCCTGTGGCCGTGCGATCCCCATCTGTGGGCAGAGGATGCAACGAGTGGCCAGTCAGGGCCGGGGCAGCATGAGACCAGGCCGAAGCGAGCGCTGGCGTCATTCTGTCCGAGCATCTGGGTAGCATATTGCCGAGCAAGGCGGCCATCCGCGGGCTGAGGGCGCGCTGCTTGCTGCGGCGGTGGTGCTGTGGTTGCATGATTCACGACGAGGCCGTTGAGGTGACGGGAGGTGTCGTGTCGCACCGGCGGACAAAGAAACGCTGGCACGGCCTTTGTGTGCTTTGTGGCGGAACGGCTTAGCGAGCGACGCAGCGCGTTGGGACTGGCGGGCGGTCGTTTGCGGCGCGGTGGAGAGCCAGCGCCTGGGTCAGCCGGGCTGCTGGGACTGAGGTCGCAACGCACAAAAGCGCGCACGGGGGCTCAATGGCTATATACATAGGACAGGTCAATGGAGTCTGCTGCTGCGGACGGGCAGACGTGCTCATGGACGCTCGGCATGCCGATTAGGGAGAGTCAGCGCGGGCGGCGGCCGGGGCGCCAAGGCGTAATCTTTCGAGAAGGGCCGAGTGAGGGCCGGGGTCGGGGCGAGAGCGGGCGTGCAACTGAGGTGGAGAGAAGACCGAGCTGGGGCACGCCGCAGTGCGACGGCGTGCAGCTGCGGGCGCTGGGCCTGAGAATGCTGCGCTGCAGTGGCTCGTCGCCGCACCCCGGCACGGCAGAGCAGAGCACCTGGCGCGCACAGCTGGCACCTCTACCACAGCACAGCTGGCGGGGGCCGCGCGAAACGGCGGCCGGGCAGCTCGCGGCGCGCTGGGGCGCTCTCTGTAACAGCGACTGTGATGGCTCTGTCTGGCTGAGGTGGCGAACGAGCGCGGCCGGCAGGGGTTCCTTCCAGAAGACGCGCGCAGCGGCCAATCACAGCGCGCGCGGGCGCGCTAGGGCGCCGCTAGAAGCATCAGCGCCTGCCGCTTTTGCGCTGGCCGCCTGCAGCGGGCTGCAGCCATCGCACCCATCGCCCTCTGACATCGAGGCTACCCACCTTTGCTCAAGCTTCGCCAACCGCACCGAACATGCTCCACCCGGTGGGGCCTGGCTGGTGCTGACCTGCGCGCCCGCCTGCCCAGGGCGTGCTAGGCCTGCTAGCCTGCTGGTCGTGCTAGCACTGCTTCCGCCCTCTCCTCATAACCACCGCTGAGCCGCACCACCGCAGCGTCTGTCTCGAATCCTGACGGCATACTGAACCACGTCTCACGCCCTGCCCGCCCGCGTCACCCCGTCACCCCGTCACCCCGTCACCCCGTCACCCGGCCACGACACCACCGCCGCTCTCTGTCTGCCCACGCACTGCAGCCAGCCCAGCGCACTCCAGTCGTCTCGCCCTCGCCCGTCCGCTGCCGTCCAACCCGCTGCACCGCCCTAGACCTGTGCGACCACCCCCGCCGCCTGCAGCCGCCGTGTCGCCTTCGAGAAGCACCTGCACCGCCAGCAAACACGCCCGGCCCACCGCTGCGCTCACCTGCGCGACTCTGCCCGCGCCCAGCCGCCCGCGCTCTCGCCTCGCTGCACCACCGCCCACGGCTCGATGCTACCGCCTGCGGAGCAGTAGACCCACCCACGCTTCTCCCGCTGCCACCAGGTTCGTTCCGAACCTCGTGCCCTGCCGTCAAGCTGGCGCAGTCTATACGAACCCTTCCCTGTCCCTGTGAGAGCCTGGAAGAGCAGAGCAAAAAGACGGCACGCCGTGTCTACACGCACTTCTGGAGGACCGTGATGATCTCACGGCGACCCGAGCCCACTGCACTGTCCATCCGCACCAATTCCACCATCTCATCTCCTGCCTCGTCGCTCGACGACTCCGACGGCGAGGACTTCAAGATGGCCCTCTCCGACGGCCAGAAGACGCCATTGACCGTCTCCATCCCCAAGAACATCCCCAGCCCCCACAGCCGCAAGCCCAACCTAGCCGAGATCCTCGCCAACAACGCACCGCCGCCCTACACATTATCCTCCTTCATGGCCTTTCTGTCGCAGAACCACTGCCTGGAGAACCTGGAGTTCACCATGGACGCATCCAGGTACCGCAAGCACTACTCCAAAATGGTCAACCGCCACCCAGGGACACCCATTTCCCCGCTGTCCGACGAGTGTGCGTACGTCCTCATGCTCTGGCGCCGCTTGATTGACGCCTACATCCGGGAATCTGGCCCCCGCGAGGTATGTCCTGTCACTCCACCTCACTGCCACACATGCTAACCAACACAGGTCAATCTCCCTGCTGAGGTCCGCGACAACTTGCTTCTTCTGTCTGAGTCATACGTGCCCCCTCACCCTTCGACACTCGACGAGGCTGTCGCCAAAATCTACGAGCTCATGGAAGAGGGCGTGCTGCTGTCCTTCCTGAACTCTGTCAGCCCCCAGAGTGCGCACCCAAGCATCATGAGCCACGAGAGCTACAACGCCAGCGTTGCACGCGCCTCGACACGCAGCTATGACGAGCGCGGCGCTCTCCCACACAAGCCGTCGCACGTCCCTGCCCACCAGCGTGCATCAGCACCGTCCTCCCTCACCGCTGGCTTCATGCATTCGCGTCCCTTCTCTCACTCCCGGTTCCACTCGCACCCCACTTCATCCGGTATCCCTGCAACCCGCGTCACGTCTGGCTACACCAGCGGTAGCGACGCCATGACCGATGACACAGGGAGCGCAAGCCCATCGATGAGCGACCCTCTTACCCCGCCAGGAACACCACCCATGAGTGACTACCCCATGGTCGACTCGGCTCACATCTACGGCGAGAACGGAAGTGCCAGCGGCACTCCCAGCCCCCGCACAAGCCGCGGGGAGCACAACGGCATTGGCGCCGCCACCAGAGACAGCTGGAAGCGCGTCAGCAGCAAGCTTTGGCCGAAGAAGAAGAGCGGTGGCCAGCTGCGAGAGGATGAGCACGCCGTTGTCGATTCGCCAGGGGGCTTCATCTAAGCCGCACCTCAACCACACCCGAGGACACGAACATTTCACATTTCCACGTTAAAAGCGATCACGGTTACGAACATGCGATTTCAGCGACCTGCATACACAGCATTTGGGCTGCATACACTCGGCGTTTCGATTAGCCTACAGCGAGGCGAACAGGCGTATACCACAGCCACGACCGGCGTTGTCGTGGCTTTCTAGACATTTTTGGCGTTTGCAAAATTACGGCTGAGGAGAAGAGCTGGATAGGCGTTCTTGCACTCATCAGTCTTGGCACATGATGACACGAATTGGCGATGCGACTGTATCAATATTTTCTATTTCAATCGGGGTCTCCTGATGGAGTTGTTTACGAGACGGAGGCTTGGAGTAGATACCACGGCGCAGAAAGCGCGAAGCAAATGAAGCATCTGGCGAGTGCCACAACCCAATGTCGTCACTGCTGTCAAAATGTGACACCTAACAGTGCAAGCAAAACGACCATGCTCAACAGCGACTCAGGCCTCTCTAGCACGCAATGCAATTTCCAGAGCACGGCGGCCGGTAATCCTACGGCCGGCACTCCCAGAACTGTCTCCACGATAAGGTACTACGGCACGCTGCCAACCCGTCACGCGCACGATTCGGTCTGTCGCTGTCATGGAGTCCCCTCCCCGTGTTGTGCCCAAGCACGAATCATCTGCCCCATACATTATGACTTTTAGGGGCCAGCAATACAGGAGAGCGGCCGACGTAGCACCGTGGTGCTCGGTCTGGAACTCCAAACGGGGACGGAGAAGGGAGGCACTCTGGTAGCTGGATGGTAGGAGCGTGTGATAAGAGAAACCATACGGATATTGACATGGAGATGAGAAACCGGAGCAAAGATCTGAGTTTTCGAAACGCCTCCCGCTTCAGTTCGCGGATACGCCGGTGTTCAGACCGCTGTGCACTACCTACCCGTAGCATGAACCTTGACATCGGCCTCGCTCTTACTTTGCGACGAGCAGACCCAACCGCTCGGCCAAAGACACGTACGATACCAAGCTGTCAGGTCAAGGCGCGTTGACATTGGGCTCCTGAGCAGCAGACCTGCGCCGTCGATCGTCCAATGCTCCGAACTGGCCCGTGCCAATTGACAGCTCCGCGGTCGCCATATGGCATCCCCGGATTTCAAGCTGCGTCCTGGGTTCGGCGTCGCTCTTGGGTCCAACGTGCGCTCTGAGGCTGTGGGCTTGGTCTTGACAAGCCAGCAGGGCCGATCTCCCACGGGTTGTGCTGCGTGCGCCCTGTCCTGCGTTTAGGTATACGTTTAGGTATACGGACTTAAGAAACAGGACCCGAAAGTCTCTTGCTGCCTGACAAAGGTCAAGACGGTGTGCACACGGGTACGGTGACGAGGTACTGTTCAGAAGGTACTGACGGGCCGAAGCAGGGACCAGCACACCGCGGCACTTGTTTCCAAACGCAGTGTGTTTGGGTGCACAGGAACGCATGTCGGCCTGCAAAGTTTACAACACCCGTTTCGCCAACGCGTGGTCATGCCTCTCGACGTCATGATGCTGCCTACAAGACAGATACTAGATAGTCACCTTCACGCTTGCTGTCTCACCAAGCTTTGATCACCCTCTCGCGCCTGCGCCGCTTTACCCCAATTCTCTACACTTTCCCCAATCCTTCGCTGCTAATCCCTACTGTACTCCCCCAGCATCTGAGTACATGATATGAGGTACCGTCCAATCGCACTCCGCAGCAATCCTATTGGCAGCGGCAAGCACCGCACGGCATCCACCGTAGCATGTTCGACTGAAATCAGGGCTCAGTGCGCGTAACACTGCCACACGTGCGGGCGTATGTACCATCAGGTGCTCCAACCAGAGCTGGACAGATCAACTTCCGCATCCGGCCGCTCGTCCATCAGACGGGAACACACACACAGCTCAGACGTACCCACTGGCGGAGGCATGTCCGCCAGACAGGCCCGATTGAAGTCTTTGTATGGGTGTGCGGTTGGCAGTCAACATTTTTTCTCGGCGGTTGAGGCATTTGACACCAAAAAAAAGTAGACGGCGGCGGGGCCTAAATCGCAGCAAGCAGGTCCCGCGACCCAACATCCGCATGTGCACATTTGTAGATCGTAGATCCCACTATCTCGATAGATGGGCGGCGGCGCCCGTGCGCGCGACAGTCGGAGAAATCGACTCGTAGCAGTCGACTCACACGCGTCGAGTGGACGGATTGACTCGTAAGCGAAAGAGGCATTTTGCGCGCTGGACGTGTCTGCACGCTTCGGGCATTCCAACCCAGTTTCTCCTCCGCAAGTGGAGCGTAGTGCAGATCGGCCCTCAAAGCATACCGAAGCGCAATATTGAAAGGTACCGGAGAGCCTCACTCGGCGACTCGCCCGGTATGAGATCGAGATCGTAGAATGCCTTAGCACTTTCCGATCTGCACGTGAGAAGCCGTGCTGTGCGGCGCGGTGCTGCGCAGCGCTCGTGCGTGCCTACATGCCACTACCGTCTAATACAGTTCCAGTACAATAGGTGCGTACGGTACAGTACATACATACAGTAACTTCATACCGCAGAGCAGGCACCATCCCCGTACTCACGTTCCATGTGCTGCAGAATGACGCAGCAGTCCGCCACTCCCTCGCAGGCCCCCCAGCGACGCTTCCAAATTCTTCGAGAAGCCCGTTCGCCGCGCCACAGCCCGCCGTGCCTAGCCGGGACGTCCCCCTCTGATCGCCGCACAGCCACTCCTTTGTTGGAGAAGTGTTGCGAGCCCTGCTGAATGCTTATTCCCTGCGCTAATCGCTGCCGTGGGATGCAACAATGTGTCTTCGCACAGGCAGATCGGCAGACTGCAAGGAAAGGAATGGAGGGGCGGTATGTAAGTACTCGCCGTGACGGCTGTGGGGCATGTGGTGCTGTCGCTGCTGGGGAGTGGGTGAGTATGGACGAGGAACAGGTGTGACGCGGTTGGGTGTCAACGGCTGGAGTGCGAGTAGACACTATAGGGCCCATAGACACTAGACAGGTACTGTGGATACGTCTCCCAACTGCTACTGCCGTGCCGACTTAGAGTTTTGGATGCCCGTTGGAGACTTCGTAGATCGGATCTCAGTGCACGCTCAAGTCCAATCCCTACCCCACCCTCCCAACCTTCCTCCGCGCTCCACGCACCCAGTGACCGCTCTGTCTTACCTTGCACTCTGTTGCGTTGCCCTGCGCCACTACGTACGTCGTGCAAAAGCAGCGACGCAATCAGCTCTGCGGGGTAGCGGGACGACGCGATTGGGCGCGCTAGCGTGCGGAGATATGGTGCGAGAGAGGGCGTGTGGTGTGCGACGTGATGTGCATGTGCGGTGTGGGTGGCGACAGAATCAGGGGATAGCACGATTGGCAGAGGATGCGTGGTTGAGGGGGTGAGGCGGGCTTACGCGGAGCTTGGTTTGACGTCGGTGGTTGCGTGAGGTGTTGCTTGTGACAAGGCTGTGCGTGATGTGCTTGCTCTAGTTTTAGAAACAGACTAATGGTGTTTTGCTTGTGACGCTCTGTGGGTATCATTTCAGACTACGGTGCATGTACATGTCTCCTCCATGCCCCCAATCTATCTCGATCAACGACGGAAAATAAGCCGGGTGTTTGCTGATAGTCGGCTTGGCTACTATGGGGACTATCGACCTGCGAAGTGCCCGGTAGTAGCCATACGTGGTAAGCAAGCCGGGCCCCGATGAACCAAGTGCGGAGACATGTCGAGATCGGAGGGCGGACAGAGATCATACGCATAGACCAAACCGTTCCGTCATTCCGTCATAGATAAGCGGTGTTCAAACGGGCGCTATGCAGCTTGCAGTGGACGGGAGGCCGTGCGAACCCAGCAGAGCTGAACACCACTGGTGACAGGAAGATTACGGTCAGAGAACCAGTCCTGGGCATCGACGCACGCCTTCAGGAGGTTGTTGATGTGCTAACGCCAAGGGGATGGATCCGAATGACTGGCGACTCTCCAAAGGACCCAAGGCTTCGCGGCAGCGGGCGACCTGGCTGAATACATATCCTTCGTTAGCTGCATATGTCGCAGAAGCGTTGCGCAGGGGCACGGCACGGCCAGCATGGGAGCGGCCGTCCGATACCTCCACGTCGCTTAAGCCAAGAACGTATTTCCTGCGATCGGGCTGGTCCACTTGCCCTTCCTGGCTGCCTTCATCTCGGCGAACAGTGCTGGATTGATGCCCTTCTTCTTGCACTTCTTCAGTTCCTCCGGCGTCAACCCACTGATGTCATGCGAGCTCGCTGTCCAGGTACTACTTGACCGCGAGTTGCCTGTCGAGGGCGGGTACTGCGAAGGCGTGCCTGACGATATCGTGTTGGATGCACTTGACGAATTGGAGCGATACGATGTCTGGTCCACCGACACTGTCCGCTCTATGACAAGCCGCTCGCCCCCGTCAGTCCCGACTGAGTCCTTTCTCTTGGAAGGCTTCAGCTTCTGCAGGACCCCTCTGGATGAGTGATTCTCTGCAGTGCTTACGGGCGTCGTTGGGTGCATCGATGGTATGGAGGTTGTGCTTGCTGTGCGTAGCGACTCCAGCAACGAGGCAGGCTTCGGTGGCTCGTTCATCGGCGGTGGTCCCAGGTCCACGTCTGGTGTTATGGGATACTCAGATTCGAGAGTAAACATGGATGGGGAGGGTGTCTCATCGTCGAGAGCCTCGGAATCGGCCACGGAAGCTGTCGTCGTCACCGAGGCTATCGTGTCCAGGGAAGTCCGTCTGCGGAGACGAGGGTGGAGTCGCGGGTGGGCGGGCTTGTACGACACGAGGTTCATGGGGCGCCGACGGGGTGCTGGTTCTGGCGCTGGTTGTGCTGGTTCTGGCGCTGATTCGGGTGCTTGTTGAGGCGCTGATTCAGGTGCCGATCGAGGCGATTGCGAAGCAGACAGCTGCTCTCTGAAGGGATGAGAGTACCGGTAGCGGGGCGCTGGACGTGTTGGTGCTGGTGTTGGCGCTGATGTTGGTGCTGTTGGTGCTGATGTAGGTGCTGTTGGTGCTGATGTAGGTGCTGTTGTTGGCGCTGTTGTTGGCGCTGGCGCTGGCGCTGGCGCAGGTCCTGATATCGAAGCTGCTGGCCCATCTGCCGCAACCGGATGGGATCGCAATGGATTCACATGTGACGGACGGCGAGGCGGTGGCTCTCCTGGACTGGGAGGCGTTGGCGGTTCTTCACAGAAGTCCAGGCGTCTCCATGGCACGAGTGGCGGGATCTCCTCCTGATCACTGTAGACGTCTTCATCTTCGTCGTCGTCGCTGGTGTCGACCGGCCTGTTGTTTTGGATTTGAAGCTGCTCAAAGACCTGCTGTAGCTCATACGCCGCTCGCGGGGAGCGGCGAATGGGAGGCGGGTAATCGGCATAGTTCATGACGACGGCTGCGCTCCAGTCGATCGTAAGCTCACGCTGTGGAGAAACCGTCAAACAATGGCATTCAGATGAGTTTGGCCCACAGGGCCGCCGACCGCTATGACGAAATCAACGGCCAATTGACACGGCCCATCTGCTAGCGTGCCATTGATGGGTGCGGTTGGGGAGGGCGTCAACGGTTGACGTCCTGCACTGCAAGTGGCTGCAGCGCTGCAAGTGGCTGCTGCAATTCACTGGGGCCAGGGGTGCATTTTGCAGTAATGCAGCCTATCAGCGGGGCTGCAGCACGGCTGGCCCACGGCTGGCCCATGGTGGAGGCAGCGACAGCCACGGTTGGCCTGGGGCGAGGGACTGCGCTCCGACTGCCGTCTATTCGCTATTCGCCAATCTCCCCGCGGGTGGCTGCGCGAGCACAACGGCGTGTCACGTGACAGCGACGTTTGCGACAATGGCACAAGGCACCCAGCAGCGACAGAGGCTGCACCGACGACAGCGGACGGTCACGGGACTGACTGTGGGCTCTGCGCTGCAGCAGACAGGACACGGTTTCAGCGGGCAGGGCTGCGTTTCCGCGGGCGACTGGCTGCGACTGGCTGCGACTGGCTGCGACTGGCTGCGACTGGCTGCGACTGGCTGCGACTGGCGTGACTGGCCCGGCCCATGTCAGGAACGCCGCGGACTAGCGCAAGGTACGCTGGCACGCTGGCACGCTGGCACGCTGGCACGCTGGCCCTCGACGACACGGCGCCTCACGCCGACGTCGCCCCCGACATGTCTGCCCGCCGCTCGCCATGAGCAACGACGCGCCCGTCCCGATCCCGGACGACGAGGTGGTCGCCCTCGCAAAGGCGGCCTTCAGCCACTCGCGCCAGGACATCAGCCAGCGCGGCCCCGACGCCCCGCGCGAGGTGCAGCAGCAGCACACGGGCATCACCATCGACCTGGGCCACAAGAACATCGCGCGCCTGCCCGACGAGGTCGTCGATGTCATCTGCCAGGAGATCGAGAGGTGCGCCGCCCGCCCCCGCCGCCGCCCTGTCCGCCGCTGACCCGCCAGGCTCGCCCTCTCGCACAACCTGCTGCAGACGCTGCCGTCGCGCCTGATCGAGTGCCGCCGCCTGCGCTACCTCAACGTGCGCTACAATGCCATGCGCGAGATCCCCAGCGCCGTCCGTCCCCGCCCGCCCCGCTAGTCCGCCCGCCGCTGCTGACAGCCGCAGATTCTCGACATGACCTCGCTGGAGATCCTCGACGTCAGCCGCAACAAGATCCGCGCCGTCCCGCCGCAGATTGTCAACCTGACCTCGCTCAAGGTGCTGGCCATTGCCAAGAACAAGATCGAGGAGCTGCCCGTGTCGCTGGGCGAGATGAACACGCTGCAGGTCCTCAAGCTCGACAGCAACCCGCTGACCTTCCCGCCGCCCGACGTCTGCACCATCCGCGACAACGCGCCCTCGCCGTCCAACGAGAACGAGCGCGATGCCGTCATCGCCACCCAGGTCAAGAAGTTCATGCGCCAGCAGGCCTCGAAGCTGCGCCAGCGCGCCGAGCTGGACCGTCTGCGCGTCGAGTCCTCCAGCGACGAGAGCTGGACCGAGAGCAACCCCGAGACGCCCCGCCCCAACAAGCGAGCTGCCGGCGCCCGCTTTCCCGTGCGGCCCAGCGTCAGCACCCTCGATGGTTTCGCAGACGGCCGAGCAGACTCCCCCGGTCTCGCCGGCCCCCTTGTCCCCGGTGCTCCCCCCATCCCCAGCCGATCGCACTTCCGTGTGTCCTCGCAGACCAGCAACAACGGCAGCAAAATTCGGCCTCCGATCTCGCCCTTGGTCTTGACAAACGGCCTGAATGAGCGCAACAGAAGCCAGAGCGAGGGCGCTGGCCCGTCGACTCACCGTCAGAAACGGATGGGCATCTACACCAACAAGCACCAGCCCTCGGAGCAGCTTGGCTCTGTCGACGAGCTGCGACGCACCAGCCATTTCCGCGGTTTCAGCCAGGGCATCGTCATTCCTTCCATCACAGCCAACGGTGTTTCTGGCCCTGCCACTGCCATTGGCTACGGGGACACAGGAACAGTCAGGTCGCTGGCGAATCGTCCGCTGTCTGACGTGCGAGAGCACAGGCGCGGATCACGTGCTCCTGACATCGTCGTCGAGGCCGCCAGAAACTTCCTTTATGCCATATCCCAGCTCCACGACTGCGTGTCTCACATGGTCCGTGCCATGAAACTGACGACGAGGCCAAAGGAGGCACTCCGCCGAAAAGAAGACTTCTATCGTCGCTTCTCGAGCGCATATCTCAACATCCGGGCGCTGAGCGATGTTCTCAACAAGTTCGGTAGACTTGTCGAAGAGGACGAGGAGGAGGCGCAGAGGCTCTCGAGGAGCGTATACATGTACGCTTTACGATGTCTGGAGTCGTTCATGTCCATCACTCTCTCCATTGCAGAGAATCGTGCGGAGATCACGCAAAATGCGAACCCACAGGTTCTGCGGACGTTTCTGTTTCTCCAACAGGGGAGTTTGATCGAAATGAGGAATGCTTGTTCGGTACTGGGGGCGCAATTCAAGGACACGCTTGAAAGCTCACGAAGACCAAGTGCAGTCGACGCACCCAGTACAGTACGCGCAAAACCACGAGTTCGACGGTTCCCAACATCGCCCCCGCAGCGAAGCCAATACCAAGTGCCGCCGCCAGTCATCTTGCACAGCAATGAGAACAGCCGGACAAACACAATGAACAGCATCAGCGCTGCTACGCCCAGATCAGGGGAGTCTTTCTCGACTCTAGCTACGACCATGACCCGGTCGAACACGATGAACAGCAGCTTTGACGAGTCTGACGAGGACGCGCAGTTTGACAAAGTCTACCAAAAGCTGAAGCACGCTAGCGAGAGCTGCAGAGCGGCCATCCCCCAAGCCACACGCCTGCTGAGAGAGCAATTCGACGTGTTGCGGCGGGACCTGGATAACGAACATCCTCGAATTAAAGCACTTGCTAGCCTCATTGATAAGAGCAACGAGGTTCAGCAGATGACGATTCCTCTTGCGAACCGCCTGTCGCAGATGCAGCTAAAGGACAGTTACACCCGCAACCAGACCGACTTCTGGCAACAGTGCATGGGTTTCATAAAGGTTTGTTTCCCCATCGTTTGTTTCATACAAAACACCACGCTTACATTTGTTTCAGGCTTGGGGTGAACTGGCCTCCGCGTACAAGCAGCAGGGCAAGGATCACAAGCTTCTGAGCTCTGAGCTGAAGCAGTTGTTGAAACCACTCCACATGACGGTCAAAGAAGCTAGCGCTGCCATCTACAGTTCTCCGTGGTCGCATCTAACGTCTAATAACCCTAACTCAATGGGCCCACCATCGCTGTCGTCCATCACATCACGCACGCAACCCCCGAGGTTCCAAAATCGACCAGGCCTAAGCGCTAGCGGGCATCCTTCCTACCTCAGCAACATCAACACCCAGGTCCCCATGGCGAACTCAAACTACTCGGCGCAACCCTACTCGACTGCAAGCCTACTTTCACAAGGGTCAGGCGGCTATGGCACCCCCGCGACGCCACTGAGTGCCGCTCTCGGCGCCGCAGCGCAAGCCACGGTGCCAAACACGCCCAAGTTCCCGCCCGGCCACGGATCTGGCACCCTCAACGTCTTTGAGCGAGCAGACAGGCTGCTGAGCCAAACATCACGGCGCATCTAGACACCCATCCTGAGTACATTCCCAGCTTCGGCACATTCATTCTTTACAGCGTCTGCATAGTGTTATCATCTGAGCCTTCTTTCCTACACAGTCTGCACATCTTAGCGACGGCGTTGTCCGGTTCCACTCGTTTGCATGGCATATCGGATTGCATATTGTATCAGGTGTTTGCGGTTATTGGGGTTATGGCATGGTTGGAGTCTCGGAAGACTATATGAAAGTATGTATATGTATGGCATGATCATCGGACGCATTTTGCACTGCTGCTACTGGAGACATGGGTGATGTGATTGATCATACGACTTGAGACACTTCATCTCCTATTCTATGACATGGCTCTGTCGAATGTCTACACAGCCCCGACCCGAACACGTTCAAGCACCACACCAGGTCCAGATTCAACAACTGCTACTAGACACCGCCATGATGAGGTGACGATGGACTACGAGACGTATCGTATGCCGGCTGCGGTGCAGTTAAAGAGTCATTCGGGGCACGCATGACCTCTGCTTGTCTGTCGCTCGCCGGCGCTGTGTGTGTCGACACCGTCTGAGAAAGCAGGACGTCACTTGCGATCTCCAGGTCCACTTCACTAGCCCCCAAGGGAGTCAAGGCTCGAGACGGAAGGTCCTCGTCTGGCACCGTATCAGCAGAGCACCGAAGCAGAGAGCGCCGGTCCATACAAGAAGACTGAGACTGAGCACGGCGACTCCGGAAGAGTACGCAGCCCAGAGAATCTCGATAGTGCAGTCCAGCGAGCGCGACGATGACACCAAGGACACTGATGATGCCGAAGCATATCTGCAGTGCTATCTCGGTGCCGTTGCTCGAGGATGTCATGGACTTGTGTCAATTGGGAGTGTTGAGTTCGAAAAGAGCGCTCTTGACCAGGGAAGTGCCAGCTGTCTGGAGAAAGGGTCTGATCACCGACGGCGCGATTGAATCACTGATTCTACCAAAGCTATGGTGAGGTATCTGATTACTTATACCTCTGCGCTAGATGACTTCCTATGCGTGTTGTGCTGGTATCTGACAGGCAACGGTCGAGAGACACAACCGTCCAGTAGGATGAAAAGTAACCCGCGACTACTGCACGTCACCACACGGTCTTGTCGAATCCTTTAAGACTCACGTAGCACGAAAAGCGTATTCCATGGGGTAGTCCGCCAAGCCGTTCTTTACCCCCTGGTTTGCTCGCATTCTTCACCGTTCAGACCCCTGCTGACGATATGCAGCTCCGCCTCTGTGAGGCGCGACAAGAGCTGAGATGATTGGTTGAGCCCTCTTTCGGAGTAATGCGCAGTTATCCAGGCTCCTGGATTCGTGGAACACCTATCAGGAGAGCCTCAGCCCTCCAACATCACCAGTGATCTCCCAAAGAGGCAAGGGCCCTGCATTTCGACGGGATGGTCTGGCGCCCGCTCTTCACCCGATACGTCTTCAAGCCACGGCGCTGGTGGCTTGCATTCATGGATGCCTTCCGGCGTTGCTTTGCACTCGTTGTCGTGCGGGGCGCTGATGATAAAAAATGTTAAACCTGGGCATGCAACAGGCCGAATCTGTATGTGTGCCAGCCGCGTGCCTTCCACGCTAAAATGCACGCGTGCATTTTAGCGTGGAAATAGTTATGTTGCACACCTTGAGTCCCGATGGTCCAGAAACATTTCAGGTATACTTGAAAAGATCATGGTATACTCGGGTTCAGAACTTTCACGAGTCACACGGTCCACATAAATTGTTCCCTGTCGATTCAGTTGAACAAGGAACTTGGATTTTTGACAACTTCTCCTTACGATTCACCAAGCATAAGGATATAGCGTGCTGTATACCCTTTGGTAAACAAATTCTCGACTGAAATTTACCAGCCTCAGCGAGCCAGTAAGCCTGGAAACGTGTTCAGGTGGAATGTTTTTCGAGCAAATTCACTGGACCTATCAACATCTGAGTTCTGGAAAATACTGGCCTATAACTAAAACTTGGGTCAGAGTCGCAAGACCGTGGTACTTGAAAGCAGCTGTTGGATACTCTGACGCACTGTCTTTACCACCATTTAGCAATCCTCACGCACTTGCAAGATGACACCTTAAACTCATTGGGTGTCTCAAATATGGTAATCAGCATCGTTGCGTTGGTAAAATACAATATTCGAGCACATCAGAATCTGGCGTGTTCCCGAGTCGATGCAGAACCTGGAGAAAGAGGTTTTGACCAAGGCATATAGATGAACAGGCGCCTCGGAAGAAGCATCAATACAGCGAGCTCCAGAGAGAAGACTGATACGTGCAGATTTAGGCGGGGTCGTCTGGGCATTTGATCAAGTTGCTTGAATGAATGACGCAACGACCGTGTCACTCGGCACCCACGGTGTTTGTATGAACCCCAACAGTTGTCAGAAATTGCCGATATATCTGGCAGTCCATGACACATCGACTGATACCACGTGGAATCATCTACGGATCCTCTTTCATGGTATTAGAGCCGCTCCACTGCTTTACGAGGACACATACAGGTAGAATTGCAAATTGGCCGACATGGTGGAGACAATTTTAGGCTCATGGCGATGCGATGCTCTAGTCTTCATTCACGGACTGTTGTCACTTGGGTGCTTACTAGGAACTCTTGGACCTGTAGACGACGTGAGTTTGATGAAACATGAGCTTTCACATGAGAAGCAAAAGCAAGGATTTGGTCGCTGAGACATTGAGTTTCTGCTGAGATTAAGGCTAGATCTGCTGTGAATGCAGAGAGATCCCGTCGTCCTTCTTTTACATGCGTAGTCCTACCTTGGTGTATCCGTCCTTTTGTCGAAGGGAACAGCGATCAACTGTTGTCGCAACCTTGCTTTCGCCACTTGCTAGACACGACACAACAACTCTTATTGATTCGACAGTGACGATTCCCATGAAGTCGGCTATTTCTGGGCTGAGTTGGACATCGATATGGCAGCGTCGTTGTCCAGTGGAGCAAGGTCGATACCGGCAGTGATCGATGGTTGGGTCGTATGGGTGGAAGGGTGTGCTAAAGGCAGAGCTGTAGGTGTGCGTCCGGGTGTAGAGCGGATCGAGAGATCGTACGATGGAGGCAGAGTAGTTATTCGTGAGGACTGGTCGGGCGGCTGGCTTGGAGTGTCACTCGCTGTAAGAGCATCGGTTTTGGGGTCGGCGACTGGAGTAGACTTAGCATTGCAATGGTAGACGTGAAGGGGATCAAGACAGACCTCGAACGTGGGTCAGGAACATTCGACGGAACAACACGCAGCCTAGAGAGTCTCGGTAGTGTAAACCGGCAAGCGTGAGCAATGTGCTGAGCACACCGACGATGCCGAAGACTAGTTGGAGAGTGTGCTCATAGGTGTCAGACATGATATGTCAGTGATCCAAAAAGAGAGAACTAATAATGTATAACGATAGTTGAGTAAGTACTAAGGTAGTTTGAGATACAAGGGCCCTTCTGCAAGGCTGTTGTTTGTAGCGCGAAATATGACTGAGCCAACATTGTGCCCAGGAGCAGGCATTGCGCTGATAATTGACTTCGAGCAGCCACGGAGAGTTGAAGCAGTCCATGAGTATTCATCACGGCAGCTCTATGATCTTTATATCGTTTATAAATTCATCAGACAATACACGCAAAGGCTGTCAACTCAGCCTACCTAATCAAAGCCACACCGGAGGCTGTGGAGTCATTTGGAGCAATCAAGCTGAAAGAGAGCGACAACCAAAGCAAATGACATGTACATCTGCAGGCTCAGCCTCCTAAAGGCAGATCCTGATCACTGGAAAACTATGTTCGTGCGAATCATTAGGCAATAATGCATTGTTGTATGCGAGTGTACCCAACAAGGCTGAGGCTGTGCTGCTGTGCGACTACAGAACATTCCATGCTATAGGCTAAGACTCCATCAGTGACGTGTGCGTCTGCAGGCTCAGCCTCTTCAAGGCAGATCCTGAGAGATGTTCGTGCAAACTATTACGCAATGATGTGTTGTCGTATGCGAATGTACCTAACAAGGCCGAGGCTGTGCTGCTGTGCGATTACAGAACATTCCATAAGCTGAGGCTGCGGTTGCTTGAGGATGACATGTAATTGTGTCAATTGAATAAATATATAGCACGTTCAGGTTCAGAACTTACAGGAATCATACAGTACAGTCCACGTATTGAATTAAGGCTAGCTTCTACCTCCAAAAAGGAATCCCAAACTAACCAACCAATAAACGTCCCACCGGCTCGAGACCGGTCGACGGATCATATACTTTGAAGTCGATACCTAGAATGGTATCGAGCCATGATGCGGTATTCCGCAACAGGTCCAGAGGGGCTGCTGGTATAGCCACGAGTCTCAAAGCTAAGGTCAAGCTTTGGGCTGAAAGCAGAGGCGCGGTGTCGCGCCGCTGGAACATCTGCTCAGGCTGAAGCCATTCGGCCAGCATCCTGCAGAATAACTCCCTGTCCACACGAGTAAGGTGTAGAGCAACCAGACTAGGCGGTAGCAAGTCGGTGCCGGTTATCAGAGCGCGATAATCTGAGTGATGGACTACCAGGTCCACGTCGATGCGTAAGCTCTTCAGCGTCGTGAGCTTGCTCAAGTCTTCAATCTGCTGAATACTCTCTGGCAGATCGAGCTGGTCTGCAAACCCAAGCTCGAATTCTTCCAGCCTGGGGCAGCTTTTGGTCAACAACGTGACGACCTGCTGACACCTAATTGTATGACTGAAGCGAAGCTTGCGAAGGACAAGTTTCGTGAGATTCGGTGCCACTTGGCCATCGAATTGGGTGCAGATGCAGGTACCATATGTGCCTACGTCGATAAACTCCATCTCGCGGAGTTGCTCACCGCCTACCATCGATATGGTGAGGTATTGGCATTGTTGTATTCTAACACTCCTCATGTTCGGAGTGATGGTAAGCAGGAGATGTTCATTTGCATTAAACTGCAAAGACTCGAGCTTCTCAAAGCGCTGTCTTGTGACATGGGGCGGGCGTATCAAGCGCCACGCGAAAGCCATGCTGTGGAATAAGATATCGAACTTCGTTCCGTACCCGTCACTGTCACTTCCAGCCTGGAAAGTGAGTGACCGAAGATTGATAGCCAGAGAGGCAATCAATGCGACCGAGCCTACTAGGTGGTCGTCGGTCAGAACGGCTCCCAGCAACGAGATCCGCCGCTCCGCCATAGCAGAGCGGGTTCCATATACGCTACCGACAGCAGTCCGTAGCGCAGGCAAGCATTCTTCTAACAGCTCGGTAGAAGTGCAGTTTGGGCGAGGCAAGACATGCCTAACCGTGTCCGGATGCAACGGTCGGTGCAATCCGGTGAACTTCACTGTCTTGATCAACGCCGCCAGATCTTGGCGGCGCAACTGTGTGACGACGAGCCAGCGAGCACTGTCCCGCTGGTTCGTGTAGAAGACGATGTCTTCGTACAGACGCGGTTCCGCGACTGAGTGGAAGACCTTGCAGGTCTTGGACAAAGTGAGAACTTCCTGCCGAGGCAGGAAGCCTGTGATGAGCAATTGTAGCTCGGTCGGCAGCGTGTGTAGCGGCATCGCTGCGGTTGAAGGTGTGGGGTGAGAGACCAGGCCCACGAAGCTGAGGAAATACGTATCTAGCCCTAAGCGAAAGCCACTGGATTGGGAAGGCGCGCCCCCACGTCCACTCTCACGTCGGGATGGGCATAATGCAAGCGTATTTGGACGTAAGAGTAGCTTGGTCTTGCCTGAGCGAGATCGACTTGAGTTACAGCGCAGGACATACTCCTGCCGTTGTGTGCGTTCACTGCATGCCAACAATATGTGTACCGTGTGGGAAGCTATCGGAGCAGATATCTGGAACTGGACAAAGGAAGGATCTCAACCAAAGGTCAACGTCTCGGACAGAAGATTCTCACAAGCAGATGGTGATTAACACAAGCAGACAATGATTCACACAAACAGCTTTTAATTAACTACAAGTTAAATAAAACCCAGCGGAGCGTTCCCTCCAACCGACGGAACGTCATGTTCAGCCGGTTCTTCTCTGACGAGGTCATCATCATCCTCCTCAACCGTGGAGCACGCTTGGTCCACGGCGTTACTGTAGTCGATGCGCAGCGCATCGAGCTTGTGTTGCCAGTCTGCTGCTTGATTGATGTTAGCGGATATTCAGGCTACAGTGAGAGAGCTTACGCGTATTTTTGGGGCCAGGAGGCCCTGCGCTGCTTGATACCATTTCTGAAGAGTGTTTTCAGCGGGTGTCAAAGTGTTGCGGGGTCAGAGCGAGGCCACGGCGCGATGATATGAAAGGGAGCTTGCGCCAAGACCCGCCACGTGGGCGGTGACGGCGAGGGCCAGGATCACGCCAACAGTTTGCACGCAATTGCAGATAATATCAAGCAGGTTTATATTGTCTATGGGAGAGTTACCGTACAGGCTGAGCATCCATGATAGCCACGAGTGCCTTCTCCAGCTTGTCAGACATGTCCTCGCTCATGCTGAGCCGAGTTTCTAAAGTAGCAATCGCCTCCTTCTGGCCGTCGATTAACTTCATGGTCTCATCAGAGAGCTTAAGGAAGTTCGCTATGAGCCCATTCTCCCCGTCCATAGCCATAACGTGGCTATAAACCTGATGACCGAGCCTCTCGTTGTCATCTAGTGCGCCCTCCAAGCAGCGCACGTCGGCGTTTGCATTTCGCAACACAACCAACATTTCACGAAGCCAGTGCTCACGCTGGGCTTTGAATTGGAGCATGACTGCATCGACTATCTTCTTCAGATGGTCCGCAAGCTCCTTGTAGTGCTGCTCATGATCAATATCTGGCCATGCGCCGATGCGAATGTCGAGCTTGCGACATAAGCGCTCGATTGGCCCTCGATAACTTCGAGATACCCGCCAAAAGCCCCATGCAGCAAGCTTCGACGTGCGCTCTTCGAGACCGTAATGGTCCGGAAGTTTCACGCCGAGTAGCCGAGCACCTTCTTCGAGGTTCTCGGACACTGCAGAAAGGACCTCTTCTGTAGAGGTCACCTTGTCAGCGAGCTCACGCTCCTTTTCTTTGAGCTGCTCGAGACCTTGCCTAAGAGTCTGTTCCCTCTCTGCGGCAGACTTACCATTCTGGACGCTGGAGTCTTTTCGCGTTGCGAGTGTTTTCTGGAACTCTTTCTTGAGTTCCTCCTCTTTTGTGATCATACTATGGTTATGATCGATGAAGCTCTCCATTTCTTGCTCTTGTAACTTTCTGTGAAGCTCGGCCTCCGCCTGGCGGCGTAGAGCATCCAGCGCAGCATTCTTGCTCGCCTCGGCTATCACTTCGACCTCGTAGAGAGCAGAGGTCTTGTCTTGGCTGTGATCGTATTCTAGACGTGTCTCCAAGTCCCGAAGCTTTGTGTCAAAGCCCCACTGCTGCTCACAAAGCAGTTTTTCCAGTCTCGCGTCGGACTGTTGACGGAGTGCATCCAGCGCAGCATTCTTGTCAGCTTCTGCGGCTTTTCTGGTGTCGCGAATGCAATCATTGCCTTCGTTCTCGAGGCGCATCTTCAATTTTTGAAGTGCTGTCTCATGCTCAGAATGCTGCTTCCCAAGCAATTTTAGCAGTCTGTTGTCAGACTGTTCAGACATGGAGTCTAGAGCAGTGATCTTGTCACTCTCTGCCATCTCTCGGAGACTCTCTATTGAAGTATTCTGCTCCTGGAATATCTTTTGCTTCTCAAGATCAAAAGAAGCATTTAGTCTTTGCTCTTGACCTTCCAAAGACTTTCGCATGTCATTGGCATGAGCTGTCTCGAGATCCGTTCGCAGATCTCGAAGCGCTTCCCACTGTTTCGCATCGTGGATGCGCTGTAGCTCCGACTCCTGTTTTCGGAGGGCCTCGGCTTTCTCATGGGCGACGGTGTCCTTCCGCGCCTGCTCTTGCTCCCGGGACCATATGGCCGCGGTGTCCTCTGACCTGGAAGTCTCTTGCATTGCAGACTTCCCGGCCTCGCGCAAGCTACGCCTGAGCTTGTTTTTCTCGTCTTGAAGATGCTCGACACGGTCGAGGCTCTCTTCAAGCTTCTTTCGAAGCTTTTCAAACTCCTCCTGTGATGCTTCAACGGGAGGCTTGTTGGTGGCGGCCTGTAGTTTGCCGCGCAGGTCTGAGATTGACCGGTTTGCAGTATCGAGCGCCTGCATGATGGTCCCATACTCTTCCCGAGTTGTCAAACGACTCTGTTCAGAGTCGTCGAGTCTGGCTTGAAGATCCGTGACTTGGTCTTCTAGTGCCTCTTTCTCGCCTCTCACTTTTCTTGTGACGGCATCTGCCATATCCCCTATCATTTCAGGGGCATTTGGAAGCCAGAGCTCGTTCAGAGCCTGGATTTTTGGATCGATCTCGTCGATCTCGTCGATGTCGTCGCGCTCTTGTCGCGCTCTTTCTCTGGCCGATTGGCCAGCGGTGGTACTTACTCTCGCAACGAGTTGCTGGGCATGCCATTGTCTGGTATACCTGTCGCTGTCGTCCATGATGACTATCCCGTGTTGGGTGGTGTGTCTGCGAAAGGTCTGCGCACAGAAGTGAGGTGACGCACACGCTAGCAGTGACCTACATCAGGAAGGAGCGTCAACGTACGGCTGACGTAGCTACGTTCAATGTGCAGTGAGTTCTATTCATTTGTATTACATCGATGACTACTGTTGCATGCACGGCGTCGCCGGCTGGCATGTGTATCTCCTCGACGGCTCGTTCGTGCGCATGCGCAAACCTCATGACCAGTGCATCCCTCTTGAACACTCTGTTGACCTACTCTTTCCAATGTGTTACTGTTGACTGCTACAGCACGCGAGTGACTGCTTGTTGGTATTCAGATTCTCTGTTCGAAAGCCTCCCAAGCGTCGCTTCAGTGTTTGATCAGCCTACATACGCAATCAAAGTGGCTACATTTGCTATAGGGATGCCACGATACATGATCATGCATCATAGCAGCTTCTTTGAGTGTATCGGGCGATGGTATGCCATGCCTACCTCGTTAGAGGGCTGGGTGTTGTGCTGATAGATGACAGTCACCACCTGTATGCGCAAGGTGCGGATGAGAGTCACATGTTCTGGGCAGCCACGAACAAGGCAGTCACTACAGTTGAGTTCAGCCGGTGCATCCTTCAAACCTCACCATCTATTCGTCATGGTGTCCATAAAACGCCGCAGGTTGGAAGACACAGCGTTTCCAACAGGGCGTAGTCCCGACGGGACCTGCTACTGACTACGGCTTAAGTAAGCAGGCAGTCCGTACTGAGGTTGTGAGCTGTAGTGTAGCCGTACAGTAGTAGGTTGTGTCACTGTATATGGTCTGTAGTACTAGGTTAGTAGTGGTAAAGGTTTAGGTTATGTAGAGTCTCTAATCACTTACTATAATATTTCTCCTACTTTCACTATATAAGATAATTAAATAAGTTATATTGTATATTACTATTTGTTGTAGAACTGTATAGCTAAAATAAGTATAGTCTGCTCTTAAAAAGAGTACTTTGTGATAATTTATATAGCTTATAGACGTATAACATGTACACTAGTGTTTTTGCCTTATATTTAAATCTTAGTTAGTACTTTGTTTTTGGTTTTTAGTCTGTGCGCAGCGTAATCAGCGTTTTAACAAAACACCTAACGCGTAGACTTAATAGTATAAGCACCTTACGCACAAGAAAGTATAGGATAGATCACCAATAAGTGAGTCAGGGGTTGACAATTTTGATGCTTTTATAAGTGTTAATTCACAGGCATCACCCCTTTAGTAAGCAGGTTATACCTAAATAGGAAACTACTATCTGTACTATGGCTACGGCACTGTCCAGCAACCCCTTCACCGTAACCTGTACTGTTGTAGTTGACTTTTTGGCCGTAGCGTAGCTGCAGCCGACCTCACGGGACGTAGTACGTCCCGTTGGAAACGCTGGGAAGACAACCGCTCACCAGGAGCATGCGAGGAGAACACAGTCTCTCTCGACCCTCTGAGTCTCTCGGAGGAGGCCGAAACATTGCGACAAACTGCTCGCATGAGACCCGGGCACTCTGAAAATCTCCAACCTTGGACAGACAGTTCTGTCGGCATTGGCAATCTGTACCCACAGATTGACAAGACATTGCATGACCGAAGCTCACTGGTCATGAATAGGAGCTCATCCCTACAACATACGCAGCAATCGCTCGAAGAAACTAAAAGTATCTTCAGCAGAGACTTTTCTCGCAAGAGAAATGTTCTGGAACGCGCAGGAGGGCATCTTGTTGCGTTGGAATGGCCTGTCGACACACATGTCGAAGTCCGCCCCTCAATCGAGGACCATCAAACTCAGCCCAGATTTGGTGCTCGAGCATTCGAGAACAGCCTCGAACACTACGAGGGAAGGCCCGAAGCGGCTCCGCATTCCAGGAGATCGCATCTGAACCAAAGCGGTTTCGATGAGAGTCCGACCAGTCAGGACGGACAACGTGGAAAGCAATTTCTTGCTGTCGACGAAAGAAACGACTCCTCTGGAGGACAGGACCAGATGGACTACAACTATGGTTTCGAAAGCCATCGCACTGCCGAGACTGGGCCCTCAGATGCAGCTTTGGACTTTGTTACGACTGGCAGAGATGCCTTCAGTGGTAACGATCGCCGGCACAGCTATGGTCTCCAGAGCAGGCCAGGCCGGACGATTCGGAGTGTCACAAAGCAAGTGACACCGCCTGGGTCGAACGAGACCCCTTCGGACGTTTTCGAAGAGCGATATGGCATACAGGATGGAATCTTGTCTGGAAACCACACCGAGCAGCCAGCTGCTGTGGATAACTTGGTTGAAGAGTCTCGGGCAGACTCGATCAGTGCTGCAAATATTGGCAGGCATCGACGCCTGCCTCCGCAGAAGTTGATACCTGGTACACGAGATGCGGGCGGCGAGACGTGGGTGTCGCCGAGCGAAAACGACTTCGTGGTAACGAAGCTGTTCGACGAGCAAGTGTCGATGCTGGTCGCAAAGAAAACGAGGCCACACCTTGTCAGGCTGCTCAAGCGGCCAGATAGACTCACCGTCGAGCATTGCATCCAATGCGATGTCATCAAGCACAAGAAAGGGGACTGTAGGTACAGTTCACCTTCGCAGGCCTGTGATCAATGTGTCAAGGCCAAGAGGCCTTGTGCAAAGCTCATCCAGGTCGACGATGAGACGTGTTTCGGTTGGCTACCGGTACCCAACCGCGATTCCGAGTGGGGGGAGGAGTCGTTTTGGATCACTTAGATATGGATATGAATGCACTTGTTCCCAATTAAACGTCACTTGCACTTCGTGATCAAAAATTAACATCAAACCATTTGTATTCCTCTACGAAGGGTCTCGTCGAAACCTTGCGCCCACGGCCGCAAAATCACGGGCGTATTGCTCGATTTTGCGGACCAGCTCCTCGTCCACCTCCACCCCATCACGTCTAGCCACTTCCAGCAGTTTGGTCAACGTCGCCTGATAGACGAAGTGTTTCACAAGCGTCGATTTCATCCGAGCTTTCCTCGCCTCAATTTCGGCCCTTCGCCGCTCCCGCGCCGCAGAATCCCTCTGGAGGCAGGCTGCGGTGTTGATCTCTAGTGGTGTCTCCTGGGTGACCCACTCGGCGAGCTCATTCCACTTATCGACGTTCTCGCGATGAGTGAGTGTATTGAAGTGCAGGGATTCCATGCTCTTCCCAGCTACGTCGATGCAGAAGCCGCCACCGACGCTGTAGTATGCTCCCGCAATCCTGGTGAGCAACATCTCGGCAACCATGCCCTGTGGTTCCGAGGAGATCAAACAGACGACCATGAAATGCATCTGAAAATGACCATGGCCCCAGAGTACATTGCAAACTGCTTGTACAAGTGTGGCAAGCCAATTGGATGACTTGCCACAGGCCTCGTGCTGCCTTCTGCGACGATCAGATCGACCGGCGTAGCCGATGTATGTGAGAGGCTTCAATGGAACCCCTTCTTTCTCGCTCGTTTCACAACGCGCGATAAGCTGGCGGCAGAAAACGTTCACGTTGTCGGCACGCTGCTGCACTCTTGTCTGGTTCTTCGAAGCCAGAAAGGCGCGGTTCGCATCTGGGTTCACACGCTTCCATTGAGCGCGGAACTGGCGATCGATTCTCTCGAAAGCTTCCTTGCAAAGAGAATGCTCCGTCGTATCAGCAGACACGCTGACGTAACGCTGTAGCCAGCGGGCTAATTTTCGAGTCTCTGCGACAGTCATCAATGTGCCGTCTCTCGTGGTCAGAGTCCGTGCATAGATGCAAGGATGCTGCTTGCCGCGTTCTTCAAACCGGTCAAGCATTTCGCGCAGCTCAGGATCGGCATCGTAAGCCTGCTTCAGGTTACCGCAGACGAGCTCTTTCACTGCTCGTTCTGGCATGCTGCAGAGCGTGACCATGGACATGGCCCGCCAGTATTCCCACTCTCCGGACAGGAACACACCTATCTTTGTACCGCTCTCGTTTTCAGCATCGAGAGCTGCATCAATCAACGGAAAATAGCTTTCCGTTTCAGCGGCATTCGCCAACTCGGCGAGCTTGTCACTGGTGAATTTCACGTTTGCATTCACCGCGCCAACGTCCTCACATTGTGGGACCCACTCTTTGTCATCAAGTTCGCTTTGGACTTGTGTTTCGAACGGAGCATAGCACTCAGGCTCGTCATCGAGCTCGTCTGGGTCGTCCGAATCGTCTGCTTGTGCGATATCGGAAACGTATCCCATGTCCATACGCGCGTGCTTGCGTATTGGTGGAAAGGCGCTCATAGCGGCCTTGCGGACGGATCGAAGAGATGTCGATCGCGACAGAGAGTGGTCTTTCTCGACCTCTGCATCTGGCCCAGCGTCTGTGCTGGAGCTGGCGAGGGAACGATCTTTCTCGACCCTTTCCCTTTTTGACCCAGCATCTGTGCTGGAGCTGGTGAGAGAACGATCTTCGTCGACCGTTACTCCATCCGATCCAGCATCCACGCTTGAGGGGATGACTGGACGGCGAGCTCGACCGCGCGGGTTGAGCATGCTTCCTGATGGCCACTGCGCTGACCGAGGAGCTTGATTAAGTGAGGGGCTGTTGCCCGGCAAAAAGCTGTGTTGCGAATCAACGCTGTCAATATCGTCGTCTACAAACCCAGCCATGTTGGCCTCGCTCGTGCGGCGAGGGTGCGCCATGGTAGGCTGTCAGTGAGGTTGAGGTTGATGGAGAGGGCTGACAGTGAGGTTGACTGGAGAGGGGCTGACACAGATTTCGGGTGGGTGCGTCCTGGCGCGACACCATCTAGGCAGGTGCGCACTCGACAACAGCCTCAGCTGCCGGACAGCATTTAAGCTGTAGACTGGCCGATTTTGTCAAAGTCATCCCGGCTTATTCATCGGAGAGCTATTTCTAACAGCTCGTTCGATTAAACCTTCAGGCTCATTGATCAGACCATTGAACTCTTTTGAGATTGCTCGAAGTGCGCAAGTGTAGCACCTCTCTTGATCGACCTGCATTTGGCACACATTGAAGGCAGGCGATCTACTGTACTTCATTTGCTGTTTCGGTGCAAGAAAGGCCAGTACTCATGAGTCTATCTCCGATTTTCTCCCAACGATCTCGAGACGATTAAAACAGAGCTGTGAGAGGCATAACGTTGTGCAATTACTGCTCTCCGAGCGGCAGTTCATGAAGCTGGACCCATAGTGGACTCTTCCTCTCAGCCAATCAACGTGCTTTACTGCCTCATCCACGATACCAAAAAATGACTAGCATGTCGATGTTTCACAAGTAATGCGGTGCAGCGATCGACTGTTTTGTAAACCTGCCTAGCTAGGCAAGATGCGGCTGATCGCGCGATTGCGGCACTGACCTCACATGTCAACAGCTTCATACGCGACCGCTGATCAAGGCTTGCGCCTTTCACCTACGAGTCGTTAACGCCATCCCCTCTTTAGGATACCAGGAGTAGGCCTGCGATTGCGATCCGTCAGCCATTGGGCCTGCCGCACCGTCGAACCACGCACAACCCCCTCCATCACCCTGACCAGCTCACCATGGGTATGACAACCGGCTTCGTAAGTGCCCATCAGCGTTGCCCTATATGCTGCCACTCACAATACAATAGCTCGGAGGCTTCACCCTCACCTCGGCCATCCTCTACCTCTCCATCTCCCTGCACGCACAGAACCGCGCGACGCAAGCTGCGCTGCTGCGCCAACAGCGCAACGTCCTCACAAGCTTCTATGAGCCCAAGGAGCCCGAGCGCGAACCCAGGGCGCGCGAGGTGCCAATTGGCCTGGCCGAGATGGCCAAAGACAGGTGGAACAGGGTGCTGGAAGAGTCGGTACAGGTGGCGTACAACACAGATTGGAGGAGGGTTCGGGAGAGCGCCGAAGACAGGGTAAGCAACATTGCACAGAAGATCAGAGAGAGCGGGAAATAGGTGCGGTCAAGATAGCTAGACGAGGCGTGCAAGTGAATGCGACGATACCCTTCTTACAGCGACCATCGTGGAACTGCTAGTTGCATGGAATCTCATAAAGTAGGGTGGAGTATTGCTTCTCGCGTGCCTTCCGAGTATGCGACGCAACCCTGCGTGCTGTCTTATGTCACATTTTTGCTTTCTCACCTTCACTTTAGCTCTATCACGGCTAGACCACAAATTCTCTGATAGCCCGCCTTTTCTGCCTTCTGCACTTCACCGTTTGACCACAACATCCCTCTGACTCTGCATTCGAAGTACCGCGCACCGTCATGGCATCTTTCGGCAAGGTGCTCGACCTGCTCGACGACCGCTACCTCGAACTGCAGGATGTCATTGGCAATGCCGAGCCGCTACCAGCCCTCGTTCCGTACGAAGAGTATGCCCATCACGTGCTGGTCTACCGCATGGACTCAGATCATGAGATCGTCATGGGCTTGCTCCAAGACTTCACCTTCCGTCTGGCACACCAGACGCACAAGGAGCTCTGGACGTGGTTAGTGCAGTGGGAAGTTGACAAAACCCCACCCGTGCAGCAGGCTCAATCGCCAAAAAAGGTTCGACTAGACGAAGAGCAGCCAACGGCGCCGCGTCCAGCGCCCGCTCTGACTATCTTTGAGCGACGCACTCTTGACGGCGCGCTGCTGCTGGAGGATGACATGTTGCGTATTCTGCTTGACATTGTGCAAGTTGGTAGCGCACTCGTCCCCAACTTCATCGAGTTTCTGTACCGCTGGATCGACTATCACGAGGGCGATGGGAAAGCGCTCAAAGCTGCGCTAAGATGGGAGATCCCAAGTTTGTGGGACTTTGACTATCATCCGCTTGTGCTACCGCCGAAAGAGGGAGAGAAGACTCAAAACACAGGCGGGCAACAGGAGGAAGGAGAGAGGCCTGTAAGTGACAGCGAAGCCGCTGAGCTGCAGCAGAGCTCACCAACGAAGATGCATGGACGGCAGAAACCCGATTTAGCAGCCATTGAGCGCCGCACGTTCTACACCGAAGAGAGCGAACGCCTCCTATACCGCGAGGTCAAGTTCGGCATGCAGCCACCCAAGCTCCATCAGCCGCTGCCACCGCTCATCAACGTTCCCCACGAATATCGGAAACGTACGAAGTACTATGCCGCGTGCTTCAGGTCCCGCCAACGCGCCCTCTTCCTCCTCCTTGAAGCTGGTCTCACTATGAACCAGGTCAACAACTACCAGAAGCTGCAGGCTGAACACCCTAAAGATACACCCGATACATCTATCGGCAACGGTCTCCGGAACTACGAAAAGGATGCTAAATACGCACAGAAGCATTTCGAGTGGAAGGAGAAGCAGATCAAGCAGCGTGAGATCGCTATCAGCAACAACCTCGCCGTCGAAGCCCAGCTTGCAGCCAGCCATGCAGTTCCCGACGGAGCAGCTGGCCTACCGCTCATCCCACCTACCCCATCGTACACAAGGAAGGCAGACATGATGGCCGATATGATGCGGAGGCTTAAAGAGAAGAGAGCGAACAAGGAAGAGAGGATCAAGATCGTACCGAAGTCACTCGTGGGCAGGATGAAGAGTAGAGTGTTTGAGAACGCGAATGAAGAGCAATCTTCCCCGTATCAGCCTGACATTGGCAGCTCAGCTATACTTGGGCCAAAACTGCAACCTTTCCTCCCCCAGTCTGACGATGGCAACGAAGACATGGATGTGGAAAGCGAAAATAACAGGAACACAAGAAGTGAGGCTGGTAATGAGGATGTAACTACTGAACAAGCGTCAGCTGCCAGCCTGCCACGCCCGTTGCTACCACCGCCACTACCACCGCCCCCTTTTACGATAGCTAGCAACTCATCGCCGAATTTGAGCCACATCAATGGACTAGTTAGCCAGCCACTAGATGACTACGAGTCATCTTCTGCTCCCGATCCGTCTACAGCATCCAATGTCGTCAGATACATACAGAACTTGACCGTGGAACAAGCCCAGCGATTGATTCCTCTGCTACAGCAGGTTGCCGTAAATAGGCTTCAGCAAGATTCACAAGCGCGAGATACATCATCACCTGGCTCGTCGCAATTGGATAATGGACCATCGAGCTCTGTTCAGACAGGACCCATGATAGATCCATACCTTCTACCAAGTTTACCGGGGACATTTTCAGCACCATATCCAGCGTTTTCAGGATCTAGTCAAGGACTGGAAGTACCCAGAAATACTACAATATCTCAGACGGTTGTACCAGGGTCTTCGCTGTCCATAACGGCTCTGTCTCACTCGCAAGAGCTACAGCCATCGCCTCCGCCGCTCTTGGGCACCATGCTGCCACCGCCTCGCCCGGGCATCGTACGAAACGCACCGACACCACTTTCCCTCTCTCCATCAAAGCCCTCACCATTCTCAACCCTCGGTCCCGAAATCCTCGCCACATCACCCTTCCGCGCTGCATCCTCACCCGCTAGAACACCAATCCAGATCTACCTCCCCAAGATCCTCGTTCCAGGTAACGGCATTGGGCCGGGCGGAGCGAAGATGGGAAATGGCGGATGCACCGAGACCGATGCCCTGTTGCTAGGCCATGAGGATGCGCAGACCCGACGACTAATCCTCAGCAAAGCTATTCTCCTCCCTGTTGGTGTCTGGGAGAACACGATCCGCAAGTTACGTTCCGACCACTGGACGGTTCTGGAGACATATGCCTGCCCATCCTCTCGTACAGCCGGCGGAAAAGGTAAAGAGAAGGCTGTTGATACCATGGGCAAGGGATGTCACCGAGCGGTATACGACAAGCTAGCGTATGCGTACGGTATGATGAGAGGCGCGCCTCAAATCAGGGAGGATGAGTTGACAAAGCGCTGGCGTGTTAGTCCTGGGCCTATGACAAGCCGAGATCGAGGTGCTGTGTGGGAGGGGTGGGGCGTCTATGTGGACCGAGAGATTGAGATGAGTGCTGCTGAGCGAGAAGACGCGCTAAAGCTCGCAGTAGACACATCTGAAATGGTTGAAATCGATGGCACGGAAGATCTGGATGGAAGAGCGTATGAGACTGAGCGGAGGAGAAAGGAGGTGGACGAGTTGGTGGACGAAGACGAGGACATGACCGACTAGCCTCGTATGGTAGTGCAGTGGAGAATGGTTTTAGACAATAGAAGCCTTGATCGAATTGCAAGAGGTTCTCACAGGCTCGCTCCGCGAGTTTTGCGATCATTCTATATGCATCGACCACCGTCGACCTCCAGATTCGTTCCTGTGATGAACCTCGCCTCGTCACTCGCCATGAAGACGCACGCATTCACAACATCCTCGATCTCTCCGATTCTACCCATCGGTACGTTGCCAATGAATTTCTTCCTGTTGTCGGGGGTGTCCTCCATGCCCGTGAACGCTGAGAACAGTCCCGTTGCTGTGACAAGCGGGCAGATAGAGTTGACCCGAATCTGGTGCGGACCATACTCAGCCGCAAGGCCTTTCGTTGCCTGGTGCGGATTAGCAACTATCCACTCAGCATCGACGGTAAACTCACGTTCCAAACCGCGCCCTTTGACGCATTGTACCACACCAACCCAGGCCTCGGCCTCGTCGCACCTACACTAGCAATGTTGATAATCACACCCCCCTCCTTCCTCTCCACTGCCTGACTTACCCACGCCTGGCACCCCAGGTACACACCCTTGACGTTGACATCAAACACCCTCTCGAACTCCTCTTCAGTGACGTCTATCGTCGGCTTGTTGACATAGCTCCACCCCGCATTATTGATGAGGATATCGCAGCGCCCAAACTTCTCCTTGACGGTGCGCATCGTGGCCTCCCAGTCAGCGCGCTTAGTCACGTCCATCCTAAAGGCCGCGAGGTTGGCACTGTCCTTGGATGCTGTTGCCTGCGCAGTCGATTCGTTGATGTCGCACACAAGCACCTTTGCACCTTCAGCGGCGTAGCGGAGCGCGATGCCCGCGCCGAAACCCGAGCCGGCGCCTAGGGAGTTAGTTGGGTAGTGTGGTGATGGGGGATAGAGGTACCGGTTACGATTGCTACTTTGCCGTCAAGTCTGCCCATTGTGTGAAGTTGTGAGTTCAAGGTGTAAACTGAGGAAGGGACGTGTTGATTACTTGTTTCGATCTGTGCCTGTGGAATGACAGTAGGAGCGATGGTCAAGTAACCGAGCAACATCCGGGTTTCTCTCCGCAAAAGTCACTCCACAGTTTTCCGTACATGGTAGCCGTACCCTGCGGTTTACTAATTAAGGCGCTCCCGGGCCAAACGCTGCGTTGCGGAGAAACAACACAATGAGGGGTAGCAAAAATGTGTGCTGACGTCGGTTGGAGAGCGGTGGTGGTCGGCCTAGATGGCCGCTCATTGGTCATCCTTGTGTTCGGCTATATGGTTTGGTAGGTGGGGTTCTGATAGATGTCATCGATCCCTGAATCCTCAAAAGGGTGAGTAAGGTCCGGCTGTTTCCAGAAAAATTGTTCGATTTTTTCTTATTCAATTCATTCTCAGTCCAGAATTCAGTCAAATCGCTGTCAACATGGGATCAGCGCAGAAGTACGAGCTTCCATTCAAGGTGAGCAAAGTGTTATAGACCTATGATCTTCAATGACCGACTTTCACTAGCTCAACAACCCCGAGCTCCTCCACAACAAGTCGTGCGTAGGTGGCGAGTGGAAGGATGCGAAGTCCGGCAAGACATTTGAAGTCGTTGGTCGGTTGCTCCTCCAATTACTTTGGCCAATGCTCATAGAAATACAGATCCCGGTACCGGAAAGCCATGGATAGAGTGTCCTACTAGCGATGCATCGGATGTCGACGCTGCCGTCAAGAATTCGCACGAAGCTTTTCTCGAGTACAAGAAGATCAGCCCGCGTCAAAGAGCACAATTTCTGTACAAGTGGGACCAGTTGATTCGCGACAATAAGGAAGACATCGCTACAATCCTCGTTTACGAGACTGGAAAGCCTCGCTCTGAAGCCTATGGCGAGATTGACTACTCAACGGGCTTCACATGGTGGTTTGCGGGAGAGGCAGAACGCATTCAGGGCACCAACTTCATACCTGCGTTGCCGAACCGTCGCATCTTCACCATCAAGCAACCTGCGGGTGTCGCTGCAGCACTCGTTCCTTGGAACTTCCCCATTGCCATGATCCTGCGAAAAGCTGGCGCAGCTCTTGCCGCAGGTTGCACTATGATAGTGAAGCCAAGTCCAGAGACGCCCATCACTGTTCTGGCGCTGGCGCATCTTGCGCTAAAGGCTGGCTTCCCTCCTGGCGCGCTGAATGTGCTGACCACGGACCTTGACAAGACACCCGAGCTCAGCGAGGCACTCTGTCGTCATCCCCTCATCGCCAAGGTTACATTCACCGGATCGACCAGAGTCGGAAAGCTGGTCGCAAAGATCTGCGCGGACAACCTTAAGAAGGTAACTTTGGAGCTCGGAGGCAACTGTCCCGTCTTGATCTTCGACGATGCGAACATCGAGCAAGCAATGTCGCAAGTCTTTGCCCTCAAGTATCGCCATGCAGGCCAGGCCTGTATAACAGCAAATCGAATCTACGTTCAGTCGGGCATCTTCGACAAGTTCCTCGAGAGGTGGAATGCCGAGACAGACAAGATCGTTGTCGGCCACGGCTCAGATGAAAAGACGACCATGGGTCCAGTAACGACTCCTCGCGGCGCGCAGAAGGCACTCGAGCTCGTAGAGGATGCGAAGAAGAAGGGAGCAAAGATCCACAAAGGTGGCAACAAGATCGATGGGAAGGGCGGCTACTTCTTTGAGCCTACCGTCATCACCGGCATAACCCCCAACATGGACATTGCAAACGAGGAGATTTTCTCGCCTATCTGCACGTTCATCAAGTTCGAGACCGAAGAAGAGGTGGTCAAGAAGGCGAACGACACTTCGATGGGCTTGGCATCATACCTCTTCACTAAGAACGTAGACCGCTTGTGGAGATTATTCGAGAGCCTCGAGGCGGGCATGATAGGGCTGAACACTGGTAAGCAGGCTAGATCAATGACACAGAGAAACCAGCTGACATTTGCAGGCAACTCATCGGCCGCCGAGTCACCGTTTGGTGGCATCAAGCAGAGTGGATACGGCAAAGAATCTGGAAAGGACGTGGCTGTGAATGAGTATTTGATAACAAAGACCGGTACTTTTACTCTAGAGGAGAACGCATGAGCGGTCGAGATAGACCGCTGATAGATCGTTTGAAACGGATAGTAAACAAACAGACAAACTCACCATCACTCAACTTCAGCAATCGGAGATTTTGTGACATTGGCTATTACCCGTTTGACATCATGGGTGGCTTACGTGATGGCGCGCTACTAACCGCAACGAACCCTGGATGGTGTCGACTGAATCATCTATCGTTGCACGGATACACTTGCCATTCACCCCGCGCCTTCCTATTCATTGACCTAACACGTCAGTAATTAAATTCAACATGGATGTCGAAATGGGAGACGTCGCCTACGACATTGACATCGATGTCGGGGCCGGCGTTCAGACCTCAGTCGCACAAGCAGCAAGTCGCCCGTGGCGCGTAGCATCCGCCCGAGACTGACATTGCGCAGCCAGAACCAACCACACAAGGCGAATCGGTCCCAGCAGCATACTTCGAGGATCTTCAGCCTCAGAAGCCATGGCCCGAGTATCTGAACTTGCAGGGCGTGAGCAGTTTCGACCCGAATGACCCTCTCTACTACGCCATGGAGGTCCTCGGCACCGAACCGCGTGTCAAGCAGCTGCGCTGGGTCAACGACAACTCGGTGAACCTCGAGTTCTACAGCGCCGAAGACGCTGCCATCGCGCTGACCGCCCTCACCCATCCCGACACGAACCCCAATTCGATCGCTTCGCAAACGTCGCGACCAGCGAAGCCATACTCGAAGAAGCCTGACAGCGCACTGGTGGTACGAGAGTCGAATGCCGGCGATCAGAAGCCAAAGGGTGCAGCCAACCGCAGCAACTACTACCAGCGCAACCCAGACGTCAGAGACAACAAGCAGAGGGAGCCACGGCGCCGACAGCCGCCGAAGAGGGACTTGCTTGACTATGGCGAAGAAGAACAAGGCTCGAGGAATCGAAGGAGGAGAAGGTAGGCAACCATGCCGGCTCTCACTTCTCACGCTAACTCAAGCAGCCGCAGCGGAGACATGTCAATGGACGAGGATTCTGGGGTTGAGAGGCGGAGGAACAACTACCCCCGTAACGACCGAAATGGCCGCGACCGCCGCGACGGGCGAGACAACCGCGACGGGCGAGACAGAAGACCCAAAGACTCTGGGAGAGACTCCGGCAGACTCAATGCAGATGTTGACTCTTACAGACCTGGCGGTGATGGGTACGCGAGTATTGCACCCCTCAAGCGATCTTGACTAACCCCGCCTAGTGAATCGCGGCATGGCCGCCTCCGAGGCCGCAGCGCCTCCCCTGCGTCGAACGACGAGGGCGACGGTCGATTCGGTTTCGCAGAAGACAGCAGCAACGTGCGCACCCGCTACCGCAGCCGGAGCCGCAGCCGCGACACGCGCCGCCGCCGTGACCCTAGCGCTGAACGATGGACCCACGACCGCGCAAACTACGGAGAACGAGGCTCAAAGTCAGACGGTCGCTGGCAGAAAGACATGTTCGCTGTCGAGACATCACCGATGGGCAACCACCGCCGGTCAGACGCTGGGTCTGGCGGCTCTCTGCTTTCCCGCATGACCAAGGATGGACGGCCAGTCAACTCGCTAGCCAGCCGGATCACGCGCGACGACGACGACGAGCCCAGGCCGCGTTCACTGGCGAGCCGCATGACACGCAGCGGGGAGGATGACGGGTATGGGCGGCTAAAGGGCGACGACAGCATACCCAGAGACTATGAGTTCGACGAGCCCAAGCCCCGGCGCGGACTGGCCGACCGGATCTTGAGAGAGGCTGAGGGCATCAATATCCGCGGCCAGGGCTCGAATGGCGGAGCAGGCATCAACATTCGCGGTGTCGCAAACACCTCCTAGGGGGGGATATATTATTGGATATGACGGTGCTGGAGGTAGGACGTAGAAAAGGGTGGCTCAACGCTGAGAACCCAGTGTTGTGTGCACGAAGATTGGAAAGGCGGGACACCATACTACTGCCTGCATGAATGAAAGCACAGACTATTTCTACTCTACCAAACCGTTTTGATGCCCCGTGACTGGCCCACCTCTCCCATAGCACTGGAGGTGTTGCAAACCGCCAAACGGCGCGTGAGACCGCGACGCAGCCACCGTGCGCGGGTACATAAACGCCGCAATCCGACGTTTCTGCCAGAAGTTCATACAATCCTCATCGGTCTCCGTGGCGCAATGGTAGCGCGTTGGACTTCTACCACCTCTGAGCGGTCATCCAAAGGCTGCGGGTTCGAGCCCCGCCGGAGATGCTTTTTTTTGCTTTTTTTTTGGAATTGTTTTGCTTCTTTTTGCTTTGATGCGCTGGCCGCAGAGGACCCACGTGAGGCAGGCACGAGATGCAGGCTAATGCAGGAACAAATGCGTCAGGGCAAGAGCACGAGTGTGCATTCAACTTTTGAAGTCTACTAATATCCTGTGCTATCCTATCCTATCCTACTGTCACAGGCACCTGCGTGTCTGCGTGCCTGCCGCCGAAGGCCCCGTTGCTTGCATGCTGCGTAATCGTATATCCATGTGTGTTTACCGTGATTTTCATAGCCAGCTGTGGCTGCTTCGCGTGCAAAGAATAACAACTCCGAACCTAAACGCTCAAGAACAGAAACAAGTCTCAGGCGCATTGCCGCGCCGAGACGGAGAAAGACACGTCCTAAGTCGGCCCAGCGGCCGTTGCCAAAAGGGGTAGATGGTGGGCAGGGCGACACCGCGCCCACTAGAAGCGTCCGCGCTCTTGCACACGCTCGACGCCGTCGGCAAAGCTCCTCGTCAGCCCAACGCTCGCCCAGAAGTCGTCGCCAATGTCGCCGCGCCGTGTGAGGCGCTCGAGCAGGCTGCGCGCGTCCCGCAGCTCCTGGTCCAGCGGGGAGGCGGGACTTGTGATTTGATCTGCGTCGTCGGCGGCGATGGTTGCGAAGCTGTCTGCTTCCTGCTCGTCCTCGCTCACGACGGGGATCTGCGCATCGACCTGCGCGTCTTGCGACCCGTCGAGTTGGTAGAGAGCGCCGTGGGAGTTTGGGTCTGCGTAGTAGCTCCTCACGTATCGCCGTGCGTCGACGCCCTGGTTTATTACGCTCCTGCCGTACCGCCTCGGGCTGGGCGGATGGGCGCCGAAGTAGCTGGGCGGCTGGTTGGCAAAATAGCTGCGGCGCATGCGGCGTCTGACGAGAGGGTTGGCGCTGGCTTCGTCTTCGGTGTCGGAGGCAGTCGAGTCGCCTTCGTCAGAGGACTCACACGCACGCGCGAAGCTCTCGCTCATTTCCTCGCCGCGTCTGCGTACGGCGCCAGGAGTCGGTCGCCTCGACGGGACGGTGACGTGAGTGTGCTCGCTGAGAGCCGAATTAGAGTTGCTGCTGCTCGCTCTACTGCTGGAGGCTGCGAAGGAGGCGCTGGCGGCGGACGAGGCGAAGGAGGACTCGGCGGTGGGCGGGACGGGGTCTGGCACTACAGTGCTGAGAAAGTTTTGCCAGGGCAGGTTCGAGGAGGTGCTAGACACGCTGTTGCTGCGCTCGCGGTCGCCAAGGCCGTCGACGGTGGAGACGGGGGACCAGGACTCGCGGAGCGACGAGGCGGGCAGCGGGCCGTCGGCGATCCTGCGGTGGCCGACGCGGCGGAGGGGCGGATGCGAGACGGCGTTGGTGCGCGACATCTCGTCGTCATCGTTGGTGCGCGGCGTCTCGTCGTCGTCGCTATCGGGCCTGATGTAGCGGTCCAAAAGGCGTGAACGGGGGGCGATGGCCGGCTCGTCGAGCTCAATGCGACGTCTGCGCGCAGACCGGGGCGGCGAGGCCCGTGACTGCCGCGGACGCACGCCGTCTGGCACGCTGTACACGCTGGGGCCGGGCATGCCGGGGATGGTGACGCTGAGCCACAAGGGCAGGTCGTCGGCGGCGCGGTCGCTGCGTGCCAGGGCGCGGGCATCCACAGCGGGCGCGGGCGCGGGCGGCGAAAGGGGGCGGGCGGGGGCGAAGCCGGGCGTCAGGGCGGGCAGCGGACGCGTGCCGTCGGCGTCGGCGGGGCCATCGGCGGGGCCATCGGCGGTGCGCAGCGGGCGCGGCTGCAGCTCGTCGCGGTCGAAGTCGCGCGCGCGCAGCTCAGGCACGGGCGGGGCGGGCGGCAGCTGGGTGCGGGCGTGCGAGAGGCGCGGGGCGTGCTGCAGGCCGCCAAAGCGCAGCGTGTGGCCGTCGAGCAGCACGGGCGACTCAAAGGCGCCCAGCTGCCTTGCGGCCCTCCCTCGCGTGCGCCGTCGGATGGGCGACCGCGCGCCGGTCAGGTCGGCGCGCAGCACGTCCTTCTCCTTTGCCTCGTCGCGCACAATGTTCCAGCCGACCGGGATGCCCATCGCGAGGGTGCCGCCGGCGCAAAAGAGGGTAGCAGTGAGGCGGGCGAGAGCGGCGGGGGGCGGGCGAGATGCGGATGCGGTGGTGATGGAGCTGGAGGCTGGACGACGGGAGCGATGGAGCCAGCGTTCCTGGCCTAGCCACGCTAGCCCGTGATAGAAATGAGGCTCCAGCCGTTTATGCACGCCTGCGGGTCCGCGGCAGCAGTCGACGTCCTGCACCGGCGCCGGCACCCAGAGATGGACACGTCGTGAAGGCGCCGCTGCTCCCTCCGCCCGTCCTGCCCCTCACGCGGTTGCTGATCGTTGCAAGGCTCGCAGTGGCCACGCCGAGCCGCACTGCCAAGGCCCGCAGCCGGATGCGGCTAGACCGCTTTTTGCCTCTCTTCATCCAAGTCGATCCAATTGACGCTGCGCCGCGACTGTTGTCTGCAACGCTGCTGCATCCTAACAGCCCTCCATGGCCGGGATCCAGCCAGGGCTGACACGCGTTGCTGCCCTCCTGAAAGGCGTCAATTTCCCGTGGACGGCGATCCACGTGGCCGGCACCAATGGCAAGGGCTCAGTTTGCCATTTTGCATCGTCCATGCTGGTGGGCATGAGCCGCAAAGTCGGCAGATTCACCTCTCCGCATTTGGTAGATAGGTATGGGCCTCCCCTGCCTGCAAGCACTCAACTAAGAAATCAGGTGGGACTGCATTACTCTTGGGGGCAAGCCCGTCAGCGAGCACAAGTTCCGTGCCGTCGAGGCTCACTACCTCGCAGCCAACGTAAAGCGTCACATCGGCGCTTCTCCATTTGAGATCCTGACAGCCACAGCTTTCACCATCTTCAATGATGCCAAAATCGACATTGGTATCGTTGAAGTCGGCATGGGTGGCAAGCTCGACGCCACCAATATTCTGAACAACCAAGCTGTGTCTGTCATCACCAAGATCGCCCGGGACCATCAAGGCTTTCTCGGCAATACACTGTCGGAAATCACTGCTCACAAAGCCGGCATCCTGAGGCCCGATGTTCCCTACATTGTCAGCCCTGACAATGAAGCAAATGTCCAGGCCGTCATCGAAGAACACGCACAGGAAATTGGAGCGGGTCCCCAGCTCTTGACCTCTAACTTCAATCTGAACCAAACGATGTACATGAGTTCGAAGTGGGATCGTATCACCAAATCGTATCAGCCATTCCAGATCAATAATCTCAAGGTTGCCACAGTCGCAGTTATGCAGGCGTTGCAGAAGACAGAATCGAACACACCAAAACCCAGCGACCTCGCCAAAACCATCTTGGCCAACACAGTCAGGCAATTCCCCGGACGGCAAGAGATGGTCAAAGCGATACCGGTCTTTCGTCATTTCACTCATCTAAGGAACCACGTTCTAGTTGATGGCGCGCACAACACTGACGCTGCGCTGGCGCTAGACACCGTCGTGCAGGCAACCATGAGATATGGATCAACGCCTGGCAAAGAACGGCCTGAGTCTGGTTGGCCTGTCACATGGGTTCTCGCCATGACCGAAGGCAAAGACGCCCGGAGTTATCTTGCCACACTGCTGAAGCCAGGAGACAAAGTTGTGACTACTACTTTCGGCCCCGTGGATGGGATGCCTTGGGTCAAGCCGATGGATCCCAAGGAACTGCTCGAAATTGCAAAGTCTGTTCAGCCACAGATCACCGGAGTACATGTTCCTGTAGTCGGTGCGCTTCGAGCCCTCTCTACGGCCAAGTACATCTCAGACCAAATGGCAGCCTGGTCGCCCATAGTCCTTACAGGCAGTCTCTATCTCGTGGGCGACTTGCATCGTGAGTTGCGGCTTCTAGCATATGACTGGTGGACGAACACATCCCCGAACGTAGCAGCGGACAGGGAATCGTTCATGAAAATCCAGGCTGAAGAACGTGAGCGCGTGAACATTCTACGCTCTAAAGCCGGAACCAACGAACAGACAAAGTTGCAAGAAGAGCTCGACGCTCTGGATTGCGAAGTTGAAGTCCTCAAGATAAAAGAGACCCGTATCACAAAAGAACGCTCGGTGGAATTGGACATGCTCGACAACGAACCAACTCTGAGTGCAGCAGAGCGTCTTGAACGCATTGATCAACGTTTCGCGGAGCTTCACGCAACTCCAGAAGAGCTGGCTGCCTATATGGCGAGGGCCGAGAAGACGGCAGACGACCTCGCTCGTTATCAGGCCGCAATGGAAATTGCAGCCAAGGAGCGTGCCGCAAAATCCGAGGCAAAACGACAACGTAAAGATAGGATAGAGGTACGGAAAGAAAGGAAGGCTGAGAGGAAGGCTAGGGACGAGATAATAAGGGAGGGACGCGGTTCTGTGAGGATAACCAAGCGCCGAATGAGCGAAGAAAGCTGTCCTGTGAAGATAACCAAGTACCGAATGAGGGAAGAAAGCGGCCCTAGGATAGTCAAGCACTATTACAAGGCCACAAACAGCCTGGCAACCATTCCAGAGATTCAACGGACGAGACCCTGGAAAGCTGGCAGCGAGCCGGATCGACCGAACACAATCAGACATTACGGGATCCGTGAGCCTGGTGAGTCTGGGAAGCCTAGGCGGTAATGATGTTGTTGTCTGGCACAATGTACTACCTACATAGTTTGAAATTCACCACTCTGCATTACTCGACGACTACAGTATGGCAGGGGTAGGTATTCAATGTGGATTCAAGACTTTGCGGCAGCCAGCTGTTAACAGAAAGTAACTTATAGAGGTATACAAAGCGTTTCAGCTTTAATCTTAGCACTTTATTGTCTCTCTTGCGTGCTTTGCTGGTACTTGCAGATAGGTGCTGCTAGAAGAAGAATTAAGGATCCACATTGAACTTACCCCTAACATACTGCAAGAAACAAACGCAGGAGGGCAATTCAACCCACGTGCGTTGCGGCGGCCGAAACACTCTCAAGACCCGTGTTGCGCGCTTTGATCAGGTCACGCAGCGGCGAGCATTGACGCGACATCAGATTCCTGAACATCAGCTGCAGCTGTCTGCTCACGGCCGCGCAAGAGCAGTATCACCACGCAGCGGCCGCAATCTGACACTCGGATACCTGGGCGAGTCAGCCACACACTCTCACCGCGAGGCTGCGCTGCAGAGGCCCTCACGTTGCAAACGGCGGCGGACTAAGGATATGAGCCAAGCATTCCACATCGTAACGGTAAAGTAGGGAGAATGTTAAAATTAGTAAAACATTTCTTTGCCTATAGTGTGAGTAATGCTTGATTAGTCTCTAGCTTTGGGGTTTGTAACAGCTGCAAGTTCTGTGATGAAGTCGGTCAGCTCGAAGGTCACTTCTCCGCCATTTTTCCTGGTATGTGCGAGAGGAGCAGTGCCAACATCACGCCGCCGTGGCTCAACACCATGGGGCCGGCACGCCGACGCGCGGTGCTGGCTGCAGACATCACGCGTTGCTCGCTTCCCCATTCGTTTTCTCCATGACGGCGTCACGATGTAATTCTCCACCAATTCTCCACCGCGTCCCAGCAGACGCGAGGAGGCTCTGCTGGGCTGCCGGGCAGCCGGCGTGGGGGCACCGCCGATCGGTGGGTCGGCTGCAGCAGCTTGAATCAGGGATGTGCGCAGCACAGCAGAGCCGCAGGCGGCGGCTCCGAGGCGGGCGACGCGCTGTGCACGGAAACGCAGCCGCCGCACCGGAGCGAAGCGTCTGCGAGACGGCGGCGCTCAACAACGGCGCGCTGAGCAGCAGCCGCGGTTCCAGCGCGGCCCTGACACCCACGCTGTCCTGGGCGGGTCCGGAGTGGGGCTGCACCTCGTTAGCAACGCGCCCGCGCGCGTCATCGGGGCAGGGCGCCGTTCAAAGCTTTCAAGTGCCAGGGTCTCGATATCCTACGCCTCCTCCCCGCTGCATTGCCCCGGAAAAATTCGAGACTCCAGCATTGGGGTGTCATTGTGCTGGTAGAGAAAATCCGAGGTACGTCGAGTGCCGCTTGGGCGCGCTGCCCAGTTCCGGGCGTCCTGGCGACCGCCGCGAGCGTTGCTGCTCTGCTTTGCGACGCCGGGCGATGCGCTGCCTGCTGATTCGCCATGTGCTGCGCGGCCGGCTAACCTTCGTGCGCGCAGGTCGAGGTCTCACGTCGTGTCACATTAATCTGTATTCTTATTCCTACTCTGTACAATCATCTGCCGCGCTGTAGCATCCCGCACCGCCCTCTCGACCCATCACCGCACGCCAATCGATAGCGCATCATGGCTGCACGACGCTCGAGTCGCTTCCTCAAGCCGCTGGCCTACGCAGCCGGCGCCGGCCTGGCTGGCAGCGCAGTGCTGTACACAGTCATCCGACCGCGCGACATTCCCGGCACAGAAGCCGCCGCGGTGCCACCACCGACCTACGGCGAGGGCGGCGTCTTCAACCCGCCCAAGTTCCCCAATGTGCTGTCGCGAGACGAGCAGATTGCGAAGCTAAAGGCGAGCGGCGGCATTGTCGCCCAGGTTGCCGAGAAGGCGAAGCACCTCATCACAGGGAGCGCAACGCCACCTCAGCAGAAGCCTGAGCAGGAGGAGTACGATCTGCTGGTCATTGGCGGTGGCGCGACCGGTGCTGGAATCGCGCTGGATGCCGTCACACGAGGTCTGAAGGTGGCCATGGTCGAGCGTGACGACTTCAGCAGCGGCACCAGCAGTAAGAGCACAAAGCTGGTGCACGGCGGTGTCCGGTACCTTGAGAAGGCTGTCTGGAACCTGGACTACAACCAGTGAGTAGCCAGTTTACAGTTGCAATTGCAATTGCAATTGCATTTGCTAATTGCCCATTTAGGTACGCCCTTGTCGTCGAAGCTCTCCGCGAACGCCGTTACTTTTTGGACACCGCACCGCATCTGTCGCAATGGCTCCCCATCATGATCCCCATCCAGAAGTGGTGGCAAGCGCCCTACTTCTGGGCCGGTACCAAGTTCTACGACTTTCTGGCCGGTTCGGAGAACATTGAGAGCTCGTACTACATGACCAAGAGCAAGGCTCTGGATGCTTTCCCTATGCTGAAGAAGGAGGGGCTTTTCGGAGCTCTCGTCTACTACGACGGCGCACACAATGATTCTCGCATGAACGTCTCGCTGGCAATGACGGCAGCTCTGTACGGCGCAACCGTCGTGAGCCACGTCGAAGTCACCAGCCTTACCAAGGACGCAAACGGCAAACTGAACGGCGCGGTCGCAAAGGATTGCGTCGCCGAGTTCAATGGCAAGAAGGCTGAGGAGTTCACAATCAAGGCCAAGGGTATTATCAACGCGACTGGTCCTTTCACCGACTCCATCCGCAAGATGGACGACCAGACAGTCCAGGAGATCGTTGCCCCCAGCTCCGGTGTCCACGTCATTCTGCCTGGCTACTTCAGCCCCGCCAACATGGGTCTGATCGATCCCAACACCTCCGACGGTCGCGTTATCTTCTTCCTGCCATGGCAGGGCAACACAATCGCTGGTACCACCGACACTGCTTGCGATGTCAAGCAGAACCCCGTCGCCGGCGAGGAAGAGATCGAGTGGATCCTGAAGGAGGTCAAGCGCTACCTGCAGCCGGAGATCAACGTCAGGCGTGGCGATGTCCTGGCCGCATGGTCTGGAATACGTCCGCTTGTCCGCGACCCTACCAAGGACAAGTCGGAGGGTCTCGTGCGCAACCACTTGGTGACCATGTCCGAGTCTGGCCTGCTCACTTGCTCTGGAGGAAAGTGGACAACCTACCGTCAGATGGCCGAGGAGACCGTCGATGAGGCTATCAAGGAATTCGGCCTGAAGGCCGAGGCTCTCACAAGTGCACCTTTGGTTAGTGGAACTCAGGTCAAGGACGAGGCTCCTCTCGACGGAACCTGCCAGACGCACCGCGTCCGCCTTGTGGGTGCCCACGGCTTCTCCAAGACCCTCTTCATCAACCTGGTCCAGCACTACGGCATTGACACCGAGGTCGCCAAGTACCTCTGCCAGGCCTACGGCGACCGCGCCTGGACCGTTGCCGCCCTCTGTGCGCCCACAGAAACCCGCTTCCCGGTGCGCGGCAAGAAGATCTCGGAGCTGTACCCCTACGTCGACGGCGAGGTACGCTACGCCGTGCGCCACGAGTACGCGCAGACCGCTACCGATGTTATCGCGCGCCGCATGCGCCTCGCCTTCCTGAACGCGCAGGCGTCACTCGAGGCGCTTCCGCAGGTCATCGACATCATGGCTGAGGAGCTCAAGTGGGACACAAAGCGCAAGGACCTCGAGTTCAAGAACGGTGTCGAGTACCTCGGCTCCATGGGCCTGCCAAAGAACAAGCTGAGCTTGACGCGCAAGGATGTCGAGAGCGGCAAGGTCGGCAAGTACGCCGACGAGGAGTACCACCTCTACGCGCGCCATGGTGAGTCTCCTGATCCCCAGCACTGCGCTGACCTGTTTGAGTTGGGAATCGCGCTAAACCGTGGATTTGCAGACAAGCCCGAGGAGCTGCTCCAGAGCGACTCCAAGATTCAGCCAGGGCAGAACCCTGTTGTTGGCCGCGACTCGCCCGCCAACAAATAAGCGACAGGACGTTGGAGTGTACATCTGGTTCAAACATCTTGTATATTGTTGCATAATCGGCGCGTTTGTTCTCGGGGAGTCCGAAAGGTAGTTGTTTAGATACCTCTCGTCCCACGGCGTACGTCCCGGTCTGGATGTGCGCAAAATCCTATTCGTATATATTCTTGTTCGGTCAACTCTTGACGCTCGTCTCTGGGCTGTCTGATGCACGTTCATTCGAGTGATCCTCGACCACGCCATCGCCGCCATTGCCACCATTGCCAGACTCTTCTCCAGACCCAGCCGGGCACGCTCTTATGAGCTTGCTTCTTGGGCAGTCTCTCTTGGAACGAGTTCGTAGCAGATTGAATTGCTTCTGTTGGGGATTCCGAAGTTGACGCTTTACAGCGTGTCTGTTGGTGTCCTGCACAGTCAGTATAAGTGCGAGAGTAAGGGTTAGTGAGCCTGATAGTCACGACACAAGTGCAATTAGTCAATAGTCGAAGTCGATGGTGATGCAAGGACTATTAAACGATGCGAGTGTCGGGGACGTCGTGGGCGAGGTGGAAGAGCGAGGCGAGAGTGGCGTGTGGTAGAAGGAAGGTGCATCTCACTCAGCTGCCTGATTTAGTCGCCTATTGCAGAGAGCATGGCCGATCTGAGATAGTCGGCATCTGTTAGTCAAGACCCCATTCATTCCGTACGCGCCCTGTGTATAAGTGTGTCTGTCACTCTTATATCACATCTCTTTATCAGCAGCAAGTTCTTCCTTGCTTTTCTTCTTTTACGCTCAACGATACGAGCCTCCTGTCACCTTCTCACGTGCGACTGCACTTCTGTACCACCTCCAAGCTCTTCCTCCAAGCAACAAGATCCCCACATTTTCAGCGTCGGCGACTGTTAAAGTGTAGACAAGACTTAGGGCTGAGGTCAAGCCTCGCAGTCGCTGGTAGTCCGCTGTAGCTAATTGGTGGGCGTTACGGGCGATTAGATATCAAGCCACCCCAGCGCGTCTCCTCTTCCCCACGATAAGCTAACCCCAATGCAAAGATAACACCCTCGTGGAGACCTTGTAGCGAGAGCCTCTTATGCGCATTGCAAGCCATAGTCGGGCGAGACCATCGTCCTGAGGAAACTGGTCCGACCACCTCGTCTATCAGCGCGCAGGCCGTTGCGTAACGAGCAAAGTCGCCCGTTCCCGAACCACCACCAAACGGGTGCAGCACCAGGTCATGTTATCGGATAAGTTCTCGAGTATCACTTGGCACGCTCCAAAGCAACGATTGTGCGCCGACTTTTTCCCTAGTCGAGAGATTGCAAGTCATGGAACGCGACTGGCCTACCGCCATGGTTCCCAGGCGTGCTGCGAGTTTTGTATAAAGAGAAGGGCGATCTTCCTGGATCTTTCAAAGTCTCAGGTCCACTTCGTCAGCCCTCCTAGTACCCTATTTAAGACCCAATCCCTGCACATCCACCAACATGGGTGTCGATCCAGAAATCGCGCAAACCACGAGTGCCTCCAAGACTGCTGAGGTGACGTCGCAGTATGATGGCGATGTGAAGCATGGCCTTGTGGAGGGTAACGCACACTTCACTGCTGCTGAGCTCGAAAAATACGGCCAGACCCATCGCGGTCTCTCGCCGCGCCATGTCCAACTCATGGCCATTGGAGGTAACTACCCCCGCGCTGCTTTCAGTTCGCACAGACACTGACAAACCTCAGGATCCATCGGCACAGGTCTGTTCGTCGGTATTGGTGGCTCGCTCTCCAAAGCCGGTCCGCTATCTCTAGTACTCGGGTACATCTTTTGGGGGGCGCTGTTTGTATGGCCGGCCTACCTGTGCGTGGCAGAAATGTGCGCGTATCTGCCCCTGCGTGGTGCTATCTTCGAGCTCGCAGCGCGCTTCGTGGATCCCGCGCTCGGATTTGCTATCGGCTGGACGTACTTCTTCGCGGGTGTCATGCTGGTGTGCACTGAGTACAGTGCTGTTGCGACGGTCATGCAATACTGGAATACCGATATCAATCCCGCGGTGTGGATTGCGATGACGATGGTTGTGTGTGTATTCCTCAACGTTGTCGCGGTGAAGTGGTATGGCGAGTCCGAGTTTGTTATGGCTTCGACAAAGGTCTTGTTGCTGATCGGACTCGTTTTGCTCACCTTCATCACCATGCTCGGTGGCAACCCGCAGAACGACCGTTACGGATTCCGATACTGGACTGGCGGGAACCTGATCCACGCGTACTATACCGACGGCGCCACAGGGCGATTTTGCGGCTTCTGGAGCGTGTGCATCTACGCAGCCTTCACCATTGCCGGTCCTGATATGATCTGTCTCGCGGCAGGCGAGATTCAGAACCCCAGGCGCACGATCCCGCGCGTGGCTAAGCTCATTTTCTACCGTCTTGTTGGATTCTATGTCTTCGGTGTGCTAGCTGTAGGCATCATCTGCTCGTCCCGCGACGAGAGACTGCTTGGCGCCATTGACTCGGGCAAACCAGGAGCTGCTGGTAAGCTGATACATCCCTCCTCCTTCTCTACTCTTATTAACACCTCCTAGCGAGTCCCTGGGTTGTAGGCATCACAAACTTGGGCATCAAGGGCCTGCCCGGCCTGATCAACTTCCTCATCCTCCTCTCCGGCTGGTCGTGCGGAAACGCGTACCTGTACGCCTCCTCGCGCACACTCTACGGACTCGCACGTGACGGTCAGGCGCCCAAGATCTTCCTCACCTGCACCAAGGCTGGCGTTCCCATCTACGCCGTCGGCGCTGTGACACTGATCACGTGCCTCACGTTCCTGGTCAGCTCGAACAATGCCGTCGAGGTGTTCTTCTGGTTTGTCGGACTGACGACGTGCGCACTCGTTTGCACATACGTCGGTATGCTGTGGACATATATTGGGTGGTACCGGGCGCGCGTTGCGCAAAACTTCGACGCGAGCTTGCTGCCCTACAGGGCGCCGTTTGCACCGTACACGGCGTACATGGCAATGCTTCTCGGTGTGCTCATGATCATCTTCATTGGGTATGATACACTTGTGCCGTTCAGTATTCAGGGCTTTATCACAAGCTACTTCGGAGCGTGGTTCAGCATCTTTGTGTTCATTTTCTGGAAGGTGTTCAAGCGCACGTCGTTTGTCAACCCCGCCGAAGCCGATTTCGTCAGTGGAAAGGCGGCGATCGACGAGGAGTGCAGGAAGTGGGAGGAAGGCGGCATTGAGGAGAACCATCGCGCGAGAATGGCAGAGATGCCCGTCTGGCGGAGGTGTTGGGAGAAGATGTGGTAGATGCTCCTTTTCCGCATGTAAAATATGCATTTCAGACGCGAAAAGTAGTTTCTATCGAACTGTGTGATTAATCGAATAGCTGAATAAGTTCTCCAATCCTCCTATCCTTAATCATCCCTAAGAAACCCGTACTTTGTAATTTCTTCACATCTGACAACTTTTGCTAAATTTGACGAATCGGTTATGCTCCAGGAGAATATTGTAGCTAAATGGAGCCGTAGTCACCTGTTATACACTTGTACAGCAGTCAGTGTTATCGAATTATAAATGCAGCCAAAACAGGGCAAAAACGCAGCCACGCGCGACTACACTAGAACCCCTAGAATAGCTGCAATAAGCAGGCCTACGCTACGCGACAAATTCAGCTACAAACGATTTTCAACGTGTAAATGTTCGATGATTATATTTCTACGTACCAGAAGATGGGTCTAATAACCTCAAACACAGTGGTGCGGCTAGAAAAGTCTCAACCGCCACACCAAGGCTATGTGCATTAGATTCCTCACATGCAAAAGAGTTCTTCATCCATTGCTTCTTTTGACAGGTCAAAACTAATGGGTTACTGACGGGCGCTACGATCCTAGCGCTCTTGCGTGAAAAGTGCCTCAACATCCTCACGGAAGGCTACGCGAGATCGACGCGATGCGCCGCGGAGCAGCCCAGCCCCACCTACTGGATTGCAGTAGCCCGGAGATCCTTTCTTTTTCGCTATTCACTGAAGGATAGGAAAGACTTTGTAGGTTTATAAGTAACGCGTCGGCGTTGTATGTAAGACTGTTGTTTAAAAACGTCAAAAGTACGAGACGGAAAGAATTGACGTCACTGCTTGTGTACTTACCTGGGTCTAAGTCTAGACCACAACAGCCCACGCTTCCCAGACACTTGCCTCCTTTTACACCTGTAATGTGATCTTCACACACACATACAGATATGGCCAAATCGCTGACAGTTAATCGCCCACGAGAACTCTCCGTTTCTTCAGTTCGCGCAGATTAGGTGCGACCTGCGGGGCCAGGACGATCTCCTGCACCATGAATCCAGATTCGCCTCTGACTCCACAGCTCCTACTCAATCTGGACTCGAACGACGCAGACTGTCTTCGTGACCTGGGATTACTGGATCTACTTGAACACGACCCTCGGCCTACGTTTGTTCTGGATGCCACAAATAAGAACAACTCTGCCGTTGAGATCAGACTCGTCTTCCGCAATGCTGCGTTTGCCAATGTAGAGCCGGGAGCATTGGAAACTGCCCTTGGTGGTGGCGGAAGCCTGACTGGCGAAGAAGACACCGCGCTTTCGCAGTTTCGACAGTGGGCGTGTTGCAAAGGCTTGACTTCACGAATCCCCAAGTCTTTTGGTGGGTATAATTGGAGAAAAACCCCAATCGCAAAGCGTTGGATTGTGATAAATGGAACACCCACAAAAGTTGCCTGTGTCAACCAGGCGGCGACCGAAGACGATGCACCACTCTCCGGGAACCATTCAAGAGCAACATTTACGACATTCGACTGGACAGATGATCCTCCACCAGCGAAGTTATCTTCCCATGTTACTTGGGCGCGCAGCATTGACTGGGCAAACACTCCATTAGGACCCATGACGGGGTGGTCACCCCAGCTTCGCAGTAATGCTAGCTTGATCATGCAGGACCCACGGCCGGCTGTCGGCTTCTATGGCCAGGAACTTATAATGATCTACAATGAGCCGTACATTGAGCTTCTTGGGGATATTCACCCATGTATGGGTCGCAGCGCACGAGAGGCTTTGGCTCCAATCTGGGAGGACTATTTTGAGCCGATCATTGTGCGAAACATTGCCGGCGAAACCGTGGATAATTCTCACACCGAAGTTCCATTGAATCGCAATGGCTTCGTGGAAGAGACATATTTTTCCACTCGATTCATACCGATTTTCAACTCGGAAGGCGCAACGATTGGTCACTACGAGCCCGTGATTGAAACTGTAAGTGTTGAGTGTTCGCGATGTCATCACTCTCAATGAGTAAAACGTCGAAATACTGGTGATGGCATAACATGTGGACGTCTTACTGATATTCGAGCAGACTAAGGAAGTGATTTTGGAGAGACGATCTCGTACCATTATAGAATTGACCCAAGAGCTACCCCGAGCTCGCGATAGTGATACGTACTGGGATCATGCGGTCCAGGTATTCTCCAGCAACCGAAAGGATATTCCATTTGCACTCTTTTATTCGAATGAGACAGGTGACAAAGGAATGGAAGATGACACTGATCCCAGTGAGGGTCTTGATAGCCGATGTCAGTTCAAACTTCGACGATCCATTGGACTACTCGATGAAACGCCCTCTGGCTTTGAGATACTCGACATGCGCCTAGAGGAGGGCATCAACAAGTTCATCAAGCAGGCTATTATCGCAGACAGACCAATTGCTGTAGATATCGCTCACGATCTTGATTGGGCTAACCTGAGAGAAGTGTTGCAGCCCCTAATGTCGGGTGACATCTGCAGATCGGTCATCATTTGTCCTCTACGCCCGTCATCCTTGAAAGACACAATCCTTGGTTTTATGATACTTGGTTTGAGTTAGCAATCCCTAGAACGCCGGTATGATGTCAGCTCACATAGTCATAGATCCCAGAAGGCCTTACGATCAAGCCATTCGCAGTTCATTTATGAGGCGACGCGTCTCGTTTCCGCATCATTAGATTCGTTGATTCTACACAAAGAAGATATCGGGCGTCGGGAGCGTACTGCTGAGCTTATCAAGACCGAGCTTAGACAACAGCTAGTGGAATCCCAAAAGAAGGCCGATCGCGGCCACTACAAATTTCAGGTAGGTCAATTGTCTGTTCTGTGGCACCCTAGCTGTTTGGATAACCTTACTTCATTTACAGCGTTTTGCGGAACGAAGCAACATCGGAATCTTCATCATCGACACAAAAAAGGAAGGTATCTATTCCTACCGCAATGAGGCTTGGTTTGGTATCTGTGGTACCGAAGACCGATCCATTACTCTTGACAATGCATGGGATTTGATCGTCGATGACGAGTATGCTGTGTCCGGCAAAACCAAATTCGAAGCGCTTTCAACGACCAAATTACCACAGTAATGTGTTTCCAACCTGCAAATCTATATGAACTGAATCAATACAGATCTTTCGAATTACGCCTGAAAAGCACATGGTCCGTGTCTAGCAGTACTGGTGTGGACGATTCACCATCTGAGGAACAAAACAAGTGGGTACTGTGTTCAATATTTCCAGAACTCTCGGACGAAGGTGAGATCTTGGAAATTGTCGGGTGCATAACCGAGATCTCCAGGCAGAAGTGGGGTGAACAGTTGCAAGCGGTCCAAGCCACACAAGCAAGGGAATCAAAACGGCAACTCGAGAGCTTCATTGACACAACATCACATGAGATGCGAAATCCGCTGTCTGCCATCGTCCAGTGTGCAGATAGTATCATATCTTCCCACAGGATCTTGGAGCAGGCGTCTTGTTGCGACGAGAACTACCAAAGGACTCTACTTTCTACAGTAGATTCCGCCGAGACAATAGTGCAATGTTCAAAGCACATGAAAACTATAGTCGACGGTAAGTAGCTATTCTTTCAAACTCAAACGGCAAATACTAAGGCGCGCAGATGTCTTAACTATATCCAAGTTGGACTCTGGTCTGTTTGCCATGACCCCAATCGATGTTCAACTTGAGTCAACTGTGAGAGATGCAGTCAAGATGTTTGAAGGGGAGGCCAGATCAGCTGGTATTAACCTTGAGTTTTCCATCGAGGACTCGTGCGAGAAGTTTGGCATTGCTAACATCTCACTTGATCCGACGAGGGTCCTGCAGATACTCATCAACCTTATCACTAACGCCATTAAATTCACCCGTTTAGAAGCCAAAAGGCACATCCTTGTTAGTTTAAGCTTATCACTTCAGCGACCCACACACAACTCCGATGGACGAGTTGAATACATACCGCGAACAGAGAACTCAGAAGCCAAGACCTTGCTGGAAGATTGGGAAAGAGGTCGAAATGTAGGTACCTCAACTAAATGTACAAACAACCAGTTGAACCAGTATAGGTCTTCGTGCGCTTCTCTGTGCAGGATACCGGCACGGGAATGACCGATGAGCGTAAGTCTACAGACCTATCACAGATTTTGGGTGCTCATCACAGAACAGAGCATCATCTCCTCTTCACACGGTTTTCGCAAGCATCACCGAGAACGCATATCGACTATGGTATGTTACTTCTCTCACTGTGCTAGAGTCCGGCGCGCCGTACAGCGCTCGAGCTCTAAAATAACTTTGGATTACAGGTGGCTCAGGTCTGGGACTATTCATCTCAAGAAGGCTGAGCGAGATGCATGGCGGCGCTATTGGTTTCACTTCGCAAAAAGGTGTGGGGAGCACGTTCTCCTTCTACGTGCAAAGTAGGCAGAGCAGTCCGACCTCACTCGGTAGTGGCAGCGTGGAACGTTGTACAACTATCGTCGATTCACGTTCTCAGACCCATGGCACCATTCTGCCTAGTAGACCGTACACCGAGGGAAACACTCCGCCTTTGTTGGATATAGTCATCCCCGAGAACGTCATACCTGACAGCGACCTACATGTCCTCATTGTAGAAGACAACCTGGTCAACCAACGTGTCCTGGCGAAACAACTACGCAACCTTGGAATGAATATTGCTGTTGCTAACCACGGTGGCGAAGCATTGGAGTATCTGCAGACAACCAAGTTTTGCATTGGAGATGAGTCTGGTACCGAGTTGACATTGATTTTGTTAGACTGGGAGGTAAGTCTTTCTATCTGTCCATTGCTGCTACTATCTAATACCCTATCACTAGATGCCAGTAATGAACGGGCTCGAATGCGTGACAAATATTCGGAAGATGCAGGAAGAAGGCAGGATAAGTCGACACATTCCTGTCATAGGGGTCACAGCGAACGTCAGATCGGAGCAGGTTGAGACGGCTTTGCAAGCTGGTATGGACGATGTCATCTCCAAGCCCTTCCGGATACCCGAGCTTCGTGACTGTATCCAGAAGACACTACGTGTTATATCGTTAGCCAGGTCTATGGCCATGTAGTGCTGTCGTCGTCAAAGACAGTTAGACACTGGCGGAAAGCGAAAGTGGTGGGAGAGGTTACAAAACTCTACAGAGTTTCAGACAAATTAGACTTTATTTTACAAGTTGCACAACTAGATGTAAAGATGACGCTATTACCAGCTACTGTTTGATTCTGCCCCACAACTCCTTTATGGTGAAAACGTCACTTTGCACAGACGCACTATCCTCTCTTTGATCTTCCTTGTCAAGCTTAGATCTCAGCCTCGCTACCATCAAGTCGCGTGCAAGCTTTGGCGAGAGGAGGCGGATTTCTTCCTCAAGCTTGGGTTGGCTAATCATCTTGCCATTGCAAAGCTCCCGGACAAGATTCTCTGTAAGATGTTGGCAATTGTTCGAGAGCAGATTGTATCGCTTGTTTGTGGCGACGAAGTTTTCACCTGCAAAGGATTAGCAAACGGCCTACTATCATTACCCTGAAGCTTACCCAGGGCCTGAATCTCCTCGTTCCTCTTTGTTGTCTCACCCACATAATAACAAGAGCTCCACGTCGCGACAAATTGCTCAGTAGCTTCGTACACGCGCAAGTAATTATTCATCAGCATCTGTACCTTCAACTGATCGCTCATTAGGTCGTACGCATAGGTTGGCCCCAGCCCGCGATCAACGACTACCACAGCCCAATGCGAGACGCTGTTCAGACTCATACCAAAATGTTTGGCGAGAAGATCGTATGTATTCTTAGAAACTTCAAGTCTGCCGAAAGCAACTGGTGTGGTGATTAAGAAGACTGCACGGCTAGGTGCTTGGGCTGTGCATATGAGCGGAGGCACTTCGGATTCCGAGTTGCCTGTGATCTTCGCCGCAATATTTCGGAGATAGAGGTTCTTCTGGCGAATGGCCTCTGCCAATTGCGCATCAGGTTGGCTCCTTTTCCTTTCTAGCCTACAGCGTGTGCAGTCAGTACTATGCACATGACCGTGCTAGGATGTTCGGACCGTACCATTTTTGCTGGAACGACTTCCAGGCGCTCTCGCCGGCCTTGGTCAACTTCGATAGAGCATCCGATCCCATCTAACGTTGCGCTGATGCATGTGCACAGGTGTGAAATGAGGTTGGAAACTTGGAAGGAGCTGGCGTGGCTGTGTGGCGCATGACACTAGCCGCGCACTGCCGAAGACCGCGCGGCTTGGCTGTGTCTATCGGTGTTACTTTGTGTACCTTTCCGGACACAGGCCCATGAAGTGACAAAAGCTGTTCTGATCATAGTTGCCAAGAACGACATGGTGCGAGTTGAGACTTGCTCACATATGGAATGACGGTCACGCATCACATGTAGAGGTTTGGTGTTGAGGTGAACGTTTAGGGATGCCAAGTGCAAGATGTGAGCTAGCAATAGGATACACCAAAAGTACGAGTTGAAAGAAGCATTAATTGTGAAAAGATTGAATGCTCAACTCACGAGCTCTAACAGATTATGAAGTATACCGCTGCGGCCTAACGACTTGCGCAAGGTGGAGAGCGTAAGCTGTGAGGATAATAAATGTGGATGCGCTAAGAGACTTGTGTGCTTGACCAGATAGCCCGATCAGCAGAGACATGTCTGTCTTGATTCTCGTAGACTTGCACACAGCCACTTTGAGCGGCCCGGTCCACTCGGAATCCCACCGAAGCCGGAATAGGTAAGCTCTGAACAAATTGAGGGGTCAAAGATGTTCATCATCTACGGCCCATTTGACGCCGCACCCAGAATTGATGGTAGGTTGAGTAATCTCTTTCGCCGCTCAGGCCCAGTTGGCTGGCAACGTTGAAATATCCTTCTCCTGATCTCTGCAAACCCTTTGTATCGATGTTCCTCGAGTTGCCATGGAGCACTTCGTCTGTGTCCCATGTTGCTCGGCAGTATGGACATGTTGCCTTGCCCCTCGTAGCGACCTGGATCCAAGACTGCATACAAATTTTATGAACGTTGTTGCCACAGCTAGCCTTGCAATACACTGTCTCGTCGTTCTCTGATTCGAGTGCATCGTAGCAAATAGGACACTCGCCTTCAATGGGTTTACGATTACCATTTCGCTCTTCGCCAGGCTTGTCGTTGCCATCTGTCTCGACACCAGGTATGAGTGGTGCATGCTCGATTAACTCGCGCAATTCGGTACCAGTCAGTGCGAGTTGATACGCGATATCTTCTCGTGCCTTGAGAACTCGGAGCATGACGTAGATGATATGCTTGCATTGATTCCCTTTTCTTGCGTGTGGACAATCGCAGCTGGGTATCAGGCCTACATCTATAGCGTAGACGTTGCCTGTTGAGCCAGCGATCACCACCTTTTCGCCGGGCAACTCAGCGGTACCGCATCTTTCTCGAGATAGTACAGTCAAGCGTTGTGTGAGTGCGCGATTTTTCACTTCGAGGTAGCTGCCTGGTGCTCGTGCACGATATCGGCGGTGACGCTTCTCTGGTGGTGCATCGCTATCACGCTTGGCCTTTTCTTTCTTGGACTCCCGGGATGTCGCCTCGACAGAATTTGCATCTGTGACTTTTTTCAATCTTTTCGGTCTCCTCTCGGGTGACTGGGAGTTTAACTCGGGGTCGTCGTCGCCAGAGTCGACGTAGCTCACGGCTGGCTTTCGCTTGCGTCTGCGCGTGGTCTCCATATTGCCGGACACAACATGAATACCTAGAAGAGCACCAGTGAAAGGATTGTTTGTGGTTGGACTGGGGCAGGGATGTGCTTGGGAGCAGTTGTGTGAAAGCGAACTGTGGAGGTGGCGATGACGACAAATATCATCAATAAAGGCAAGCGCGTGACCACGTGACCAACTACTGTTTCTACGCAAGCAGTGAAGTAGCCGTTCGGGATGTGTAGAGAAACACATATTGTAAATCTACGCAGCTTGCAAGCATTTAAGAGCAGGATGACTCTTCGTCGGAATGCTGCACTGGCTATTGGTTTCTGATAATTTCCATCTCACGTCGTTACATGTTTTCTCTGTGGTCTTACTTGAGTCTGAAACACAAGCGAGAACCCCTGTTGTAGGTACTGCTATCAAGGCAAGCTCCATCCATGGAAAAGAATCATTTGAAGTCATCTCATCTGATCACTATCTATCCTTTTCTATCCTGACCGGCGACCAGTTGTTAGCGCAGGAGAACACCTTGCCCCCAGAGCCGTTACGCAAGTCGTGACCCGAGGCCCACATTCCCAGAGCGAACTGATAGTACGTCAGTATCCAGACTCCGCGACGAGAGGTTTTCAAAACTTACGATGGCAACTCCGATACAAAAAAGGAACGCATTGCAGACTGACCACGCAACCATGCGCTTACTCTTGAACCAAGACCCTCTATACTGATAGAACCACATGACCATCGGCAGCGCATCTGGATCAGATCAGTATGTCTATCATTGCACAGGCTTGCGTACCGACTTACAGCTGAACCAGGACCCAAAAAGTGCAGCAATGAGACCAAGCAAAAGGTTGAAGTTTGGAATAGCCTCAGCAAGAAGCCATGCGACAACCCAAAGTGCTGCACAAATGGCGACCCAACTCCCTATGCTCTTTACGTTCTTCTGATGAACAACGTTTGTTCCATTCCACATGCGGATGTAGAGATACTTGCAGGCCACTGATCCGTTGACTACGCCTGAGATAATGATTGTAGGAATGGCGAAGCCGAAAGCAATTTTAGTGACGACTGGGCTTGCTGAGCCGAGGGCCGGGGACGTGACAAGTGGGCCAGCGTAGTAGTAAATGACCGCTGAAATGGTCATGTAGAAAGTCACTGCAATGCCCTGCTCAAAGAAGAGTGCTTTTTTGAAGTCTCGTGGATCTCTCAACTCGGATTGAAACGAAAGAAAGGCAACATGGCCAGCTAGTTATGGTTAGAGTGTGGTCAAGGCTGGGTCGGTGCTTTGCAGAAAGGACTTACTATAAGCCAGAATGATGTTCAGAACTGGACCCAGACCCTTGACGAAAGGGAGTCCAGGGCGTACCGCAAGAATATCACCTGCATGTGGCTTCGAAATCCCGATGCCAATCATAGCGATGGATACTGCAAGAATGATGCTTGTACAAGCTTTTACAGTTAGTAGCCATCCAAATACAAAAGAGTGATAGGCTTACATATGATGGATAATTTACTGACGTCCTTGAATGTTCGTGGCAAACCCAGTATGAAACAAATGACCATACCAGCGACACCGAAGATGATCGTGCAAGCTCCATGATCTGTCAAAGCATTCAGAGCAACGGAAAATGTCAGCACATGCGCACCGCTGATGAAAACCAGGATGAGAATTGAGCCGACAGCCATGATCTCTCTTCCTACAGGACCCGCGATGATTTCTCCGCAGTCAGGAAACGACTGCACTCTCGGGAAAGCAAGTTTGAATTCGCCGATGAGCCATCCGGTGTATGTGGCGATCAGTCCTAAGAAGCAAATGCATATAAGACCTGGAACTATGCCCAGGATCGCAAGAGCTTGTGGCAGCGCAAGGACGCCGAGCGAAACGTTCTCGGCAAGCATCACTATGATGTGTTAGTAGCACATGTGCAGGAAGAGAAAGCATGGACTTACAAACTCCGGTGTGCCTGTTCATATATGTAAGTAAAATATGATGCAAGAGATGCCGAAACTGAAAGATGTGAACAAAAGCTGTACGTACCACCATGCACATGTCTTATAGTGAATGTCGGCCCCTTCTTCGTTGCCGAAAGCATCGCGAGTGGTTGTTGGAGAGACCTGCTCTTCTATATCTGACGATGTATTGACCTGCTGTACATCAAGCGCGTGTGATAGCACTGTCTTCTCTCTCTCCGTTCCGGTCGACCCTGCAGAGACACTGCGACGCTTCGAAGAACGAGATCTGGACAAGGAATGGGACATCGTGATTGCTGGGGATACTGGCCTCTACGACGACGTCTTGAAAGTCTTGAGTGTAAGTCTGAGGAACCAAGCGAGGGACAGACCAAGTATAAATTGTTTCTGCGGTGCGGGATTCAAGTTTATACTCACAACGGTACCGAGTATCGTCGAGCCAAATTCGGCAGAGTAAGTGTAGTTGAGGGTGCATAGCACACCAAAGGTGCCACTTGTTGGCCTCCAATGAGTGGAGTGCATAGGGTAACCCATGGTTCTAGTGATGCCCTTGTATATGGTACCGACTTGCTCGTTCGCTATCGCTGGGAGTCGACCGGACACACTGAATATCGCGAGGAGTTCCGGGCATGCGTGCTGTGTCGTCGGTTTTGATTGTGTACACACTGATCACTAGTGGGCATATCAACATCGCTTTCCACTCGTTCCAAGTGCAACGGGTGTAAGCTCGGCCACCTAGTGTTCGGCCACACCTAGTGATCGGCCACCCCACCCAAAATAGCACCTGGCTCAGAGTCGTAGTTTTTAAGGCACAACAACAATTATATTTGCCATACGTTACACATAGAGTTAAGTGTATAAGCTGCTGCTAGTGCTGCTACTTTTTAAGCCTATTTTTCTAGTGTTAAGCTATTCTTTTAAGCCTATAGAGCTGCTGCTTAGTTAATAGCAGCCCTAATACTTTTAACGTTATAGAAGTATTTATTTAGGTTAGTTTAAACTTACTTTCTTGTGCGTGTAATCCTAGTACTATCTAGTTAATATTAAAGTTGTTTATTCTTAGCCTTAAGCCTAGCTGCCCTAGCGTTAGCCTCTGTAATAGCCTTGCCTACCTTAGTAAGCATAAGCTAAGTACTTTGTAAGAGAGATTCTAATAGTAACAGCTACTAATAAGCTTAGTATAGTGCCTATAAGCTCTAAGGGGTGTTAAATACTAATTCTAAGGCAGCTAAGGGCTAAGTAGTAGGTAGTAGGGTAATTAGACAGCTTATAATTTAAGAGGAGAGTAGTACTAGATCTAGATTGTATAGGCAGAGCCCTAAGGCTTGCTACCTAGCTCTTATAACCCTCTCTAAGAGAGCTTCTTCTCTTACCTTATTATATAATATAACAAAGCACTCTTTCTTAATTAGAGCCGCGTTATTAAGGGCTAAGAGAGCTTAGATCTTATTATAGTATTATAACTTCAGTATTAAGAAAGGAACAAGATTAAGAGGCTATAGAAGGTATAAGGCGTAGGTAGAGAGGTATAAGAGGCATATCTTATTAACCTTACAAAGCTACATAAACTTAATTAGTGTATAGGAGCTATAGCTATTAAGAAGGAGTAGCTAATAGCTATTAGTAGATAGTAAAGTATTTAGTATAAAAATACACTATAACTACTTATAACTAATTAAGTTTAACGTCTATCTATTCTCTAACATTGTATAGAGCTAATTAGGCGTGCCTCTAGCTAGAAACTACGTAGATTATAGATGCTTGCCCTTAAAGATAACAACGCACTATAGCTTAACGCTAGTAGTAGAGATTATCTCTATAATTAATACCTACTTATAATTCTCTAGAGATTTAATATAAGCCTTCTTCTTTCTTAAACTAGCAACCACCTAGGTATTAGTACATACCCCTAGGGCAATCCTAGTCTTATCTATATTCTATATATCCTTATACTGTATACCTAGCTTAATTTAGGTATGTTTAAATAGCTTAAGAAAGGCTTAAATAGTCTTATAGTTAGCTGCTGTAGTTTATGCGCTTTTAATAGTTCTGCTAACTATAGAGGTAACCTATAGGTTTTGTTAGATAAAGTAAGGTATCTATTATTGCCTAAGAGGCTTATAGTTACTATTTATATAGAGGATTTAGATTACTATTTCTTATATGCACGGGTGTAAGAGAGGCTATGCGCATAAGTCTTTAATAAGAATCTATTCTACTAGAAAAGCCTCTTATTCTAGAGTTAATTACTACTAATTTAAGTAAGCTAACGCGTTAGGTTGCTAACTATTAAGGCGTTCTTAAAGCATTAATTAAGGAACTCTGTATGCCTTTGCAGCCTGCCGCTAGCTTTTATAAACACTAGAATTAAGATTATAGATAGTAGCTTGTATAGCCAACTCACGGGGATCTATATTGACTGTGTGGGGTTAAGAGAATAGATGATCAAAAACCGAGTATCGCGATGGGTAGGGTGGCCAATCACTAGGTGTGGCCGAACACTAGGTGGCCGAGCTTATCCACGAATAGAAAGGGCCGGCTTCGTTAGGATGGAAGGGGAGGAGAACTAATCAAGCTAGCGCGGACCAGAGCTATGACGCTTTAGGGGTCAGTGGCCTGAACGGCAAGTTGCGTTGCAGCGTTCATGCTCCTCACCCCATCAGCCAATCAAAGACGACATACAACCCCAGGTCTGGAGCTGAATGTCGCGAAACAAAAGACGCAAGCTCGTGTAATCCGCTTAATTTCGAAAAAGATGTAATTCCTGCCAAGGGGAGGCTGGAAGGCCGCAAAATGATCGCCATTGCGCTGGCCTTCCCGGCCTGAAGCTCGACACATCGCTCATCCTCATTGCTATCTCAATTCCGCAACACGTCGCAGCTGCCGTCGTCCCTTTCGATCGTAACTGGTGCAGGTAACACACAATAGCTCTTGGACAACGCACGAGCAGGTAAGCGCCAGTCGCGCCGTCTGTTTTGACGCGCAGCTCCCTAGGACCCATTGCGTTGAACCCCGACGTCACCAGAGCATTAAGTACACAGTACCGTACTGACGTGACGGTGGAACAGCAACGCGATCACGTATTCATAATGGTGGAGCTACGCAAACGCAAAACGCCTCCTCCAGCGCCCGTGCGCCAAGCCAAGAAGGTGTCTGCTCCCAAGGGCAAGAAAGCTGCGAACAAGAAGACAGTCGTTGAGCAGGCAACTGAAGCTGTCGCCGAAACTGCAGCAGCTGTTACTGAAACTGTTACCGAAGCTGTCGATACCGCCAAGGAAGCTGTTGCTAACGCAACTAACGGCGCGAGCAAGCCATCTGCTGCTACCTCCACAACTGGACCGCCCAAGGCCGGCGATACAATCGATCTCACCAATTTTGGTGGAGAGGTCGAGACGCACGATGGAAAGAAGACAACACTTGCAAAGCTCATTGAGGAAAGCAAGAGCGGTGTCGTCCTGTTCACTTATCCCAAAGCCTCTACACCTGGGTGTACGTCGATGTGTCCTGCCAGCCAGAACCGCCGCTAATTTGCATACAGGCACCACACAAGTCTGCCTCTTCCGCGACTCTTACACGCCTCTCACCGCGACCGGCTTCAGCATCTTTGGTCTTTCCAACGACAGCCCCAAGGCAAACACGACCTTTAAGAACAAGCAGAGCCTCCCGTACAGCCTACTTTGCGACCCTTCGCAAACCCTTATCTCGGCGATCGGCTTGAAGAAGGCTCCCAAAGGTACTACTCGGGGTGTCTTCGTCATCAACAAGGACGGCAAAGTGTTGGCTTCTGAGCCTGGCAGCCCTGCTGGGACCCACAAAGTTGTTCAGAATCTCGTTGCAGATGGTGGTCAGGCTAATGCCGACGACTCAAAAGCGGCCGAAACTGCGGCTGAGGTTGCCGACACGGCGGCTATTGTAGATGACAAGGCTTAGTTCATCGGCAATCGTGCGAGTACTTTCGTGCATCCAAAACGCTGTCCACAATAAGTTACTAGGCAGAACAAAGTTTTATCGACATTATTGCTGTGCATATCTCATGTGTATGACGAGTGTCGAATTCTATTGCTACGGGTTGAGTGGATCCTTGGGCTAAGTAAACAACAATGGCATAGCTCTTCAAAGCCAGGGCGGATTGGCAACAGCGCACTTCCAGCGCCCAGGCATGGATATACTTCGCTGCCTAAAGGGCTTACACTGAGCGCATGCTACATGTACTCTAATCGTAGCCCTTCCAATCCTTTTTCGACTGAGTGAGCTACAGATCTTTTCCTTGTCTACCACACCATCCTCTTTGCATATACACTATGCTGATTGCAGCGGCCCTCCGACGGCCCTGTGGCCCTTAAATAGCGGAGAGGATATTGGATCGTAGGTATTGAAGCAGACCATCTGGGCGCAGGCATGCAGATGGGTAGAGGGACTGGTGTGAACGACGATAATCCAGATAGCGTTGACTCCCGTGTATGTAGTCACAGTACTCATGACCATTTTGTGTGAAGGAAAGATCCCAGTGGGATGCTTTCGCCATGTACTGAGATTTAAATGTGCGTATGTAAAGTGGACGCTGTTGAATCGATCGACCCGGAAGAGACACGGCCATGCGAGAGGTCTGTTCAGTACTCTACTCAAAAAGCACCGTTCCAGCTTCCCGTTAGGACCAAGGCTGGTGCTTAACCCGCTCCTGAAGATCCAATGCGCTTTGCCTCTTCTTTCCTGAGACAATCTTGGAGTGCCTTGAAATTGACTGGTTTGGTCATGAAATAATCAATACCAGCATTCCATGCTTCCAGCTTTGCGCTTGCAGATGACAATCCTGTCAAAGCAATGATACAACATCGTGGAATGTTGTATTCTAGCTCATAATGCCTAATTGCTCGAGTTGCAGACACACCGTCCATAACGGGCATCGACATGTCCATGAGAATAATGTTGAATTGCGTCGGAGTGGACTGGTATGCGCGAAGAGCTTCGAGGCCGTTCTCCGCTTCCATGTATTGAAAGTTCTGTTTCCTCATGAGTGTTGCAAGGAGCTACGAAATGTCAGTCTTAAAAAAAATCTTGATCTGTGGCAGTGAACTGACCCTACGATTAATTGTATTATCATCTGTAATGAGAATTTTCAACGATGTGTCGACTGAGCCGTTGGATATCGTGAGCTTCAGGCGAATTGGAAGCGCGCGCTTCTGAAATTCAGCCGTTCCCGTCGTTGCAGTCGCTGGATGTTGCGATTCTGTAGCTTCCAGCTTATCTGTCTGGTGCCAATGAGGTTGGTTCAGAAGTGGCGGCATCTCAACTGGAGAAGGCGATAGACTCGTTAAATCCTCGAAAAGTGGCGGCTGTGGCTGTTCCACGTCGATTGTAGAATCGTGGGTGAAATTTTCGTCCAGGTTTTCAAACCGGTCGAGACACTTGTTCAGCACATAAGCCAGTTTGAAAGGCCCGAGTCTAAGGGAGAGTTAGCGTTGGTCGTTCAGACGTCGATGATTCACTGACGGCTGGGTCATGATCTCGACCACTGATTCCTTGTTCATGACGCGAACATCAGAGCGAAGAGTCGCTGCTTCGAGTGCGTTTAACGCAACAAAGATGGTTACAGCTGCTTTTGGGGCTTGGTCTTTGGCTCTTTTGGTTCTGATAGCAGCAAGATATTCGAAAGATGGTTCTGGGCAGATGACAAGATCCGCGTTGTCGTCCTCCCACTTCGTCGTCTGTATAACGTCCATCTTCAGGTGGTTGGACAAGGTCGTTGCCAAAGCACGGGTAAACTTCGCGAGACCTTCTGTGTTTTGCGGTTCATCCAGAATGTCCTGGTCGGCTCCTGGCCTGTGAAGGATGCACACTCTTCGACCTTGTAAGCGTGGTAGCCGGAGAAGATATTCATCCCGTTGAGGAAGATTAATCTGTGCTATCTCAGGTCTCATCAAAGATAATTTGACGGTGATCTTAGTTCCAGATGAATGGTCGCTACTAACTTCAATCTTACCACCGTTTGTCTCGATGATCTGCCGGACAATACTTAGCCCTAACCCCACTCCCGAACTGTGTGGATTCTCCTGTGAGAACGGCTGGAACGCTTTATTGGCAAGAAAGGCAGAACTCATACCGGTCCCTGTATCTTTTACGGTGAGTACAATCGTAGTGGCCGGGCTTGCAGTTTTAGCGAGGTCTGTGGCGTGGATGGAAATCGTGACATGGCCTCTGTGCGTATATTTGATGGCATTGCCGAAGAGACTGTGACGCTGTTAGCGGGGACGTATGTCTAGACTATACAGTAGCTCGTACTTCATGACAGTTCTTTTCCAAGACCCTACAGGGAAGCAGTATATCCAGTCCTGCTCAGGGGCAATGTCCAATATAATGTAGCACGTTTTACGTTTAGTACTGACATCAGATGTACTTCTGTCGGCTTCTGTTGTGGAAATTGACTCGGTAGGAGACATGGGTGCGTTCTTAGAGCTCATGATTGGGAGAAACGAGGATCCAGCGAAGACAGCCTCTACGACCTCCTCGGTGGCTATGCCTAGATCAAAGGCTAGATCTCGTTGCGAGCGCCGCGTCTTGAGAGGTTTGGATGATAATCGTACCGTTTTTGTATCTTTGAGTCGTCTTGTGGATACGTTCTTTGTGGTTTCACTCATTTTAGAGTAATCCATGACGTGGTTGATCGTATCAAGTAAGGTTTGACCGCAGCTATTGAGCGAATTGAGCATGCTGGCTTGGAAAATGTCAAGCGGAGTGTCCTTGATGAATTCCAATGTGCCCAGTATCCCATGCAGAGGAGATCGTAGTTCGTGTGAGATAGAAGCAACAAAAGTGGTTTTCTGTTGGTTCAAAGCAACAGCATCGAGACGTGATAGCTCTCGCATGATGGAGTGACTGAAAATATTAAAATAGGCCAAGTCTACCGAAGCTGACAGCAAACGGTCGTGGCTGCTAGTCCAGCAAAGACAACCTAGGTGCATTAGCAAGAAAAAGGTGCTGAGAAGAAGCTGAATTTACCCGCGAACCATCTCGATCTCTCATAATCCCAGAAAGGCACAAATGCCACACTTCGGGCATTTGGAAGTAACTCAGAGATGGCTTTTGAGCTTCTGGATGCTCGCCCCGGTCTTTGGTACGCTTTAGGACGTGGGTCGTCACCAACGTCTAGGTCCCGGTGGAGTTCCCTGTTCGAAGATGACTCCTCGGCCGAGGACAAGAAAACACCCTGGGCAGAATAGTGGAACAACTTTCCATGTGGGTAATCCCGCAGCAAGCGGGCTAAGCTGGCCTCGGCGAAAGTTCCATCTCCTGGCGTACCGTCTGCGTTTACAACCGGTCTAGGTGGCGCGGCCCCAAGAATCTGGCATCTTTTGGATGAAGAAGAGTTCGGTCCCTTTTTGGCATTGCCGCTTTGCGAACTACTGTCATCGCTTGAATCTGATCTCGAGTTGAGCTCTGCAGAATCGGAAACGACGCCGCTCATGCGTTCACGTTCCGGAGCTGCTGGATGCTGGCGATGCCCAGTTGCTGCAATAGATGCGTCGAGTATCAGGACTCCGTCAAGGTCGCTGGATGCAAGCATAACATTGGAAGCCCGTGCGAACATCGATCTCGAATTCATCGGCAGTATGGTACTTTGCAAGGCTCGCAACGATGTATTCTGTGTAGACCCAGCTCGAATAGTATCCGAACCGGTCGAAAATCGGTGTGGCTTTTGCTTCGATGAGTCCCGATCAGCACCTGCAGAGCCCGCTTGTGATGCTGGCGAGGCAGCATCATTCGTCTCTGCTGCACGTGATGGCGCGTGTCCCTCTGCGGGCGCATTGTGTGGAAGAATTGATTCTACATCAGATCCCAGGGTCGATGATGATGGCGTAGTAGAGAGTGTTTCCAAGTCAACTTCATTGCTGGTATCCAGTGGCAGCAGTGCTGATGCACCTTCTGCGAAGGAAATGAGGCCTCGGGTGAGTTTCTCGCCACGCCTGAACCGATCCTTGACTGTGTAGTTGCCTAGATAGTCGATGATCGTGGCTGATAGATCCTCGAGATATGTCGCATTCTCTTTTGGGACACCTAATGGCCTCGGCGTGTCGTCGAAAACGCAAAGCGAGCCTACAATCGCACCCTGCCGACTCACCAGTGCGGCACCAGCATAGAAGCGAACGCGTGGGTCGTCTCGAATATATGTGCGCTGTGCGTAACGATCGCTGTCACGAAGGTCTCTGTTGACAACAATCGACGTTCCTGCGCGCTCGGCAACGGTGCCCGCGTCTAACTCTAGGACCTGTTCGCAAACACCCCAACTTCGAGGGATGCTAACACTGCCCAACCACAACGCGCTTGACCCATCGGCAGGTGGGGCGCCTCCGCGGAGCGAGGTTAGGGGTGTTGCCTCTGCCAGAACGTGCTGGTATTTGTCGTCAATCAGTGAGACCAAAGCTCGCTGCGCGTTCATGCGCAAGGCTGCCAGCTGACACAATGCAGTCAAGGTCGAGTCTGTCGAGGGCTGCGCGCAGTAGTCAGGAGGGAGACAGGATGACTCTGGTCCGGAAGCCAGTTCCTCGAGGCGTGGCAGGTCACGGTAGGCGGCGACATATTGAAGGACCTCGCGCTCTCTCTTCTTCTCTGGGAGGGGCACGATGCGCGATGGGAGAGGCGGGCGGCGACTCATGTTGAAGCTCAGCTCTAGACGGACGCCTGTGGGATGGAACGAACAACCTCCTCGCGCCCCATGCTCTGCGGAAGGCAGTGTCAAACTCAAGGAGGCAGGATGGCGTCGATAGTGTCGAACAGCATGGTGAGGGTTGCGCCTCGCAGTCCAGAATGGTTTTCACTTTTCGGGACGGAACGAGTCTGGATCACTGCCCTTGCACATGGGAGTTGCGATCAATCGGCTATCGTCTTTCAGAACTAGCGTCACATCATTAGACCATTTTGACGTCCTTGATTGACCAAGGTAAGCAGGCGCGCCTTGCCCGGTGTTTCCAGACCTCACGTGGTGGGAATGCTAGACAATCGATAAGGAACTCCTGCAAACTGCGAAAGCTACGGAATGCTTTCCGGCCAATGTCCGCTTCCAGATTTCTTCGAACTTTGGCTAGTCCGCGTGCCATCTACGCTAGATGCGGCCGAACGCCTGGGACGTGGGATTCACAGATTGGGGTTGCATCGACTTCTGTGGCTAAGCGTTGCCGCGTTTGTGTAAAATTCCATTACGTGCAAATGAGACCCAAGTCGAGGCAGACATTGCAAAACATAGATGCACAAAGCGCTTATGCGACCGAACAAGGCGATCTTGCACTGCCGTCCTGACATCTCAGAGATTAGAGGGTTATCGTAGCGACTGCTCATGCTTCGTTGCATGTAGTAATGACAGTGCAGTAAGCTGTAAAAGTGCATGATAGGGTTGTTGTCCTGATGACTAGTGATGAACAAGGAAGGGACATAGTGTGTTGTCATAACATTCGGCGTTACAGCATATAAGCTGTCTATAAAGATTCCATACAAGAACAAAGATAGGAAGCAATACTTTTATACCCATGACTAATGGTGCGCCTCAGCCAGCTTGGCCGCGATAACCGCCTGAACCTGCGCTTTTGGCAGCTCGGACACTGGCTTTCCTGTCCAGTACCTGTCCTGCTCAAGACCCTGGTAGATCATAGCTTCAGTGCCCAAGATGAGCTGCCAGCCAGCCTTCTCGCTAATGCCAGCAATCTCTGTCCATGGCGACGGGTGGTAGCACATCTCCAGAATAGCACCCTTGTGTGGTTTGTTCAAGAACGTCTCGAGCACGGCCCTTGCCTCCTTCTCCTCTGGCGTTTTAGGGGGGAAGTCCGGTACACATGCCACGATCGCACCCACGCCCTCGAGTTGTTCAGCCTGCGCAACGGTCGAAACGTCGATGAGTGAGTCGCCGAAGCCTCGCGCTGTGCACTCGTCGATAACGGCCTTGACCTCATTGCGATCCCGGTTGACGAGATAGATCTTGCTTGCCTTCATCCACTTCCTCAGCGCGTAGACCGCGCTTCGGGCCGCACCACCGCCTCCGACTACCATGGCCGGCCGGTTTTCGTAGACTGTCGCGGAATCATTGACGTTGTAGACGAAAGCATCTCGTACGCCAACGACATCAGTGTTTGTGCCGCAGAATATCCGCTTTCCTGTTGTTGGGTCTTCCTTGAGAAAGAGTGTGTTGACAGCGCCGACTTCCCTGCCTTCATCTGTAATTTCGTCAAGGTGCGAGAGGATAGCCATCTTGTGTGGCATGGTTACGGATGCGCCTCAAAGACTGTCAGCCTAGCGGCTTGAAAAGTCAAGCAGTGTTGACGCTTACCGTAAAACTTAGGATCTTGCCGGACCTTCAAGAAAAGATCCATGTCCTTTGATTCGAGGTAGAATTGATTCCAGTCTAGGCCAAGATTTGCGTATACGGTGTTGTGGAAGAGTGGTGACATGGAGTGGGCAATCGGGTAGCCAAACAGGTAGCCATGACGCTCGACGCTCGAGGTGTCTGGCACTTCTGTTTGCTGTGTGGAGGACATTGCGATGGGTTCACGAATTACGATTATTGGGGAGGTGGGTGTAGCTTCAGCTTCGGGTGGACGTATTTACGACAAGAGAGTAGTAGATGGACAGCGCCAGCTTTGAGTGGAAACAGGGTACCTATGTCAAAGCTCTGCTCTACGTCCGAACGGATCTCTTTTCCAACGGATACACACGCTTTGTGGAGTGTTGTGGAGAGGTTTGGGGACAGCTTGATACAGCGGGTAAAGGATTTGCCCAAGTATATACCAAGACGGTAAGCAAGCTCGCGCGCGCACTGGACGCTTCACATGGTTTTGTGATATTCCCCCGCCAAGTGGGTAGAGACATCATCCGAGATCGGGAGGATTTATCCACACCGGTGTTCGTGACTCGTTCGTCCTGCCGATATAGAGCCGCAGCAAATAGGCTTGCTCCAATCGTAATCCATCTCCGCACCATGCAAATAGCTCCCAAGCACCTGTCTGCTGAAGCAATGGCAAACCTTTATCCAAGATGACCGCCATTTTTGTCGCGGAACGTCATTGGCGATCCCCTTCCACTGCGGGGTGCGTCCCAGGCTCCGTCGTCGCGGCGCCTCCGCTGGCCGAAGTGCGGATAAGACCTGGGGACAAGGTTGAGTTTGGGCACTGTCTGGGGTCTCGCCTGCACACGCCCGCCCATCGTCGCCAGAAACTAGCTTCCCCACGAGGGCGAGATTCCGGGGTAATGATTAGCCCTGCTCGACTATTAGAGTCCGGGCTCGGAGATGAAGAGTCTTCAGTCACCGCTTCCTTAAAGCATCCACCTCCTGCCTTCTTCAGAGGATCGTCAGACTTCCAGGACGCTTCTACCTCACCCTCTCATCAGTAAAGGGATAGGAAGACAGCATCATTCATCATGGGCCTTCTCCACCTTGTCGAAGATAGGCCTACGCCTAAGCAGGTGTACAACTGGCGCGTGTATGCCGCTGCGTCTGTTGCGTCTTTCGCAGCTTGCATGGTAAGTTCCAACATCTCCACGGTTAACTGAGGATTGCGATTGACGATGGAATTTTAGATTGGCTACGACTCTGCCTTCATCGGAACAACGCTTGCGCTGCCTTCCTTTGTCAACGAGTTCAAACTAAACTCGCCCAGGCAAATTTCGGCCTCGGCTCTTGCCAACACAAGGTCCAACATTGTCTCTGTCTACCAGGCTGGTGCCTTCTTCGGTGCTTTGGGCGCCTATGTCACCTCCTACTACCTTGGCCGCAGAATTACACTGCTCATCTGGACTATGGTCTTTATTCTTGGTGCAGGAATGATGCTGGGCGCGAACGGCGAGCGTGGGCTTGGTCTGATCATTGGCGGCCGTGTTTTGGCCGGTCTTGGTGTTGGTGCTGCCAGTAACATGGTTCCGATCTACATTTCCGAATTGTCACCTCCAGCGGTTCGTGGACGTCTCGTCGGTATCTACGAGCTTGGATGGCAGATCGGTGGTCTTGTTGGTTTCTGGATCAACTACGGCCTTGTCGAGACCATGGGCCCTTCCACACGCCAATGGATGATCCCATTCGCTGTTCAACTCATTCCCGCTGGCATGCTTCTTATCGGCGCTGTTTGGTTGAGGGAATCACCCCGCTGGCAGTTCGCGCGTGGCGATCGCGAGAAGGCTGTTAAGGATTTGTGCTGGATCCGTAACCTTGAGGCCACTCACCCTTACATGGTCGAAGAGATTGCTGCTATCGACGCCGAGATTGAGCACGACCGTATGATTGTCGGCCCCGGCTTCTGGGCACCCTTCAAGGCCATCAAACAGCGCAAGGTCCAGTACCGTCTCTTCCTCGGCAGCATGCTCTTCCTCTGGCAGAACGGATCCGGTATCAACGCCATCAACTACTACTCGCCCACCGTATTCAGGTCCATCGGTATCACTGGTACCAACACCGGCTTTTTCACCACTGGACTGTTTGGCGTTGTCAAAACAGTCCTAACTGTTGTCTGGCTCATGTACCTGATCGATCATCTCGGGCGTACTAAGCTCCTCATGATCGGCGCTGCTGGCGGATCGGTCTGTATGTGGATCATCGGCGCATACATCAAGATCAGGGGGCCTACGACCTCCGCGAGTGGCAACCTGCCCCCTGGCGGTATCGCAGCTATCTTCTTCTTCTATCTCTGGACTGCGTTCTACACTCCTTCTTGGAATGGAACCCCGTGGGTCATCAACTCCGAAATGTTCTCCCAACAGACCCGTTCACTTGGACAAGCATCAGCAGGTAAGCAATCGAGTATTCTACGTGTAATGGACACAGCTAACTGTTGCCAGCCATGTCAAACTGGTTCTATAATTTCATCATTTCGCGCTTCACACCGCAGATGTTCAACACCATGGGTTACGGGGTCTACTTTTTCTTTGCCTGCTTGATGATTTTATCTGTTCCTTTCATATATTTCCTCATTCCTGAAACCAAGGGCATTCCTCTGGAGCGCATGGACGAGCTCTTCGAGATCAAGCCTACGTACAAGGCTCACAGCACCTTGCTCGAGCGACTCGGTGAGATGGAGGCAGTCCGCGAGGGCGGTTTGTTCGAGGAGAAGGCTAAGGATGCTGAGCGCCGTGAGAGCGTCTAAGCAATTGACGATGTATGAATTACAGTGGAGGAAATATGCATGACTCTATGATATCTATATGTTAGCACGCAGCATTGCTATAATCAATCATTTAATTAATAACCATAAACGCGTTCCAAATCTGCGTGTAGCCAGAAAAGCTCGATCCATATTCCGTCTAAATCAGCTTGAATTACACTGTGGGGTTCCAAGCTGAGTCGACAATGACTTTCAAACGCTCTTGCGGCGCTCAGCATCTTTCCCCTTGCGACTACTTCCCCTGATCTGGCTGTCGCTGTCTCCCTCTCAAGACGACCGTCTTGAGTAATCAGTCAAGTCGTTGAACTCACAGTTGGTGCCCGTGAAGGCCGGCGAGCGACGTGCATTCGTAGAGTGCGCGCTTTTTCGATGCATGTGAACATACCAAGTCTCTATACGGAAATTTACAGGTGGATGACATTGACTGGTGAATCAGGAGAGGCTTGTTATTTTGGGTCACGAACATCATCCATGCTAAGCGTGAGATGCTTTACACAGTAGGTTCTTGTGCTGCTGCTAAGTTGAAAAGGTGTACAAGGCACCCATGTGGAGACATTCCATCTTTGTCTAGCCGCTACGGCTTATCCGCAGGAGCTTGAATGTTGACAGAGGGAGCGCTGGCGCGTCGTCGAGCTTGAGATCATCCATTTCTGCACGTGCGTCTTCAACATCAGCATCGTGCTCCTCAACGACATCTTCCACGGTGCTGATGGAGTCGTCCTCAGGTGGTAAACTCAGATGGCGCATCGTCCCTACGTAAGCACAGCATCTAGTTCGTCAAGCGACTCACGTAGCTCTGCGAAGTGCTTCTCAACCTGCTCATGACCACCCTCTGGATGAAAGCGTCGCGCAATGTACCACACAGCTTCTGCAGCAACATAGTATTGGTTAGCTTCCTCCCAATCACCAACGATTGCACCTAGGAGGATAAGTGCCTTCATTCAGTGCAACCTTGGGATTGTTTCCTTGATGAGCAACGCGAACAGAGCAGCTTCGCGTTCCACTGGTCGGTCGGCAACGTACAGGTCGTGACCTTCATTATAGCCGTCGGTGAACTTCTTGTCGATGAAATCTCTGCTGCCTATGATGAGATATGCCTCATATGTAACTCTAAGTTGCGCGCTGCGATTTGGTAGACAGAAGAAGATGGCCGAGGTTGCGAAAGAAGAAAGGACCTCTGCAAGCAATGCCCGGGCTAGGCAACAAACACAAGTGAGAGACAAACAAATAAGCCTTCACCGGCTGATGAATATTCAGGTAGCCACATACAGTTGGAGCGTGGAGCGTGCAAGCTATGGCCGTCTGATCACCACTGCTGTGTAGAATTTGGCAGCACGCAACCTTCTCTCACTCCCTATCTTTTCATCACTCGACTAGCTTTCGGATAGCCGTCCATTACCACTATTTCCACACCTCCTCTACCCTCTGTCCCGTTCATATTTCACCGTCGACCGACCGATATCATCTTTTTACCCTTCGCTGTCATGCACACTCATTGTGACAGCAAAGTCCACATCCTTCTCTAGCCCATATAACACCCTTCCATCTGTAATCCAATTAAATAAGCAAGCCCCACATGCACTGAGCGCACCGAACGGATTCACTTCGACCAATTGCACCGTTCCGTTGTGTTGCAGTGCCAAATCGAAGCTCAACCCATACTTCACAACAAGTTGGCAAACCTGCTCACTCATCGTCTCGTGCATGAACGCCCTGATGTCGCTCAACACCACATCAGCGCCAGCGCAGACCACACGCGCTGTGTGCAAGATACCGAGGTCCAAAGGGTCTGCAAAAGGAGCGGACCAATTGTACTGACTGATCGCACTGACTTTCAGTTCGCCCATTACAGCGCTCGCACTTCTTGCAGCAGGCGGCGGGACGAAGACTCTGAACTCCCTCCCAGGATCCATGTGCTCATTCCACGGGTTCAAAACCAACTCCATCTTCAGCTCTCTGCCCTGTGTCTCGGCATCTGAGCGCTCGCTTTGCAGGCAGTTCCACGCGCGCATGCTACTGCACAGCTTGACGACCACGTCTTCGAATGTGCAGCTCGGTTGCTTGCCGCCGAACGGGCTGGACAGCCCTTGGAACTCATCTGGTCGAGCCTTACAAACCACTTCTTCTTGTCGTCAAGTACATTTGCCAGTTCTCGTCCTCGCTTTGTGCTTTGCCACATGAATATCGTTTCCTCGATAAGCTCCGGCGGGAGCCGGTTCGTGGCTATCCAAGCAGCGAAGCAGCGCATCAGGTCTTCGTATAGAGATCCTGGAATTCGGATGACGTGCGATTCGCTCATATTCTGGCTCCGTGAAATGAGTGGCTGCCACATCACGTAGCCGTATGCGGTCCAGGGTGGCTGCTCGTGCGTGAAAACGTCGGTTTCGGGCACGATAGGAATGATTTCTTGGTGTGCGTGTCGCGCAGTGTTGAAGCGCTGGGAACGCGAGGTTGGGTGTGAGGTGTCCTGGAGATGTTGGATTTCGTGGCAGTCTGCTGCGACGAGCGCGTGGTCCACTGTGCGAACATGCATCTTGCAGTGCAACGTTGTGGGAAGCTTCGTCTTGCTGGAGGTGGTTTGAATGCGGATGAAGTTAAAGTAATACAGATACAAGCTCGTAGTGTAGGTTTACTGGGATTCACATGTATGGTTCACTGGACCCACGGTCAAGAAAGGGCGTAGCGAGGACAGACACGGACTTTCTAAGTCTCAAAGCAACCAGTAACCCAACTTCTGTGAATCGCGGATTTACATCTGCGAGCGAGTTGAGGATTCGAATATTTGTCCATTTGTTCGATACACTATTCTCCTATTGAAGTGAATCTTCGATTCGGCACCAAATAAATCAGCCTTTGGATGATTCAGGTGATGGCAGTAGATGCCCACAGCGCTATTTGCCACGCCCGCCTTTCTCAGAGCCATGGGTATAGGACGGGCTGCAGAGATAGCCTGGTACCGGTTGCGTAGTTTGCCACAATACGTTTCTTCTCCTCAACCAGCAGCCTCCCTGTAGAAGCTGATAGAGTTGTTCCCGCCACCCAGCGCAAACATCTCGCTCTTCGTCGGTGCCTTGGGCAGCCACTTCGCGGTCCACAGTGGCTTGTCACCATGCGAATGTGTAGCGACGCAAGCCCGCGTCTCGATGCGCCACACTTTGGCCTTTGAGTCGTGAGACCCCGAGAGCAAGTACTCGCCTGTACTGCTCCAGTCTAAGGCCAGAACCCATCCACCGTGTCCTGTGAAGTTGGCTACCTGCTCGCCAGATGTGACATCGTACAGCGCAATGACCCTTGCGTCGCCTCCAGCAGCGAGCAGCTTCGAAGCCGGTGAGAAGGCTACGCTGCGAACGGGATGCACAAGCCCAGCGAGAGAATGCACAAGACGCCCAGTGTCGTTGCTGAAGACGTATATGCTTCCATTTTCATGCCCCGAAGCAGTGAAGCTTCCATTGTCGCTCAGACTGACGCAGAGCCCGAAGCTGCCTTTTGTCTCGTACTCGCGTATCCGTGGAAATTCTTTTGCCTTGTCGAGGCTCCACACGTTGATCTTGCCATTGATGCTGCTGCTCGCCAGATACTGGCCGTCTGCGCTGAGTGCAATGGCCCAGATGTCGCCGGGCTTGTTCTGATCCACAATCTCGCCGTCTTCGATCCAGAGGCCGTCCTCGCCTTGACTCCATACCTTGACCTTGCCTTCGAAGCCAGCACTTGCGGCGCGGCGGGCAGTGGATTCTTTGGCAGTGACAAGATGGTGGATGCCCAGTGGGTGAGCTTTGTCGAGGGTCTGCACAAGCGGGAACTCAGGTTGCGTCGTATCGTAGACATTTATCGACGACGAGCCGGATGCGGAGAGGAGCTGTGTGGATGTGGGCGCAACTGCGAATACGTCGCTCGCTTTGGGATGCGCATCGTTGACCGTGTGGAGGGTGAGGTATTGTTTGGACTGTGGCAGTGAGCAAACATGTGGTGCAGAGAGGACTGTGGCGCTGAGCCTACCATGCTGTGTGGCCTGAAGCACTACAGCTTCCTGGGGCGTAGGGGAGTTATCGAAGCATCTGGGAGCTGTAGCGCGGGCGAGGAAAGTGCAGCACAGACGGCAATTGCGGCTCAGTGATGTCAGGACCAACCAAGCTCCCCGCAGTGCAAACACGGCAAACACAGGACCCCTGGCTTCACCGCCAATCACACGCCGGCGTCCCAGCAGCATCCCACATTCTGGCCGCTGTTGCGTTGATGTCCGCTCGAGGCCCAGCAGTGCTTGCCAAAAGCTTCAAAGAGTCATACCGCACCGTCACAAGTCAAGAGTCATACCGCACAAGTCAGGTCTACTTCCGGACAGCCTCCACTTCTGCCCACAAAAGCCCATTCCTGTCTCGTGCATACACCACCACCACCATGGCGCCTACAAACCCCAACCGCTCCATCGTCATCTCTGGCCCTTCGGGCGCTGGCAAGTCGACCATTCTCAAGCGCCTCTTTGAGGACTACCCCGACCGCTTCGGCTTCAGCGTGTCCCACACCACGCGCAACCCCCGTGGTGCAGAGAAGGATGGTGTCGAGTACAACTTTGTGACCAGGGAGCAATTCGACGACCTTATTGCGAAGAAGGGCTTCGTTGAGTACGCGACCTTCGGCAGCAACAGCTATGGAACAAGCATTGCCGCGATTGAGGACATCGAGAAGAAGGGGAGGACGTGTATCTTGGACATTGAGATGGAGGTATGTTTGACACCACTCGTTCCTGGTGCGTAGCGCAAATTCTGACGGCTGTTCAGGGCGTTAAGCAGGTCGCAAACCACCCTACATTCCCCCGTCCAAGGTTCCTGTTCCTCTCACCACCAAGCATGGACATACTCGAGAAGCGCCTTAGGGGCCGCGCTACCGACAAGGAGGAGGACATCCTCAAGAGACTGAACCAGGCTAAGGTCGAGATGGAGTTCGCGAAGAGCCCCGAGTCACCGCACGACAAGATTATTGTAAACGACGATCTGGACAAGGCGTACCAGGAAGCCAAAGCCTTCATCATTGGCGACGATGCCTAGTGTACATCAAGAAGAGCATAGAGCAATGATACCACAGCAAGAGGAAAAAGGAAACGTGAATCAAAAATAAGATGGAATTCGTGGAGACTACATAACTAGCTAAGCCTCGAAGTCTGTCAGGATATAGTTGGAAATACTCAGCATCGGCGTCCTACCACTTTGGGATTCAGACTGCCTCAGTGCTTGACTCTATTTCGTGTATCTCATCATGTAGACCCGTGGCTGAATGGAATCCGGCCTGTTCGACCAGGCGTGCAAGCAAATGCACCAACTCGTGCGGATCCGAAAAGTGGTGAACGTTCCTCGCGTCAAGAATAAGCCCCATTGAGTTACTCCTGCCGCCGCCCCGTGTTACCGAGACGCGCAAGAGCAATCGCATAACCATAAACTGGACGAGAAGACCCTCCATACCGGACATCCCTGGAGTCTCTCTCCTCCTCTTGACCCTCGTCAGTCCATCGGCGGCAGGCAAGGTGGTCAGCGGGCTCATGTCATCGCCCAGGTGCCGACTCCTCCACCCGTAGCGTCTGGAGAGCTCGAGAAAAGAGTGCAGACGGAAAAGAGGGTAAGGGGGGCCGTGGTGGTAGGAGGCCGCGCTTCTATGGCGGTTCGTTGCTGAAGGTGCGATCCAGAGGACCGGCGTCCGGGGACTTTCTCCCAAAGCGTTGCGAGATGCCCGAAGGCACTCCGTGTGTGTGCTTCGTTGCGATTCTTCGAGCGAGGAACGTTGAAGAACGCAAGCGGAGCGCGTCCGAAAAATATCTAATGCGAGCCGGAGGTTCGGCGCGAAAGTGCCCGGGCTGGCCGCACTAGGCAGCATTAGGCAGCGCCAGGCATACAGACATGGTGCCTGTGCAGCGTGGAGGGCTTTCTTCGCGTTCTGGGTTAAGAAATATAAAGACTGCCGACACAGCTTTACGCAGCACACACTTTCCTGTCGCGCAAATAACCAATTTCTTTCGAGTTGCGACAGCTCTGTTATTCGCGACGCGCCAAAACTTACTTCCCTGCCCGATTAGAGCTCGCGCAAGCTCCACAGTCGCGAACCGCCTCCTACCGCAACACCAGTGGACATTCCATAGATTGAAGACATGGCGCTTTTCGGATCGACTGCGCCAGCTCCTGCGAGCACCACTACAGGCGACACCAGCAAGGACGTCGAGGTGCAGCAGAGCCAGCTCCCAACAGACAGCATCCAAGACCTCCAATTCTCGCCTGCAAACGACTTCCTCGCGGTAGCAAGCTGGGACAAGAAGGTTTACATCTACGAAGTCGCAGGGAATGGCGCGAATGGCAAGTGGCTGTTCGAGTGTCAGGGCCACGTCTTGGGCCTCGGCTGGTCAAAGGTGAGTAACAGCGCAAGCCGGAACATAGGTGCAAGAGCTGACAATTGTGTTAGGACGGTTCTCGAGTAGCAGCCGGCGACTCCACTGGCCATCTCAACATCGTCGACTTCCGCAACGTCGCTGCCAGCGGCCAGGTACAGGCTCAGCAAGCCAAAGCTCACGAGGAAGCCATCAAGTGCGTGCGCTGGTTCCAGACTGGAGGCCAAGACTATGTTGCCACAGGCTCCTGGGACAAGACAGTCAAGTTCTGGGATCTGAAGAACGCGGCAGCGGTCGCCACTCTGAACTGCCAGGACCGCGTCTACAGCATGGACATCAAGGACCAGCTGCTGGTCGTTGCGACCGCCGAGCGACACATCAACATGATCAACCTGAACGAGCCCACTAAGATCTACAAGACTATTATCAGTCCGCTCAAGTGGCAGACGCGCGTTGTCAGCTGCTTCACTGACGCTTCGGGCTTCGCGGTCGGCAGCATCGAGGGACGCTGTGCGATCCAGTATGTCGAGGACAAAGACACAACGTATGGACCTGCTGCAAACACCGTCAGGTCACTCCCGCTAACGATATCAACAGTCTCAACTTCTCATTCAAGTGCCACCGCCAACAAGACCCCTCCCAGCGCGACGTCGCAAAGGTCTACTCAGTAAACGCCATCTCATTCCATCCCCAGCACGGCACATTCAGCACCGCCGGCTCTGACGGTACCTTCCACTTCTGGGACAAGGACGCCAAGCACCGTCTCAAGGGCTACCCCGAGGTCGGCGGATCCATTACAGCAACTGCCTTCTCACGGAACGGAGACATCTTCGCCTACGCCGTCAGCTACGACTGGAGCAAGGGCTTCAGCGGGAACACCCCACAGTACCCGATCAAAATTAAGCTACACCCGGTCATCGGGGACGAGTGCAAGCCCAGGCCGGGGACGAAGAAGAGGTAGATTTGAGTCCCAGACTTGAATTCCTCATCCTCTCACTGTGCATCTCCACCCAACCTGATGCTGGCGTGTGAGCTGCAAAGTGATGATCCGAAGATGGCACGACGAGGGGACATTTCACTGTAGACTCTTGGCTCGTGGGGCACCGCTCGGAGCAGGGCACAGACCTCGCCACTGACTAGAGAGCCAGGGAAGAATGACGAACTGTTTGATTGTATTGCATTAGCGTTCTATGGCAGACTGGCGTATACGGATCGCCTGCGGGCGACGGGATAGGACAGAAAAACATCAGTATCACGCAAGGCATCGAGTTGACAATTGTAATGGTGTGAAGTCTTGGAAAATATGTGGCACAGTCCCCCTGCCTGTGCGTAGCTACGTCTTGTGCTGCTCCTAGAAATGCTTGCTCGTAATGTAAACCCACTCGTCCGTCTGACGCCCAAAGACCAGTCCAATAGACAACCGTAACGCCTCGTGACTGTGCTTGTAGCACAGTCCGACATCCTGCCTCCAAACCCCTTCCTTGAAACGCCCTTGCCATGAACCTATGCAGGAGGAACACTCGTGTTCTCTGCCCCAGGAACCTCGACCCTCTGCCTCTTTGCATCGCCACTTTCAGCGGCCACGCCGTTTGGACCCGCATTACTGACGTCCTGCAGTGCCACCCTGTCTCTCTTCAGCGTGTTAGGTGCCGCTCCATTCGCGAATGTGGGAGGCTTGTACGCGCCACGATTCGCACTAGGACTCATGGCATAGCCAGGGCCTGCGGGCATACCAATCCGCCGGTTGGTATCTTGTTGGGGGTTGACGAAGTTGCTTGGGCGATTAAAACCAGCTGCACCGCCATTTGCTGGACGCCCTAGGCCCTGTAGCGGAGGGATAGGGGCATTGGCCTCCTCCTTTCGCTTCACAGGTACGCTACGAGTGTGGTCGAGACCAGGCGTTCGCTTTTCCTTCGGCACGGGGGATTCGGCATGAGGGTTGAATGCGAGAGAGTTGAGTGAAGTAGCCGAGTTGGCGTTCTGTATTTGTTCGGCGGCCCGAGAAGTGACAAAACCAACAGATGGCGGAACAATCGGGTTAGGAGCATTGCTCGCAGGAGCTGCATTGTCTGCACCGGAGGGACCAGGTCGTGGCTGGTTAGCTTGCTGAGCTTGTGGAGGTGTCAGTCGAGCAGACTGCTGCTGCGGCTGTTGCCCGGTTTGTTGCTGAGGTATTGGCGCCTTGTGGACGTCGTTTGTTGGTGGGGCCATCCGTCGCGCCTGGTCTGGGCGAGGCTGTGGTGTTTGTGGAGCACGCTGATTTACGCCATTGAGCTGTGTCCATCCAGGCCCCTGAGGCGCAGGCCCGTTTCCACGCCCTGTTGGTGCCGACTGTCTTTGAGGGTGAGATAGAAGTTGACCGTTGTTTGGAACAGGTGTGTTACGACCAGAGTTTGTGCCGTTCGTACCGTTTCCTGGCCCTGGTGCTTCAATCGCCGGTGGCCTTGATGGACCCGATGAAGCCGAGTCGAACGTAGCTTCGCCGTGATCCTCAGAAACCTCGACACCATCAAATAGATTACCGTCAAATTCGTCATCGAAGTCTGCGGACTCAGCTGTTGTTGAGTGTGTGAGATGATCTGTTCGTGTCCTCAGGATCTGGTTTGGCCTGCTAGGCGTTCTGTGTGGCTCTGGCTTGACAACAGTTTGATCTTCCTGCGGTGCGGGTCCGTAGTCGGCATGTCGGTAAAGATTTCCTTCTTCAAACTTCCTTGGCTTCACCTTCATGGACTGAACCTTCTTGAGGTACTCCTTGTCATACAAACAATTTCCAAGAACATTGCCAAATGTACGTAGTGAGCGCTTTAGGCCGTCCGTTGCTGCTTCTTTCTTTGCTTTCTCGAAGGATGCCGCTTTGCCTTTGCCATTTTCTATTGACCCGTAACCGATGTCCTGATACATGGTCAAATGTGTGTAGTGCAATGTTCACAATCAACTCACCTCATGGTAAGTACCATCTTTCAGCGTGATCCTTACTACAATCGATAGGCCAAGGCTGACCTTGCCGCTTTGATGCTCGTCAACCTGCCATTGTCAGCCCACTCACTATGATTCCAATCTTGCTGTACATACGTAGTCAATTTGGACCTGGCCTAGAGAGCTAGACCACCCGTTGAACCCAAACACCTCGTTCGCAAGAGCTATAGCCTTGTTCCCTTCTAGATATGCGACTCGACCGCCGCCCTGACCCGGCCTTTGCGAGATAAACTCGGGTCCGAGTTGCTTATTCAAACGATTTTGCAGTGTCGCGATCTCTTGTGCGGTGAAATAAGGTACGACGCGCTCCTCGAATGGGTTCTTGACGTCGCCGCCATTGTACTGGTCGCCTGGCCTGCACTACTGTTAGACACTGAACAACATAACGACCAGAGTACATAGGTCCTAGACGTCTTGATAATCACTTACGCAGGCATGATTGTGCACTCACGAAGAGGTGTACATTGAGCGGGACGCGCTGATGTTGAAGGGTGGCTAAAGGTGACGCGCTTCAGAACGCGCTAACGTGTCGCCCACTCACGTGCTCACGGATTGGCCACATCCCCGCCATATTCAGGCTTCAGCATCTAGGGCAGGGCTCGAGCCATGCTGCCTGCTGAAGGCTGATTAGTGTGGTTTGGTGTTGATTATGACATTCCATATGTCAGCCCTGTCGGCATTTTCAAATTCCCAGACTTGTGCCAGTCGACCTTCAAACTCTTCCTTCAATCTACAACCTAACGTGATCTCAATGCAATGCAGCACAGCAATTGGGCAGAAGAAGCAAAGAACAACTGATATAGGTAAGCTCACACATCGTGTGGTGGGCCAGGAGCGTTATGGGTGCACGCCTGTGAGACATAGCCACAAATATCACACCATCGCGTCCTTGCTGATATGCGGCCACCTCACGCCTTCGTAGAAAGCTAAGCACCAAGACTATCCTCGCTGATAACGTGCTTCTTTCAATCAACTTCCATAGTCTCGACGTTGTCAAGAATCGTCATGGCGATGCTTTCGTAACGACCCCGGCCCTGGTGCCTATTCCATTGGCCTTCCAGGTTCCAGGATTTAAACACATAGATGCCTAACGGTGTGGCTGGCCATACTTGGTATCTTATAACATAGCACGATAGTTGACAACCAACTGTCCCTATCTATTATCACGTGGGCAGCTGTCAAAAAGTTCCTCCCGCTTCAGTACCTCAAATATTCGCTAATGTGATAAGAAAACCACTTGTTCGGTCAGACACTGACAGTTCGGGTAACAGAACGATCGGTTTCTTGCCATCTCTTCATTCCGATCTTACTTTCCGCCTAGCACCATTGTAGCAGGGATATGCAGAGCTTACGTCCTCCAGGGCAACGAGAACACCCATCTTAGACCCGGGGGGTTAGAGATGGAGAGGACTGCAAGAGCACCGAGCAGTCATGCGAAAAGGTGGAGCCTGGTTAGAGAAGCATATGTATCTGTCAGATGTGTAACGCCTGATACACCCAATCAGGAGAGTGCCATGGCGTGCTTGTTGAAGATGGAACACGCCCGTGCCTTCTCCACTCGATAATCGTTTGAGTTATCGTCAAGGGTATCAGTAGATGAGATTAGCGAAGATCTTGACCTGCAAATATGCGGGACATTTGAGTTAGCAAGCTGGTCGTTACCCCACAAAATACCATGAGACTGAATCCTTCATGGATCCTGCCAGGCCTTACGGTCTGGAAGAGAGGTACATGATTTGATTGATACTCCCGCTGGCGAGTGATCCAATTTCCTCCCCAGGTGGGAAACGCCTGCAATGCTTATACTAGGTATCCAACCATCCAGTCTAATAATACAACACGCTGTACAACGCCAAAATGTCCTTACTACTCTTTCCTGCGACCTTGATCACTGCCGTTGGCTTCATCGTCACTATCAACTCCCAGGCTAAACGTAGAGTCGTTCTGCGGTGCCCTCGGTGACTTATCCGAATACCCGTTGGCTGGCTTCTTGGGCACATCTTGCAAGTCGTCCAGCTCTCGCTCATCAAAGTCCGCGGCCTCCAGGTCTGCCCTTCGTTCCTTACGTCTAAAATTATCCAGACCCATACCAGTGAGAAGAGACTCTCGGCCCTCGTCGCTATCGGGTCCCTGGTATTCGTTACTGCGGCGTCTACTTCGCCAAAGAAAGGCACCCCAGAGTAGGGCCACAATGATGACAACAACAAGTGCAACCTCGCCAGAGCGGTAATATGCTTTCCACTCGGCTTCCTTCACTTGCTGTGCCTTGTCTTCTTCGGCCTTTGTAGAGTTAGGATGACCGCCCACGCTCGTCAGCGGGCCCTTCTCCCCATCGATGACACTGTCGGCCGGTGTCCCACCAATCTCGCCGATATCGACGCCCAGGAAACGATCAAGCATGTCGCGGGTTCGCCTGGGATAATCGAATGGCACCATATGGCTGGAGTTGTAGAAGACAACGTAGGTTAGGTTGCGGGCTTCCTGATATGTTCCAGCTGGCTCGCCCTCAAAAGCCCAGTCTTGCTTCGCAGCGACAACGCCCTGTGAAACTTCGAAGCCTTTCCCGCCGTTCCAGGTCATCTTGTCGATCATGTTCTCGGTACCAACGTGGTTGCAGATCATGTCCTTGTCGCCAGAGAAAAGGGTAACAGGCACCTCAGCCAGTAAGTCTGGAAGGAATCTGATAGCAGGTTCGCTGTTTTTAGCGCGGAAATGGCCGGTGACCGCTCCGCTGCACTCTTGCCAACCAGTCTTCTTGTCAGGATTGATGTGGAGAGCACTAATGACGTCCTGGCGGCGGAGGTAAGGTGTAACCTGCTTCAGGTCCGGTGGCCAGTTCATGCCACAGGAAGAATCGTCTCGCAGACGAATGTCATACATATTGACACACTGCTGCATACGATCGGCCGACTTGTCCTTTGTCTCCTCCAAGATGGTGGTCATGATGGCCTCGCAGACTGGAGTATCGACCTTGTCCTTCCCACCATCATTGAGGGCTTTCACACAAACAGCTTGCTGTTGCTCTACCCGTGCTGCCGACTCGGATCCTGCTGTGATCAGGCCATTTTGGTATGCAAAGGGGAGGTAGGCAAGGTATTGGTCGACGGGCGAGATCCATCCATTGCCAATGAGCAAGCCCTTGAGCGGCCATGATCGGGTGCCGGCTTGCTTGTTGCGTTTGAGGATCGCGCGCGCGATATGTGGAATGTGCTGGCCTGCGTAGGATTCACCTGCGATGTAGAACTGTGTCCTGTCAGTCGCTGCCTATGTTGGTCCGGTTGAAATACTCACATCGTCGTTCTCATACTCCGGGAACAAAGTGAACCATTTCTCCAGGAAGAGGACCATGTGCTCTGCCATCTGATCCAGCTCGGTCAAATAGCTGTCCGTATTGACGTAGCTGAAGCCAGTGCCCACAGGCTGGTCCACGAAGAGCAGATTGGCAAACTCGTCCCACGAACCGTTGTTGTATTTCAGGTTCCCGTCTTCCGTCACTCTGTACGGACCGACTTCCATCATGGCGCCGTCCATCGAGGAGCAGCCGGGCCCGCCGTTGAGCCATAGGACGGTGCGCTGCTTGTTGGCGATGTGGCGATTCTGGTAGTGCCAGAAGAACAGGTTGCCATTGTGCGCAGCGTCAACTTCGATGTGCCTGTGTCGTGCGTGTTAGCTCCTGCGCACTCTCAGCCGTGTATCTGCCCTACCCTGCGTGCATCTTCAGCAGCGGCCGCGGCGCGCCCGGAAGGTCATGCACAAAGTAATCGGCCTGCGTCTTTGCCTGTGCAGCGCTGCCTGGCAGCATCGCCAGAGTTGCCAGCAACCCGCTTAGGAGCGCTGTCCGCCACCGTGTCCGCGAATCTGTAGACAACATGATAATGGGCGAGGGTGCCGAGGTCGGTCGTGTCGCTATCTCATGGATGTCGCGAATAGGGCTTTTGGTGCAGGTAGTTATCGAGTCGGTTAAAGGGACGTCGGCCTGCTTTTAGCCAAGTGCTAGGTGCTAGCCGCTCAGCTCGGTGCTGTTGAGGTCGGGGTTTGGGGTGTGGATGATCTGGCCGCAGCTGACGAGGCCCCGAGCTGGGCAGGGGCGCGTGCAATACAGGCCAACGCCAGAGTTTCACAGACGCAAATGGGAATTGACAGACGTACGCCGGGCTGGCGAATGCAACAGGGCGAGTGCGAGAGCATGCAATCTATAATTTGCAGAACCCTCTTATTGAAAGCTGTTATGGGTGGCTTTGTCCCCCAGTTCACCAGGACCAATACCGAAGGATGCAGGATCGGACCAATCACGTAGAACTTCCTCGACCGGCCTCGCAACCTCCGCGTTTCGCATCTGCCTTCTTTTCGGCATTTCTCGCGCGCTGTGCGGCCCTGACACCGTTGGAGTGAGAGTGCCTTGTATCACTAGGCTTCCCAGGCCTCAGCCATGCGGCAGAGGCGCCATGCGAGCGAGCTTAATTCACGGGGGCTATCCGGCTTCAACGGTCGCTTGCGTTACGCTTCGCAGCAGCACCGGATATACCCTGCAATTGCTTTTGGCATGTCTCAGCAGTGATGGCATTCCCTCCAATGATGAAGTAACACATACGGTATCACTGACTCCATTCCGTCCTGCCTTCAATACCGTCTCCCAACATGGATCGACACTCACATCGGTACACTTGCCCTTAGGCCCCAGTTCCCACAACGTAATACACACAGCAACTCCCTTTGGGAACGACTCCCGCCTGCATTGCTGGAAACGGTATCTTTTAGGACAATGTCGAAAACTGCGTGCCACAGTGGCGTACATAAACTTTGGGGATCTTGTTGAACTTGGTTTGCCGCCTCCAACCTCAGCTGTCTAGAAAAGATCCTCCAGACTCTTTTCTGAGTCTTTTTTGATCAACTCCACCATGCCCTACCCAAGTCAGCCATCAAAGCGTTCGTCTGTATTGCATCCATGTTATAGCTTACCGATGGCATAATAGGTTCACCATCCTTGCCCACTACGTAGCGGAACGGCATCTCTGTGCTCTCGTTCGCGTTTGTCCTGATTTCAGGATGGTCGACATATGAAATCTTCTCGACCGGGACTGTACACTGTTAACAGTGGCTTCAGAGCGTACAAAGGGGACGTGCCTTTGTCCTGAACGCAGATTCTTGTGACACGCACCGCAGTGTCGGTCGTCATTTGCACAGGGCCAAGTCGACGGCCTTCATAGCCTTTCTTACGCAGCTCAGAAGTTCTGTCTAAAAGAGAAGATGGTCAGCTGATTGGAACATGGCGGCAAGTCTGATGTTGCGTACCTCTGGGCGGATCATCGCCTGCATCCTTGTCAGTCATTAATCGAGCAAGGAGTTCAGTACTACCACTCACCAAGAATACCACCGAAGAGAAAGATATCAAAGTTATCACCATCCTCTGGACTCAAATCTTTGCTAGCAGAGGGATCGAGAAGACACACTCGGTCTTTGCGGTCCGCGTAGATCTCCTCGATTCCTCTTGTCTCGACGTTCAACCCCTTGACTTGCTGAAGGTTCTCTGGCAATTTCAAGGAGGTTGGCACCGACGATAGGAGAAACTCTGAGCCGGTATCATAGCATTCTTGAGCAATGCAGGCGTATTCTAGCGATGACCACTGCTCCAACTCTGGGTCGAGATGTTCGACAACGAATGTCTTCCCCGCGCCGGCCATTTTGGATTCAACTGATGAGAACTTTTCCCTATTGGATGTGGGGGTTAACTGTCCCTTGAGCAGGCCAGCTGCAATCGGATGTAGCTGCTCAGGGCTTCTAGATTTTCTTGCACTCGGATCCTAAAATGTCCGGCTATGTCCCAGAATGGTCTTGAAGTTGGTCGTTGGTGGTGCGAGCCATGCAGTAGTGATTTGCTAAGCGGAGCATGTGGTCTGAAGACGGCCGACAAGGATTTGGCGAGCGCACTAAAAGATCGGAGCTAGCACACAACCTATTACGTATGTGGGCAGACGTAAAGACAGCGGTGGGGCATGGTCTGTCCAGAACCTGAGGAGCTGTCCGTTCAAGTCAATTGCTGACGGCGGTGACAATGCTCTTGCGCTTCGGAGGGATTGACCTCAAGCGCCATTTGATTCGATCAAACGCAGCTTTGGGGCGGCATTGCAGCGGTCCTGACGATCCACACGCTAGCAAGCACGCGTGACGTTGCAGGAGTTCTATGAGTGGTAAAGCATACGGCAATCCAACGCAGTTGTCCACCCGGCGGTCGTCGAGCGTCGAGCTTGCGCTGCATCTCGCGGCAGACGGTACTGTGCACGCTCCATTGTACTCCCGGGATAACTGAAGGTGTCGAATGAGGGACCTTGGTGGTTGTGCTATCGGCCCACTTGAGACCTGCTACATATCTTGCTGCATACCCCTCTCTGCAGGTCTCCCAGTGCTCCTTCCTCTCCCTGCAGAACGCCAACTCCGACCACATTTGTAATTCTCTCTCGTCGCTTCTGCTTCTTCCAATCGTGTTCGAACCACACCCACTCTGCAGCTGCAAGTTATTCTGCAGTGCTGCACTGGTCGTCACGCAGAGAGTTGTCCTCAGCACAGGCGCTACCTCGGACGATAAAGGCTTATCCCTTTGTGAAATTGAGGGGCAGTCACTCCCTTCATCCAGAGCTTCGACGCAGCACCAGAGACAACCTCGTCGTAGCCACCGGGTATCGTTGTTGGGTTTTGTTAGGCAGCAGCAGCAAGACACGCCCGAGCTCCGTTGACGTCCAATCGCCCACGGTGGAAAGTCGGCAGCGAGTTCCCTGTCACGGCCTTGCCGCCCAAGCAGACGTGCTGGACCCTTGACCCTTTATTCTGGTGACAACGTTGGCGAAGACAAAGAATAAATAACGGCATCCTTCCCTTAGAAGCAAACAACTCACTCGCCCACATCACTTGTGTCCGCAGCGACGCATCAGCAACCGCGAACATGAACCCCCACCAGCAGAACAAGGTGGACATTAGCGTACGTCATTCGCGGCCCCTGCGCAATGTGGGCGCTGCTCGCACTGCTGCTCATTTGGCAGCGCCGTAGACTGTGACAACTTCAGAACTGACAGAGCGTAGAAAATGTCGCCCGAGGAGGCTAAGCTCTTCCGCCTGTACGGAAAGCTACCAAACAAGAAGGACTTGCTGCAGAACAAGCTCAAGGTAAGCCTCCAATGGCATTTGCAGCAGCAAGACACGGCGAGCTAATATGCCTGCGCAGGAGCGCAAGTACTTCGACAGCGGCGACTACGCTCTCTCCAAGGCTGGCAAGGCCTCAGATGTCGGAGTCACGCAAGTCGGCCGCGAGCACCCCAACCCCGAGAAGATTCCGCACATGGCCCCACCCACACCAAGCAATGGACAAACACCCACAAATGGAGATCTGAAGGCTGGCAGCCCATCGAAGGAAGGCGGTACTTTCCTCCACCGTGAGACAAGCCTGAACCGCGAAACCTCTGCTTCCGACTTCGCCGAGAATGCAGAGCCGCAGACCCAGCCGGCCGCTCAGGTCTAGCGGAATTTCGGCATCGTCAACCTGATCCTGTACTCGGTACATTCGTCCTTGGTGCGTATGAAGAGAGGAATTAAAACATTCACGCGTCGTACATTTTTTACGGCCTGGCCTGTATTGACTACACCGGGATATGGCGTAACTCGCGGCGTTCGGGCGCGTTTCCTCTTGCCTTGTGGTAACCCTTGTATCATTTCGGACAGCACTGACTAACGTTCGACATCACCATGGTGCAGGCTTGCCAAGCACACGGACTCTTTCACTTCATGTGCATTCCGCTTGATGGGGAACAGAACCAGGGTTGGACGAAGTGTCAATGACTTACGACGAACATTTCTGTTTTGTTTTGGATGGCACAGCTTCACATGTAGGATACCTTATGCAGGTACGGAAAGTAGTCGAATTAACGATTTACATTCCTGGGATGCTCGGCCGTTATGGGCCGTCAAGTCTCTGGACAAGTTGAGGCCACACTGCTTGTCGACGGTCTTGCACGGATGTCACACCTTCTTTTCCACATACGACGATCTTCGATGCAGCCAATATGCAGCAGAGCTGGGAAGAGCGCGATGGTTTCCGGCGTCGTCTTAGAAATCCCAAAAGTATTCTAGCAGTAAACTGCGTTTATGAGCCCCCAACGCGTCGACTTGACCTTCATGTGCAAACGTGATGAGACGGCACGACCTGCCTGACATTGGAACAGCCTCGTATCAAACATTACGATCCTCGGACTTCTTTACCCGCCTCCAACTCCTCCACGATCCAGCAAACCTCCTTCGGGTGACGTACACAAACACTACCAGCATGGCCAGGAACACTACTGTCCCTACACTATATCCCTGGTTCTGCACTGCTTGTTTCTTGGCCTCTTTGTAGATCTCCTTGACCTTCTCCCGAACGCCATCGCCCGTTTCCAGATTCGGCATTGCCATGATGGACACCACCAAGCTGGTCCAGCCGGTGAAATGCTGAGTCCGTTGCCCATGTCCACCAACAGGATCATACTGCTCCCACGCGTAACCCGTCTCTAGCCAAGAACTGAACACGGTGTGCACGATATTGCGGCGCAACTCGATGTATATGTTCTTGCATCGTTCTTGCTGGGGGCCTGGTGTGTTGGCGAGGGACAGGAGTTGCGTCAAGATCAGGTAGTTCATGTTTATCCAAATAGGGCTGCGCCAGTAGTTGTCGCCGACACCATATTTCTTGCTTTCCTGCGAGAGAGACTTGATGCCGTGATCAGTCCAGATCTGATTTGGATCGTGGAGGAAGCTCAGCGTCGCGTCGAGATGGGGGTGCGTGGCGTCAATAAAGCCGGTCATGAACGGGAAAAGCGAAATGTACCCTTTGTGGCAGACGTAGGTATGCTTGTCATCGCGGACGACTGTGTCGCAGTATACGTTTTGCTTCTCTTCCCAGTGAAGAGTTTCAATATTGGTTTTGACGCCGCGGATATGGTTCTGGTAGGTGAACGCATCATGAGTGGCCTCGGTGAAGAAAGCTATCTTCTCAAGAGTGCGAGACATGAGACCTACCCAACAAAGGGCATCGACATGGAGCTCTGTGATGTCTGGAGGCTCTGGTCGAGGGTAGTCATCCAGACCGCTAGCAAGATTTGTCTCTGGGGTGCGACCTCGCCATCTGTACCCTTCGTTGAGATTTGCCGATGGGACAGAGTGGATCTCTATATCGCCAGATTGAGACTTGCGCCACCATTCGTAATGCTTTTTCAATAGCGGGTACAACTCTTTCACAAACTTCTTACCCGCTTCAGGCTTCAAGAGTGTAGACTCATGCCCATAATACTTCGTTTTGCTTTGTAGCATGTCGACGAATTTCGATACTACAGCAAACAGCATAGGTGGGTTGGCGATGTGCGGGTACTGCGTAGCGGCATCGCCAGGAGTGCTGCTCTCGGCTTCTGTGCCGACAGCTTGCTCTCTGGCTATCCAACCATCATCATCCATCGTCTTCAACCAACTCATGACCACTTCCATTGCCAAATCGACGTCCCAGTCGATCACAGGAAGGAGGTGGAAGCCTTCGTCCCAAAGGAAGCCTCGCGGGAAGGCGGCTCGAGCAGGAGTATGCGTAAACAGCTCATACTTTTCTCTGGTCTCAGGTATAGCGTGCTTTTTGGCATCTTCGGTCTTCTCCCAGAACTTCCCAGTAGTTTCGGCGTAGATAGCTTTCTTTGATCGATCGACTTTCGCCGTGCCATCAAAGTACCCAACGCCGCCGAGCAAGTCTGCAAGCATCATCTCACCAAACGTAGTGTGATGGGCTGTGTTGAAGGGAGCTTTGGGGGTGAAGACGTGAGAGTAAGCGTTTCTGTATGCGATTATCGAGTCTTGGATACTGCTTCCCATCTCCGATGTGGTCATAGCACGCGTTGCCATTCGACTCGAATAGAGCACGTCAATTTCGAAACTGCCATGGATGATCATCTGCACGAAATGCATATTGCCTGATCCGGGAGCGTTCCGAAGAACTACGTTCATCTTGTCGCCGGGTTTTGCTCCGTCTTTAGCTTCCGATTGAGCTTTCAATGCGTCGAGGAAAGTAGCTTCTTGCGCGCACGGATGTCAGCTTATTGACGGTGGAATTGAGGCGTGAGTATATAGGGAGATGACACTCACACTTTGCCTGCCATAGCTTGTCTTCGGTTACGTTCGCCGAATGCACAATCGTGCCTTCATGTCGTCCGTCCGCCCCTACTGATGCCGGGATATGGATTCCTGCAGCACCCAGTCGCGGATGCTTGAGGGCAATGTTCACTGCCTCGACAGATCTATCGTCTCCAGCACCAAGTTGCTCGAAAGCCTCGAATTGGCAATCCGCGCAATCTTTCTTGGCTTCCATACCGACGTAGAAGATAACAGAGGTCTTCAAATCTGCAGGTGCGCCAGTGCGCGGTCTGCCTTTGACTCGCAGTGCCCAGTTACCTGCGCTCTGGCCCTCGGATTTCTTTATGAACTCGGTCGTAATGTCAATTTGATTCCCGACATCTCGAATAATCTGGGTCCCGCCGGCGCGCACATCGTATGTGCTCCAGCCATACATAGCCATGCCATCGTTCTGCTCGACCGTGTGACGCAACACTGAGATCAAAGTCAGTACTTTTCAAGGGTTTCCCCTCAGTCTAAACACCTACACTTCTCTTGTTCATCCAGCTTTCCCCACATTAACCCCGCAATGAGGGTATCTGGTACACGAGGTCGGATGCCCAGATAGAGATTGGGTCGGTACGGTCCCCATAGCAGAGGGGCTTCGTTGGAGTAGAGGGAGGAATCAACGGTCGTTGAGAGCGCATGCGCAGCAGCGACCAGCGCCACCAAACTCGTTGACAGCTGCATGGTCTTAGCGACAAGCGACGCGAATACTGTGTCAACGCGGCGGTGATCTTAAGGAAAGACTACGGTGAGTGCTCAATCATGATACTGGTCGTCTACTGTGTACGCATACGAACGTAGCACAATCCAAGAGGTCTATCGGCAGCCGCAATCTGTGCATCCCTCCCGGCATCAGGCACCATGCACCCCTGATTACTTCCGCTCTCGTCCTGCGTACCGATTGGCTGTCGCGTGTACTTTGAGCAACACCCTTTATCTTAGCAATGCGACACCACAAAAACCGTGAGACCGACAAGATAGACAATGACGGCACAAGCTGAGAGTCATATCGCCCCTCATGTCTCATTATCTCAAAGATGTTGACACATCCGCACCACGGTGTTCATCACGTGCATCTCTCCCCCACAAAACGACGTCAGCGGTAACTTGGCCTTGGGAGCGATCAATCCCCCACAGTAAACAGAGATTGTGCCAAAGTGATAACTAAAACTCTCTTCTGGTTACTGGCTGATTCTGATCGGCGTCGAGCTATCCATTGCTTAAAGTCAACATTGGCTACTGGTATTGAACGACTAAAACCAGCTTACAACGCACAAAAGACATGCAAGAACAAGTTGATCGATTAGTTGAGAAGACATGGAGTATGAGAAACACTTCTCTAATGTCCCAGTTGCATACTGACGCGACGATGTAGGGAAATTCCAAGATGTCAGTGGTTCGCAACGTCTGTTGATGGCAGTTTCTGGCATACCAGGCTCAGGTACGCACGCTGATGGAGATCACCTGTCCAGAATGCGAGACTGACAAAACTTCAGGGAAAACAACGCTCGCAGTCAAGGTATCCAATGGTCTCAACAAGAATCACGCGCAAAGCTCCCCAGGAACGTACAATGGCAATCCTGTTGCAGCCTTCATACCGATGGACGGTTATCACCTATCACGCGCGCAGCTAGATGGCATGCCGGACCCTCAGTATGCACATGCGCGAAGAGGGGCGGCATTCACATTTGATGGCGACAAATTCTTAGCACTGGTAAAGAAGCTACGAGAACCAATCCTTCCAGAGACACGAACATTGTATGCGCCCAGCTTCGACCACGCAAAAAAAGACCCTGTCGCGGACGACATACCCATCGCGCCCTCCGTGCGCATCGTGATCTTTGAAGGGAATTACTGCTCCTTGAACCATGGTCCTTGGAAACAAGCGGCGGAGCTTATGGATGAGCTATGGTTCGTTGATGTCGACTTTCAAGTCGCTCGAAGGCGGTTGATATATAGACATGTTAAGGCAGGGATTGCACAAAACGAGGACGATGCTGCCAAAAGAGCAGACGAGAATGACCTGGTGAACGGGCAAGAGATTATAGGTTCGAGGCTAGATGTGCATGAGATGATCGAGAGTAAGGAGGATCCAGAATGGGCCCCAGAGTATCAAGCTGCGGGCGGGGATAAAATCTAGGAGTTAAGTAAGCTACTAAGAATGAATACTGAAGGCTTACGATAATCACTACATTGCCTTATCTGTCATATTCACATGTTTTATGAGCCCTTCATTGTATACGTAGAAGTGACTCACTCTTACGTAGCCGCCTTAGGCCACCCAAGCACATCGCCCGCTCTTGATCTTCTCTTCTTTCCAAATCCTGGTCCGTACGACTCACAATTGCGCCAACCGCACCCTATTGTCTTCTTGATACTTTTTAGTGTTGGTTGGCATGATATAAATGAAGTTGGTGTCGAGATACCTTCGTCATGACAACGGCAGATTCTGATGTTACATTCTTCCACCTCCCCCGTGAACTTCGAGATCTCATTTACAGCTATGCTTTTGGATCGGTCCGTCGTTCCTTCAGCTTCAGCACCTTGACCATCATAGTCGCCCGGTCCACCAGTACGCGCAATGCAGACACAACCAGCGGCCTGCCACCATGGCTTCTCACAAGCCGAACCCTCTGCAATGAGGCCATCGAGCTCCTGTTACGCACGAGATGGGTCAGCCCGCTCTTTCAAACGCGTCCACCCGACCATTCTCAACCCACTCACATCACACTCCGCCCAGATCGCGCCGAAGTCACCACCTGCAGCCCTGTACGCCACTCCCTCCTCTTTCGTGAACACAGTATCCGAAATATCGTCCTAAATCTTGCGGCTGGGACTGGCTATATCCGTTCTTTATGGTTTTTCAATGACACGACACCGATACACGCCAGTCAGCCATGGACCGAGTTCTTGGAACTCATACACCCCTTCGTGGCTCATTCGCATCTACACCTCGATCTGACCATTGATTCGGAGAGTCTCGCGCTCTCAATGCCGGAAATCAATTGGCCCAGAGACTGGTCTCAACGTATCGAGTCAGTAAATTTTACGTTGCTGTCAACCGAGGGGAACAGTGAAGATCTAAAGTGGAACGCTACGATGTATGTGACGAGGCTTATCAGATGCCACGACGTCCGCTGGATGTTGTCACTGTGGAGTGTAGGGGAGCCGGCATCGCCGTCATGTGAAGTGCGGAAAAACAAGAGTAAGCTGCTGCTATATCAATTGAGGGTCACATCCAAGCACGTCCCTTCAGTATAAGATAGCTAGTTGCATGTATCCTACTGTCGTCTGTTTGCTCCAGCCCCGCCTCGATCAGGTGTTTGGCTGTTGCATGTACGTGAATGGCGTAATACTTTGCCTTAGGATCAGATCGTATTCCATAGATGTTGGTTGGCAGCTCGATAGGCAAATACTGAAGTGGTTGGCTTTGACTTATCATGCACATAGTAGTATGATACAAGCTCTTTCAGACCCACCTAAAGGATCTCAGCACAATTTTGTCGTCCGCATTCCGACCGAAACAATTACAACTCGCCAGTCCCATATAACAATGTCTGCCCATCGGACACCGCTCCACTAGTATGGGCGGTAGCCGGAGCCTCCACGGCCACGGTATCCCCCACGGTAGCCGCCGCCACGAGGAGCGTAGTCGCCGCCACCGCCACCGCCACGACCTCCACCATAGCCACCGCCCCGACCACCGTATGGCCCGCCACGACCACCAAATCCTCCACGGCCTCCTCTGGGGCCGCCACGGCCGCCCCTTGTCATGCCGGGCAAGTTCGTTCTCTTGGGCACAACCTAAGACGTTAGCGTACGTATGCTTAAAGTTATGGAGCCGACATGACGTACCTTAAGATTTCGGTTGCGAAATTGGCTGTTGTCAAGGACGAGAGCCTCGTTGACTAGACTTGGTTCTGTGAACTCCACATACGCATACCTGCATACGCCTATTAGCGTTCCAATCTTTCTGCCAAACTCTTGCCAGGTTGCGAAAGATACTGTCGGGAGTGATGTATACGCGATTAGACGCGTGCCGCACAAAATGGCGCATTAGTCGGCGGAAGGTGATTATGAGGATGTATAAAACAAGTTGCTCTCAACCAAACGCGCAAAGAAGAACTGACCCTTTTGGATGCCCTGTGAATTTGTCGAGCAGGATAGTGACACGGTTGATGCTTCCGACACTCTGGAAATGTGCTTGAATCTCTTCTGGACTGGCCCCGTAGTCGACATTGCCAACGAAGACACTTCGCGAATCGACGTCTTCCTTGCTTTCGCGCATCTCATGGCGTTCATGGTCTAGCGACTGCTGCATTTCGCGCAGCTTCTGAGCTTCTTCTTCCATCTCCTGCACGCGACGCCTCATAGCTGAGATCTCCTCCTGTTGTACAAAGTCAGTCTTGCCTTCCAAGAGATTGTCAACCTCGGTGTACGGAGGGCGCATCCGTCGCGCATCTGTCGCGCATAGTGGAATATTCCAAGAACTGAGCGCTCGTGTAATTGGAGGAAGGCGCGTCGTACCTCTTCGGTGGCATCATCTCCGTGACGCTCGTCTTCCGCTGTGTCGAGGCGCTCATCTTCTTCGCGCTTGAGCTCTTCCTCGCGCTTGATATCCGTATCGATGTCAGACATATCGTAGAGCGTCTTCTGATCTGTTGTTGGCATTAGCCCGATTAAAAGGAAGCTTCAATAGGTGACAAAGCATACAAGGCGATTAAATTACTCCGATCTCCAACGAAGGTCCACCGAACGGCGACAAAGCAGAAGACTCGATAAGTCGATTGCTAGATTTGCGACGCCGACGCGACGGAAATAATGAATTGGCGAAAGAAGAAACGGCACCTGATGTGAATGGAGTGTAGCCTTGACGGAGTGAATGAGCGTAGCTTCGAGTGGTCGGAGCTTCCAAATCGCGCTAAATCAGTTAAACCGGGGTTTGCGCGATTGCCTCATTCTACAGTGGCGCTTTGCCCGGAATGGAGGGCACATCACGTCGGTATCGCAGAGGAATTAATTCAGGGGTATCATGTTGAGAGTCGCGATGCTCGATGTGGCAAATATGTAGTTGAAACTACTTCGTTCCACGTCGTTGCGAATATCGCAAAGAAGGTGTATAAGCCCAACGCCGTTTGTCTAGAGCTCAACTGAGCCACAATCATGTCCGTCACACCATTAACGCCAGAAGCCATGGATATATCGCTCATGGTGAATGCGTGCCGAAGTCCCATCAGCGATGCAAAGCTCGCAAGCAGTCGCGCCGCCTCACCTTTCTCCTTAATCACTTCATTGTTCTGACATCGACAACGGATGTCCCTTGTCTCATACTCCAAGCTGAATCCAACTTCTTAGCAAGGATGCACCCAGCACAAGCAATGCGCAGAACTACGGCGCAGGATTCTCCTTGACAACAGTGCGCACTTTCTTCTCGTACGCGGCGCGGTCCTTCTTGAAGAGGTTGAATGCGTCTGCTTGCGCCGGTGATTCTGGGTTCGGTTCGTTGAGGAGCGACTGAATGCCGAGCAAGATCTCCTTGATTGTAATCGCAGGCTTCCAGCCTTCTTCTTCGTTGAGAATAGATAGGCATACCGTACCTGAAGGGTACACGTTTGGGTGGAAAAGAGGAGGCATGAACTTGCCTGAAATGTGTTAGTTGTGATGCACAGATAACGAGAGGTAGGCCAAAGCCTCTACGGCGCAGCTTGAGACAGTGGAGGACATACACTTCGGTGGCTTTGTAGGGTACTCCTCTGGGAATGTGACCTCGAGCTTGAAGAGTCCGCCTTCCCATATAGTTTTCTCCTTGCCTGGCACACCACAGTCCCACTTCCTAAGGTCCATCATGCCATTCGCGCCGCGCATGGGTTTCGCGAAGAATCCGAACGGGTGGTCGCGTCGCCATTGCTTCCTTAGCGTGATATCAGCATAGTTTATGGAGTTGTGCACCAAGGCATGCTGACCTCTCCTCCGAAAGGCGGTTCATACACAGAGACATGGTGCAGTCGTAAGGCTAGCGTCGATGTGGTTTTCGATTCGTCGCCGCCAGTTTGTGGTGGAAGGTGTGGCGGTTCGATAAGAAGCGAAGCGTTGCGCTATATGAGGTGGCGAGCGTGGTAAAGGTGAGAGAGAGTGGCGCGCAACGTCTGGGCAGTAGTGAGCTTCACTCGCTCAGCGCCTGCATCTGCAGTTACCAATTACCAAAGCGACGCACGTGATGTACAACAATTAAGCGTGAATCTAGCCCGGGAAGGAATCCTTGCCCCGCTATGCCGATTGCGACTGCCCCACTTTAGCTGTGACCGAGGCTGAAAGGCACCACCAACGCGGCGCGTGAGCGACTTGCATTTGCATATACAAGTATTTAGGATTTGCATGAATACGAACCGCAAGTTCTAACGCCCCTAACATAGTCCACACTTTAATACACAAGAATGGCAGACGCACCAGCAAAGCAAGAGAAGGAGCATGTGAAAGCTGCCCCTCCACCAGCCGACGTTGCATCAGACCCGGAAGAAGACGATCTCTCGGACCTGGACGACGTGCTAGACGAGTTCGCAAACACAAAGCTCGACGCCAAATTACCTGCGCCCGCGTCCAAAGCCGCACCACCGCCCTCAGCGCCGTCCACCTCAAGCCCTGGGAGACCGGAGGACGTTTCGCCCGCCGAGCTCCTCCTCCAGGATGAAGACGAGTTCGCAAAGAAGCTTCAGGAGGAAATGGCACAGTTACTTGGGCAAGGCGACTTTCAAAAGCAGTTTGAGGACATCATGAAGGAAATGAACAGCGAAATGGGCGGCGACCATCTGCCTGCGCCAACAGCCGCAGAAGCAGCTGCAACAGCGTCCTCGTCGCTGAAGGACAGCATACCCTCGAAGTCTGCCGAATCCACCAGTAAAGCAGATAAGAACTTTCAAGACACAATCAGGAAGACTATGGAGCGCATGCAGGAGTCTGGCGACGCCGCGTCCTCCGCTGCTGCATCGTCAGCTAATCAAGACGATATCCTCGCGCAGATGCTGAAGGAGATGGAGAGTGGTGGATTTGGGGGGGAAGGTAACGATGAGGACTTCAGTAAGATCCTGATGGGCATGATGGAGCAGTTAACCAATAAGGAGATACTGTACGAGCCCATGAAGGAGCTCGATGACAAGTTTCCTGCATGGATGGAGAAGAACAAGGGCAATGTGCCTGCGGAGGATCTCAAGAGATATGAGGAGCAGCAGGTGCTGGTGAAGGAGATCACAGGGCGGTTCGAGAGGAAGGGGTACAGCGATGACAACGCAAAGGACAGGGAGTACATCGTGGAAAGGATGCAGAAGGTATGCAAGTTCTTAGATGGTTCCAATTAACATTACTGACTGCCTCCAGATGCAAGCTGCCGGCTCGCCACCGCCCGATCTTGTCGGCGACATGAATGCTGCGCAGGAAGCGCTAGCAGGTATGGATGAAGGGTGTCCGACGCAATAGTCTATCGTTGATGGCAAATGTACCCGCGGTATACGCGTGGTACTCCGCAATTGCCCAGCGTCACTTCTTATGCTTGAGTGTCAGATCACCGTCCCGGCAGTACGACCCTTTCAGCATCGCTGTGGATATGCCATTCATAACTATCTTGGCCCTCAGCCGTTTGTCATATCCATGTCATCCACGTCCCTGTAGCACCCATGTTGGCCTTGCGACTGGTGCTGATATTCAGTGTCCATATTTGTCGCACAATCCATAAAGATCTGATCGTATTCCTCATCGTCACTTCCGTAATGCTGCTGTGGCATTGTACTGTGGCTTTCTTCTGTGTCCATGGATGCGATCAGCTGTTGCAGCTCGTACTCCTCTTGTGCAAGCAGATAATCAGCTTCGGTCATTCCTGGCTCATGTTGAGATGCGCTATTCGACGAATGCGGTGATGTGGCGTCGCTCAGTAAATCGTCCTCGATCTCCTCTTCTCCAGCTGGTGCTTCTCGGGCCTTTCTCATCTCCCACCGTTTGCGCTCTGAGACGAAGTCCAATTGCTGGAGCTGCACCGGATCAGTTGACGAAGAAGAGCGTCAAGTCATCTGTAGCATACCTGTTCCCCTCGTGACTCCCACTTCTTTTCTTCACGGTTATTTTGAACGCGCTTAAAGAACAAGTCGCGCCGTCTCTTCGTAGCCGCATCGCGCGTCTGCATGACAGGGTTGGCTTTGTAGACCCGTTGTGATTGTGATGTCTCCTTCTTGTTATGCTGTGAAGCCATGCTAAAATCGAAAAGGCTCGCGCCAGCATTCGCAGAGCGCTCTCGAAGAGGTGACGATCGAACCGGCGCGTGGGTGGCGTATTGCTGATTCGGCATATGTAAGTAGTAGGTGCTTGTGAGTAGCATTGTGATAAATCAAGACTGTTCGGTGAGGTCTCCGTGGAAAATAAAGCGTGCGTGTTGATTTCCTGTTGGAGTGCTGGATGGTTCAGACGAAAGTAATGATGCAGTCGCGCCTCAGTGTCGGCAGGCGCGCCAGAGACGCGCTTTCGCTATCGATAACATCACGTGCGCTACACTCCACTTGCCACAGTCCAATGAGAAAGACTCTTGTTCATCGTTCTTATTTGATGCATTTTGCCAAGTGGCTGGACGTGCTTCGGTACAGAATATCACTTTTCAGAGCTGGCCTCGAGTGATAAAGTTCCGGCAGACGACATCAGTTCTTTACGACTGCGATCACGATGAGTGCCGTTTCCGCAAGGTGTATAGGTGATACAAAGGTAGTCCATGCTCAACATTATATACCATTTCTACGGGCTAAAGGCAGACCTACACGGCTGATGCTGCTTTGAGAGCTCCGGCCTATGAAGCGTCTGCTGTTCGAACCCGTCCCGCTGCATCAAGTGCTTCGACCCATTGCGTTGTGGGTACTTGCTACTGGGCGCAGGAAGAGGCTTCCTGTGTAACGTCTTTATTGGTTCCCTTGCACGAGAGTTAATCTCTTCTTCCCAGTGTGTATGCTCGCGCTCCTCGAAATAGTTGGGACCATTATCGTTGAGCTTAATATCCTCCCATGTTGAGGATCGCTCTATCTTTGGGCTCTTCTGCGACGCGCTCCGTTCGGCATCATCCTGTAAGCCTGTCTTCCTGCGGACGATACCCGGGATGGCGGAGAAAGGGGTTGACGCGTACGACAAGGCCACCCTAAACCTCCGACCTTTCGCTTGGATCAGCTTGGGCAAACATAAGGTGCATGCTACGACGAAGACAAGAGATACTTCGAGTGTCGTCCAGATTCCAATGAAGAGACCATTCCAGGACACGTCAGCCTCCGAGATTGCTGCGGAGATGTTCATGGTAAACCAGATGCGCATGGCTGAGGCGACACATGCTCTGTGCTATGTCAGCCTTCGACTACTCACAGGGTCGTACTTCACTCACATAAGACCAGTTGCAAATAGCAGCGTGATGAACATCTTGCGTGCTAGCGGTACGTTAAGCTGCCATAGCGAGAATGTTGGAAGGAAGAGGATGACGATGTCGGATGCCATGTTAAAGGCGCCTTGGCTCAGAATGATGTCGTTCACATCGTAGCATGTGCCGGGTATAAGCTTGTCCCAGATGAAACGTCGAGGCTTGCAGTAAAACAGAGTCCAGAAGGTGAAGAACAGATAGACGATAAATGTTGCTACAATGGTCGTCCAGGCCCCATACCACATGAACTTGTTGCCGCTGCGCGAGGGTGCGAAGAGGCGGAGATACTGCATGAGGATAGACATCTTGACCACAAAGCTGAGTGGACAGTATATGACTTGTGCAGTATTTGCCCACTGCAAAGATCGTGAGCTTACTTGGTGGACTCGGCAGGAACCAAACTTACGTAGAGCTGATTGAACAGTTGACCTGCGGTGACCTGCCACTGATGTACACCGGCTCCCCATTTCACCATCTGGTATCCCATGGCGATCTCTACTATGATCAGTGGCTTCTATAGTTAGTAACTTGCAAGTATGAGGCGTGGTGCTTTTACGTACGAAGGCTAAAAACAAGAAATCTGCGAGACGTCAACAACAGTTCGCAATTAGTTTTGATCAAACTCACAGTCCGCCGGCTCCAAACACCGCATAATGGCAAACCTGGTATAAACCCGTAGTACCAGAAACAATCCTGGAACCGCTATACAGATAATTGCGACCACCAAAAACCAGACTTGATCGGGGCTATCTAGAGTCATTGTGGTGTCTGCTCCTTTAGGTATTTGATCGGGACCCAGCGCGGGTAGGGACAGCAAGAACTGCCTAGCGTCCACGCCGGCTGGGATCTTTACCCCTTCTGGGATTACCAGTGACATATTAACGTACGGAGTACTTGGAAAAAGACAAATGGACGGGTTACTGCAGGGACTAAAAGCGATTCTTGCTGACAACGATGAATGGCACTACATCTATAAGGCCGGTTCTAGGATCACCAGAGTCGTAAGTGCTCAGTCAGGCTGACCTTTCCTTCGGTATGGACATACCGGTAGGTCAGTCTGAAACGCGACAGGCCTATGCTAAAAGAACAGAAGGTGCAAGCGGACCTCGACCTACCCTGTGGTTCCGCACAGCAGCGCAGTCCGTGAGGCGAGTGAGGCCGCCGTGACGGGATTAAATGATTTAAGAGTTCGGGTTCGAGAACCATGAGTTCCGCAAGTGGCTGCCGAAGTCCGATTGTGTCTTTTTGTGTGAGGCGGTGCACACGAAGTCGGGATTGTACATCGGACAGGGATCGCGTCCACCACATCGGCATTAGGCATAACAAGAGCGTCAGTTCTTCCGCACAGAAGAAATCCATTCCACCTGTCGCGTGATATACATTCACCCTGTGCGCACGATCGGCGCATCGTGGCTTGGAAGCTCAACCTTTGTACAAAGGCCGATCAAGGTCCGACTATGCAGCGACCTGCAGGCACAGCACTCCTATTACGATCAAGTCTATTGGCCATGATTATTGTGGACCGGTCTGTTGCTTGTTCGCATGATCGCCTTGTCAACGATAGATCACGAACCGGCTTTCAAACACGAGTCCGAGTGCATGCATCGGCACGCTTACGACACATGGCGCTCCGAGATAAGGTAAAATTATTAGAGTTGAAAGATTGTGCTAGATCGCCCATCTCTTCCTTGGCTCGCTGTTGATGTTTGTTTGCAGACCTTGGCCACTCTGTGCTTCGGGGCCAAGCGGGTCAACGCCAACAGAGTACGGTTCTTTATAGCCTTCCTCCGGAGGATTTGTCAATTCATGCGTTGAGGTCCCGCTGCTACTATTGACACTCGCATCGCTTCGACTCTTCGAATGTTCCAACTCGTACGCGAGACCGTGTTCTTCGACTCGTGTTTCGACTACTTCGATTTGATGACTGACGAGAATGGCGAGGAACGACTTCTGGATGACTGGCCAGAAGATGGGAATCGATGCGCTAATAATGGCTAAGTCGATCTCGAGGCAAGACAAAACGATGCTGACCGGCGCCCACCAGGTAAAGTCAGGGTAGGGTGACAAACCACCATCATGGTCTATGATGGTTTGCAATCGCCACACAGATATCATGACGACCCTGCTCGTAGTAAGTAGCTGCTCGCTTTAAGAGGGGTTGGTGCTGCCGAGGACTATAGTACTTACACAGCCCCCAAAGTGAATACGCCAGCCAGAGCCAGTATACTCTTCCATTTCAGGCTTGGTGTGCGGAACAGTACCAAGGGTGTCGCAAAGACAGCGAGATCGAAGAACATGTTTGTGGCGGAATGCGTTTGGAACATGGCAACAAAGCTTGTGCGGTCGCCGAATCCGAAGCCATAACACTTCGCATCGGCTGTGCGATGCCAGTATGCATGGATAGGTCTACAAGAGAACCAACCGACGATAGTGAAACCAAGACCCCATACGCTAATAATGACCAAAAGTGTTATGCAAAGCCATCTCATGCGACCTGCTTTGAAGATCCGGAGGTATTGTACTAGCAGCGATAATTTGATGATTGTGGTCTCGGTTAGATAAATGTTGTTCGCGGTGTAGAAGAGCTGCCGAAGTCAATGTTGTGCAATACTAGAGGAAGCAGACATACGTACTCTGAGGTAGTTCTCACTCATGGGCAGCCCAAGATATAACATGTGCCTTCCTAATCCATATTTGACGGCTGAGGCGATCCGTTAGCCAATATCAAGCGAGGACTCTGAGCTGCCACTTACAAACGCACACAACGATTGTGGCAGCTGTATTGAGAACCTGTGGAGCGAATCAGCATCAACGGATAGCTGATGGGGACGAATCGCATTTCTCGTACCGCTCCAATGACGACCAGCAAATCGTCCCAGCCTGGCTCTTTTACGACTCTAAAACGCACCCAGAGTCGAAAGAAGACTGCGATCCATGTCGCGATCTGCCGCTTCAGTTAACGTAAAAACTTGAGACATTCATAGTCGAGACATACTAAGAATGGAATCGTCGTTCCGAAAATCGTCGCCGGGCGGTTTGAGAGAGGTAGAGGTTCGTATGGGTCGGGGGCCTTCTCTACCATCTCCATAACCAATGCATTCCAGCTCGCTAGTGCCGACATCTCACCAGCAATATCGCTGCGCGCAGAGTAGGTAGTGACCGTATGACTGGTAGGAGAGTAACGGCTTTTTGGACCACTGTTAAGCTACAGCTCCACAGCCGCTTCTTAAAGCTGAACCGGGGATCCTTCCTATGTCCAGCTGGTCTGCGACTCGCGATGGATCCATTCTCGCCGCACCGTGTCTATTCGGCAAGTCCACCAAGACCAAACGGACCTACACTGAACGCGCAGACCCATGTCGTCTGTAGGTAGGCGAAGTGTGACAGCGGACTAGACTTGACAGCTACTAGCGTAACGTGTGAAAGGTGGTCCAAGTGGACCCGCATCTCCTATCGCATCTCCGACCGCGCGGTTATGGAGCATGCACGTTACGATGACAGCACAGAGTATAAGAACTACTCGTGCAACCTCTCTTTTCGACGATCGTGATGCATGCATGTAAGGCCACACTCTTCCTTGGCAAGCGTTGCGCCTCCGGGATCATGCGGTAACAGCCTTATCACGAGGACCAGGGTCGTCAAGTGCAAGTGCAAGTGCGGACCTGCCTAGCACTCGAGCAGACCTCTGGGCATAGAAAAGTCCACCGGCGCACGTGGAGACGGGATTGCGTAGTCATTGCGCCGAGGTAGTGAAGCGGATGCTAATAATTTGTTGCAGGCCCCTTCGCCGATGTGCAGCCTGGATAGGTTGCGAATGTCCGAAGGATGCAGTTGTGGATATGCGAACGTGCCGTGGGAGAAATCGATTAGGATCATCTTCCAGCCAATCACAGAACTAGCCACTAGGTGTGGAGCTCGTACTCGGCAGGACAGGGGGAGTTTTAGGTGTTGCCAGAGTCATTAGATTGGACGACATGAGCTTTGGAATCTAGGAGAGATTCTTAAAAAACAGAGAGAGCTGCTATAATGTTAGGTAATGTCAGCATAATTTGTATGTGCTGCGGCCCTTTGAAGTTTGTGAACACCCGGTCGGACATCACATGGTCCGTCCACCACTGCGTGTTTGATTTACGAAGTGTTGTTTCAGCTGAAAGACGCGTGAAAATCCGGAAGGCTGTTTGCGTTAGCTTGAAGACCGTGAGATTTGCCTTTACCCTGCCGTCCACCAGACAAGTTCGATGAGTTCAGTGAATCACCCCGCAGAATCGTATCAACCAATAAATAGGAACTCTTTTTTTTTTGCTTACAACAATCCGCCCTTCGGTTATGTGCTCTTGCGATAAACGATTCAGGACAGAACAACTGGGTATTGGGGTGCCATACATGTGGCCCAAATGGTTTCTGGGCTCGCTGTGACCTGAGCTCTTCCATTTCAGACTGGGCAGACTAGAGAATCCTCCTCGAATCCTTGTTGTGTATCTTCCTACCCTAGACCCAATCACGTCATTGCGATGATGATGATCTGATTATCAGTTCCCATGTTTGCTTTTTGCACGGTCTTGTTCTGACTTGAGACGCACCTCGTCTTCCTAAGGCAGCCCATTCAAAATTCTCAGTCGTTTACCGGAGTGGTAAGTACCCCGAGATGACACTTTCTTGATGGTAGACGATCAATCCCGAACTCGCAGATGTTTTAGAGTGGAGCCGTTGCGTTCGATCGAGAGTACCACTATACCTATTAGTGGAGACGGGGAACTGCGTCACTAATCATGAAGGTTCGGTGGTGCTTACTTCACCGCGAGAGCAGAAGCCGTGAAGGGAAAATGGCACCAGCAGTGAAAGGCGAATCGACGAACTCGCCTGTCGGCACCTGCTCGGGACATTTATCTTCTCAATGCGCCGTAGATCCGCACCTTCCATGAACTTGACAAATGTACTCCTGGTTGCCCCTGCATGGTTTGGCAGTCAAGAGCGAGACAGCAAGGCAATCATACATGGGCGCTGCAAACAAGAATTAAAGATGGCATGCTGAGATAATACATACGTGCTTTGCGCCGAAGGGAGTTCCAACGCGGCAATATTACAAGACCACAGCAGAAACACTATTCTCGAACTCATCGATTGAATACACTGAATGATTTACATTATGCACATTTTGTCTGATATCTCCCATCCATACATGCAATCCAGATGCGAAACGCCATCATCGCAAACGCCATCAAAAGCTACAAAATACACAGTCCTCTCTTTTACTCGAACTGATTCTCGCGATCAACCCATACATCCTCCAACTCAGCGAAGTTGTGGAAATGGATCGGCCGGTGTATGCTATCGTAAAACCTGACCGGCGTGTCAAGTCTGACGTGCACAGGTTTCTTCTCGACCGCTCCGAACGCACTGCCCATGAAGCTGTAATTCCAAATGCCGTTGTCGGGCACAAGGAAGTATCCGCGGATCTTGTCGGAGAGCAGGAGTTGGGACTTCTCACCAAATGAGGTGCTAAAGCCTGATGGGTTGTCGGACATAGTGTCCTTGTTATCAGCGCCCCACTTATAGCCCTGGGGTGTGAGGGCCCAGGCTGCGAGCGATACGGAGCCAGGCGTAAACGACACGGTCATTGACACGGTCTTCTTGTCCCAGCTGGCGTGCTGATTCATCAGGCGCGCATGCTGGGTGACATCGCTAGCCTGCATGTATGGGGGCTCGTTACCACTGACCGTGTGAATAACGCCAAGAGGCTCCAGACCATCGAGATACTCGTGTTGAGGCAACTGCTTGGGGAGTTGAACATCGCGGGTATTTCCGACCTGCGGGATCATGACAATGGTGCTGATCTCCTTCACCTGATCGTTATCCGGCGGAGACTTGCCGTACAGGTAACCAGCAACCTGCACACGAAGGTCTGCAATGGTAATGAAGCGCTTGAGGACATTCTTCGGCATAACGTAGGTGAAGTTGCCCTCCTCCTTCACATCCTCCGAGTTGATGTAGATGTTGTTGGCACGAGTACGCAGGTTCGACGTTGCTACTGCTCTGGTGCGCCACTCCGTCTTCGAGGCAAACGAAGCTTGCTCGTATTGAGAAGTGGTGGTGACAACAATCTCCTCTCCGTGAACGTTCTGAGTCTTGGTGGTGACAGCAGTGAGCTGCTGCTGCTCCTCCTGCTGCTTGTCGATCTCGGCAGCCTCCTGACGCTGCATCGAGGGTGCGGAGATCTCCATACCCAAGATGATATCACGCACTTCACTGCTAGTGAGCGAGGACGTGTTAACATTGTTCTTCTTGCCGTAATCGTTCAGGATGAGATCGCGAAGCTGCACTTCTACCTTAATCCAGTCCTCATCCGACAGGGTTGGCCAGATGTGGTGCTCCTGCGTGATGACAGTCTTATCGGGACGCAACAGCAGCTTAGTCTTGTCCATGTTGACATGGAGCGCACGCAAGATCAGGATCAGACGCGAGAAGGCTGTGTAAGACGAGATCGTCTTCAGCCACTCATCGTACAGGTTGAAGAGTACCATCTGCGGTCCGGTAGCTCGCAGAATCATGTCACCGAGTTTCTCGACCTTCATGGCGGCCTGGAACGGCAGTTGCAGCTCCGAAGCACGAATCGAGATGTTGGGGAAGTCGAGCAAGTGTACCTCAAGAGGATCAAGCAGACCCTTACGAGTTACGATCAGCTGCTTCGGCTGCTCTTCGACAGGCAAGGATCGAATAAGAGCTGCGACTTCTTCAGCAGTCTTCCACTTCGCCAACTGACCAAGACGCTTCTGCCCTGCCCAAACACTTGTGTGAATGATCTTCAAGAACAGTTGACCTGTTCGGGGGTTGAAGATGAAGATAGCACCGTTGATAGGCTTCGTCGTCAGGTTACCCTCAAAGGTCTTGTGGATGGTGACACGGTAGACGTTGGTGTCGTCGATGAAAAGCTGAATCTGGTTGCTGAACAGCTCTGAGTAGTTCTGCGAGTTCAGGAACTCTTGGCTGCTCTCAGAAGCGTACAGCTGAAGACCCTTCCTAATACGCTCACGTAGGACGTAGAGCGCAGGGTTGGCTTTCATCACCTTGGCCATGGCCTGCTGAACCAGCTGCTTAAGGCCAGGGAAGTACTGTCCGTAAGCAGAGTATAGGTTGTAGGCCAGGTCGATACCAATCATAAGACCGGTAGCCGACGGGTAGATGCTCATACTGTCTTGGGTGTAGTCGAGATACTTTGCGCGAACGTATCGCTCAATGTCGTGAGAGTCGTAATCGCCATATCGTAACTGAACATCGACCCAGAACTTGTTTGTCGTGGTGTTGCTCATGTTGTCCTTCGTATCGTACAGCATAGAAGGCGGTGAGACGCTCCACTTGTGACTAGCGAACAGTAAGATGTCAGCACAAGAGCTGTTCATCTTGTACGACTTTCGGGGATGGATGGTCTCCTTCTGCACAGTCTCAATACCTAGAGCCTCCAGCTCTTGATCGAAGACCTGACACAGGTCCATGACAACAGACTCGTGAATCTTCTGCCACAAATGGGCTCGGAAGATCTGAATCAATGAGATCTTAAGTGTAGGGATCTTGCCGTGCAAGAAGATACCCGTCAGATCAAGTTGAACCTGGAAACCGACGTAGACGTTGGCTCGGTTGATTGTCGGTGACCACCAGAGTGTGAAGCGACGATTGGGAATCTGATTGAGACCGGAACGTTGGGCATTAGTGAGTTTCTTGAACTTCATCGATTCTTCGAAACCTGTGACGTGTTAGCATGATGGGTAGGGCACTCGATTGAGATGATGCTTACCTGATGCCTTCTCCCAGAAAAGACCTTCCCAGGACGGAAACGCCGTGGCCTTGAACAGAGTGTGCTCCAGAATCGTCTCCACACCACCAAGTGCTTGGATGGAATCTGAACGGTACGCATTGAGGTTCCAAAGTTTACCATCGTGACGCTGGCTTGTCCACCAGAAGGGGTTGCTCTTCATGTGCTGATAGATCTTGAACTCGGTCCTGGCGCGGAAGCCCTTGTCGAAGCTGAGTGTGCTGCGATCCTTCTGGAATAGGGTATTGATGCGAGGCAGACCTCGGTCCCAGCTGTCTTCTAAATCTTCAAGTGTCAAACGTCGATTCTGTTGTTGAGCCTCTTGACGCTTTTGCGAGTACTCCATCCAAACACGCTGAGAGTCGCGGAACTCTGACTCCCAAGGAATGATGTATCGGAAGATGTTGGGAATGAGGGTTTCCTCATCATGCGACATACCAGCACGGTAATGGGTGACACCAGTATCAGTCTGCTTGGACCATCGCTTGTCGCTTGTGGGGATCAAAATGTGAGACCCAGAAATCATACCAAGTCCACCGAGTTCCTTGGGTGTATAGAAGACAGCAGGAGGAAAACGCGAAGGCATCTTTGAGTTGAGACCAATCTTGACACGAGTCTGAATCTTTGTCTCGCACTTGACGATGGTGTCCAGCAGGCTGACTGTGGATACCGCAGCCTCACGGTAGTATGTGAAAAGTGCGATCAATGTAGTGTTCCACTTGTTCGCAATCTTCGTGAAGGTGGTTGAACCGGATGACATAAGGATCTGACGAATGCGATTGTTGAACTTCGCAATGTCTTCCTCTGTCACCTGCAAGAATGCGACAGCAGTTCGCTCCTTTGTTGCGTTGTCAATCAGCGACCACACACTGTCCTTCTCGGGGAACTCGCCGCTCTGATTACGAATCTTAGGGAGGACTCGAACCTCGAAGCCGTTCATCGAGAAGAGTAGGTTGGGGTTGTCGCGGCTGTAGACGCTGGCGAAAGTATCGTCCCATTCGATGGTGGTTACCGAACGTGGAAGTCTGTTCTTCATATCCCAGAAGACAGCGCGGCCGAGATTGACGTCGTGGCGCATCAAACGCATCCTAGAGTCGCGGGGCCAGCACTTCTTGTTCTTGTAGCCGATCACGTTCTCGAAATTGGGATCGGGGTTCTCGGTCAAGAACCGCTGGATAAGATCACGCGACTCGTCGGCTGTAAACCTGAAGAAGACCCAAATGCGGTCGATGTACCTCGTGTATAATCGAATGGGGTGACGGACCTCAGTCTCCTTATCCTTGAACTGCAAAAAGTCGTTAGGGCTCTCCGGAGCACCAGCAATCTCGTTTGCACGCTGCAGACCAAGGAGAAGGATATCCAGGACGAGTCCGTAGAACTGGAACACAAAGCCGGAGAACTGCAGACCACGAATCATGCCGTATGCGTTGACATGGTTCATGTCCTTGTAGTTGAGTTGAACGTTGTTCTTGGCGGTGATGTAGTCGGCCAAATTGTGGTCCATGATGAGACGTAGCAGCCTGTTCAACATCGTCAAGTCGATCTTTTCGTAGACCTTTGACAATTGTGTCTCTATCAAGACGTTGCACTGTCCATCTTCGTGCTCCCAAACCTGGTCGAGATTGTTGACACCCTGAGCCCACTTGTATGTCAAGAGAGGAGGCACCTCGGAATCGGAAGGCTTGATCCAAGCAGGGAACAAGTGTCGCTGATCAGCTTGGTACCATAGATACTGGTCGAGGTATGCATCTGTGATTTTCTCCATTGGCTCAATGTCGTATACAGGGTTGATAGTACTGTAGTTATCATTCATGTCAATACCAACCTCCTTGAAAGCACGTTGTGTCAACAGGAAGCGCTTGATACGGGCAAGTGTTGTTCCTGGAGAATCGTATGCTTGCTCGATGAGAGCCAGCTCCTCACGCTGGCTTTGGTTGAGACGGCCTTTGACAGAATAAGCTTCACGCAAGCGCTCCAGAGCTAAGATCAGAATTTTAGTGTCGTGCTTGTACGAGACACTGGGGAATGGGATGGGCTGGAACTTCCGCGCCTCCAGCCAGTGCACCATTGTGGTGTAGATGGCAACAGCCTCTTCAGAAGACACGTAAGGACCATCCTTCATGTAGTTGTGTTGACGCTCCTGCTCCGCCTTCAGCCACAATCGCGTCAAACGGCCCAGGTTCTTCTTCGCTACCGTCTTGTCCACGGTGGCACCTCGTCGTATGCGCTCTCGGTTGTAGTGCGCAACCGAGATCCACCAATCAGCCTTGCTCTTGACGTATCGCAGAATGATGTTTTCGATAGGCGCAGGGAGTCCCGGCACCTTCCACGGGATGTTACTTTTCCAGCATCGCCAAGCCTCCGACAAATGCTGCAGAACAGTGTTGACCTTGTTCTGCTTGATGCCTTCGGGCATCATGTCCATAAGATCACTCATGACAGCAGCACGAAGCTCCAAATCGAAATGAGACTCGACACGCTGCTTTGTTACTGTCTTTGCAACGCCCTTGCTGTGTCTGCCCTCAAATTGACGCGAGAGCAGGTTTCCGAGCCAGCGCTCTAAAAGAGGAATGATGCCACGCATGAAGAACAGCCAGACTCTCCAGGCGGGAGCCCAGAACCCGCATCCAGGGCCCTTACCAACGGGGCCGGAATTAAAACGGTAGTAGATGAGATGCTTTAGATCCTTGCAGGAACGGATCTGATGCATAAGCTTGTACTTGTATCGGTACATTCCAGTAAGTTGGCCGACGTGATTGAAGGCGTACAGGATACCATCTGCAAGCTGGAAGGCGTCGATGTTTCCTAAGCGGTACTGGACTTGTGCGTCAACGATGAGCTTGGTCAGACGCAGAATTTCACGCATCAGGTGGAAGGCGTTTCCAAAACGTGACTTCTTGCGCTCCTTGGTGGTGAGTGTCTTGACGGGCTTCAAGTTGAAGTTGTAGTCAAGATGCAGGTATGTCAGGTTCTTTCGGTGGATGAGCAGGTTCAACATGTTGTAACCTTGTCGACACACCTGCAGACCAGCTTCGACCCAGTCAATCTTGGTCTGCTGGAAAAACTTTGTGCCCTTTAGCGTTCGCATCAAGTTCTGCTTGCTCTGCGCTTGTGGGTCTTTCTTGTGCAACTCGTTCAAGACAAACGATTTCAACAACTTCTGGTACGACACTCGGACCTTGACTGGCTGACCGCCAGGGACATGCTCGAGATACCATTGTTTCACCAGAGGTACATCTTGTGCACGCACCATGCGTCCTGATCGCTTATCGAAGGGATGTGGCGCCCACCACAAGGCAATCGCGGAAGCAGTCTCTGGGGTAGACAGCTCCTCGTCTGCCATAAAAGGCTCCATCTCCTCTGGCATCTGGAAGTCGTCTTCATCATCCTCAATGCCGTCGCCAAAAACCAGATCCTCGTGGCTTACGGAGATGTTCTTGGGGGCAACAGCTCGCGATGAGATAGGATTAATGATAGGGTCGAAGTAGAACGCAGGCAGACTAGGATCTTCCGCATGGACGTAGACCACCTGAGGATACGAGTACCAAGCCAGCTTGACACTACGAGGAAGTGAGTTGTACAGGAAGGGGTATGAGACACGGTACTCTGTTCGAATGGGCGCACGGAAGATAATGCGATCAATGGCATTGAACTCGCCAAAGTCCTCGTCGTTCGGGTCGATGTCCTTGTATAACGGTTCAAAGCGAGGCCCTCCAGGTATTGCGACATTCAAAGCCTTTGCTGTCAGAAAGCTGTTCATGTCAAACATATGGAAATAGTTCTTATCCACAATATCGCTGAGCAACTGTCGACTCAGGCGATATAACGTGGCCATTTGTGGGAGGTCGAGATTCCAGGTCTCGTAACTTGGTCCATTCACATGTGGGGTGTCGAGAAGCGCCCTATGCTCGTAGAACCACTCGATGACAGGATCATCTTCATCCTCGTCGAGCTCCAATTGAATAGGTTCCAGTGGCTCAACATCCTCGATGTTCTCGGAGTAGGAGAGCGGTGGCTCTTCATCGTCGAATGGAGGAAATCGCATGCGCTTGAAGTGGCGGCGGTCGCTCTTTTCCTTCCTCATCGCGACCCACATAGCTGCCCACTGTGCATGGAAGACTGGCTCGATGACACGCGGTACTTCATTGACGAGTGTCAAGCATCCGTTGGTGTGGTACAGGACTTTCACGTCGCGTCTGCTTTCCCAAGGCATGGGCATGTTCTCCAGAAGCTTCAACACCGCGTGAGGCATGAACTTCAGCGCGCCGAGATAACTTCGCTTGTCTGTAGTAAACTTCTTCTGTGACACGTCGCCGATATCCCGGAACACCTTGCGCAGATGCTCGGGGGGCAGATCCGCTTTCTGAGTCTCAACGAATCCAGCCTTGCGCTTCTCGCCGAACCTCTGTCGCTGTTGTCGCAGCCAATCCTTCTTCTTTTGCGCGAATTTCGCCACTTGCGGGTCAACCATCTGTCGCATGCCGGGAGGACCTGAAGTCCCTGGTGCGCCGGGAGGCCCAGGTGGCGGAGGAGGCGGGGGCGGAGCTCCATATCCAGCACCAGGCGGACCCGGGGGCGGTGGTGGTGGGGGTGGTGGTGGTAACGCCATGTTGGGTGGGCGTATTCTTGTCGTAATGTGTCGTGGTGTAGCTCAGAGGCCGAGTCTCCAAGCTTCGCGGACGCAGCGCGCCGCAATCAACGTAGGGAAGTCGCGTCTCCGCGCAATCTCCAGATCGGTCGCTGAGTGCTCCGAAAAGGAAGAACAACAGATGCGCGTCGAGCTGAGATTGGCGCTCCACGCGTTGCAGCGATTGGCGATGGCGTTGAAGTTCCAGTGGCGTCGCAACGCTGCTGATATCTTTTCGACGCGCCAAGGCTATCTCTTGCACGTGACGCGTCTTCCAAAAGTCGGCCGCACAGACGCTTCGCTAAGAAATACGCTAACGGCACGCAGCCCACTGGAGCAACTCTGAACAAGATTGATTTCAGACATCACGACTACTAACGCCCAGCGGTAAGCCTGCCCCAGCGAAGCCCTGCCCAACTCCAACAGACAGACGATAGCATCGATTGCCTGTCCGCTCGATTATCCACCCGGGATTGCGCTCGACCACGACACGAATTTTCGCTCACGTTCTATAACAGACAATCACCCACTGATTCCCCGGGAAATCAACCACAATGCCTTCCACCAGACTCACCTACGTACGTCGCACCGAGCCACCGATCGAAACGACCAGAGATGGAATTGCTTCGATTTGCGAGGAATAGTGGCTAACACTGGGCAGAGGCGTCGTGCCCCCTACAACACCAGGAGCCAGAAGGTCCGCGTGATCAAGACTCCCGGTGGTGAGCTCCGTTACCTTCACATCAAGAAGAAGGGCACTGCTCCCAAGTGCGGTGTAAGTGCTGTGCGACTGCATGTTGCGCGCAGGTTCTGACAGTCTCTAGGACTGCGGTCTCAAGCTCGCCGGTGTCCCCGCCCTCCGCCCCCGCGAGTACGCCACCGTCTCCCGCCCCAAGAAGACCGTCCAGCGCGCCTACGGTGGTTCGCGATGCGCCAACTGCGTCCAGGACCGCATCGTCCGTGCTTTCCTCATTGAGGAGCAGAAGGTCGTCAAGAAGGTCCTCAAGGAGTCTCAGCAGAAGAAGCGTTAAGCGGGGATGATTCGAGGGTTACTGGGGTTCAAGCATGACAAAACTGGGGCTATCGGTGTTCATGTGCATTATGGGCAGTCTCCTGGTTCGGTTGAGTTTCACGATATCACGGCGATTTCTGCGTCACTCTCCGAAGTCCGCCAGGACAGTAGCTGAGTAGGATCACGAATATATCCACAAGCTGCGCAACACAACTACGAGATGCACGAAGTGTGACTAAGGAAAGCGTGGGACGGGTTGCAGACCAAGGGCCAGGGATCTCTTGTCTGATATTGGAATCACGCACGAGGCCCGTGAAAGGCTGCCATAGGCTACTGATGGCTTCGCTTTTGCTCGTACCGTCCCTTACTCATGTGACCCCCTCTACATCTGAATGTCCACTATGCCATTGTCCCTCTGACGCAGCAACGAAGGCAGTCTGGAAGTTAGGAAATGCTTTTTAGAATCTACCTGGTCAATCCTGCTCTGAGATAATGCGTCAGCTCGCAGCCCCGGACCATGAAGCACGACCACATGCATGCTCGCGTGGCCGGAAGTGACAACTGGACGTCAAATTTCTAAGTCACTACATGTTGTAATCTTGAGCAGATGGGAGGAATTCGGTAGCTTCGATGCACGAGCTTATCTCGTGCGTCTGTCTATCTCGCCGGGGAGAAGTCAATGGCTCCGAAAATCTTGCTAACTAGCCAGAAGGATCCAGCTTTATCCTGGAGTCTGCAATTCACGGCGGGCACAGGCGGAGTTTAGTAGCCGGAAGAGGCTGGTAAGGCGCAAACCAGCGTGGTTCGTGACTCCTGATTGGTGAGTCAACGGCCGTCGCACTCCACAGCTGTTGAGCCCTTCAGAGCGCACCGTTCGGCGGTTGCTGCAGGTGAGCTGGAGCCTGCATGTCCTCCAAAGCAGGCCTGGTAGCGATAGCCGACGGGAAAACACATGACTGTATGATCGCTGACTTGCGTCGCCCTGGGTGAAAGAAAGTCACTCGACGCAAATCCCTCTCCGACCCCGCTTAGGGTCATAACCAGAATTCTTCTGAGCGCAACCGGGCAGCGATATCGGTGCTGCAGCGCGCGCAACAGCCTGCAGGAGCTGCACCTCGCCATGATGCCCATGTCCGACCAGCTCTCTCCCACGACACCGGGGAGCGGCTTGCCTCCGCAAGGCTTTGCCAACAGCCCGCCGAGCCAGCAGCGCGGCTTCAAGCGCTCTGCATCCAGCGAGGACGATGACTTCGCGAACGGCGACGCAGACGGCTCGCGCTCACTCTCAGCGCGCCGCAACATCGCCGTGAAGCGCGCGTGCAACGAGTGTCGCCAGCAAAAGGTGCGTGTGCACATGCGCAATTGGCCCGGTCACGCCACTAACACTGCGTGCAGCTCAAGTGCAACGTCCAGCGCGACCCGTTCGTGAGCTGCGCCCGCTGCGTGAAGCAGAACCTCCGATGCGTCATCGAGCCCAACTTCAAGCGCGTGGGCAAGCGCAATCGCAATGCCGAGATGGAGAAGGAAATGGAGGCGCTGAGAGACCGCCTGGCCCTGTACGAAGGCCGCGCATCCATGCCTAGCCAGCCACTGCTCAACCAGGCGCCGCCCATTGACCACCAGAACAACTTCGGCGCACCGCTCCTGAAGGTCGAGGACGATGCCTTCTTACACACACAGCACCAGCAGGTGGCCGCGACCTCGTTGCTGGACCTGCGCAGTGGCCAGTCGCCCATGTTCTATTCACTGGGCGCAGGAGAGGTTCGCCTGGCGCACGCCGAGGTCAATGAACTGTTCACCGAGTACTTCCAGCTGTACCACCCTTTCCTTCCGTTCCTCGACCAGGTGCGCTCGCCGGAGGAGTACTACAACCACGACCACAAGCTTCTGTTCTGGGCCATCATAAGTGTTGCGGCACGGCGCTCAAGCGGTCGACCCACGTTGCTGAATGACCTCGCGAAGCCTTTGACAGATCTGATCTGGGACTCGATCAGGAACCAGCCGAACCACCATGTCGTCAAGGCGCTATGTCTGTTGTGCACGTGGCCTGTTCCAGCAGAACGCACCGTCACTGATCCCACTTACATGCTGTGCGGTGTCATGATGCAGATAGCCATGCAGCTAGGCTTGCACCAGCCCGCCCACCCTCAGGACTTCTCGCGCACGAAAGTCCGTTTACAACAGGAGGACATCCACGACCGTCTGCGAACATGGGCCGTCTGCAATGTTGTGGCGCAAACGTGAGTTGCAACTGACGAATGTGTGGGCATGAAGACTAACGTCGGTAGTGTCTCGACTGGCAATGGCCAGCCCTCAATCACTCTCTATGATTCAACACTTGAATTCAAGGTCGACGACGAGGACCACATGCGTACGATACCACCGACTCTATTCGTCCGTCTGCGCCAAGAGATGGCTGCTAGCCGCGTCAACAAGCTCCTGTATTCGGCCAACACTCAGCGATTCGCGGCCGAGGCTGCGACAACATACATGACGTTAGAAGCAGATCGACTGAAGGAAGAGAGGGGGTCGTTGGACGGGGTCGACAACGGTATGTTGAACTTTGGAGTCGTCGAACCACCTTGCTAATTTTCTCAGAACTCGAAGAGCTCTATCACTGTGCGGTGTGCTTACATTTGCACCTCTACTCGTTCTTCAGTCCAGAGCCTCGACTCGAACGCCGTGACGATCTCGTAGCGCTATACTACGCAGCCACAACCTACCTGGATCAAGTCTTCAAGCTGCAACAAGCTGGCAAACTCCCCTTCGTGCCATATTACATCATGCAAATGGCACTCGCCGCCGGGTTCGCCCTCCTCAAGCTTCTCAACTCAGATTTCGCAGGCAGGTTGCCCTCAAAGGGCCGTCAATACGTATTGCAGACCGTGGAAGCACTTCGCCGAGCCAAGGTTTGGCCAAATGACCTTCTGGATCGCTTCGCTGAGGTGCTGGCGCAGCTCTGGAAAGAAAGTTCTCGAGGGCGGAGTCTGCATAGCATGTCGCAGTCACCATCCGTCAGCAACGCCGGCGTCGCCACCATGTTCAACAATCAGCCACAATCTCAGCAAGCAACGCAGCAGCGGCGAGAAAGTACAGGCATGCTCGAAGACCCTCTAGGCCTCATAGTCCGTAGTCGCATGAGTATGAGTGTCATGTTCGACTGCGTGTGGCGTTGGCGTGAAGCTCAAGTCAACGGCGCTTCAGACCAACTTGATAACACTGTTGTCACAAACCCTACGAATCCGGATTCGTCGAGCAACTCAACACCTCCGCCGGGTATCGTTGTTGAAAACCCTGCACACACCATGCCGAACTTCAACCCGCACCTGAATACTTTGAGCATGCCACTTGCGCTGCCGCAGGGCCTGGCAAGCGCCAACAGCTATGAGTTCTTTGACTCGGTGTCATGGATGCTGGAAGCGCAGACAGATTGGAACCAGTACAGCTCTGGAGGTTTTGGCGCGGATTTCAATGCTTAAGAAGGCAACATCGAGCAGATATCGATGCGCCATCCCAGTCGAGCGGACGCGCAACACAGCACGATGTTCCCCCATGAGGCCGAGTGTTGAACCTTCCTCACACACCCTGATTCCGATTGGGGCCGAGTGCGAGGATCTGAAATGCTTAGGAGGAGTTGGAGTTAACGTAAGGGGAACTTCGTTTGCCATTGATCGCTCTTCGGGGAGCCGTAATGTCCGGTTTATCGCAGCAGATTAACCAGATTCACATCGGGAATCGAGGTATTGCGCAAACAATCCGGTCAAGTTTCATTGCCGCCTTTCACAACCGGTATTTCGACGTAACGCGAGAACTTAGCATTCAGCCGGGGTCTCCAAGGAATTTCTCGGCAGCGTTGCCAATGGAAACTCCCATCATCATTACTATTTTGGGTTTTTAGCGTGGCGTTCAAGGTTAAGCCTAGTTGCTTTCTTCATTTCATGTCTACTACTGTGCGCATGCATAGGCATTTATCATTATCTATTTCCCCATTGGTCTAGACCGCTCTGGCTTTCTCTGGCCAGATTAAAATGCTATGCTGTATTCTTCCGTGCTCGATTAGCTGATTCGTTGGTACATAGGTGTAATGTCTTGAATCAGCAAACACACTTGAAGCCTTACAACGATCGAATAAAGTCGTTCGCCACATGAAGAGCAGTAGCGTAAAGTATGAACCCTTTTCAATGTTACGCACACGCACTGCTTGGCGCATTCTGTCTCAGATCAACCTTTCTTTCTCTAAAAGTCACCATGGGCTTCATCTCGTGCTAGCATTCAAGCATCGACCAGACACTCCAGGAACACCTCACCCCATTTCGAGCCGACTGTGGAATCTTCGCTCCTCTCTGTTCGAGCTGTACGTCTCCTCACCATTTCTGCCGTACCGTCAACGCCCTAAATCGCCGATTTGACACCTGTACTGCGTTCCTCCGCGCCAATCGAGATAGCTTTGCGAAGCTCACCGGCTGGAGAGGTTGTGCCGGTATGCAACGCGGACTCCCTGCATTCCGTTGAACTGGCTGGAAGAGACGTGCTGGTTCTCAGCGAAAACGCATTTCTCCGTTCGTCCTGATCTGTCCCTCCGGCTTTCTGACCCTCTTCAATGTTTATCGTCTTGGCGACATCTTGACGACCCAGTTGGATCCACTCCCACAGCCGCACCGCGAGTGCAGCAAGATGTAATAGGCCTAGCACCAATGCCATGAATACCGCGAAACCTCCAGCGACGTGAATGTCTACGTTCAAGCCAATACATCGCTCACTGAGCGGTATTAATTGGTCCTCATCAAGCTCCTGTTTAGCGAGATCCGCAATCATTGATGATTTGCAGGAAGCGATCGCGGTAGGCAGACCGATGAAGTAGGTCACAGTGTGGCTGGCGAGAATAGCAACCATGAGGAAGTCGAAGATACTGAGTAGTACGTTTCGAGTCGAGGGCAAGAAACGCGGGCGCAGGAAGGGATGGTGCGTGTATGGCAGAGCGCGTGGCACTGGTACTACTTCTTCGTTGACCTTGCAAGATGTAGCCTGGACTGCCGAAGATAATTGCTGGTTGCCTGCAGATTCGGGCATGCCTTGTTCGCCGTTGCTACCCATCAAGTTGTCCTCGTCCTTTGTTCCCACGGCTCGGTCTACTCTTTCACATTCATGTAGTAATGGACACCACCAGTCCAGGCACAATAGCGTATGTATACAGTCAATCGGCACCTGTGTACTATCAGCGTCTTTTCATACCCGACTCGCTCTTGCCGGTCAAGCACACTCACAAACACGCCCACGACTACCCAAACAGCAACACGCCACCCGTTGGCATGCGTGGCTAGGAAATACTTAGCCCACCTGGGTGGCATTTCATAGTTCTCGATTAGCACGATGGTGCTAATGTGCCACAGGAGCATGAGTAGAAGCAGGAGCGCAGCGATGAACTGAAAGGTAGAGACGTAAACGTTAGCTGTAAATATGCGGCAACGTGATGTAGTGTGCGCGGGTAGAGATAAGTTTAGTGATGAAGACATCGGACGGAGGTTTAATTGGTGAATTGCATAGAGTGCGTCTTACAGAGAGTATTTGAGGATGCGAGTAAGAATTCGTAACTGTGCAGCGGAGCAGGAACAACTCTCTCAATGTGAATAGGCAGCTACTATCCCTCAACTTGAAGTAACAGCATCCTCTTGCTTGTTATTCAACAGCAATGGCAGTAAGGAGGCAAGATGCTGGTTGAAGTCGGGAAAGCACGATAATACATCCTGTCAAATAGCGCACCACAAGATCGATCTCGGATTCTTTGAATGGAATTGCTAGTTTCAAACTTCGCAACTACCTTTTAACAATTCGGACTTAATGGGAGTTAGTGTGAAAGCGAGAAAGCGTTAGGCAATACGGAACCGCCACGCCAACTCTAGTTTGGCTAGCGTGGCATGGAGCCGGGCACGGTGGGGACATCAGATCGCGTCATACCAGGGTTGAGTATAAGTTGAGATAGACCTTCAAGGCAACTCATCGCATCAAACAATCAAATTTGGCACTATGTCTTCACCACTACCGTACAACCGCCAGACTGCGCTTGCAACTACCGTTGCAGCTGACAATGCGGCAAACATTGCTGGGAAGACCATTCTCACCACCGGTGTAACTCAGGGCGGCCTCGGCGCAACATTTGTCGAGACAATTGCGCAATACAAGCCACGCTTGCTCATCCTGGCGGGTCGCTCCGCAGAAAAAGTACAGGCTACTGTGCAGAAGTTCCAGTCGAACTCAGAGAGCTCTGATGTCGAAGTAAGGGTCCTGGAAATTGATCTTGCCAACCAGAAGAGCGTGCGCCAAGCAGCAGATACAGTATTGGGCTGGAAGGATGTGGACCATATCGATGTCCTGGTCAACTCTGCTGGCATCATGGCAGGTCCCTACCAAACCACTCAAGAAGGAATCGAGATCCAGTTTGGTAGCAACCACATTGGCCACTTCCTGTTCACGAATCTGATCTTGTCTAAGATCCTTGCTTCTCCTAGCCCTCGCGTCGTTAGCATCGCTAGCGACGGCCATCGTTTTGGCGGTGTGCGATTCGACGACTGGAATTTCCAGGACGGTAAGGTCTATGAGCAATGGGAAGCGTATGGGCAAAGCAAAACAGCCAATATCTTGTTTGCGAAGGCACTGGCAGAGAAGCTTGGACCTAAAGGTTTGAAGGCATATAGTCTGCATCCCGGCGTAGCCTTTGGTACTTCACTTGCGCCTCAGGGGCTGACAGATGAGGACCTTGGTGGATTAGGTAAGTAACTAATAGAAGCCATGTAGCAGAAGAAGCTAATATAAAGAACAGGTGCAAAAGACAAGGAGATTGGCTGGAATCGTGGGCTAGATATCAAGACCCTTGACGAATGTTCTGCGACGCATGTTGTTGCTGCGTTCGATACACGACTCAATGGTACGTACCGCAAGCACAGACTTGAAGATTATGTCGACAAAATGCTGACCCCGTTTATAGCCTATAACGGAGTATATCTTGAGGACGGTAATCTATCCGATGACTTGCAGCCATCCGCCAGAAATCCATCCGACATAGAGAAGCTATGGAAGCTCAGCGAGAAGCTAGTTGGTCAGGACTTCTCCTACTAAGTGATCCTTGACGTACTGATATTCAACATAACTCTCAAATCAATCTCAACATCTGTACTTTTATGCGTCCCGTCTGAGCCACTGTAGATTCACCGGGCTCACCAATCCAGCTTCACCCTTGTCCAACCAGCCCAGCAGATTCTGCAACCCCAGCCTTTCAAACCCAATGTGACTCTCTACGCTGGCTCCTGCCGTATGACTGAGCATCATGACGTTTCGTCTTGTGGCTAGGTTTTTGTTCACATATGGCTCATCAGCATGCACATCAAGGCCTGCCGCACTCAAGACTCCATCGTCAAGCGCTGTAACCAACACATCCTCATCTACCAACTTTCCTCTCGCAACGTTCACTAGTCTCGCACCTCTCTTGAACCATCCGAACTCTTTCTCGCCTAACAAGACCTGCCCAGCGAATGGCGCAGCAACCAACACACAGTCACTCCTCCCCAAGAGCTCTTCCAGCGTCGCACACCATTCAGCGTCAACTTCCTGCTCGCGCTCTTCCATCCGCACAACATCATGATATATCACATTCATCTCAAATGCCCTCATCTTTTGCGCAATTCTGTGCCCAATCCTCCCTAGCCCCACAATCCCCAGCGTCGAGCCATTTGGATTGTGCGTCACCGCCGCAATATTGCCCATGGCATCTCTAAACTGCTCCGGGTCGCACGAATGCGCGGCCCGTACTGACCACGAGAACAATCGGTACACGGCTAGGATGAGGAACACGGCAGCGTCGGCCACAGACTCGGTGCATGCAGACGCCGAGTTGCAGTACACAACGCCGTGCTGAGCGAGCAGCTTCGTGTCGACCCAGTCGAAGCCCGCGCCGGCGGAGGCAAAGACTTTACAGCTTTTGGGTAGGAGCGGTCTGGGTGGGTTAGATAACGGTGCGGGATGGGGGTGAAAGGGTGTACATTAGGTCTACGTCCCAATTTCCCATCTCGCCGCCTGTGTTCCAGAATGGGCGGTACATGCCTACGAAGTCGCCCCATCTTTTTTCTTGCAGTGCCTTCTTGAAGTCATCGCGTTTCATCGAATGGGTTCTGATGATGTTGAACCTCAGCGATAGTTCGGTGTAAAGATCGTGATTCCAGCGTATTTCATCGCCGAGATGGAGGATGGTCGGCTTTGCATTTGGAACTACAGTTGCTGGTATAGATTTTATGACGTCTGCCGCGTTCATTTCATGGAAGCTCGATAAATCCGTCATGATCCCAAAGTGTCGCAGTCACCACTTCGGAAGTTGAGGTTCGTGCCTGAGTCAGAGATGGTGAGGTGCGTGGGCTATATCAGGGTGATATTTGCTGAGGGATTAGGATTAGCATTGTTCCTCGAAGAAGGCAGATTCGGGTGCTCAAATATCACGACTAAACCAATAACCATGCGTCATCTCCACGTGTACCAACAAGGCGAAATCAAACCAGTTGGAGCAAAGTACAAGAGCAGGGCGGTGAGCCTGCTGCGTGCGAGTGCATTCTCTCAGCACATCGGTGCTACTATGCGCCTTCATCCGTTCGCCCTCTCAATTACTCCTCCGAACCCCTGGCTTCGTTTCGGTGCGCGGAGCACCGTGTTCGAATGGGCGATGAAGGGGACGATAAGGTTATCAGCACGCCAACTGATTACGACCTCCACGTGGTCCGGCTTACCCCGTTTCATCCGTCGTGCATATAGCCGGGGCGATCCTGACGGAAGATCACAGCATGGAAAAGGAGAAGGAAACACGGTATTCGTGGAACAATCAGCCTGATCTCTGGGCGTCTGGGCGACGGTGTACTGATACAGCGTCACAGCCACAAGTGCTGGAGATGGCATGATGGCTACAGGCAACGGCCTAAGTTCAATCTGAAATCTATGATAATGTACAAGTGAGGGTATCGACGCAGTCTTTAGTCAACATAACGACTGTGAACGCCATCGCTGATCTGTAAGCCACTGTCTGTATGCGCCCAAAATTTAGAAGAAATGTATCAGGCCCATGTGCCCGGTACCTGTCGCATCGGCGGTCTTCGCTGCCTGCCCCTCGAAACCATACTGACTGACCATATCATCAAAGACTTGCCAGTCCATGTTGCCACCGTCCATGTTTGGAGAGTCGTTGCTCGATCCCGTCAAGGGTCCTGTCATTGCCATGCCTTCGAAACTCAGGTCTTCGTAGAATTGCATGTCGTTTGCATAGACACCTGTCATTAGGTTCGCTCCATTGGGCATGACCGGCTGCGCACCCGTTGTAAAGCCTGGTTGTGTAGTTTGCATCAAATTTTGCGTATCTTGAGTATGTGAGGTAGGGTCGAAGGGTGCGTAGCCTTGCCCATCCATAACGTCGAGAATTACATTATCAAGCCCAAAGTCTGTCAGCTGATTGAAGTGATGCCCTGAGTTAACTCCTCTTTGAGTCTCGAAACTAGATGAGCCCCCGCTTTGCGATTTTTGGCCTTGAACGCGGTCTTTGTCCCCAAAACTAGGCATTGGACTGCTTGTATTGGGATTTTTAGGACTCTCAGGCCAGCTTGGTGGGGGTTCGTGCATCAATATTTCGCTAAGCTTTGGTGCCGTAGGTCTGAGGAGTTTGTCCAGATCTGCCGAGCTCGGTTGATCGACCGAGACGGGACTGATAGTATTTGGCGCGATCCACGGGAAGTTGTCGCCAACATGTTGCCCATTCATGGCTGCTTGACACGCCTGCTCAAGCTTGGATTCCCTCTCCCTTACTGCTCTCGCCTTAGCCAGCAACTTCCGAAGGGGTTTCCACAAGCATCCTTGCTGGCCTTTGCGGTAAGGTAAGTCTTCGTTGAGCGGGAACCACCAACGTCCAGCTGTGGCCTCGAGAGCGCACCATGCACGTTCCACAGCCTCGCCCTTGGTACGTACGCATAGCTCTGACAGTAGGAAAGCAATGGCATGCCATTGCACATAAGTGCGGAAAAGCCAGCCCCATTTCATAGTGCGAGCCTCGGTCTCGAGCAGTATAGAGTACTCGATATTCTCCAGCGAAGTGATGAAGAGCTTGTCTTTTGTCTCCTGGGGAAGTGACGCTCCTCCATCTTTGCGCTGACGTGGATGATATACAATCAGCCACATCTTGCTCATGATGAGTCGGGATATTGTCGCAGTTACCCAGCAGATCGGAACCGTCATGTCGCAGTCGCTCAAATACTTCTCTTCCATTGCTTTATGACAATCTGTAATCCATGTCTCTTTATCGTTTATTGATAAGTTGGCAAAGAGCTTCGTGCATTTGACAGGCCCTGGTGGGATGTACAGAATGCGCCGGAAGATGTTGGCAACCTCGAATCGAACAAGACAAAAAGTCATGTCTGTGAAACCGGTACGCTCCGGAGGAGGTTCGGTCATGTTGGGGTGTAAATCGGCGTCGTTGACATTTAGCGGCTATAGTATCTTAGTGCATACTCACCTGACGAAACAAAGAGCAATACACACCATCTTGGCGTCGAATTGCGCTTCGACTATCGTAGGATCACAGCCATGATCTTCGGACGATCTTGCGTCAAGCACGCAGACCTGCCACCAGAGCCTCCTACGCATCTCGATCTCAAAGGGCGCTAGTCCAAAGTGGCTGCCGTCCCTATGTATCCCAAGGGTCTGAGCAATACGAACGACGAGTCCTGTCAAAGTCCATATCTTACGAGCGTCATCATTACGCCTCAAGAGGATGAGAAAGATGACGAAAGCTTGTAGTATAACGGTCTCGTCGCAATATAGGAAATTTGCCCGAGCAAGAGCCTGCTCCAACGCAAAGCGATATTTGAGCAGGAGCGACGATCTTTTCTCTCCCCAACGCTGTATGCACTCTTCCGCTGTCGTACTCGTCACGGCGCCATAGTAGATGGCAAACAGTAAAGATTCCGTGCCCTTGCTGGTCTTCTCAGGATGTTCCAAGGCATCTTGGAAGGTTATTTCGAAAGTAGGAAGATGCAGCACCTTGATAAGGGGCTCGACATTTTCCTTGTACGCCGCCCAAAACTGAAGTGCGACTCCAGGTGGTGGATGCAGTGCGCGCATGTCGACGTTGGTGGAGCTCAGGCCAAAGACATAACCCTGATGTTGACCCGATTGCTCGGATGACTCTGGCGAATCCATGTCGTCTTCGTCTTCGGAGTGCTCGATGAGAACTGATTTGAGGTCTTCTACTTCGTTGTTGAGACTAGCCCAGAAGCTGTTGTTGATGTAGCGACTTCTGCCATTTTCTATAACGAGCCTACCAAAGCGATTTTCGAGCCCTTCTGTGCTATTGTCCACGGCCACCGAAGGGCTTTTGTTGGCGCTACCGCTGGCAAAGCAGTTCTCGCTCGCGCTGTCTTGTCGGCTTTCCTTGTCGCGCTCACGTTCTGCGGCCTCCTGTTCGTGCTCTTCGACCTGCGAATTGAGATTCTGCACCACACCTTCCAGACGTCGCAGCCTTTCCAGTAGCTCTGCATCTGCTGGCTTCCTGCTCTTGCGCGGCGCTCGCCCGGGACCAGGAAAAACACATTCAATTCTTGCTCTCGCGCAATTTGAGCATGGTTGCTTCTTGTCGCATTTGACTTTACGTCTCCTGCATGTGATGCAGGAGCGGGGGTTTGCTGCTGAGTGGCTTCCGTTCGGATTGCCGTTCTTCTGTATCGGTTCGTCAGACATGGCGGTGCATGCGCAAGATCTCTCTCCACAGCTCAGGATCAGATCTGCTGGAAACCTCTCGGTTCAGTGGGCTGAGCGTCTCCGCACTAAATAACGAAGACCCTTGTACGCTATCGGTGAATGAAAGCCGCCGACACCTAACGTTAGCCCGCTAACGCCCGTAGTGGGAATTTTGGTAGCTGCAGTGAATTAATCAGAAAGACTGAAGATGGTGAAGAAAATATCGAGTTGCGTTGCGCGAAGAAGGCACCAGCAGAAATGACGCTATGTATGCAGAGTGCTGCGAAACGTCTCTAGCTGTAACCCTTTCTAAAATATTGCGGAGAGCGCTCAACTTTAAACACCGACGTTAATTCCGAGTGCGTCACGAAACCCAAAGTCGATCTGGTTCAGCTGTGAACTCGCTCCTCTCTGACAGGGTAAGCCTGCTCGTATTCAAGCCTTTGTCCATGTATGTAATTTATAAGAGGTAAAGCCTGGATCATCATCGCAAGGCTCCTAACTCTTCGTTCGTCATCGGTTCAGGCCGTCCATTTTGTAGATCAGCCCAACAGCATACAGACACCGAGCGGCTCTTCTCCTCATGCTTGGTAAGTTTGCGACGTGACATTGCGAGTTGTAGGTCGAGACGCCTTGGCAATTATGGACAGTCAGGGTGGAACGGAGCCCGTGGGTTGCGCATATTGACAGCTAACACTCTAGTGCTCGCGTCCGACAGCAAGGTCCGCCATGTCCGAGAATCCATGTTTTGTGGGGCAAATCACGAGTTACAGCAGCAGCGTCTTTGGAGTATTTCTTGCACTAACTCTATGCGAAGTGCATCAGTTGCCAGTTCGATGCCGAGCATAAGCGCATGTCGGTAATAGAGTTACATTTCTACGACGGGGTATCGTGACAGAACTGCTGTTTCCAATCAACCAACGCCGCATCTCCAAACGCCACTGACCTTAGCAGCTAATGTTACAGCACACCACTTATGATATCATGGCCTGAGCCATACATGACATGCTCAGCGACGTTCATTTCGTCCTCCAACGTTTCTTTCGCGGGTCCGTCGAGTCTTTTCTGCGACCAAGGAATGCAGCCTATCCTCCTCCTCATCCGCCAACTCATGGTCGATCTGCTCTCTGATCTTCATGATCTGTTCCTCGGTGATTCCTTTGGTATTCACTACAACACTGGGTGCGCCTTCCATAAAACGCAGATTTTCCATCGCTTTTTCAACAAGTTTCTGAAGTGCCGGGTCTGTGTTTAGATTGTCGTGTCGCTTAGTATTGTGGAGGTCAGGATAGAGGATGCCACCGCCGTTTTCCTCACCTTGGAATGCTTGAAGATAGGGAATGTGCGCCGGTAGATCGTTGTGTAAGGTGGCGCCGACACAAACAGCTGTCTCGTGACACCAGGTTCGAGCAACATTGCGAGGTGTATATCCTCCACCCCCAATGAGGACGAGAGGACGGCCGAATGACTTCACAGTCTCAATGCAAGAACCGTGTGCTTTAATGTTGAGGTTGAAGCGACCAAGACGGTCTCCACCAAGCGAATCGGCGCCAGACTGAAGTACAATGGCTTGAGGGTTGTACTTTTCAATCACCTTGCTAGTAACAGTCTTGAAAAGCCATTTATACTGATGATCGTCGATTCCATCGTCGATTGGAATGTTCAGGCTGTGTGCTTTGCCGCGGTTTGCTGGATCCTTAGGTCCCATCTCGTCGATGTTACCAGTTCCAGGGAAGAACGGCCAACCGTGCCTGTCAATGCCGTATTTGTGGAAGGAGAGGGTAAACACGCGGTCGGTCGATTCAAACGCCTGTTCTACACCGTCACCGTGGTGCACATCGATATCAATGTACAAGACGCGCTGATGTTGGGTTAGCAAGAGCTGTATGGCGATGACTATGTCATTGACATAGCAAAAGCCAGACGCTAGGTTTTTTTTGGCATGATGCAACCCTCCAGACCAGTTGATAGCTATGTCAGACTGTTTGTTTAGGAGATTGTAGGCCGCACTCATAGATGCACCCGTGTAAAGCGATACGTAGTTCCATAATCCGTCAAAAACTGGGCAATCATTCGAATCACCACCAAAGCCATAGGCGATGTATTGGGGATCATCTGGTTTAGCGTTCTGCGGTGTGATTCTGGAACAAGTTAGAACGAAATATTGAAGAGAAACGGATCGTTGGTTGGATTCGAGACTTACTCGCTCAAGTATGACAGGTATTCGCGGTCGTGGAAGATAGACAGCTCGTTGAAGTTGGCAGGGCGCGGTTCGTAGAGGTCCATTGTATACTCTAGCCCATAGGATAGGACAAGTTGTTTGGTCAGAGTCAACCTCCAAGGTTTCATGGGATGTGAGCTTCCGAAGTGATGGTATTCAACGTGTGGGTTGTAGTGAAAGGATACGTTATATCCTTGTGGCTTCTCCAGACCATACTCTTCAGCTTCCCGCGCAATGACTTCCTGCTTCCCTGAGTCTGTAAGTCTCCTGAAATCCTGGAAATCTCCGGTGTAGACATCGTTGACTGGTGAAAGATACTCCTCAACGATGTTATTCGAGGGCCTACCCGACGGAGCGTACCCAGAGACGCGCATGATGGTACGTCTGTCCCTCGATAGATCGCACGGGGCGACTTGCTAGAACGTAATGTGATTTTCGATAGAGTTTTGGGAGCCTTGACAGGATCGTTATGCGCTTTAAACAAGTGTTGGCTCCTCCACATGCCACGCTCCCTCAGGTTTGGTGTCGACTGGATTTCCAAGGTTGGCTAATGTCTGCGACTGTCACGTGCCACCCGTGATTCCCTAATACTGCTTTGTGTTTGGTTTCGAATGGCGTCTGTCCTCGCAGCGGTTGACGTGAATCCCAAGATGTGCTGACAACAGGTATTTCAGTGACTCCAGTGCTTTCTCGTGTCCTTTTTCCAGCCGGTCGAGTGTGCAACCACGGTCCGATGCGCTGGCTACCGTCTCGCGGGACTTTGGGTTGATTGTCGAGGTGGAGAAGCGATCGTTGTTGATTGGTAGATTGCTGTGGCCGATGGGTGCCGCTATGCCGCCGAGCTAGGTGCACGTGATGGGTTTCTACCGCACCTAGCTTGTTAGGGCTGGATGCACCAAGTCAGGAACACTGACACGCCACATCCAGCAGTTGTCAAGTAACGACTGCCATTTCGTAGAAAAGAGTCGGATTCGGAGACTTGAAAAGTTTAACTGGTGGTTGTGCAGGAATTCGTTAGCAGTGTGCGTCACAGCTTGCGCTTTCACCACAGGACATCATCAACAATCGTCGCCTTCTATCGCCCTAGTAGAGCGACCACTATTTCAGGGTATTCTACGTGCGTGCCCAGCAAGAAATTCACTGCGCCTCCGAGTCACGAGAAGCGATGGCTATCGCAGAGGACGCGGCGACTGTCCTTGAGCAGTTCATTCATGACGGTAAAGCACAGTAGTAGACCAAGCTGGTTTCCCAGGCTGACTATGAGAAGTTGCCAATCTACCGGCAGAGATAACGCATCTCTACGAGGAGGTGCAAGCTAAAGATGCGCAAATCCATGAACTGCGTACAGCGATTCAGCAGCGCGACAACAGTCTTCAGAAATTCATCAAATTAAACGGCAGTCTCGTTGTAAACCCGAAAGAAGAGCCCTACAATAAGGTTGTTATCCAAAACTACGAACGAGCACAAATTCTGCAAGAAGAGAAAATTGGACTCGTAGAGAAAGCAGCCGCACTTGTAAGCAACAAGAACCTTGGTTCATGACATTTGGTTGACAACAGTTGGCAGCTCGATCGATATGTAAAGCGACTAGACATCAAATTGCGAGATCTTCAGAACGACGGGTCCATACCTGCAGACCCACAGATGCCTTCTCTGCTCAGGGACTCACCCGGAAATCTAGTGCCCCCTCTATCATCGTCAAATACTGGTGCTAGCACTCCGTTACATCCAGTATCTGGCAACCAAGGTGGAGGTGCGCCTAATCTTGCGCAGGCCGCCGCAATTGCACGCATCACAAATGCTACCAATGTCAATTCGAGAGCAGCGCCAGTGCAGAACATGCAAACACAAGCCTTATTAAACCAGCAAAGACTGACCAACGCACAAAGCGCGATTCAAGCCAACGCACGATCCGAACGAGAGCTGTCAGCTGGGAGTGATAGCAAGCGACGCCGCCCGACAGGCAACATTGGACCTCTTCCACCAGCAGCGTCGTCTCTAGGTCGACAAGGCTCAGTTGGACCGGGCACTCCAAAGCCATCAACGCCGGGTTCACGTGCTGGCAGCGTAGGACCAAGACACGCGCTCACGGTCAAGAAGGCCAAGCCTCAGCAGCCGTTGCGCAAAGCAGCTCTGACCGCCAAATCTGGGGTAAGCAAGAAGCGGCGCAAAGGTGGATCGAGAGCATCGCCCTCGACAACAGCCGAGGATGAGAGCGTGGCCAGCGATGCCGGCACAGAGGACGAGGAGATGTCTGGGGTTGCCGGGGAAGGAGACGAGGAGGAGTCTGACGACACCAAGTACTGCTTCTGCCAGCGCGTTAGTTTTGGCGACATGGTGGCGTGCGACAACGACAACTGCCAGTACCAGTGGTTCCACTGGGAGTGTGTGGGGATCAAGGAGGAGCCGGTGGGCGATTGGCTGTGCCCGGAATGCAAGAAGCAGCCGGCGCAGAAGATCAAGCGCGTGCGGTGAAGCTGCGGTGAGCGGCCGCGGCGTTGGGGACGGCAAGCGTCACTCTGTTCTATACCCTGATGAAATTGAGCGTACACACGTATTCGCATGCCTGGGACCCGAAATGATGTCGTCTCCACTATGAGCTGCAAGGATCGCCGCCTGCGCCTGTTGCGGACACGGCAGCAGTCTCGATCGTGAGCTCGTCCCTTGACAAGGGTGCGTTCCCGCAGCTCCTAAGGGACGCCGTTGCCCGCCTGCAGGAGGCACTCTGGCACTCAGCGCAGCGATTCGAGAGGCACGCGCGCTCAAGGGCGCGCGAAGACGCCAGCTGATCGGCGCGGCGGCACCCACTCACTCACTGCACACAGCGCGCACCAGCAGCGTCTCTAGGCGCGAGGTCCACATGGCAGGCCTTTGGGGCAGGAGCGGCGCAGGGCGGGCCAGTGCCATTCGTCGAGCCTCCAGGCCAGCAGCAGTTAGCGCTCTGGCATCCAGCAACGCTCCCCAGCCAAGACGCGTGAAAGGGGCATCACCGACATTTGGACGGGCGAGCAGGCGGGTCGCGCAATTCCTCAAAAGGCTGCTAGCCCCGGCACCGCGCGTTGCAGCCCTCATCGGTGTCACGCTGGCGCTGCCCTCCCACCCGTCATTCCGCGCGCCCTGCCCGCTGTTGTCCGCTGTTGTTGTTTGATGTCGCTCCTGCACGCCCACCGCGCCATCTGCGAGTAGCAGCCGAGGCGCGCCCACCCTCCCCCCGGGTTTCACGCTTGCAGCAGCCGCAACGCCGTCCGGCGACGTCAGGCGCGAACCTTGCCCTTGCTACGGACCCCGAACACAGCCACTAGCAGCGACAGCGGGAGCCCGCCCCGAGACGGCCCTGCGACAACCGCACCATGAACACCCGCACAGGCACGCTGTCGCCCGTCTCGACTGCCAGCCAGGAGTGGTCGCCCATCACCCGCTACACGAACCTCGCCGGCGAGAATCCGTATTCGCCCACGCTGCCGCCCAGCACCTACGGCGGCAGTCAGTACGGCGGCGGCAGCACTGATGGCGGCATGCTCAATGGCATGCGCCCCCAAGGAAACGGCAACCCGTCGCCGCCCAGCTCCGTCGGCCGCTCGAGCGACGGCGCTGGCCTGTATGCCGCGAGCCTTGCCGGCAGCGACGCCAGCATGAGCAGCCGCAAGATGGCGGCTCTGGAGGAGACCATGGCCGAGCACTTCCGCGTGCTCAAGGTCTACCTCGGACCCTACCTGAACGACGCCCAGGGCAACCCCCGCCCCAGCCGCGCCAAGGATAAGCTCACTCGCCTGTCTGGCGTGCAGTTCCAGGAGCTCAGCACCGACGTGTACGACGAGTCTCTGCGCAGAGAGCAGGACCGCAAGCGCGGCGGCCCAGCCGCCGGCGGCAACGACACGCCCAAATACCTCCTCCCCAAGAACAACTTCCACCCGAAACGCAACCAAGCACGACAGAAGCTGTCCACGCTGCCCCTTGAGCGCTTCCGCCAGCTCGCAACCGACGTCTTCTACGAGCTAGAGCGGAGGTACCCCCGATTCACCGCCGGCGACATCGCGCGCTCATCGAGTCCGGCCGCAAGCATTGCAAGTCGCATCAGCAACAGAGGGCCGGCCAGCCGTTCAGGGACACCCAACGGGAGCATGGACGGCAGGATGGGCGGTCGTCCACCGCCAGGTCCCGGATACAGAGGGCCGCCTCCACAAGGAGACCCACGAGGCATGCAGGGGCCTCCAGGGGGACTCGCGCCAGGCCAGCAGGCTAACGAGTTTGGGCGACCGTTACCAAAGACTTTTCAACAGAACACCATTGTGCCAAGCAAAGGCACTCTGGTGGAAGACGACGATGACAGTGCTGCCGACGACGACGACGACGCCTTCAACCTAGAGGGTGCGGCGGCTAGACGGCAGACTAACAAGAGCGCCAAGAGCATGAGCATGGCGCAGGAGAAGATGGTTGCAGAACTCCAGAAACAAGTCGCAGAGCTGCAAAGCAAAACCGGTGACCTGGAAGGCACATTGCAGGACAGAGACGACCAATTGCGAGAGCTGAAAGACGCTGAGGGGAGCAAAAACACTGTAAGTGGGCCCTTGTCACAGACTTCCTCCCTACTGACACCAACAGGATGCTGCATCAGAACGTGCCGGTTGGGACGAGCTGAGATCCTCGCTCCAAGACAAAGTGCAAAAGGCAGAGTCTTTAAATGCGTCTCTGCGTTCAGAGCTAGACAGAATACGCAGCGATCATGAAGAAGAACAAAGCAGCCTCCGTGCGCAAATTGCCGAACTCGAATCGAATCCACCACAGCAAGCGCACAATGGCGGTAGTGACGAATGGAGACAACGCTGCGAAGAGCTGGAGCGTGAGCTGAGTGAGCAGCAACAGGTCGCACAGGAAGTTCGGAGAGATGCCTCCACCTTCTTGCAGGAAATGCGAGAACTATCTGCACGCAGCGATGCTGCTGTTGAGAAGGAGGAACGGCTGACCAGCCAAGTGTCGACCCTGGAAGAGGAGCTCAAGGAATGGAAGTCTCGATACGCACGCTCGAAGACGCAACTTCGGACGCTGAAAGCCTCGTCAGTCGGCCTGTCTGGTCTTGCATCCCCAGACATTGCGAATTACAGCCGTGACCCTAGCTTCTCGATGCCAGATGGCTTGGTCCGAGATGTCCACGTTACCAACTTCCAACTCAGCATCGATGAGCTCTTACAGAAGGCTCGTAGAGTTGATCCTGAACAGACACTTGAGAGCATGCGTAATGTAGTCAAGTGTGTGCGCGCAATCACCGGCGAGATTGACAGCACACCGCTCTCACAGATGCAATCGCCTACTAGCAGTATCAGCGGCGATATAATGTCAAGCCCCGAAAAGCAACAAGCAAAGCTGAAATCACGTGTCAGCGCTACTGCCAACAACCTGATTACGGCAGCAAAGAACCATGCTTCCTCGAACGGTCTATCCCCTGTCAGTCTTCTCGACGCTGCTGCGAGTCATCTTTCTACCGCTGTAGTCGAGCTTGTCAAGCTCGTAAAAGTGCGACCTACACCAGATGCCGATTTGGATCGCGATGAGCAAGACCGCGAAGAGGTTGATGACATGCCTATGCCGCTCAAGCCAACGGTCTTTGGTGGTTTCAGCCCCTTCACGCCAAAAAGCATGGGCAATGCAAATGACAACAAAATCAGCAATGACAGCAACGGTGCTGGCTCTAACCGTGGTCACCAGCGTGGAATGAGCAGTAAAGGCAGCAATGCGACTGGCTACAGTTCATATAGCGCACCCTACAGTGGATATGGTCGTGAAAGCTCGGGTTCGAATGGCATCAACGGTCAAACCGATCGTGGTATGACCGAGTTCAAAGTGAGTAATTCCAAAGTTTTCTCTTATTCATCTAACAAAGTACGCAGAACTACCTTGAGGATCAAACCGCGCTTCTAGTACAGAGCATACAGCCGCTAGTAAATCTGATTCGCTCCAATCCTGACTCTACACCTGCTGAGGAGCAGCAAATCTACGGCTATATACAAGACATCTCCCAAGCCGTAGACGATACCGGAGACCGCACCTACGAGGCTGTAAAGCAACTATCCAACCCTGCTCTCCAGAAGCATGCCATTCCTGTTGTTCAGGTTCTTGATGACTGCAGGCGCGATATGCTGGACATTGACATCCGCAATGGCGGACGTGACAAAGTGCCTCCACTTGCTTTCAAGACTGCGAGAGCCCTGAAGGTATGACGATCCTTGTTTTGCATCCAAGCCATTTTCTGACTATCCACAGGAACTCGTCCTTCGCGTCGATCGCATTGAGTCTGGTGAATTGACTGCTGAGCAGACACTTAAGACCGACTTCTAGTGCTCGCAAAGCACTCCCTTGGGACCGCTTTCAGGATCTACCTGATTAATGATTCACTTCTCTGCTTTTACAGCAGACAAGAGCCTTAAGTAGGCTCCGACGGACATTTGCAAGTCTGTGATGGAAACCTGTTCAACGTTTCCCTTCTTGCTTTTTTGCAACCTATTATTGTTGGATACCTCAAGTCGCTGCTGTGCGACTATGCGACATTACGTATGGATATATTTTACATGACCTATTGCTATTGTTTGTTGTTAAAGAGTGGAACTGTTAAGCGCTGTTGAAAGCTCATACGAGCTATCGGTCAATGGTATGTTGCGAGGTGGGAGTCAGTTGATGCAACTGTGTTGGCAGTACAATGGCTTGATGAAATGTTATGTGTACAAGTATGCTATATACAGTATCATAGCAGTTTGTCTGATTACGCGAGATTTCTTCATTGCTGCTCTTGCAAGTTGGGCTCACCGCTTCTTCGGGGTTCGAGGTTGACCTGATGTAACCACCAACCACTACTTGAACTTGTCACAGAAAGTACCCTGGCAGCAACCTGGCCTTTGCACCGCATTACTATCAACGCTAAAACAAAACGGACCGGCTGCTTCGAACGCAGTCCGTTGCAGTATGACGTCATGTTACGTACCCCATGTGACAAGATCATGTGGGTCGCGCGTGGCTGAGGCCAGAAACATGCGTTTACCTTACCTCAAAGCCGTCTGTCTTGATCACACACAAAATACGGCATTGTACTATGGCATTCCCAGGACAGCAACAGCAAGTGCAGTCGCAAATGCATATGCAGATGCCTCCCTACAATGACTCCATCTTGACCATCACCGAGAAAAGTTGCGCCGATCCATATGTGCTTTGGGACAAGGGTACATACTACATGGTGAGATGAGATGCTTTGCTTGAATTTCTCGTGCTAAGTCATGCAGACATGGACAACTGGGTGCTCGGTTGAGATCTGGTCGGGGGATAGTCTTTTCGACTTTGAGAACAGATGCAAGAAGGATATCATCTGGTGAGTTATCTCGCCGAGTCAAAGTCTTAGCTAAACCTCGCTAGGTGGGCGCCGAAAGACCAGCCATACTCCGGAGATGTATGGGCACCAGAGCTTCACGCCATTCACGGCCGCTGGTACGTGTATTTTGCGGCCGATGATCCCAAGCATGGAAACAAATCTCATCGCATGTTCATCCTGGAAGGACCACCTGCGGACGAGTCACCTCTAGTTCCCGATAAGTGGAAGTTCTTCGGGCGCGTTGGCGGACTTCCGGACGACCAGTGGGCTATCGACGGCACAGTCATCACGCTCGGTGGTAACATGTTCTTCGTGTACTCGGGCTGGCCCCCAGGTGTTCACGAAAATGAGTCGCGGCAAGAGATTTATATCATTCAGATGACCTCGCCAACGGAATGTACCGGTCGCCCCATCCGCATCAGCACGCCAGACTTGCCGTTTGAGTTTTCTGGAGACAGTGGTATCAATGAGGGACCACAGTTCTTGAGCTCACCTGACGGGCGTTGGATCGGCCTGGTGTACTCGTGTGCCGGATCCTGGACGCACGAGTACAAGATGAATGTGCTGTACTGGACAGGAGGTCACCCGCTTGAACCGCAGTCCTGGTGCAAGTCGAACCATCCTCTGCTCCAGGCTAGCCGTGACGACAGTCCGCCGTATGGTCCTGGCCACGGCAACTTCGTGCTTGTCAACGGCCCCGGTGGTGCGGAGGTTTGGGGCGTGTTCCATGCAACCGACGCGAAGACTGGCTGGGAAGGCCGGAAAGCGCGTGTCATGCGCGTAGGCTGGGGCCATGGAGGACCGTACATGGGGAGCGGGGAGTGTGGGAGGTGTTGCGGTGATGTGAACCATTTCATTCAGGGCTGCCCAGGTGGTCAATGCGGCGGCAAAGGACATGCTGGAGGCTCCGGGGGCGGTGGAGGACACTTTCTTCAAGGAAACGCGACTGGGGAACATGGACATATGGGCGACAGTGCGAACATGAAGAATGAACTGAAGAACCTGGTGAAGGAGGGCAAGGGTTTGATCAGTAAGTTCCTCAAGTAATATATCATCGCCAGCCGCAGTTCGAGTACGGCGGTCTCTTATTTTGTACACAAAAGTGCGACTGTAAGATGTAGAACTTCCCGTGTGGCCTCTTGTGTGTAGATCGGATCGTTTGTTACCCCATCTTTGGCCCTTTGATCTAATATTTTACTGACACAACCTTAGTTGGACAAGATGCAGAGCTGCGCATTCACATTCAGTACGAAAGCTTCTGAATTATGTAATTTGTGCGTCGCGAGTGGTGCTGACAGCGTTGTATCCCCAAGGGATACAATCTAACCTAGTACCCGTTCCCCTTGAGCTCGAATTCTGCTCCATATCCTTGTATTGGACTCGCAATTCGCCAACTTCTGTTGAGTTACTTCCCTGACCACATCTCGTCACGTGGGGTCACCGCTCCACTCTTGAACAACGCACTCACATTGGCTAGGTATGCACTATCGCTCCACATTTCGGCCGACTTCACGTGAGCGCTTAAACCCCTGTCATTCATTTGAACAATCCTGCCAGGCACCAATGTTTGTACCTCAGGTATAAAGAACAAATGTTTGCTCGGTCCCATAAAACCTCATCAGCTTGAAAAGAATCAAACGCTTCATTCCTTCTCGTTCATCCCCTCTTCAAAATAATGGCTAAGATTGCTGGAATCTGCGATTCTCGATTCGCGGCTGTAACGGACTTACTCCAGTCGAAGATTGGTACAGGCGAGGAGCTAGGAGCTTCGATCGTCGTAAACATCGATGGCAAGAATGTGGTCGATATCTGGGGCGGCTACGCAGATGCAGCGAAGACTAAGCCATGGGAAGAGAATACCATCACGAATGTTTGGTCGTCTTCTAAGACAGTCGTCAGTCTCGCAGCGCTTCTGCTAGTAGATCGCGGCCTACTTGACCCTTTCGAGAAAGTATCTAAGTACTGGCCCGAATTTGGAGCCAATGGCAAAAAGGACGTCGAGGTCCGGCATTTTCTCTCTCATTCCTCTGGTGTTTCGGGCTGGGAGGGGCCGATCACCATGCAAGAAGTCTTCGACGCCCCGACTTCGACCGCTCGTCTCGCAGCACAAGCACCATGGTGGACACCTGGCACAGCCTCTGGTTACCACAGCCTTACTATGGGCCACCTTATTGGCGAGCTCATCCTTCGCGTCACTGGCAAATCCATTGCTCAGTTCGTAGCTGATGAGCTCACCAGCCCGCTACATGCAGATTTCCAATTCGGCGTGAAGAAAAGCGACTACGTCCGCACCGCAGAGATCATACCCCCTCCTGCACCGCCAGCGGACTGGAAGCTTAACGCATCCACAATCGACATGACCAGTATCATGGCAAAGACTCTGTTCAATCCCATGATGGACGCCAGCGTTGCCAACGAGGAGCCATGGCGAAGTGCCGTAGTACCCGCAGCAAACGGCAATACCAACGCGCGCGGCATCGCGCGTCTACTTTCTTTCGTCAGCTGCAACGGCACTATCGGCTCCACCACCCTCCTGAAGCCCTCAACCGTTGATCTGATCTTCGCTGAACAAAGCCACGGCCCCGACCGCGTCATCAGCGTGAACACCCGCTTCGGCATTGGGTATGGCCTGAACGGCGTTGGCCCTGACGGTGCAGGGTACTGGATACCCGAGGGTAGGATCTGCTTCTGGGGCGGTTGGGGTGGTAGTATGGTGCTGTGCGATGCGGGGAGGGGTCTAACGATCACATATGTGATGAACAAAATGAGTAATGCGGGGCTGGGGAGCGGCAGTGCGAAAGAGTACATTTGGGCTGTTTATCGGGCGCTGGGCGTGGCAATTCCGGAGGGAAAGCAGAGCGTGGAAGATGTTACAAAGGCTTGAGAGCAGCAACGGCAGGTGACATAATCGATATTGTTATATAGAAATCCCTAGGGGATAATAGCGTGTAGATAGATGATCTTGAACGCTATCAGTCTAGCAAAATCTTTTCGCCGACACAGAGGCTCTTTTGCGCAAACTTTGCATGATCCTATCGACTCATATCTCAAATACTTATAGTCGCTCACTATGTTTGCACTCCTTGAAGAGGTGTCTATGTAGCGCGATCTTCAGATGTCCACACAAGTTGCTAAACCGATATCCCAATTCGCACAAATGAGTTGATGCAAAGGCTGTATATTGTGATGATCGGGGTTGCCGCAAGATGTTGCAAATGCCCAAAATCTCAATCTACAGATGAGAGCACTGTCTCAGAACTAATTTGCGATACATCTGAGCCCGCAACCGAGTAACGGCGGCGATTCCTCCTCGAAGGGCGCGCATCCTTACGTTGATTGTGACGCGCTATCTCATACAAAAGCACTTTCTGCGTCCATCTCGCTAACGTCTCAACTGTGTATAATCTTGCGGTGTTGTGTAGCGACAATGTCCCTGAATACCTGTCAACCCAACCTGTGTTATTATAGTTCAGGAAATCGTCGAAAACCCTGAGCACGGAATGTAATGGACCACGTGCACTTTCCCATACGGTCATCTCCAGCTTGCATAGCACTGCGTTGCGAAAATGGAAGGTGAGCGTTTCCATATTGTTTCTCAGCACGTCTCTCCACATTCCTACTTGCTCTCCACGGGTGAGTTGTAGTTTCATCAGAGCGTTGAGAAAAAAGTACGTTGCTCCGGGGTCGTGGGCCAACTCGACGAACAGGACGCCGAGAAGAGCGTAGTGTACATCTGCGTCAAGCCGTTGCGTCGCAAGATCCACATAGAAGTCAACTTCGAGGTAAGTGAAGCGATGTTCCATGAGCATCAAGATAATGTAATGGAATTTGTCGCCGAGTACAGGATCCTGGTATATTCTTTCGAGAACTGTCTCGGACGGGTTCTGGAAAAACGTTTGGCTCGCAAGCACAAGTCTCATGAGATAGAGACTGTTGTGTGGAGATATCGTGCCTACTACACCAGATGCTTCTTGATCATATGCCATCGGTAGGGAGTAAGTCGGAAAGATCAAAGGATACAGTACATATTGCCAAGGCTCGATTTGCATGCAGGTGTATCGGTATCCGGGTTTCAATCGTGCCAAATTACCGACGTTGGCTTCTACAAGCTCCACTATTTCGAACAGATCCGGCGTCAAAGGCCCTGCGTGGTGCCAATAGTCCAGGAGATAGTCCATGTTTATGGGGGTATGCAACGACCACATACACCAGTGTAAGGTAGCAAAGTATCCCTTCATGTGGAGATATTCCACCCAGTTGGGTAACACATGATCGAGTAGAATAAAGTGTTTCTCCATTGGTCCAAAATTGGAAGACTCCGGTCGTTCTCGAAGCAGTGCAGCCAAGCGGGCAAAACTTAGAAGATCGTCAAGTACGCGGGCAGTGTTGAAGCGTCTCTCTATACCGCTTGATAGAGGGCTTTCACATGAGTCGAGCAGAGCCTCGTGAGCCTTCGAATCGTGATCATGATCGGCTGTCCAGTCCCAGACAAGGTCGAACTTCCTCCTTGATCTTCTCGCTCCCGGGGCAAAATCTTCCCACCGGACGTGCAGATCTTCCCAACTCTCACTCCGAGGCGATTGCTCGACTACGACGACAGGAGGCGCTGGAAGCGATATCATGACAATGTCGAAGTGATCGCCGCACGGACGGATGAGACTTGGACGGCGAGCATTCTGGAAGAAAACCAATATATCCCCATGCTGCACGCTACCAGCATCATGTGATACGCGCCATGATGCTCTCCAGCTATACACAACTTGGGAGTTGCTGCCAAATATAGGAGAAACAACAGTTAGGTTGCCTCCCAGTCCCTTGGAGACTGTTCCCAGGACGCTACCTATCTCAGATATTACGGCGTGCTCTTTGTCATCCCAGGTGCTTGCGGCTGCCCCTGGTCCTAGAACATGTGTGATGATTTGTCGAAACAAAGTCATCCAGCCTTTTGTGTAGTCCGGTCGTAGATCAGGAGAGATGTCATTGTCAGAGCTTAGTCCTAGAAGAGCATAGATTTTGTCGCGTTTGTCGGTCGCCTCGTGGTTCTGGAATAGTCTAAGCAAATCTCCGAGAGGGAGGACGTTAAACGACGGTATAATACTTGTCGTATGTAAATCTGCCAATTTCTGTAGTAACGGAAAGGCCCCGTTGCTTTGGTCCATGAACATCAAGACGGGTGGAATTGCCTCGTGCTGTTTGAATCTGTCTCTTAACAGCGAGAAGGCTAGTTCCATGCCAGAGGCGAATATTGCTCCGGTCGTTTCAGCATCACCACAAGTCACTGACACAACTCTAGCGACTGCTGCTTCCTGTACAACCTGATGATTTGTCAGTACAACCGCGAGTATTCAAGTATATTTCAGCTTACCCAGGCTCTTCGGAACCAGGATCGACCCAACAACGCCACGATCGCGTCAGCAGCGGGGGAAAGCATCGACTCCGCTACTGCTCGCCAGTTGTACGAGTATTTGAGATCCCCAGCTACAATTCGCCGCAACAAAGCCAGCACGTTTGAGCTATCGTCGGCTTCTTCACCGAGCCATACGGTAACACTGACTGCATATGCGTAGATTCTTGCCATGATCTGGACCTGCGATGCGCGCTCTTCGAGATCATCTTGATTGATACAGACAGCATCGATCCAGACTGTTCGTGGTAGATCAGCGTCTCGCAATCGATGAAGAGCGCCGTATAGATTCCGGGTGACCATGAAAGTGCAGTAGGATTCGTCCTCCGCATTCTTCACCCAGATTTGCTGGGGATCAGCTGCATCGCCCCAGACGTAAGACAACGCCTCATAGAGTCCAAAAGCCTTCTCAATTCTCAAAGTGTACTGGAAAACCTGGCAGAATATCTCTGTACTACCTGTCCCAGGTAGAATCTGTAAGAGACGGATGTTGTTAAGCCCAGATCTTAGAGGGCGGTACGTGTAAGGCTGCAGCAGCCGGTCAGTATTCAGCGACGTCATGTCATCATCGTTCTTGCTTTGCGAGATCTGCCCATAGAGAAAGAGTCGTGCCCGATCACAAAGATACAAGTGTGGATTGGCAAGAGCTGAAAGCCAGCTGATGCCAAGTTTAGGTGTCCCACTTTCAGCCCCCCGTCACATGCTTACCCGACTGCGTCTCGTGCATGATCCATGATGGTGGCGTTTTCCTAAGCGAGTTATCTCAATAATCTCCAAACTCACATTGACCAAGTAACAATTAAGCGACGCGAAAACGCAGAGACGCAATCGTCTTTTGCATCAGAGGCTTGTTGTCTTGGAAGAGCTCTCAGGGATTCACCAAGATGGTATCACGCACATAGACAACAAAGGCTCAAGACAGAAAGCGAATCGTCTTGCAGTGTCGGTATTGAGGTGCTGTAGCTACACAGCATGGTACGTTGAGTCTGATCCACTGCGAGCACTGTCAGCAGGTTGAATGAATCTATCTTACCAAATCTATAGGTGAGAGAGCATAACTGGAGCCTGTACGGTTGACGAAAGGTGATCTATGTGATGCAAATCACAGCCAGCTTGCGCCGTGTATAAAAACTCTTTCTGCAGCGCTAATATACTATTCGTTGATGCCAAATATTCCAATGCTCCTCGACTCCTCGCACCTATTTCGCGGCTATCATCTCGAGGAATTTATCGCCGATCGCATTCGCAGACATCGGATTGTCGCCAGTGATGACTTCACGGTCAACAGTTATGCTACCCAGGCTCTTCGCAACACCACCCTGCATATCCGCACCATTCTCGCTCAGTGTACTCTCGACCTTGGCGATCTCTCCTCGCAGAATCGTTTCCATGAACTTCTCCTCGACATCCGACCATGCAGTAAGCTTGTATCCCTTGTATGCAAACTCCTTTTGCGGCCCAACTTTTGTTGACAAGAACGCCCACGGGCCGTGACAAAGCGCTGCTGTAGGCTTCTGCTGCAGGTGGAAATGTGACAGGATGCGGCCGAGTTCGGGGTTGTCGCCGAGGTCAGATAAAGGTGCGTGGCCTCCGGGGATGAAAACGCCAGCATAGCTTTTAAGCTCATCGTCGCTGATGTCTGAGAATTTGCGAGGCTGTGAGAATCCATTATCGCGCTTCATGCGTTCAACAAGCTCCTGGTCCTGCTGGCGCTTGTAGAAATTGCCTGCGTACGCGGCAAGAGATGTACTGAGTGGATCTGGCTGAGGTTCCTTGCCTTCAGGCGAGGCAAATGTGACTTCGTGTCCGGCATCGAGGATTTTCTGCAAAGGTTTTGCGAGCTCCATGAGGAAGTACCCCGATTCCTGGCTTACGGTTTTACCATCGCTCCCAGTGTTGTACAGAGGAAATGAGTGTGAGTCAGACATGACGATGAGGACCTTCTTTACTGCCATGATGTGTGCGTGTGCGTGTCTGTGACAGTACAGTAGGGGTAAGTGTCGAAAGTGGATTTTTGAAGAGACTATCTGCAAATAGGTGTCACACCGAAACTGACAGTCTTGTAATTCGTATGACAAGTTGGAAGCGGCCGTGGAGCGTGTATAAATGCGAATGACATTGCTGGTGGATTCTTTCTGATGATGTTGTGACGTCAACGCTTTATCACCCACAACATCCAGATCTGTCAATCACACCCCGAAAACATGCGCAAATACTTATCGATTTTGCCGTTTGAACGCTGGTAGACCTCGGCAGCATGCGCTAATGATCTACGATCTTCTATAGGCATATAGATCTGAGTGTGAAAGATTTTATAGCACACACTTCATCTTTTGCAGCAAACTCTTTCGACCGGCAGTCCTGCAATAGGAGCACCAGCAAGGCGCTCAAACTCAGACTTCACAGAACAGGAGCTACAGGCGGATACTCTGTGCTAACATCAGTAACTTAACTTCGGTAGCAAGTAAGCGACTTACCGCTGTGAAACAAGCCCATCATCTCACCTGGAGCATCAGGTGTAGGCCTGAGACAGGGCCATTGTTCGCCATCTGTAAATGTCAGGTTCGAAGTAGTAGGGACCTATCCGAAGAACGGCGTGGTCACAATCGGATTTGACCAATTCGTGCGGCAGCCCCCGTGATGGTCCCCTGCTCATCCGTCAACAATGGTCTTGTCTGCGTCCTCCATTGCGCTTGACAATTCCGACCCTTGACAATATATCCAGCAATCAATGATCACCTTTCTGATCCCCTAGGGAAATAGACAATGTTGCGCTCTTAGGCCCAACACCTCATCGTAGTGATAGATTCGGCTCCACGGTCTTCTGCCAACGGCGGGGTTCTTTGCACTTCTTGTCCAAGCCTATTGTAGTACGCTTGGTCTACTTCACTTTCTAATCCCATCTTGATCTTGTGCTCCCAGTCTTCGTCAAAGGCGAGTTTCCTGTCCAGATGCAGGTACGTCATCGTCCGGCGGGAGGTGCGGCAGAGCTCGTCCGACTTTCCTACCTCTACCTACTGTCCCAGGCAAATTACCTGGGAGCATAAAATAGCACCACAGTAGGCTCATATTTTCTAGCAACAAACGCAACCTGGTGAAATTCGCGCTCAATAATACAGAGTCTGCATGTTGGATAGATTAAAGGCTGAAGCTGAGTTTGTGGAGTCGAAGGAGGTAGGTGCATAGGACGGAGCTGATTCCGATCATCCCTATCAAATCAGGGTCCATGGTGGGGTGGAGGGGCAGGTCAGTATCGGCTATGAGTACTTGGAACATAGCCGACGCATAAACTGATCATGATGATGGCTGACAGAAAATTCTTGGAAATATGATAGATTGTAGTTTACAGGACTGGTCACGAGAAGAGAATGCTACCTCTGCAGCTGCCTCATGCTATAGCCCAAGCCGCATCCGGAAGCTGATCTGGACTCGTCTCGTCCGGGGGTGACATTCCCACCTCAGATATTCATACCTACTGCATCCACTTGGCACTTGTGAGATCCAACCCATCTTTATAGCAGCCAATGAGCAGCAGAACCATAACTCAATTACCCCATTCAAGTGTATACTTGTATTCCAATGACACAAAGCTCATTGATCCTCCTTGCCTAATGCTGCAGTCTGGTAGGTGGCTAGTCGGACGAGCGTGGGTACAGTAGTCGGTTGTCAGCTTAGCCTAACTAACCATCTCCGCTCGCTGATTTCCAATCCAGCCTGAGTCTCGCACGTCCTCGCTACCCTTCGATAACCAGTTCTCCCAACCCTCCCTTGTACCTCCAACACCTCAAAGTCCCACAATGGCCGACCCCTCCAAGCTCACCGGCAACCCCAACTCCCACGACATCTCCGAGTTCTCTGAATCTCTCAGCGCAACCTGCCTCTGCAAATCGATCCGCGTGACCATCACCGACAACGAGCTGTTCACGCGCCCACGCGGCCACCTGTGTCACTGTGCCAATTGCCGTAAAGTGGCCGGCTCCTACGTCTCCTCGAACCTTGCGATCGAGAAGGAGAAGGTCAATGTCGACGATCCCAAGAGTGTGATGAAGAAGTACGTCGACATGGAGACTGGGAGCGGGAAGAAGGTTGAGCGGTACTTTTGCGGGAACTGCGGGAAGTGAGTGCCTCCGTTTCCATGTGTGGTTGCGTGGGAGTGGAAGCTGACGGTGCACAGTCCGATTATGTCACTCGCTGAGATGCTCCCTGCGCTGGCGATTGTGAAAATGGGCATGTTTCCCAGGATTCCGCAGCCCGAGTGCGAGAGTTTCGCGCTGCATAGGCATCCCTGGCAGGGCAAGCATGAGGGACTGGCGCAGTTTGAGATTGTGCGTGGCGGAAAGAAACTCGGAGAATAAACATCATTCGCACACAGAATGTAGTATCTGAAATCCAATTTGCGGAGCCGGGCGAATGATCAATCGATTGAAGGTGTTCTTGAACTATACAGGTGTTGTGAAGTCCTTGCTCGACTCGGATTCAAACATCACATCCACCCAGATCGGCACATGATCACTCGGCCCTCTCTCCTCCTCACTATCCAAGATCCCACAGCCCTGGACCAGCCCAGCGTCCCACGCTTTCTGGCCAGCAATGAAGTAGTTCACCCGATCACAACTCGTACCCCACTTCCTCCCTCTCGAGTAGTACGTGTATCTCCTCTCATCCCCATGCATCCTGCGCCAAACATCGATCCCACCAAGCCCCCCCTTCCCATCCTTGACTCCTAAAAACCTGTCCTGGAAGTCCGCACGGTTTATGCTATGTTGCCGCGGAAACGTGCGTAACTTGGGGTGCCCGTCTCGCTTATCAGGCGCGACGTTCATATCGCCGCCGAGCAACACATGCCACCCATCTTCTTCCAGCCCCTGGCACTCGTGTGCGAGCGCCTCGTGGAAAGCGAGTTTGCGATCATGTCTTTTGCCCTGTTGCGCGCCCGTGTTTGGGTCTCGGTATGGATTGTCTGTGCCGTTGACAGCGTAGATGTTGAATACGGCGAGCTTCTTATCGGTCTTGAGCTCGACAATGGAGATGCGGCCTTCGTTGTCCCAGTCCACGGTGCGGAAGTTGATGTGGTACTTTGTGTGGAGATCGCGGCGCACGATTGAACATACTCCATATAGCTTCCCACTACCTCTCAGTCCTCTTGCGTTGTGTGGGTCTTTTGGTAGTGTGAAGTGAGTTTCGTATTGTGGCTCCTTGTCGCTTGTTGATGAGGTATTATTGACTGCTGCGCGCACGGCATCCTGAGTCTTAGTGTCTTTGGTTGCAATCTTGACTTCCTGCAATAGCAGCATGGCTGGCCACTGGTGGCGGCGCAGAAAGTCGCGGAGGGACGCTGGGGGTAGTCCAGCCTTCGGACTACCAGTTTTCGGGGAAGTTTTGAAGAACGAAGTTATCGGTTTTTGTAAAAACGGTGTGATACCATTGATATTCCATGAGAATATGCGCATGGTGTTTGGATGTGGTGGCTCCGGAGCCTCAGATGATGGCGAATGTGGACCTGTAGTAGCGGTTTCTTGACCAAGTTTTCTGCGCTTTGTGGGTGGTGGACTAATTACACGGTCCATCTCTGGCATTTATCGACACTGGATGCGTGTATGCGTGCGAGTGCAGTGAGAATGGTTCGTGTGTTAGTGATGACGTCATGTCTGGAATGGACTGCAATAGAGCTCGTTCGTGACAATGTAGCTCTATCGTGCTTCCTATTGTCATCAAGGTGGTGTATCCTCGTGCTTATCTTCTCCATCGTTGATTATGGGTGTAAAGAACGGGGCCAGGAAGTGAGCAGATGAAAGTTCATGATGCTCTATTTTTATACTCAATCTTCGAAACTAATTCGGGTGGACTACAAGACCAAGTTCATGTTATCCAGATCGATATCCAAGCCTGAGCTGAGCTGCGGGATTTGTGAGTAGTTGGACTGGTCCAGCAGCTGTCTTGTCATCTGCAATGTCTGTTCCTCGTCAGCTAGGTCATATCATCTTCAGACTTGAACTCACCGCTGCGTATGTAGGTGTCTGATCCCTCTTCATGACCTCAAGGAACGCCCAAGTCATTGCACCAGTTGGCTCGCCTTGGATTCGTGCATCAGCGCTGGTCTGGCTGTCCATACATCCACTGAACATGGTGACCATTTTCTTCTCGCTCCCGTACTGGCCCTCAAACTCGCCTCCGGACAAGCCCTCCTCTTCCTGCTCACCCATGTGCTTGAGTCCTTTGAAGAAAGAGCTTGCTCCAGCTAACAGTTCTTGTGCCTCGCCAACTTTCCTGTAGCTAAAGCCACCGTTAATGAGGTTGGTTGCTTCACCAAGCAGCCGAGCTCCAGCACGCACATTGTCCATAAGACTGATCTGTCCGTCAGAGTCGGTCCGATAGACGTATGGCAGCTCGACAGCGGACCCAGAGTGGCAGCAATCCATGATGATGAAGAGCGTGCAGTTGTGTGCCATGCGCGTGACAAGATGCTCATGCAGTATAGTACTTGATATCTGACCCCTCTCTTCGAAGTCCACTGGCACGACAGTATTGTCCATGCCGCCCGGTCCACGGTTGCCGTCTACATCTTCAATTTGACCGCCATGTCCAGAGTAGTGCATAAAAAGTGTGCATCCAGGCTCGGAGACAAGCCAGTCCATGGCAGCCAAGAGGTTGTGGCCCGTGGGATAGTATGGCGAGTCTGGAGCAACTTCCGGACGATCCGAGAGGATTACTCGATTGCGGCGCCCGTTGTCGTAGCCTCTGTAGGAAAGGAATTCGGCCATATTGTCAACATCAGAGTGGCATCCCTTGAGTTCTTGCTTCGAGCCAACATAGTTGATACCGATGAGGAGGGACTTCTTGCGTTGTGCCATGTTGACTGTTGGGGTTAGAGTACAGCTCTTCTGAAAGTTCTCTCTCGATTCGAATCACGCCGATGAAAAGGAGAAGCAGACGGAGGGAAGTTTTGGAGGTGTGGCTTCACCTTGTGGCTCAGGTGGGGTAGTGAATGTGCTGTCTGATCTTACCGCCTCCAGCCTAGTGGGGCAAGAAGTGGACCTCCCAAACGTCGACATGCATTAGTTAAGTCTAGTGACAAACAAAGGCCGTGGGTCAATCATGCTCAATAGGACCAGCTTACGCAGTATAGTGGCGCAGGCGAATATGGAGAAGCACGGCTTGAGAAGAATATATTTGCATTTCATAACACGAAGCTTAATCAATAAGGTATCACAGACCTACTCCAATGCTCATAAACCATGATAGACTCCACAGCCCGTGGGTCTCGTGAAGGGACACCGAAACGCGAAACGCCGAAGCATGCTCTTGTAGAGAGCAAGGACAAGGAAGATGGTCTACGTTCCTCAGCTGTCTTTGGCGACTTCTGTCCGTACCTCTCCCTTGACGTTCTCAGAATCGCGCTCAGCCTCGCCCTTTTGCTTCTCCTCGGCGATATTTGCCTTGGTCTCCTCATCGGCGCCTGCCATTTCAACGTCTGGCGCAGGGATGGCTGCGGCAGGCGCTGCACTAGGCGACTCAGGGGGTGTGAGATTATTAGCAGGGGATTGTGAATGAGTCGAACCGACTGCAGCTGCAGCCGCAGTTGTGGTAGCATCTGCGTCGTCCATATCAACGTCGCCATCATCTTCCGCACTCTGCTCGGCGATGGCGGGCGTGCGAGAGCCCGCTGGTGACGTTTGCCGGGTGGAGACGGCACTATCACCATTGAGGTCGTCCAGGGCCCTGAGCTTGTCCAAGCCATCAGGTTCTGCGGCATTCGGATTGGGATGGTCAGTAATGTTTCGACGCTTCTTGGTGCCAGGTTGGGCGCGAACACCAAGATCGTTCTTGTAGTCTTCGTCTTCGCTGTCTTCGTAGAGCTCTCCATTATGTGCGATACGGCGGTCTTGCTGACGCTGAGTAGACCGTATATCCTGGTTCATATCGATGTCCAGATCGTCCTCGACGTCGGAGTCTTCCTCAGCACGGGTCAAAGGATTGTCTGGAATGTTCGTAAATGCCTCAACGGAAGGCCTGCCAGTTCTTCGAATATTGTCGATGACAGTTGACTTGATCTTCTGCAGATAGTCGATCGAGTTGGCGTTCTCCATGTTTGATGGTCGAACGTCGAGCTCGTAGTCAGGTGCGAAGTATTCGTAGTAGTCGTTGTAAGGCAGCTGCTTGGACATCTGCTGTCCAACCAGCTCGCCAGTTTCGTATGCCCATGTTCGGGCGACGTTCCTCATGGTATAGCCACCACCGCCGAGCACAATAACTGGGACACCAAAGCTCTTGACGTACTTTACACAGTTGGCGTGACCCGCCATACTGAGATTGAAGCAACCCAACCTGTCTCCAGACAGACTGTCGCCACCGCACTGGAGCACGATAGCTTCAGGGCCGTAGTATGTCATGATAGCCTCGATGGTCGGCTCGAAGATGTTCTTGTAGGTTTCGTCGGTGATGCCATCGCGGAGAGGGAAGTTGACGGAATAGTTCTTGCCAGAGCCGACTCCAATGTCGCGGAGCTCGCCGGTACCGGGGAAGTACTCGCCGTACTTGTGGAAAGACGCGGTCATGACGCGATCGGTGGTGTAGAAGGCCTCCTCGACACCGTCGCCGTGGTGCACGTCGATGTCGATGTAGAGAACACGCTGCTTGTAGCGAAGCAGCTCGATGATACCCAGGACAATGTCTGGGCCATGTCAGCACCACTGCGCAGACGCAGGCGACTGCTCTAACTCACCGTTGACATAACAGAAACCACTAGCTTCGCTCTTCTTCGCGTGATGCAGACCTCCGGCCCAGTTGACTGCAACATCGCACTTGCCGCGGTTCAGGCGCGCAGCACCCTCCATTGTGCCGCCGGCGCTGATGCCGCAGAACTCAAACAGGCCGTCGAACACGGGACAGTCGTCGCCGACGTTGTACTTGCTCTGCTCTTTGGCATAGCTGTCCATGTTGTCGGGCGTGACCTTGTGCAGGAAGTCGATGTACTCGTCGGTGTGGAACTGCGTCATTTCGTACTTGGAGGCGGGTTTGGCGCGCTGCAGCTGTCAGTGGCGGGCGCCGCGGCGGACAATGGAGACAATGGGCGCACAAGGGCGCGACGTACGTAGATCTCCATCTTGGAGTAGAGGCCGTAGTTCATGATCAGACTGTGGGCCATGCGTATGCGGTGCGGCTTCATGGGGTGGCCAGCCACATAGGCGTAGTTGCCGACGTCCGAGTCGTAGAAGTAGGCGACCTTCTTGGGCTGCGTCGCAGTGCCGCCCACGATACTGTTGGACCCGGTTCCGGGCTCCATTTCGTCCATAGTGTAGCAGCGGCGCGTGGGGCGGGAGAGAGAGAGGGGCTCGAGTGGGTGCGAGGAAGACGAAGGGATCCCCGGGGCGGTCGCAGCGAGGGTGCTATTATAGGCGAAGCCTGAATAATGGGAAGACAACTGAAAGCGCGCGGGCGCAACAAAGCCGCTGCAGCTTGAGCTCCGCGCTAGTGCGGGCCCCACAAATCGTCGGCGCGGAGAAACCAGGGCAAGCTGCGGCTGCTGCAGCATCGCAGCCATCATCATCACAGCTGCCTCCAGCACGCCGCACGCCCGCACTGCACCGCCCTTCACCACCCACCCTCGTCCGCTCCGCTACTGCACCCCCGACACACCACACACCAAACCACACCAACACCCGGCATGGACCGGCTCAGCAGGATGCTCGCCGCCGCGCAGGGCATGGGCGGCATGGGCGGCGGACCCGCGCAGGACACGCACCTGATCGACAACTCGGAGACCGTCTACATCTCGTCGCTGGCACTGCTGAAGATGCTGCGTCACGGCCGCGCCGGTGTGCCCATGGAGGTCATGGGCCTCATGTTGGGCGAGTTCGTCGATGATTACACGGTGCGCGTGGTCGACGTCTTCGCCATGCCACAGTCGGGCACCGGCGTGTCGGTCGAGGCCGTCGACCCTGTCTTCCAGACCAAGATGATGGACATGCTGCGCCAGACCGGCCGGTAAGCGCCTCCGCACGCCTGTCCGCCGCATGCTGACAAACGCAGCCAGGAAACCGTCGTCGGCTGGTACCACTCGCATCCCGGCTTCGGCTGCTGGCTGTCCTCGGTCGACATCAACACCCAGCAGTCGTTCGAGCAGCTCACCCCGCGCGCCGTCGCCGTCGTCGTTGACCCCATCCAGTCCGTCAAGGGCAAGGTCGTCATTGACGCCTTCCGCCTCATCAACCCACAGACGCTCATGATGGGCCACGAGCCGCGCCAGACCACGTCCAACGTCGGCCACCTCAACAAGCCTTCCATCCAGGCCCTTATCCACGGCCTCAACCGCCACTACTACTCGATCGGCATCGACTACCGCAAGTCAGCCCTGGAGGAGAACATGCTCATGAACCTGCACAAGCACGTCTGGACAGAGGCGCTGCAGATGGACGACTTCAACGTCGAGGGCGAGCGGAATCAGGACCGCCTGCAGAAGCTGGTGACGCTGGCAGAGGGCTACGAGCAGCGCGTCAAGGAGGAGACCGAGCTTACCAAGGACCAGCTGAAGACGCGCTACGTCGGCAAGGTGGATCCCAAAAAGCGTATGTTTGGCAATAATTCTGATAATGGCTTGCACGCTGACTCCGCTTCTAGACATCTCAGACGTCGGCCAGCAGCTCATCGAAGACAACATCGTATCCGTATCGAGACAGATGATCGACAAGGAAGCATCGGTGCCAAAGCCCAACGGGAGGCAGAACGGGCGAGCATGTCAGGACGAGGCCGAAGAGATGGAGGAGTAGCACTCTACCAACAACGATGTGGACATTACTCCAGAGAGCACTTTGCACATCAAGCTTGCATTCGAAGGCGCATAGAACGACGCACGTCAGGCGTAAAGGCAGATCGCTGTGTCAGCATCGGTGCATGGACAGCGGACCTATCGGGACATAGAACCGTCGACGGTACTTCCACGAGCATCAACGTGAATATGATAATTGACATGACTACATGATGCCAATGTTCTGCGTGGTGCACTTGTTAGAAAGTCATGAGTCCGTCATGGGCCATGTTTGTTTCGTCAATTGTCATTTGTATTTGTCATTGCCCCCCATCGGCTGCTTTCACGCCTGCCTTGTGAGCGATCTCGCCCGGGTATGGCTTCCTCGCATATACAACCCGCACCTCCTGCCACAACCTCCCCCGTCGATCTTTAATCACGCCCTGGAAATCCCGCACAAACGCCTTGACCTCGTCATACGTCCACCCCAGCAGTCTCGTATACAGCGCCATTACCCACCCTTCAATGCCATCGCACCAATTCCTCTCGCCCCACCTCCCCAGATCCTTAAGATACGGGTCCTTGGGCCAGGGCCCGATCGGCCATATAAACGTCTGCACTTGCACATCGACGAAGCCCAGATCCGGCGACGAGAGCGTCTGGTGCATGGTATCAACGACGTCAAAGGGCATGCCCGTCTTCTGCGCGCCAACGTTCAGCACGGACTGCGAGAAGGCCGTGAGGATCTGGTCGCCGTACTCGGGGCTGGTGGGCGACGCGCTGGTCTCGACGCTGAACTCGAGGTGCTCGATCCACCCGCCGGGCTTCAGCGCCGCGTAGCACTGCTGGTACAGCGTGTGCCACGACTTGATGCAGCCGGTCAGGCCGCGGATGTGCATCAGGTCGAAGTGGTCGGGGGGGTAGGTGAAGGAGGAGTTTGCGTCGTCGATTTCGAACGTCAGGTTCGGCGGGAGGTTGGGCGGGTGAATCGGGCTGAGGTCTGTGGCGGTGATTTCGGCGTTGGGGAAGTAGTCGGCCATGTCGATTGCCCAGAGGCCCGTGCCGGAGCCGATGTCGAGGACGCGCTCGGGGTCCTTGATGGGCGCAAGGAAGAGTTGGTCGTGCAGCGTAAGAAGCCAGAGGTGGTGGACAATGGTTTCGTAGTTCGAGTACGCCTCATCGTTGGGTGCGTAGTAAGTCCCCTCCCGGTACGAGTGGTACCGCCGCCCGTTCTCGTAGCGATACGATGTGATCTTGGACGCTATAGAATTGCCCCCGGTGGACGCATAGAAGGACATGCGGTCCGCATCGTTGTCGTCGTCTTCGATGTAGTTGTCATATTCGGAGTCCTGTTAAGGGTCAATCAAGTGTACAAAATCCAGATAGAGGCCTATGAGCACGTCTTGCACAGCAACTGCATCTTCACAACATAGAAGACACAGGATAATAACACGTAAAAGAAACATGTTCCAGCGACTCTGTTGTGGTATGAAGTGCATAGAAGGTAGCTCCCGCTGTCTATTGAACCTTATTTCATTTGGTAGACAGCTCCAAGAAGCTTTGGTGAGAGGAACGGAACTAGTTCTTGAACTTACAACGTCGATGCCGACAGGCTGTGTTTGAGTAACCATCTCGGAGTCCGACTGCTCCTCCTCCTCTCTCGGGACACCCTTTCCAAACTTCAACAGCTTCCTGGGATGCATGTCAGTCACGTCGCGCACGCAGAACCTTGCTTCTTCCACACGACCAGCTTCGCGACAAGGCGCAGACAAAGTACTTACTCCAACCGCGAGAAATACCCACTCCCTTTCCCTTCCACCCTTCTTACCCCCGCCTGGCCAGGCAGGCCAAGTTTTTGTAACGCCGCAACGTCCAGCTTCGCGACTTGCAACGCCGCCGTGTGGCGCTTCTACACCGGGCAGCAGATGGGTCGTAAGCAAGGGGCGATCAAACGAGTATGATCGGCTGCAACAGCGAGGGCTTTTAGGGTGCGAGAACACGCAGGTTCCGAATGCGGTCTGCCTGCTCTCCGCCGTGCGCTAGCCCGCGAGGCTATCACGGTGCTTTTCAGGTTTACAGGAACGGTTGCGCCGGGGAGCCTCCGAGAAAAGCAGATCGCGACGAGTGTTGGTCGCGGTCTAATGCCTCTTGCGACGCGACGTGCCTGCCCCGCCTGGACTCTGGAGGCGTGTGTAGCTGGAGAGCGTGCAACACACGGGCAAAGCGCTAGGTTCCCCACAGTTTGTGCGTCTTAGCAGGCTGGTGGTTCGCGTGGGGGGAAGAGAGCTGATGTTCGTGAGGCAGCTGAAAGGCACGGTATGCAAGAGCAGGGCCTTCTGGGTACGTAGCCAAGGCCCAACTTCGTGACTCGCCAATGCCTCGCCGAAGATTGCTCCAGCTCGGCGTGAGGACTCGTCGTTTTGCGCACTTTTCGCGCGCACCCGCGGCTGCGGCTGCGCACCCTGTTCGGCGCATTAGGCGGCATGCGCCGGCAAGCAACAACGAGAACAAAGAAAGCGACTCTGGAGATTCCCGACGCTCTTGGGGGTTGCTGCAAACGACGCGACCGGCTGCAAGCGATGGATTCGGTCGTCGTCTGGAGGGATTGTTGGATGTCTTTAGTATTTACCATCCCCTTGGGTTGCGGAAGTTTATTCTCGATCGCTCGCTTTGCCCAGAGTGTCGGGATGCCAACGCCAGGTGTCGCCGGTGCTCCGTGAATGGCACGGCTGACGCTGCATGCATGCTCAGGGCACGGCAGCTGCGAGGTGTAAGATGACATGTCAGCCTTCACCGTATCAGAGAGAGGGGCGATAATTCACCGGTAACGCTGGCGATCACACAAGTCGAGTCATGTCCATTTAACATTTAATTTTACGAAGTATTTTGCCCTCACATGTTAGGGAAGGTGCTGGATGTGGAGCTATATGCCAAGGCCCCTGGGTACTTGCATCCGCTGCCTTACATTGTTCACGAATCGAACGGAGACATCGAGTGCAAACCCAGAAGATCGTCAATTGAACGAGACCATCACTCAATGATGATGACTGTTCTTAATAATATGCAGATAATCGCAAAATGCTCTATGCAAAACACCCCCACCAACTCTTCCACATCTTATACAACATGCCGCGACACGGCTCTACCCAAGCATGCTGATGCGCCTGTGACCCATCGAACCGGCAGCCGTGATCTTCCACGCACGTACACTTGCTTTTCATCAGGACACCAAATTACCGCCCACCTGTTTATACAATTCCCCTTCTGCCAGAACTCCGTAAAATCAAATATCGAAGGGCCCGCCATGCTGATTGCGCCAAATTTGGCCAAGAGAGATGCTGCCTTTGTATGCACGAGGCAACGTATATGCTGTCGAGAAGGTCATCGGATACGACGACCTCATCGGTGAACTTATATGTGAGAGCAGTCCATGGTGAAGGCCATGGTGCTACTTCTTGAGCCTGGACTGCAATTGGTGAGGGCGACTCTGCGTACAGTGGGTACACATCGTCCTTCAAAGCCAACTCCGAGCTCGCAGTTTTGTGTCAATTTAATCGTTGCGTCGCGAATGTTGGTACATCTAGGGGTGCCCGTGCGGTTTTGAAGCGGCTGCATCACGATAGGAGCCGGACAGCTGGTTGATGTTGCGCTGCTTCTTGGCCTGCTCATCTTCAGAGCTCGAGTGGCTGCTGCTGCCATCGTTGTCGATCGACGCATCTTTCGACTGTCGGCGGAGACGATCGGCCTTATCCTTGAGTACCTTGGCCTGCTCAGCCGCCCGCTGTGCCCGGATCTGTTTCTTCCACATTGCAGCGTAGTGGCCATTGCGCTCGAGGAGCTCCTCATGTGTTCCTCGCTCTTGCACCTTGCCCTTGTTTAAAACAAGAATCTGGTCAGCGTGAGTGATGGTACTGAGTCGGTGGGCAATGATGAGCATGGTACGTCCATGCGCCAAGGTCGCAAAGGCCTCCTGGATGTGTTGTTCTGTCTCAGTATCCAGAGCAGCGGTGGCTTCATCCAGCATGATAATCCTGGGGTTCTTCAAGATGGTACGGGCAATCGCAACGCGCTGCTTCTCGCCACCAGATAGGCGAAGTCCACGTTCTCCGACCTTGGTGTCGTACTTGTCTGGGAAGGTAAGAATCTTGTCATGGATACTGGCAGCTCTGCAAGCTTCGTAGACCTGCTCGTCGGTCGCCTCAGGGTTAGCGTACTTGAGGTTGTACATGAGTGTTTCATTGAACAAGACAGTGTCCTGAGGGACGACTCCAATGTGGCGGCGTACTGAGTCGATGGTGAGGTCTGTAACATCGTTTCCGTCGACCTGGATGCTCCCGGACACGGTGTTGTAGAAGCGGAACAGAAGACGGAAGACTGTCGACTTGCCGCCACCCGATTCTCCAACGAATGCTGTCGTCGTGCCCGGTGGGCAGTGGAAATCGAGACCAGTCAAGGCAGCCTTGCGGTTATCGTACGAGAAATGCACATCCTTGAACTTCAGATCGCCCTTGCAGGACTGCAACTCACTGGTACCCTCTTTGTCAACTACTGTCGCTGTCTCCTTGAAAAGCTCGAGCATGCGCTCAGAGTTGATCATGGCAGACTGGATCATTCTGTAGAAAGTGCCGAAAAAGTTGAGCGGGCTCTGCAGCTGACCCATGAACACAATCAACGTGACGAACTTTCCGCTGGTGATAGCCCCGGTTGTAACCTGATAAGCGGCTATAAAGCATGTTATCAGGAGACCGAGCATGAAAACCATGTTTTGGGTAATGTTCATGATGTTCAACGACAGCAGAACTTTCCACTCAGCATCCTGGTATTTCTGGACGGCTTCGCGGTAGCGATTGAATTCGTATGCCTCGGCGTTGAAATACTTGACTGTCTCGTAGGAGACCATGGAGTCGTTCCTGTTGCTGTTAGTGGGTTGTAGAGAGGGTGGTGACGGCCACTTACTTGACGGCATCCTCTTCGCGGTCGGCGTTTACCATCTCGCGACGAATCTCGGCACGCCACTGCGCCATTCGAATGGTCAAATAGATGTACCAGAAAGTCACAACGGCAAGGACTAGCGCATAGTACGCATCATACTTGACCAAGAAGTAGCCAATAGCAGCGCCCAGGTCCAACAGCATAGGTACCACAGAAAACGTCACCTGCTCAAGGAAAGTGTTGATCGAACTTCCCTTTCCGAGAGCCGAGAGCACCTCACCTGTCTTCTTGCCAAGATGGAAATCCAGACTAAGACTGTGCACGTGCTCGAATGCGGCGACTGAAAGTTCGCGGTAAGAGTATTGGGAGACAGGAATCCAGAGTGCCGACCGTGCGGCTCCAAGCACACCATTGGTTCCTTGCAGGAAGCGAAAGGCAATGAACATGCAAATAGCTGTCCACGGGCTGCCGGGGACCTTGTGATCCAGGCGATCTACGATGTGGCCCAGCTGATCGGGGACTAGCAGATTGATCACACGCTGCGCCATGACTAGCACAAAGCAGACGACCACCATAATCTGTAGTCGGCCATCCTTGGACGGCCAGAGATACGGGAAAAAGACACCGTAGCCTTTGATGTATTCCCACCAGCTGCGGGTCGGGGCACCCGTCGGTCTGCTCCAGGCGGGCGGTGCGCCTTCGGTGTGTTGGTGCTTGCCGCCGACCGGGTGTACGGAGCCGTAGGATGAGTTTCCGTTGGCACCGTTGGCACCATTTGCATGGCCGTTTTCTGCACGGTTGGTGCCGTTGGCCAGGAGCGAGGTACTCTCGCCTGGGGTGCCAGCCTCCGAGGTCTTCCTGGCCTGCGGCAGGAGCACAAAGATGAGGTAAAAGGCAATGAGGGCGAGCAGCAGGACAATACGCAGCAGGTCAATGGCGACCTCGGCGGCCTCCCACTCAGTCATGTAGAATCGCAGCTTGGGGTTCTCGGGGTGGCCATGGGTGGGCTGGTAGTGGGCGTGTGTGTAGAGGGCGAGCGAGAGGGCGACGAGGACGACCTCGAGCACGAGGCCGACGGCCCATGTCGAGAGGTGGGCGGCGGTCGGGGACGGCTTCGAGTCGAGGAGCGAGATGAGGAACAGGCTGTAGACGAAGAACGAGCCGACGAGGTAGATCTAGAGGGAGACAGTCAGCAACGGACAGGCAGCGGGCGTGCATGGAGGAGGGCTGGACATACGACGACGGGCTGGCCACACCACCAGTGCTCGCTCTGCTTGGCGAGGGCCTGCGCGATGACCAGCAGCGAGTTGCCGAAGAAGGTCAGGGCCACGGCCAGCGACACCCACTCGAAGACACGTTTCTGGGTGGGTGTGACGTCGTCGTGGGCCGTCTTCTTGACGAAGTTGCGGGTGGGGTCGGTGGCGGGCAGCGGCTTGCCTCCAGGGCCGGTGGTGGTGGGCTGGGCGATGTTGGTGTTGGAGTTGACGGCGGCGATGCTGCGGATGGTGAAGGCGGCCAGGAAGAAGACGAGCATGCACAGCGGGTAGGCATACTGCAGGACGGTGAGGGTGCGGTGCAGGGCCGGGGCGTGTTCCCAGCGCGGCGGCCGGTCGTCCAGCTCGCCGGGGGGCAGCGCGGCGGACATTTTGAGGCGGCCGGCGCGAGATGCGGTGGCTCGCGGTGGTGGCAGCAGGGCGATGGGGGGAGAGGGCGTAGGGGAAAGACGGTGCTATAGCCTGCGACTCGACACGCCGGCCATGCTTCGCTGTAGGCCGAGCACGGACGGGCAGACAGCGGCGGCCCTGGGCGAGTCCGATAGTGGTGGCGCATCGTCGACTGTGGATGCGGCTTGGCGCGCCAGCAGGGTTTGGGTCTAGAACCGCGGCGGGCGTGCATCAGATCAGGGACGCGTTGGAGGAGCAGCCGTGGCACTGCAGCTGCACTGCACGCCTCTGCTCGCATCGCTGCAGCTGCACCGGCTGCCCGTCGTCGTATCACGCCGCTGACTGTCTGCCCTGCCGCGCACGTGTGCCCTCCAGCGCGCTGCGTCTGCGTCTGCGTCTGCGTCTGCGTCTGCGTCTAGTAGTCTACGCCTGCGCCTGCGTCTCTTGCTTCTCTGCCATCTGCCCTCACCGCCCGCCGTGCTGCCAGGCAGTGCCAGCTGCCCGTCGTCACGGTTCCACACCCTCCACACATGACCGACCACCGCCGGGCCCCAGCGACCGCGGCCATCCCGCCGCCGCCGCCGCCGCCGCCGCCGCTGCCCAAAATAAAAACCCGCTCGTACTTTGAGCGTTTCGTCGCCCAGCCCTTGCAGTCGGCCGCCTATGCCTCGCGGCCCCCGAGCGTGCAGGCACATCGTGCAGACGGCGCGCCGCTGAACCCGCTAGTCCCAAAGCTGCTCGGGTACGTCCTCGTCGGCACTGGCTCCTTCCCGTGCTTCCTCCCGACCCAGGCCACCAACCACTGGCCGGCGTCTCTGCACCGTCCCCCGTCGCCCCGTCACCTCTGTCTGATGTCCATGTGTTGATGTTCGTCTACTAAGCCGCCATGCAGCACCCGAACCGGCCACTCGCTGGATGCCACACACAGGACCGGCCTGGACATTGCCGCCCTTGACATCAACCGTGAGCGCACCCATGCCGTGCTTGCTGGCAAGGAAATCCTCAAGACGGTGCGTGTCGACGGCACCAAGATCGTCGACGAGACCAACCTGCGTGCTGCCGTGCTCACCTATGCCGACTCCGCACGCCAGCGCGAGGGCCTGGGCATCCAGGACGTCAAGTGGTCGCATGGCCAGTTCAGCTCGCATATTGCAACTGCCGTCGCCAATGGCAAAGTCATCCTGTACGACCTGAATCGTGCCAGCGTAGAGCTTGTCAGACTGCATGAACACACACGTCAAGTCCACAAGCTCGCCTTCAACCCGCACCAAGGCCATCTGCTGCTCTCTGCAAGCCATGACGCTACTGTCCGCCTTTGGGACTTGCGTGATCTGCGTCGAGACGCTGCCTGCACGAGCCGCGACCAGTTCCCAGGAATCAGTGGCGGCATCCGTGACGTCCAGTGGTCTCCTACCGATGCCATGGAGTTTGCCTTTGGCACGGACAATGGCACCATCCAGCGCTGGGACTTCCGTCACAACAAGGGCCCCAAGCAAAAGATCCCTGCACACGACCAGAAGACGTGCACGTCGATTGACTGGCACCCTGATGGCAAGCACTTACTCAGCGCGGGCGTAGATCGAACCATTAAGATTTGGGATTTTTCTGTCGACGGTCGACGACAAAAAGCCGTTTACGTCCTGACCACACCCTATCCAGTGCACAGAGCCAGATGGAGGCCACCTTACTGGTCTGATGAGTTTCATGAAAAGGGCGCGTTTCAATGCACACAGGTGGCAACATCTTACGATCGAGACCATCCAGTCATACATGTCTGGGACTTCCGACGCCCGCATCTGCCTTACAGGGAGATCAACAGGTTCCGGAGCCAACCATCAGACATGCTCTGGCATACACGTGACACACTGTGGACTGTTGGCAGAGAAGGTATATTCCAACAAAACGACGTCCACCATGCCCCGAAGACTACAGAGCGACGGCCTTTGCAAGCAATCGCGATATCGCCAAACGGAGAAATAAGTGGCGTTGCGCAGAAGCGAATGCGGCAACGGCGTTCTGCAGGTCTACCGTACGACGATGAGTATCTTGGTGCACCTGCGGAGAAGCACGGCAGCCTGGAGAAAAACAGTCTACGCAGTTCTGCAGACAACAGCTTCGACGAGAGCCTCCTCTCTTCTTCGTTAAAGCGCCACCATGGCCGCACGGCCAGCAATAGATCGGCAAAGTCGTTTAGCAGCACCCCTCCGTCCGACGTTACGCCCAAAGTCATGTTTTTGCCTGACTCTATGAGTACCCAGAGTGGCCAGTTCAAGCCGGACCAACTTGCATTTCGGGGCGTCCTCCCAGGTGCAATCAATGTTCAGGTCTTTGCATATCTTGCCCAGAAATACAAGGCGCAGTCACTTCCCGATCGCCCTACCTTAGAGTCGTATCTGGACCTTGAACAACCCTTCCAGCAGAATGCCGAATACGCACAAAGAGCTGCGTATCACAGGCTTGCCCAGACTTGGGTTTTGGTTGGTGCGGTCACGTCCAACGCAACCCAACGTCGTGCAGAGATACATAGGAGGCAGCGGCTAAAGAATAAAAAGGCCAAATTCGAGGATCCAAACAACACTTCTGGTCAGCTGCATGTACATAACAAGCCTCAGAATCCGGCCGTCCGCGCACTTCTTGGGACTCTCGATAAGTCACGTTCTGCGTCGCCCCACATGAGAGCGACCACCCATATGGAAAGCACCTCGAATCTGGCAACACCACTTGCACGCCCTGCCGATACGTCTGCCCCACAATCTGCCGATCTGCGGAGGTCCGAACTTCCTGACCCGGACCATGATGAGAAGATTCATCTCCCGCCATCAGTCTTGGGGGTTCCGGAAGCCAACAAGGAGCGAGACCTTGTCTTCCCCAAACACAATGGATCTAACGGAGGTCACTGGTACGATTCTCCTGAAGGCCTAGAAGAACGTCGGGCTGCAGCAGGGAGCTGGCGCGCTTCGCCCCGAACACCTTTGAACCTCAACCCAACATCTGCTCATACCAATCACCCGATTGTCCCGCCTCCACTGGAGCGACACCACTCGGGTGAGAGCTTCGCTATGTTTTCTGCGTCGACTGACTCTCAGCACGGAAGCTCAGTGTCAGGCTCGTTCGAAAGTGACAACTTCGACCTCCACGGCGTGGAGGGATTGTCGACGGGCTGGCAACATGCCCCCGACAAGTCAAGTTTTGGTAGGCCTACAAGCACCCCCAGTCTTGACCAAGAGCCAATTTTGAGTCCAACTACAAAAGGAGGTTCAGGCGCGATCCCTATTCTTGCAATATCTCAAAGTCAGCACGACAATTCGGTTGCTAGCAAGATCGACACTGATCACCTGATGCTGCCCAACAGTACCGATAGGGTTACTCAAGACATGGACGCTTTGCGACGGACAAATCAACTCATGCGCCACGACAGCTCCGAATCGTCTGCATATGCGAGCAGTCATGAAAGCACCTCGTTTTCGTCCACTTACGATGCTGACATGGAAGCTAGTGGCACCATCATTCCAGACGTGCATGATGAACCAAAGTCTCCACAAGCTTTGAAGTCATCTGCGACATCACCCGCTATCGGAAAGACTATTTCCCATTCAACCGTGTCTGTAAAAGATAGCCAGATGCTATTGTCAGACTTTGAAGCATTGCAGGTTGATGCTGAAAGTACGTCAGCGTTCACAGTCGTTGACTTACTGAACAACATTCTCGAGTTCCACACAGACACCTTGTCCGACGCTCAGTTCCCATCGTTACTTCTGCTCCTGCTGACACCGCTGTTGCCCCAAACGCATGCGCCGTCCGACAAATCAGACATTGATGTAAACGAGGTTCTGATTGCTTTCTCGGACACGTTCTTAGCTCTAGGCCTCACACCTACACAGGCCAAAGCCATTCTATCGAAACAGCTAGCAGAAGTGATAGCCACGGGCATTAATCCTTACCAAGCCGAGTCAATTCTACATACGTATCACGCACATATGCACAGCCTGTCATTGTTCAACTCAGCAGCTTCTCTTCGACGGCTTGCATATCCGACGTATCCCTCGGTCTATGAGCAAGCTTTGAAAGACACCCAGCTTGGCCTATTGTGTCTTAGCTGTAAGTCTCCGATCAACAATCCGAAAGACAAAATGCGCTGCGAGTCATGTAAGCGTGCACAAGCACCTTGTCCGATATGCTGGGGAAAGTACCCAGCCTTTGAGCCTATCAGCTCAAAGCGAAAGTTAAAATCAAAGCACCGAGATGAAAAGGGCCACAAGAGGAAAGGATCAACGTCCATATCCGCGGGCATAGCCCAAGAGATGACAGATGACAGCCTCTCGCCGTCGGTACCAGAGGTATGGAATCCACCGCCCGCAACACTGTGGACTTGGTGCTCTCTGTGCGGACACGGCGGTCACACCAACTGTCTGTCTGCTTGGTTTACTGAAGCCACACTCTCCGACGGCGCCTGTCCCACTGAAGGCTGTCTCTGCGACTGCGTCTCGGGCAATCGCCGGGAAACCAAGATACATGAGCTGCTTCACAACAAAGCAGAAAAAGAGCGATTAAAGCTAGTCAAAACGGGTGAGGACTGGAAAGTCGGGGAGAGTAGAGCCGTGTCTGCAGTGCGTGGCGCGTTCGGTGACAGTGGTAGCCAACCCCCCTCACCCAGCAGCCAGCAGCAACGGAGCCAAACCCCAAGTGGTGTTCGTAAAGTGGATAGTAGGAGAATGCGTGTTCTTGCGCCAACTTCTGGGTCCGGCCCGCAGACGAGTGCGACTTCAACCTGACACCTTCCCGACTACGGGGAAGGTAGTTCTGTTTGGAGTCACTTAGCAACTTGAAGCTGACATCATAATCGGATTCGACGTCGGTCCGCATGAACGCGCACTGCTGCACATAACTCGCATGTTCACACCGCTCAGTACCGCCAAGCGCGAGTCCCGGGAACCTTACTTGGGTACTCCGCTACACCACCCACTTCCCCGGACGCGAGATGCTTCATCGTGTGGAATGCAATGTTTGGGCAGCAGACTATTCGGACAACTAAGAACGATTTGGTTCTCTCACGATGACGCCGCTTATCTACAATCACCAGTGAAACTTTGCCAACTGTTCTTTCGATTCCAAGAATTAGATAGTACTCAAAGCTTGAGCAACTTATTGCTACAATACGCTTGCGTAGCCAAGTTTTGGGGGTATGATCGAATGTGGCTGCGTTAGGCTAAATGTAAATTGTAGAACCCCCATACAAATGACGCCGCCAATGTAGTGCATGTACATCTCTGCTGATAACAGTCACTATGCGCACAGCATACTGGTAATCGTGGAAACTGCACGTGCCGTCGTTGACCATGTCCACAATACCAACGCTGTGTTACAGTACCGTTATCGCATACTCAACGGCCTGGTCCTGTGACATGTTCGGAGGCGCGTGACACCTGCGCAGATGCATGCGTCCCGTTCTTATAACTCACAACTCACCCTGACACGCCAGGTTGATCTGAGCCTGCTGTGAAGCTGCTTGGCGAGTGATACATCAGTCCAATTCATTGCGCAATAACAACGGCATCCCAACAAACGGTTGGTAAGCACAAGCAACGCCGATCGAACTTTCTACCGGGGAGGCCCTCCCTTCTCCTGTACCACATTTAGGGTGTAATATCATGCAAGCTACATACATATGATGTAGCTTTACTGTCGTGGAGCAACCTTGTGTGTTGGGCTCGACGCACATGACCAATTATTGTTACACGGGAAAGTACATGGGCATCACCGTTATAAGCACCACATCCCTGTCCCATGCGCTGTTAGTGTTGCAAATACAACTGTAGCTTGTGCTTTGTTTTGTGTTGGAACTCAGGGTTCAGGCCGAACACCAAGAGAACAATCACAACTAAGATAAGAACGCGAGACAGAAAACCCATCTATTAGGGACAGCAATGCTCGTGTAGCTGCCCAACGACCCGCATGAAACGCGAACACACATCAACCAGAGACGTATATGCGCTGTGATACAAAACCGACAGGCATCGAATAATCTAGAACCGGCATTGCCCTCACACCCAGCCAAATCCCAGCGCTCTGGTAATCGGGGATGCGCATACACTTCCCGTGCCGACTGTGTCTTGGCACCAGGAACCAGCACACTGGAGGGCGCCGTTCTAGGTCCTTTGCGCCGCCTGGTCAGCAGGTGCAACACCGGTACCTATTGTTCGTCAGTTGTTGCACGGCAGGATCGACACATGGGAACTGATTGGAATGGGCCCACGGGCGAGCCGAGGTGTGGAGGGGCAGGCAATACGAGGTGAGATGGAGTTGGGCGACGGAGGTTAAAGCTGCCCCGCGGTGGGCTTTGGGGTTGTGCTTGTTGGCGGCTATATGCACGTTAACCTGGTGACTACATGTCGCCTTATTTCGCGTTCGGAGCCACGTCGGGTCGTCGGGTGCTGGGGATTTGGGTTCTCCTGGTCATCTTGTATTGATTTCGGCCTCGTGTGGGAGTGGTGATGTCTGTGGAACAGGCGTCTACTGCTCATTGGTTGGACCTGTTGTTTCTGGCAGCGAGATCAAGATGTTGCGTCGAATCCGTGTCGGTGACGTGCTTTGGTTGGTACATAGAGCGAGCGCAGTACATTCATAGACTGAGCCTAAAAAGGCTACAATTTGACGCAAGATGATCAGATCGGCGCGACTTTGGCTCCTACACTGGAGGACAACCGACGGACAAAAGCTGTTGATGGGACAATCGTAGATCTAAGAACTAGGAGAAGCGTACGCAGGTTCTAGGTTAGTAATCTAAGTCACAGCGGTTGGCAAGACTTCCAACTGCGGCCCTGTTGCATGCGTACACCTGCAATTGAGAATGATAGCTGAGCGCACTGCAGCGACGGAGGAGCGTTTTGGATTCGATCGTATTGGTTCCTAACCAGTTCCTTGCCTCGTGACACCGTGAAAGTGTTCATGAGATAGGAGATGAAGGCCTAAGTCGCCATGAAATGCATGCCCACGCCTCTGAGACGCAGCTCAGATTCCGAATATCCTGGGTCCAGTCAGCCAATGCCCTCCTATTCGACAATACCCAGCGGTAATGTGTGCAGATGTCCGCGTACCTCAACTCCATTTCCATCAACCGTTTACCTCGACGCAGACCAGACGCTCTTGAGGAAGCCGTCGCGCTGTGTGAGCCTGTTCAGGCTGTCGTCGGACTCGCCCATGGCGCGGACGAAGCCAGAGAGGGCGTAGACCTGGTTCTCGCCGGTGTAGCGACCGTTCTCATCGACCTTAGCGACGCTGATCTGGACGGAAGCGTGGTCCTTGGCCTTGATGATGCGTCCGGTAGCGGACTGCGGTGGAATTAGTATCGCGCGAGGGTTCAGATCGTGTGGTGCGGTCTTACGCATTTGCGGGGGACGTAAACTGGGAATTGTCAGCGACTGTTCAGATAGCTGCACCAGACCTAGGTTCAATCGCATTGCGAAGACCCCTGTCCGAGCTCCAGCAGATCGCGGGCGTCCTTACGGTCAACGAGCTCGCCGCGTTCGTTCTCCATTTTGGCTGGTATATAGAAAGACGGGAGGGTGGTCTTTGAAGTCGCTACGGGTGGGCTGTCGTCGAGTTCGTGGTTTTCGCGGCGTGTGGGAATATCGCACACTAATCCGCTCCGCTCGCTTAGTGTGCGAGCGCCAAGAGGGCCAATCCGCTTTCGGTGCACTAGTCATGTGTTATCCATAACCAACACCTCAGGAACACAACGAGCATGGAATCGACTCTACAGTTGATTAAATGCGGACTTCAATCTTCGTTTATCTGCACGCACAGTCTCACATCCAGAAGTACTGCTATGTTGGAGACGAAGTGGCCTACAAGTCAGCTCTGAACGACTCACGAGTATGTTTAAATAAATGCTGTCGGTCAATGAACAGATTAAAGACTACATGCGCTCTCATTGAGGGGCAAAGTAATCTAGGGGTATTTAGCTTGATAGTACAGATTATGCAGTGCCTATACTGTAAAACGAGAGACGCACTGTGTGACGAACACTGCTGAATGACTAATCGATGACCTTGCCTATTTCGCCCCCACCACTCTTCTCATCTCGACCTGTCGACTCGACATACTTAGAAATACAGTTAACAATACCAAATTTCTCTGTGGACCACCCTTCATACTTCGTACTTCTGGTCTGTTTGGGGTGTGAGGGGCAGGTTTCGTCATCTACCACATGGCAACAATCATCAACAGCGACTCGGTCAACTTCCCTCCTCTACCATCGCAGGCCATCAAATCTCAGCACCTAAATAAGAAAACCGCCGGATCTAAATCCCAAAACCCAAAAATCGTCCATCGTTATGCCACACTCAACGATCTCCCAGATGAGCTGGTACTAGAGATCCTGTCGTATCTGCCTGGAATCGACTTGCAAGACTTCCAGCTACCTACACTACTAAGTCTATCATTGACGACCCGCAATCTTCATCGCATTGTCAGCGATAAGTTGTATGCTACTTACGACAGCTATTTCTGCGAGCCATATCTCTTCCTCCGCACACTGGTCTCGAATTCGCGCCTAGGCGGTAGCGTGCGTCATGCCAAGTTCCGTTATGGCGACGATGCTCATCTTGAAAGAACGCGGTATTCACCGACTGCTCGTGACAAGAAGATCATCAAGGAGGGTATGAGAGACCTTGATTTTCCTGACTGGAAAGGATGGGCTACTCGATGCAACGCCGAGAGCATCGAGCTCGACATCCTACACACAGCTGTGATGTTACACACTCCAAATCTTGTGTCACTTGATGTTGAGGATGGGCAAATCTCGGCCTACTCGAAGGCCAAATGGCCTGAGCTCATCAAAAAAGCAACAACCGGCGAGCACTTTGGGCACGCGCATCGGTTCAGTGCGCTCAAGTCTGTGCGTATTGACGCTCAAAATATGGTTATACATCATCTCGTTCCTCTGCTGCGTTTGCAGTCTCTGCAGAGACTCGAGCTGCGAGACTTGAGCGAGTTCGAGCTGGATATGCGCGCGCCAGCCGAGCTCAGGCGTCTGCTTCCGCAAGGCTGCAATAGCCTCGAAGCCCTTATCCTGGAGGAGTGTTCTTTGCGCTTCGACGCATTGACAACTCTCATCAACTCGGTACGAAGTCTGAAAGTTTTCCGGTTTGACGGTAACCAGGAGAGCATACTTCTGGACGGGTCTGGCAACGTGCTCCTGGATGCTTTATGGCAACAGAAGGAAAGTCTAGAAAGCCTTGATATCTATCACGAACCATGGCATAAAGAGGACGAGTATCCCCTCGTCCATGGCGGACTTGAACAATTTCCGAGACTTAGAGATCTGAAGTGTCCGTTACGCATGGTCGTGAATGTACGCGCAGGAGCTTCCGCAACTATCCTCGAATTTCTACCACCCGCCATCGAATCGCTTTGTCTTTCGATCCGATGGGGTGCCGATGAAGAACTTTTCCTCCCTGTTCTTGAGCGCATGGCGAACGACTATGCGACCACAGTCCCTGGTTTGATGAGTCTTCAGCTCAATGTCCAAGTGCCTGCTGAAGAACTGGAGTACGATTGGGAGCGTCTTGTCAAGGCCTACTCGAATACCAGCGTCAAACTCATTGTCAACCAGCCATCTGACAGCGATGACGAGTGGGGTGATTGGCGAACTGTGTCTTCAGACTCAGATGAGTCTTCAGAAGATTCGGATGAGATCGACCTGTACGGTGATAGCGAGAGCGAAAGCGATAGCGATGAAGAACATGATTGATTTACGCCTTTGATCTGAGAAGTCGATGCAGAACTATGAGAAAGCCACTCATCACCCTGGCCATTGTCCGACTTAGTCGTGTCCCGATAGTAATTCATGGCTATCTTTGTTCGTGGATTTATCATGGTAGAGTCAAGAAAAACACGCAGATATCGTGTGATGGGCACATCAGAGCATGTAGGCCTTCTCGTTATGTTCACAGCTGGTGTCAGCTCGCATTGCTTATACAAGACTGCCCTCTTCAAACTCATCTCTGAGCAGGAGACCATATTTTACCGTGACCACGTCGTGGCATGCTTTCATAAATAATTCCTGATCCAGCCAGCAAGCTACGACCGGGACCTTACCCTTGCTTTCGATCGTCTTCGTGGGAACAGCTATCGTTGAACGAAGAGTTGGATGTGCGGACGTCTTTAACTGAAGATGATGTTCCGTATCTTGGAGCATTGGGTTTAGATATAGGGGTTAGCATCCTTTTTGGGTGTGTGGTCTATTGCATATGTATTAGTAGCCACATCAACAAAGGCCAGAGCATAACAAATGTCAACTATCTTTTTTTCTCGAGGCTTGGGAAGTCTATATTGGCCACAGCAATCCTGTCCGAATCGAAGGCGCTACTGTCCAATGATCTTGGTCGGACATCTCTGTTCCTCATACTTACCAGTCTGAGGCAAGCCAGCAACGAGAAACAACAGAACAGTGAACGCGAACGTCATAAGACTGTTAGACGCTACACACCTACTCTTAGATGCAATGTTGAATGTATCACTAAAAGACAAATCTTAGATCCAATCTCCCAGCATCGAGACCTGAGGACTGGAGGGGCCTGAGAGACTTCAGATCAAGCACGTAGTCTTCTAGCAGTAGTGCAGAGAACAGAAGAAACAACGAATGCGTCTGTAATGGCCGGTCCGATGAGGCACAGCTGCCGTGTCTTTTAACTCATGAAGTACAAGCTTATCAGCTCATCAGTCGAAGCGTTTTGCAAAACCTATGAGATAATGTACAAGCAGGACTGGATGTGTGGGAGATTTTTGGTCAATTATGTAGCTATAGTCTATAATCGTCGCTCCTACGACGTAAAGGCGGAATTAACCTTACCCTTGATATCGAATATTTTCGCCGTGCACCTACCTCCCTACAGAGAATTAGCCACATGTATTTCAGCAGCGCTCTGGCATGTCAGCAGCACATTACTGTGCAGACGAGGGAACAGCCACCACACCCACCAACTCATACACAGCGCCAGCCGCCTAGCAGACACACAATCTAGCACTCAACTCAGCACAAACCCACACTCAGTTTCACCCACCACTCATCACTCACTACCACTTACCGCGCCGTACGCCCCATCCCACACGCCTATACCCAACACTTCCCGTCAAACGAAACCATGTGTCAAGTCCGATCCCGGCTCGGCCCTTAGCCTCGAGTGACAAGCCTGCAGGGTCCTCTTCGCACAGTCTAGGCCAGGTGCGACAAGGCTCTTCGCGAGATGTGCGAGCAATGCAGTGTGGGGGCGTGCGCCGGGAGCATGCAGCGCGGTCTGCGGTGGGAAACGCATGGGAAGCAGGGGTATGAGGGGGACGGGTCGGTGAATGGTTTGCAGGATGTTGCTGGGTGGTGCCGAGCGGCGCTGGCTGGTTTGGGGGTTGGTGTGATAGCGTCATTTTTTTGCGGAATGGCGAATGCATGTTCGGCCGTGTCCGAGAGGGCCCGCAAGGGTTTTGGGACGCCTGAGGGTGAGAGCTGGGTGGTGCTTGTGCAGCGAGGGAGATTGAGATGGGCAGAGTGACATGAGGTAGAAGATGGAAGATATGTGATGTATAGAAATGGGTAGTCTTTGGACTATGTTAGACAAATAAAAGGTATCGCATATCGCTCGTCACTCGTATATCGGCCTCCAATCCCTCCGTCGTGCAAGTCGTCGAAACCCCAGGTGCTAACAACTAAGGTATTGAAATAGTCTAATAAAAATTTGGCTCCGGCCTTCGTGACCTATGCCTGAGTGCCCACACCCTCAGTGTGTGCAGGGCTACTCCGTCCAGCATTCTGCTCCTCGTGCTTGTTCAACAGCGCCTTGATGTCGGAGGACGAGCTCTTTCCCGCGCTCTTCTCGGTGATCAGGCTCTTGAGCCATGTGTTTTCGGTCTCCAGCTGTCCAATCCTAGCCTCCAGCTGCTGCACGCGGTCGCTCATGTCCTTGGCGGTCTTCTCGAGAGCTTGCTCTCGCTGCTTCTTCTTGACGCGGAAGCGCGCGGATGCTGCGGTGTTGCGGCGACGCTTGTCTTCTTCGGCGGCAACACGCGCATGCTCGTCGAGGTAGACAGGTGTGTCGGCAGTCATGTCCTCGGCCTTGCGCTTCTTTGAGGCTGAGTCATCGTAGTTGATAGGCGAGATGGCGCTTGGTTGCGGTGCGTATGTGGCCGATAGAGGGTAGTGGGGTTGTTGCGGCTGCGACAGGCTGGGCATGGATGTGTCGATGATGGGTGCCGTGTTGAAATTGGAGAAGTCGGTGAATTGGAAGTCGCCTGCAAAGAGGTCAAAGTCAGCCATGGCCGCGTGCGAAATGATTGTAATGTGGCAGTCTGGTGTAACAGCAAACGCGGAGAAGAGCAGAGTTCAAGACATGAATCGCGAGGTTCCCTGCTTGCGCCGGGCAATTGCGTGCTTAGAGGGGATGTTAAGCTCAGCGGCACTGCAGTCTCTCTGACGCTGTGAATGGCTGGGCAGGTGTGGGGGTTGTGATGCACATGGCAGTGGGGCATGTACCCAGACTGCACCTGTGATTGGCCATGGCAGCGGGCAAGACTGCTAGCCATAGGGATGGACGACCACGGAGAAAGTAGGGTCGGGGAGAGAAGAAGGAAGCGACAAGCACGTCTAGTGAAATGCAAACTTACTGTCCAAGTTGAAGTCCATGTTAGGCTTTGTGCTCGGCGCGCTGATGCTGTTCCTCGGGGAATTCTCGGCGGTTGGTTGTGTTGAGGGTTTGATGTCGTCGAAGTCAACACCGAAATCAATGGGTGAGTTGAGGTTTACGTTGGTGCCGCCGTTAATGTCAAAGAAGTCGGTGTTCAGGAACGCAGAGAAGTCCTCGGCTACGGGTTGCGGGTCCGCGATGCTCTCCGTAGGTGGTGACAGCTGGTTGAGATTTGCAATGTACTGGGACACATTGGGTCCGCGCGGTCCCTTGTATCCCGACATGAGCGTTCGGCGTGCTGATCGAGGACTGACGATGGGCGTGACAGTTGTTGTTGGAATGATGGAGTTCAATATCGAGGGGTTTTCGTGGAGTCGGCTGGACCCGCTAAGAGGCTACGAACAATGGGTCCGAATCGGCGCGGCTGCCTCAAGCGCGTTTTGCGTCGTTATCTCCGAGATTCTTAGTCGGAAGTGACTGTTCCACACAAGGTGCTGTCGCGCAACTGTGGTCGTGAGATGGTGCGTGGTGGCAGAGTGGTGACAGCTGCAAGTGGTGACGTTTAGTCGAATTCAGTGCCTGGAGGGAATTTGTGAGCCACTCAGCCCCGCGCTATCGGACGTGCGCAAGCGTTAGGGTGACAGATTTGCCGATGTAATGCTGCCGATGTAAATGCGGTTGCCGAGATCGTGCACAGCTCTCACCCCACGCTTTGGACACGGAACGCTATCCGACCGTCGCAAGTCTTCTCCAGTTGGGGTCATGCAGTTCACGATGGTGTCATGTAGGTAGCGATTATACTGCGCTTCAAACGGCGCTCGACACTGCGAATACAGAATACGGTTGTCTTACCTGCAAATGCTTAGTACCTATTGTTCTGATCACTAATTGTGAGCTTTGTAATCGAAGGGCGCATCGGAAGTGTAGTAGCCAATCATGTCTCAGCACCGCGCACCGCAATTGTTGCCGACGATCATGACGGACGAGCTCCGGGCAGGAGCGTTTGCAGCGTGAAGTCTGGAGTGCTCTCAGCACGTGACTCATGCAAACGGCTTTGTCGCATTTTTGGAAGGATGCTCTGAACTTTAGACATTATCGAGTCAGATGAACAGCTGTCAGCATGTTTAGTACAGTAGAGGCTGAACCTGCCAACCATAGTGGTTGGTTTGATACGGTCACGTGCAGCTCGTCGCGCTCGACGCGTCCCGGCCGATAAGGTACTCGATAAACAACACCATAGCTCCCATGTAGAGCATCAATGCGCGACACGCCATGGCTACTGCTCCAGACTACAAAAACATCCCCCACTCACATCGTCTGCCTGTCAACCACCGCGATATCCAGCGCACCTTCACGAGGCTGTCCCGCCAATCGCTCATCTCGCTCGCGCAGCAATGGTTGAGCAAGAAGAACCGCGACTTCTGCAGGCCATTTCTCCTCGGCGACCGCGATGAAGCCGATGACGAGGAAGATGACGAACTGAGAGAGGAGCTATACGAGCCGGCGCAGAGCTTTGAGGAGCTGCTCGAGACATATAAGGAGCTGGCCGCGCGCAAGGGTGGGAGAAGAGAGGTGCTTGACCGCATACTTGAGGGAGACTGGAGGAGCGGGATCTCAATGTACATGCTCGCCACGGCCGAGATACAGTATCTACTCGACCATCCTAACTCGTTGCGCTGGACCGCCAGGCGGTTGACAAGGATACCCAATGCGCGCTCAGTCGTTACCGATATGGAGGTCACGAACGACTCAGATCACCTCCCCCGTTTCCAAGCACAGACGTTCATGTCGAACCTTGCCCGCGAGCTGACCCCGCTGATGAAAGCGCACTATCTGATCACAAGGATCAAAACCTCGCCCATGACCATTCTGCGTGTCTACATTCACGACTCTCCGTATAGCAACGAGGGCTCACTGGCTCTGGATACAAGTGGTTCAGATAGTGCTAAGGCCGTGTTCTTCGTGTGGCCCAATGGGTCGCCCTTCGTATATTCGTCCCTGGCGACACACACCGGACAGGTGGTGGGCGATGACGGCCGACATTTGAGAGACATCGTGCAGCAGGCAATACCTAAGGCTTTCTCCCGGCCTTCGGCGAGGTATCAACTCACAAGCACGAATTTCACCAGCAAATCACTCGATGCTCTCCTCACCTACCGTGGGCCGGGAAAGAGTAATGGCGCAATGGGAGGTTGGAGCATCTTTCAGGATCATAGCTTCAGCCAAAATGCATTGGACTTTATCACTACCCAGAAAAGTGACGGGCACGGCAAGGAGAGCAAGGGAAAGCATGTCGCCAACACTTCGGCCAAGATCGGTCCCGGGCGGCCAAAGAGGTCCTTAGATGCTACCGAGACGCCTGAGTCGAAGAGGAGGAAGGAGGTGGCACAGGGCAGATTCGGAACTTCTGCGCAGCCTGACGACGGCCAGGGTCTCGAGCGATTCGAGGTCCGGATTGACGACCCCTTCCCAGCGACACAAAGCCATGCTGCAGAAATGGACGGTCACACCCCAAGATCTAGTGCGCAGACATCGAACCATGGCCGTAGAGGTCGACCATCGATCCTCGACAGAACAGCCGAAGAGACCGAGCAGCTCCAAAACGAAGAAGGCTGGATGCCCAACGTTCGTATCGCATTTACAGGGACACACGTCTTCGCTGGCATCAGGCAGCTGGTCGAAGAGGGCATCGTTGACGGCGAGAAAATGCCCGGGTGGATGACAGGCGAGGCCGCTGTCACCATAGGCGCTGTGAAGAATGGCAGAATGAGAGCAAAAGACGGTGTCCCCGGTACTTGAGCGCGTCATTGCGGGCTTAGCGGGCGTCATGATGTTGATATACCCAGGGCAGTGCGGCGTACGGCGTTCTCGTTGGTGTTACTGGCACTGCAAGAATGGTAACGAAGCTATGATCTCCAACAAGTCAATTGATAACGAATAATGATCGGCTTCTTTATTTGCTGGCTGCCTCGTCGACTCTCAGTAAGGCTCTCTTGCTCGACAGAGCTCGTATCTCGCGAAGACAGAGAAAGAGCCCTTCACTCTTGATTGCTGCAGTCCACCAGCTCGTTACACACTACGACAGGCCACCAGAACATACTACAATTCGTCAACTTTGAGAGCGTGGCTACGGAACGAATCCTCATAGATCGAGCTCCATGCTTACCTCTCACTACCACCCAAGCCTTGACCCAGAACGTTCTTTTCGCCGGTCTACGGTTGAATATCTCGCTGACCGTTTCTGGCATATTCAAACAAGCCGGGGCCTTCAAGATCATGCCAATCGGTCTTGATCCGTGATGCCCTTTGCACCACATCATCAAAAGGAACGAGGCACAGCCTGGCGACTGAACTTGCTCGGATTTTGCGCCGTACGGATCTCGCGGCCATACATTATTTCCAAGAAGGACGATCTCATCCTTGCAGCGAACGACCTGAAGGATAAAGCGTAAGCGATGAAGCACTTGTACGCGTGGCCAATAAAGGACTTGTACATGTCAGCCTCCACTTTCTCAGCCTTGCACCCTCTAATAAGTAGATCGTGAACATATGGAAATAAACCCACAACTGGTAAATACGGCGGCGTTCTTCATACAGACGCCGAGACCAATGATCCATATCAGAATCTACTTCAGCAAGATCTAGTGCTACTTTTGCACAGTGCTCAGTCTTTCGGCTTCATTCACCAGTGTATTCATGGATTATACACGCACAGTAAATCTGAAGTAAGCAAACACGGGTGAAAATTGCAAGCTCAGTTGTTTCCCAACCACACTGTTTTCGCCATTACCGGGACTCATTAGGCTGTACGCTGGTTCGCCGTCGCTTTCTGCTTAGTCGTACGTCCTCCCAGTCTCTACAACGGCATTGAACTCCCGACCAATCACTCCAGCAGTAACTGTGTCGTCCATATCGAGACGGAGTTCCGATCAAGATGACGTGAATCTTGAAATAGGTCAAGCATCTATGCTCACAACTGAATCCGTGGAGCTGGTATCGAACGATGTGATCACAATACAGGGAGGGTAAGTCGAACCGACAGCTGACGTATTCGGTGCATGATTTCCATCGAGTTATGCACAGTTCTCAAATTCTGGGACTGATGTTGAGCACTCGAGACAATATAGATGGCAGAAGTCCCCGTATCTGGCCTCTAAACATGTCCGTGCAAACATGAACAGCCTGAAGCGCAGATGTAGCCAACCCTGTCATAGTACCTGTGATAAAACACCTATCTGTTCAGATCTTCTTCCGTGTGCTTCGTCGTGTTCCTTCTGCAGGTACCTTCTGCTCTTGTGCTTTTCTCTTCGTGCCTTTCTTCTCTACATCTATGTCCTTGGCCAAGACTTTGGCCAAATCTTTAGCACCATCTTGATGCTCTTTTCCACCTTTGGTCCCTGAATCCTCCTTCACCTCCTTTGCTATCACTTTTGCACGCGGCTTCGCCCCAATCGTCTTCTTCTCTGTCTTCTCCTCCCCACCAACGCCACCATCCACATCCAACCCCTCCATCCCCAGAACATACGCCACCCTCTCTGCCTGCGTAGCCCCAACACCCAACCTCTCCCTCAATGCCCCAACACTCGCAAGAATTACTTTGTACTCACTAACATTATACTTGATCTTCCTCTCCCACCCTTCTCCCGCGCCAGAGCCGCCCCAATGTGTCCAGCGAAAAAGCTCATCGGAGAAAAAGGGCACGTCGTCAGGTTGATACACGCTGAGAAGTAGGGACGCGGTCGCGGGGCCAATACCGCGGAGCTGTGTGAGGATCTTGAGGGCGGCCATGACATCCCCGCTGGACTCGAGGGAAGAAAAAGCCGATTGCGTAGTCGCTTTGATCAAGTCTGCGGGATTGGATTTGACGAGATTCATGAGCGCTGGACGGAAGGTGCCATGTTTACTGCTGAGCGTTAGCGTGTAGTTTCCTAACGCCCTTGATGGTTTTGTTTGAGGGTGAGAGAAGATCGAGCGCACAGTTTCCATTCAACCAGCCGCTCCACATCGGCTTTTAGCAAATGCACCTCCCCTTTCATATTCTCCAGTTTCGCTGGCACCGTCTCATAGCGGAGGGCGTCTAGGTCTGCTAGTATCGAAGGCGCGGCACCTGGATAGCGTGCCAATGCTGCTTTGAATACATCCAGAGAGATCCTCTCGACGTGCAAGGGTGTCATGATAACTTTTTTATTGATGTTGCTTTCGCTGTCGCTGTTAGTGTCAATGAGATTGGGTTAGATGACGCGTCGAAACGCGTAAGCGCGACATCACGTGAGGCCGAGGCCCTGTGAGCAGGATTGATACAAAATATGGGTTGCATGGTTAGAGTTGAATGATGAGAGACTAATCGCCTCAGCAAATAGAGCCTTGCATTAGATACGGATACTTGTCCCAATGCTCCTATTCAAAGTAGCTCAATCATAAGGGCTCACCAACAGGAAAATGCTATGTAATCCTCCGTAGCGCCTCGCTGGGATGCAAAGAAAGCAAGGTGTACTATTTCCACGACACTATATTCTGCCTTCGACCTATCCATCCGCTACATCTTTTTCTTAGGGCGACCCCTTCCTCGACCCCTGCTCAGCACCATGCCACCTCTTGATGGCACTAGACGTGGCCGACCAGCAGGTTTCTTAGGTACTGGTGCAGTCGCAGGAATCTCGTCGTCACTGTCCGAGTCCGATGAACCAATAGCCTCCGGTGTCTTGTTGACGCTTGTGAAAGTTGACACAGGGGCCACAAAAGTGGTTGTAGTCGTGATAGCGTTCTCGCCGTTGCGCTTTGATGCAGAAGAAACAACTTTGATCTTCTTACCGTTCATCTCTGGGCGATCGAACAGCGAATTAGTGGCTTGGGGAGGTCCGGTCCGTATAGGTTCAGCAAAAGTGTCAAAATCTGGCTCGTTGAGGACTGGATCTTCAGCAGCGAGGTCGTTGAAGAAGTCGTCAACAGGCTCTTCGTCATCAGAGTTGAAGAGTGCCATCTTTGTACGTAAATTCTCTTGGGCTTCGCGCTCAGCAATAGCTCCCCGCTCTTCTTCCTCAGCTGCTAGCCGGTGAACATCCTCTTCACGCTGTCGAGCCTCAAGAGCGACCGCGGCAGCCTGTTGAGCAAGAATGAGCGATTCGCTAGGTGGGCCTTGCTCAATCTCCTCATGCCCCGCATCTTCCTGTTCGTTTTCCGGCTGAGCATCAATGTTGACGGTGCTATTCCGATGAGCCTTCGGGGGTCGACCCTTAGGTCTGATCACTGACTGTGGCTTTGCTGGCATCGACCTCCTCTGCTCGGCTCTTTCACGTGCCCTTTCGCGCTCCCGCTCGCGATCGCGTCCTGGTCGTACAATGCCGTCTCTGAAGTCGGATGGGAGTTCAGTCGGCATGTCCTCATCCTCGTCTTGGTTCTTCCGTGCGAGCCAGTTCGATGCACGTGCGCGGGTGCGCCCAGGGTAAGCGCCATCCCCACCTTCCTCATCGTAGAGCTCTTCGTCGGAATCAAGTGTTATTTCCTCATATCGCCGCGAACCGCGAGGTCGACCAGGAGTTTTGGCTGGCCCGCCAGTATCAGCATTTCGCTTCTTGGTCGTATATGAATCATCAGGCTCCGCTCGGTATCGGAACACCTTTGTCGCCTTCTCTTTTTCATCAATAGTTCTTGCGGACGTCGCTTTTGGCATGATGTCAGATTGTAGGATAGATCCCATGTGGCCACTTTGGTCTTCGACGTCGTATGTCTCCTGTCGTATCGATACCAGAGGTCGATCGGGCACCGGTCGGTTGCTAATGTTCTCGAGGATTTGAGGATCCAGAAAGAGCTTTACAATCATCGACTTATTCTTCATCTTGGCAGCAACGAGAACGAACCTGTCCTTACGCTTGGCCTCGTCCAAAGTTCTGCGTTGCATCTCTTTCTGATATTGCTTTCCAGAATCGGTCTTTGGCTCTAGAGGTTGATCCTCATCTTTCTTCTTTTTCTGTTTCTTGTTCTTTTTCTTCTTGCGACCGCTAGCTTCTTCGTCCTCACGCCCTCGCTTCTGCCCCAAGCGCGGGATGTCGCTGTTCGGATCATGATTGGGGTGAAAACCGCCCACATCGCCGTTTTGTATGGTGTCGATATCCACGAAACCACCGTTATCGTCTACATTACCATTTGAATCTTCCACTGGTGAATACGCAATACCGTTCCGGGGGTATGCAGGATCTTCATCCATGTATCGAGGGTCCAGCGACGGGTCAGCCATTCGGTCCTCTTCAGCTTGCTGCATACGCCGCTGCATTGCACTCTGGCCCATGCCTTCTTCTTCACGCATCCAGTTGAGATTGGACACACTAAAATCGACGAGACATTCAACAGAGCGAGGGTCAGCTACTTTCTTCGTGTCGTGACCGAGAAGCGTGCCTTTTGGTTCGTAGGGACGCTGGCGAGGGTCGCGTCGACAGTGTCCTGTGTTGCAGACCTTTCTGCAATGGGGACATTTCCAACTGTATTGCTCCATGACGCTTAAAGGCATCATATCGTGTGCACGGAATAGAGTGCCGTAGCAGAAACCCATGGCACAATTCGAACAAAATGCTACTTTCCAGTTGGGATGTCGATGCAGGCAGGTATGGCATGACTTGTGTGCCTTCAACCATTGCTTGGACTTCTTGTTTTTGACCTTTTTCGCAACGCCATACGCGTCGACTTCGACCTCTTCGTCTTCTGAATTGTCCTCGACTTGGGGGGCTTTTATGTCTACAAATGGTCGAATTTTGAGTTGCTCCTGGCACACTTGCGCTAATGTTTTTTTGCCTAAATATCGACGCTCTTCCTGCAAAGGCAGAGGTGTCTTCTCAGTCATTTGACCGTCAATGTCGATGATCTGAGCACGCCATTCTTCGTATTTGTGCATCAGGTCTTTCCACTTCCACTGCTCTGTCCACTGGTAGCCTGATTGACAGCCACAGCTGCGGCCCATACAGTAACAGTCCATGCAAACATCGTAAGGCTCTTCAATCTCCGAGCTGAATAGATTCTTGCAAGACTTGCAGCTGAGGAAACGATTGAAGATGTTGCATCTGCAATAAGCACAGGTAACATTGCTGTCATACGGCAGAAACTCGCACTGCTCTCTCGAGGTCTGGTCAAACATTTCCGAAAGCATGATTGACTTATATAAGTCGAAAAGTCTTTTGAAATCTCGTTGTACTTGTCGGACTTTCAGCGAATGCTGAACTGCTTCCGCTTGGTCGCCACCGGCTTCAACCAGAGCGCGTGCGGTTTTGATGAGCTGTGAGTATTTGAGAAGCGTATAGTAAACAATAGCCTTGTTCTTATATTGCTCATCGCGGCACACGATTCTGGAGTTCGGCAGGGCCTCGGACATTGCGAGTTCCAACGTTTCGACAGTCGTCCGGTTCCATGCAATCTTCATGGTACGAGTGCCACGATTCCAGACTTGGTGTGGAGCAAGTGGTGGAATCAAGATGAAGTCACCAGGGCGTTGCTCCACAACGTATGTTTTGAAAGGCGCCTTCCTCCATGCAATGAGCTGAGCGAAGTGGTTTTCCACCTCGATATCGTGGCCAAGTACGGAGAGCCAATATTCGGAGACAAGGTGCCGGTCCTTCATCTCAGTCATAAACCAGAGAGACGACCCCGGGTGCTCAGGTTTTCCGTCTTCGCTGATCTGCTTGGACGCATCCACCATGATGTTTTGTCCGAGTGAAGCACACATCTCACGATGTGATGGTGTATAAGTCCCCTCGTGTCCGATGTAACACATCAGGTTCTCAGCACGCATTTCTGGTGGCAGGCTGCTCATCAGGTCACCAGAGCGCCCAATGCCACGACCTCTGCGCCCCGTGGAGTCTTCCAGCGCACCAGCTCCATCAACCTCGCCCGTGCTGTCGTTGAGATAAAAAAGACCAGAGGGTATATGGTCCTTGAGCTTGTCTTGCCAGACTTGCGGGCAGTCAATGTCCTTCAAATATATGCGTTGGCGCGTCTTGTCTCTGTAGCGGTCCGGGCTATCGAAAAACTGCTCGGTGAGCTTATTCAGATGCTTGAGGTAGTGTTTGATCGTGAGAGGAATGTTCTCTTTCGAGATGAGGTTGCGTGCGTTCTCGACTGAAGGTGAGTTAGCAATCGTTCACTTAGTTATACGTTCAGGCCTGGAGGCTCGCCTTTCTCGCCGTGGTTGTCTCGCAGCCATGACGGTGTGAAGGTCCATGGGTCTAAAACCTCCTCGAACCCGTCGATGACCAAGGGCTTCCCGCCAATAATGACATGGAGTAGAACAAGCTTCTCGAACTGCTCCATGCCATTGCTGGCAATCATCTCATACGAGATACGATCCACATATTGGAAATTATCCGCGGTCTCAACGAAAGTGCGCACGTCAAAGTCGGGTGGTATAGGCTCAAAAGAGGCCCTAGGTCGTGCGGCAGGCATTTTATCCGCAAAAGCGCATCCTCGAGATGGCGGGTTCGGGCGGTGTTTCAAACACCTGCGCGGCGTTGTTGTTTGTAAGCAGAGACGCAGTCGCGTGTCAGCTTGACTTATGCCTCCCCAAGCGCACTCATGTGGCGAGAGAGCGCGACGGTGCTGCTGCCGAGAGCGGCGACGACGAGAATGTGGTCTGGGTGGTGTAACGGACGCGACAAGAGCTTGACGGGGAGCTCCAGCTCGGCTCGGGAAAGCGCACAGACAACCGCGCTAGACGACCGCGCTAATCGACCACTTTCTTTAACTCTCACTTGAATCTCCGCCTCACTTTCACCATCACGCCGTTGGCTCAGGATCTTTAGTGATTCTAACGCGCCTGAATTCTCTCGAACAGTTGCAAGATGTGTAATTGAAGCACCTGGACGACAAGACAGCCTGCGTCCCGCGCGTGGCTTACCTTCATCGATACTCATTCGGCACGCGCTGGACCCGCTTTATTTCCTCTGATCTGGGTTGGCTAAATCCTTGAGTATCTAGCGCAACGGCCATGGCATCTCAATTACCTCGAGTTGGGCGGTACGGCGCACGACTTCACCGGGATGGCGGCGTGAGATGCCCTCTCCAGACTTCGTTGCGGCGAGCTCTGTCATCAGCATCACTTGCTCCAATGAAACATCAAGTACGACCTAAACAACTCATCGTATCTAAGAACTCACCAGCATATCGACCTACCACAAGTCCTACTTCTTTCGTAGCACGTGCCTCGTGCATAGCGACGGTTGCACCAGAACCACCAGCCAGGGCTTTACCGGCATACAAACCACCTACGACCGGCCTAATCTCCTATCTACCTGCGAGAGCCATCCCATACGCTGAGCTGATGCGGCTGCAAGCACCCGCGGGGACATACTATCTGTTCTTTCCATGCGTCTTTAGCACATTGTTAGCCGGTGCGATGGCAGTGCCCGTTGCTGCGCCATCAGCTGTCCTCGGCACAACAGCACTCTTTTTCACTGGAGCACTCATCATGCGAGGAGCAGGATGCACTATTAATGATCTTTGGGATCGCAACCTTGACCCTCACGTCGAACGCACACGACTTCGTCCTCTTGCGAGACGAGCAGTAACACCCCAACAAGCCATCGTCTTCCTTGGTGGTCAGCTGACTGCCGGCCTGGCCGTTCTAGTCTCTCTGCCTTGGGAATGCTTCTGGTACGCCACGCCATCTCTTGTCCTTGTCACTCTATATCCGCTAGCAAAGCGCGTCACCTACTACCCACAGTTTGTTCTTGGCCTCACCTTCTCTTGGGGAGCCATGATGGGCTTCCCGGCGCTTGGTATTAATCTTCTCGCCAATCAGGCCGCACTCACTGCCGCTGGCTTTTTGTACGCCAGCAACGTTGCCTGGACTGTGTTGTACGATATGATCTACGCCCACATGGACATCAAAGACGATGCCAAGGCTGGCATCAAGAGTATTGCGCTCAAGCACGATAAGGATACGAAGGCAGTCCTGTCAGGCCTTGCTGTTGTGCAGATCGGATTCCTTGCCGCCTCAGGTTATGCTGCAGGTCTTGGTCCCCTTTTCTACATTGGCTCTTGTGGAGGTGCTGCGCTTACACTCGGCACCATGATCCGCCGTGTCAAGCTGAAAGACGTCAAGAACTGCTGGTGGTGGTTCGTGAATGGCGCATTCTTTACTGGAGGCGCGATCAGCCTTGGTCTGGCTGGTGAGTACGTTGCGCATCTGCTTGGCTGGTATGATAAGGATGAGAAGAAAGTCGAGAAGCAGGTCATGGTTAATATTTAGACCACCTGCACTCAGTGTCAAAAAAGACAAGGTGCAAGGAGGTCTATCTGGCACACCGACGTGTATATCAATGATAACTTACAGGAGCGAGGAGCCCCAAGAGCATTACACTCCAATATGCAATAAAAACATCGAATACAACAATGTGATACGCTTTCAGACCTGGCCCTCCCTATCATCTACGTTTCCAATAAGTATATTGACCCTCTATAATCCCCCCACTACACCAATACCGATGGTATGGACGAGAAATATCAGCGAAATTTATATGTGGTACAGATGCATATAGACAATCCGTTGTCGACTGCCCTAATCATCCCGTGCTTTCCTCACTGCTAGCAAGCATTCGTGGTTCAATATCTTCATCAACTATATGCATATTCCCTGCAGTCTTCTCATCGATAGTTGTGCTGTCTAGGACGAAAAGATGAACCCTGCGGCACTCCAGCCTCGAGTTCGAAACCTGCCCATTATCAGTGATTTTTACCTGCACCAAAATGGGCACATGTACGAACACTCAATGCGACGCTTTCGAAGCCGTCGACATAGCAAACAAATAAGCGAGTCGTGATAATGCAACCCAGCCATGGCCATGAGAACACCGAGGAGACCGAAGCAAATTGGAATAATTATGTTCGAGAACGAGTTGTCTGACATGCCGGATTTGAATTTGGCGTGAACGTCGACTTGGCAGTGGTGATGCTGAAGCTAAATACAGGCACTAGCTCATGCGATCAGAGAATAAGGCGAAGTAACCGCTGTAGAAAGCCTGAATGGTAACGGAAATGAGAGTATCAAGTAAGGGTACGTGGGACTTGAGAAGAACACTTTTTGTACTAATATAGAGAACAAGTCGATCGAGTTTCTAACCACTTCGCTTGCCGTGCTCGGACTGAAAGGACCTACTTCGATTGGCTCGAATGCGTCTATCAGGACTGTGCTGGCGCCCAGTGATCCTTCGGCGATGCTCAGTATCTTCCCCCCAAACGAAGCTCAACAACACAGGCCCGCCGCACATGTCGGGTAGGGGGCGGGGAAGCGGATGGACTGATGCTGTTGGTTTCTCGCTGCTTCCATCCCCTGAAAATCATGATTGTGTAGTTAGTGCGTGCTTGCTCGATTCACTAGAGCAAGCACCTCCTCTTTGTCGCCTGCCTCTATAAGATAGGCAGCTTCTGCTCGTGAATCAATTCATCACGATTCATTAGATCTGCAGCTCCCAAGTGTAGTTTCTCAAGTGCTCCTTCCTCGGGCTCAGAGCCTCAGACTGCTGGGAGTGTAAGCGCCCATACCCCTGAAAGGTCATCTATTCTGGTGCCACCTTTCGTGATGCAAGGATACACGCCACGGAAGTCATAGCAAAATATCCTTGTACGGGGAAAGAGGGCTCCCCGATGCAGGTCACCCGACTTGGAATGTACGAAATCAATCATTTATCTGGCGTAAGGTGCAGTAGTGCTGTGTGGAATCCAGTACCTGGTGCAGCGATGGCCTTGCCAAAACCCTGTGCAGAACTTAAGGCAAACGGAGCGCTTTCCATCATGTGCACCGTGCAGCAAGGCAACATACGCCAGCTTTGCGGGCTAAGCCGCGTCGCGTATGTCGCGTTGCGAACGATTACATTAGGAATAGGGCAAATCTGGCCTAACCCAGTACATCTTGATGATCCAGGGTTTTTGGCTACTACCCAGGCACGTCCAATCAGCACTTGTCACTTTTGTAGGATCTAGGCCATCTTCATCGCAGCCGCTGAGCCGCGGAACTGCGCCTGGATCACTCTGTTCAGACGTATACACCCCAATGAGAAAAGGCCTTAATGAGACTATTGATTCTTTCTGTCTGGTGCTGCATGTTGCCAAGTGGCTGGTCAGATATACCTGGGTGTAGTGATGATGGCTGACCACTCCTGAAAGACGCTCGTGCGCACGGCCGTCAAGCGAAACTACGGGCCATGCAGCGACATTGGAAGAAGGATCAGAAGGCTTCGTCGGCACTGTGTGCCTGCTTTCAATATAAAGGCTGGCGTTCGCTTAACTTCCCATTGCATGGAATTTCGTCAAAAGAGTTTTGGCTCGACAGCAAGGTGAATATGGGTTGAGATGGTCATAGTCTGAGTGACGGACTGATGTTGAAGTCGAAGTGCGGATCGGATACCTACCTCCCCGACCAATGACGTCACGCTTCTAATCTCGACTTTGCCAATCATTAAATTGCAACGTCGATCTATGTCCTAATCCTCTCGAGCTTCTTCAACGCCATACATTGGATCTCGAAGGCTCCAAGGACCGCAAATGGATATACTGGCAATTCTTTACGCTCTTGTGATCGTTCATGCAGGCTATCTCATCCAACTGTCTTTCCGCCAACCCAGCAGTAAAGTTGTCTCAACGCAGACCGAATCATGGCTGATGTGGTTCGCCGCATCGCCTATCGGCATGGTATTCGCACGAACAGCATCCCTGGCCGTCGCCCTTCATCAAGCCACAGTTGCATTATCACTTTCGCATACATTACCGCACAGCGATGGCATCTTGCAAGCTGTGTGCCCAATACCTCAGTATTTGGATGTTCGGCTTTTCGCCTGGAGTAATACAGCTTTCGTTTCACTTGCGTTGCTGTACCTAGGGAGCTATATCCGTTTTCAGGCCTACGCACTACTCGGCACAGACTTCACGTACCGGATCACCAAACCGGACCGACTCGTCACCTCCGGGTTTTATGCTTACATACGCCATCCATCATACACTGGTCTACTCATGGTGTTGTTGGCGATGTACTCGCTACTCCTCCGCCAACGCGGGCTCGTCAGCTGTTGGATACCGCTCGTAGATGAGAGAATAGCTACGGACAAGATACATGCGTATCTTGTGCCGGTGATCGGTTTCAGTTGTGCCATATATCTGTTCATGGTGAGAAGAGTCGGAGAGGAAGAGGCGATGATGGAAAGAGAATTCGGGGAGACTTGGAGGGAGCACAAAGTGAGGACCAAGAAGTTTGTTCCATATATCTACTGAAATCAGGCTCCACAGATTGGACCATACTCATGCATCCTGACTCTTCCCGCAATCGATGCCTCGTCCATAGGTACTGATTTCATAGAATTGCGAGCAATAGACATGCATCGCAGTTGTTGCTATAATAGTACGTGTTCATGTCCGGAGAGTCCTTCACATGTGCGCTAGGATAGCCAGCCTTTGTTGCACTGACACGATCTGAGCATGCACTGCCGCGCACTTTCTATGTGGCTTTAATGTTGGTGAATTCGTCAATGATAAGAGTGACGAACTTAATCAAACCTCTATCAGTATAACCTAGAACAACGCCAAAAGTTTCAGAGGCGTGTCCGGTCTGGTCTTGATTCAGCATAGCGATAATATCGCGATCGATTTAATTGATTACGCCGTCTGAATATTGCCACAAAAGCGGCAGAATTGAGGATAGAAGGTATATTGATGGGTTTCGTGTGGTATGGAATCGGCGAGTTGTACCTAGATATCGATACGCTGGTTGTAAAAAATGCGAGCGGCGCAATTTGAGCAGTAGAAGGCTTCAGATTATCTGCTCGATGATGATATTTGGTGAAGATTGCTCGTGTTGTGAACTCCGTTGAGGAATCCGACATGGAAGCTATGCTACCTTGCCGGACTTTGATGTTTGTGGGCTATCATGGCAAGTGCTGTCGTCTGTTCAGCAAGTGCAAGTGTGCGAAAGCTTGACGTTGATGAGCGTTCAAGCCATAAAGTAGAATCGAGATGCCTGCGGATGGTTCGTGATTACGTTGAGCGTCCATATAGCTCGTTATTGTCAATTTAGAAACTGCCAGGCCGCGCTATCATAACGTTTGCACGTGTCGATGCCTACGGACACTGTCGTCAGCAAAGCTCACTGGACTAGGATTGCCGACCTAGGTAGGGAGAGTGGATGGCTATCTACGATGATTTACAAAGTCCATTGTGAGGTGCTGTTGTGACATCTTATTGTAAAGCGCTTTTGTACAACGCTATCATGAATGCTATTGTAAATGTTATTGTGAAGGCGCAAACGTTCACACGTGGCGCACATTCTAGCTGCCCCACCCCTTATGTTCTAGCCCTTCGTTCCTCTACACCAATCACCGCACTGCAAACCGCGCTGCTTTTAACGCCTTCTGTCGACGCTTCCCTTCCTGATCCTTAAATTCCACCGCCGCGCCCAGCACTTCAAAACAATAAACCTCACCACTCACAGGCGTAAAGTCCGACAAAATGGCTCGTGGTAATCAGCGTGATAAGGCTAGAGAGAAGAACTTGAAGGAGCAGGCTGGCAAGGTAAGTCTGCCTCAGCCTTCTTTGCGAAACATGAGCTGACAGCAGACGTAGAAAGGAGGAAACACTGTACGTATCGCCCTGGCATGTGGTAGAACCAAGAATGCACTCGATCGGCCTATGCTTACAGAATACGTTTGGGCGTGGCTGATTTTTACAGATGTCCGGCTCCCAGCAAGCGAAGGCCAAGGAAGACGCGGCTGCTATCATGCGCGCCAAGCAGGTTGCAGGTATGTCTTCTATCTTTCTATGTTTCTAATCCCTCTATCTGCGGAGGCGATTTTGCTGCGCTGGGATGCTTGTCCTGTGACCCGTGGGCGGCGCTGACAAGTACCGCAGCCGAAGCGAAGAAGGCCGAAGCCGCCAAAAAATAGATGCCTGAGGCGTGAGCAAGCGACAATCACCCACGACTGCAGTACACATGACGTTCTGGAGCGCGCAACGCAACGGAGCGGGCGTCATTGGGGGTTAGGAACAGTTGCAATTACTGCGACATGTTTCTTAGAGGGTCTTGATTAAAAGACATTCATAATCTACGAATTTGCGGTGATGCACTTGCCCAATTGCGCCAACATCCCCTATTGACACTAAGACCTGATGCAAACGCTATAAGGATCTGAGTTGTAAAGTCGCGCAAGCCGTGAGGTCTGTAGCAAGTACAATGATATCCAAGATATTCCTACTACACGAAAGCCATAAATATTACGAAAAGTTATCTGCCTAGGTAGATTATCAAACCAGGACAGAGCAAAGGGAACTACACCAAAGTAGCCCGAAAATGATGGCCAACACGCTAGACCTTACATTATTCGATCTAATAGTCTTAAAACGCAATTGCAATTAAAGAACGTGGAGTCAATCTCTTGGATTCGACACTAATTCCTAAAAAATATTCCACATTGTCAAATGCGGATTACGGTATAATGCTAACGCCCTCGTTCATCAGAAGTTGGTATAAATACTCGACATGGCATCGCAGAAGCCAGTCTGAACGCGCCAAAGCCAAGGTAGAAGGCTTCACCCCTCGTCTCCATCACAAATTACACACCTTCCCCCACAATTCAACAGCCCCGATATAGATCTCGTTGTTTCCCGCTGATTTATCCGATCATGCCAGCGAAGCCACCAAAGTTGTTGATCGCTGCGCTTGCGGGGAAGGAGTTCATGCCGCACAAGCAGCTGCACGTGCAAGTCTGGCCCGCACCGTCGGTTCCCTGGCCTGCGACAACGGTCGCAGTCGCGAGCGCACTACTACCCGATGCCGTAGCGACGGCACCAGCTTCACCACCAGCCAAAACTGTGACGGTCGAAGGAGCGGCGGCAGCGGCAGGATTAACAGCTTGGATAGCCGAGTCCTTGAGCGTGGTACCGTTCGTGTTGATAGCGAGCTGTTTGAACTGCGCCATTGTCTTCTCGCCTTCGAATTTGGCGTTGATGCTGAAGACCATGCCCTTGCCGCAGTGTTCGCCTTGAGCCTGTTTGCAGTACATCCCTAATAGTCGTCAGCCCCTGTCTATAGATACCACTAAGCTGAGGTACTAGACTTACATATCGCTTCAGTGGTTTCGACAGTCATGTTCCAAGTCACACCTGCCTTGCCCTCGGGGTTTGGCATGAACCCAGAGTCTTTACCGCCTTCCATGGCCTTGCAAGGCTCGGCGAAGGTAGACTGCGTGGCTGTGTGGTTCTTCTGGAAGAACTGGAATTCAACGACATCGCCCACGTTGGCGATGATGGATTCTGGCCTGTAGCCGAGGACAGGTGCCATACCAGTCTCGACGGGTGTCAATCCGCCGACGACAACCTAGGGTTTGTTAGATAGCGCTTGATAGAAAAGGGTGAGTAGAGCTCACGGTATGTGTGGCTGGTCCGGCTGCAGCTGCCGGCGCAAGACTCATGACCTGCATCTGGGCCGCTGCCAGTCCGGCGACGATGGGGAGTGTGGTGATGAACTTCATTATGACTATGTCTTCGTGATGTCGTGAATTTGAAAGGAACGTAACCGCTTGGGCTAGCTATGTATATCGGTTGGTTGATTAAAAGGATCGAAAGGCGCTACGAGAGCCGGCTCGGACAGAAGAAGTGAAGAGAGAGACTAGAATGAGAGTGGAGCACGCGCGACGAGACAGTTATGAGGCAGAATGGGGAGAGAAGAGATGTGTGCCTGGGACATCAACTGCTTAAGAACACGCATGAAATTGTACGTCCGGGGGTGACAGAGGGGCCGTACTCATGGCGAAACATAATGCACATGTGGCTAAGCGAAAAGTCCTCGGAAAAGGTTGTCATCTGCAAAAATCGTTTGATTTTTGGCAAAGTGCTGAGGTTGGCAGGCGTGGCGGGGTATCCTGATGCTCGAAACGTGCGAGGCGGGTTCGAGGTTGTCGCGGTGGTGTCGCAGATCTGTCTCGCTTCCAGGCCACACGGCCCAGCAATGGCAATCCGGCTCCCGGCGCAAGGCCACAACCAGTAAAGACGCCTGAATGGAGAGGCTGGAAGATCTCATGCCGCATGAAGTTTCTTGGGGGTTCATCTCGCAGCGTAGGCTCCCGAAGGCTGTGAGGCAGGAACTATTGATGATCGTAGCCCGATCTGGCTAGGCCAACAACACGCTTGCGCTCCATTGGTCCAATATCTCCACCAAGCTCTCGCAGGATCTTGGATAAGGTCAACACTTAGATCTCCAACATGGGCTGTTTACAGCGTTTGTCGGATTATTCGCCTTCACTGCCTTGGTGGAGCATCTTTCGGAAGCTGCTGTCCCGCATGCAGGCCAGTATAGTACCCTGCATAATACCACGACATCATAATGTTCTTGAGGTTCTCGTCTTGAACTGTCGAAACGTTAGCTGTCAAGTCCTACCGTTTGGTCAGGTAAGGAACTGTCAGTCCCAAAACGTACCTGTGCCCAATAGAGCCTGAGGCATTGCGGCGAAGACGTTATCGTGTGGCGCTGTGGTTCCTGCTTTGCCTGACTTGGGTTGGTCTAGCTCTTCGGATGCTGTTGTTTCCTAACATCTGTCAGTTTTGAAATTCCGTGTCGCGTGTATGTAGTACTGTGTCGTACCTGCAGTTGATCTCCTGCCATGTCAGTTTGCTCGCTGTTCTTCGTCTCTTGCATTGAGTCCTCGGTATCCATTTGATCCGAGTTGTCGTTCGCATCGGCGGCGACGACTCCAACAGTTGCCTCTACCTCGCCTATTAGGTCGCCATGATCCCTGCTCTCTTCAGCGCTGTAGTATGTAGTAGATATGGAGCCTTCGACTTACTCGCGCAGCTCTTTCAGCTCCTCCTCAGTCAAGACGTCTTCCAAGCGCTTGCCGAATTTGGCGATGCTATGGTACTTCTGAGCTCAGATCAGTCAGTGGATCACCTGGAAGGAGCAGGAAACACACCTCGTATTCGGCCACAGCATCATTCCAGGAATCTTGCAGAAATGAATCGTCCCAAGCATTCTTGTCATTCATGTCAACTCCAGGAGCCATCGTGAGCGCTAAATTCCGGTTGGGCGTAGAACCAGGTAAGGTCACGTAGACGAAAGTTAAAAAACAAATGCACAAAAGATCAAGGATCTAGACAGGGTGTAGAAGTTTGCTAGATTGATCACGGGCGTTTCCGAGAAAGTGCTCGTTGACAGTCGGTGTTGTTGCAGGCAGTCACCGCCCACCATTCGTCTTTAGCGGAAAAGTTGCTAGCGTCAAAAAAGTTTAGGTGGAAGGAGCTCAAGCCTCGAAACTTTGAACTTTCAACTCTCACGAGACATTCGTCGCTTTTCCCACGACACACAGCAGCCGTCGCACTCTCATAATGGCCGCTGCAGATATCGCGAGCAAGAAGCGCAAGGGTAAGCTCATGAAAATTTTGAGTACCCGAACATTTTTCGCATACTGACATTTTCAGGCGCATCCGACGCCGCGCCAAAGGCAAAGAAGCCCAGAAAGTCGGACGACATTGCCGCCCCGGCAAAGCCCACCAAAACCTCCAAGGCTACCAAAACCGCGCCCGCACCTGCTGCTGAGAAACCTGCCAAGAAGTCTGCGCGCAAGACAGCCGAAATCCTTGTTCCTGACAACGAAGTGCCCGCCGCGAAGCCTACGAAAGGCGCCAAGGGCAAGAAGAAGGTTGAGCCTGTTCCTGAGACCAACGGAGACGAAGACGAGAGCATGCTCGACTTTGACGTGATCGAGGCGAAGAAGGAGACGCCCAAGAAGGAGGCACCTAAGCCGAAGGCGAAGAAGGGCAAGAAGGAGCCCGTTGCAGAGCCCGAGCCTGTTGAAGAAGAGGTCGAGGCGCCCAAGGCCAAGACTACAAAATCGAAGAAAGGAAAGAAGGTGCAGGACGAGCCCGTAGAGGAAGTTATGGAGGCGGAAGCCATCATCACCGAGGACGGTGACATCGAGGATGCTGCAGAAGATGACCAGACCGCCGCCTTGCTTGCCGGCTTCAGCAGCGACGACAGCGATACTGAAAACGACGATGAGTTTGACGCAGACTCCGCCCCCGTTCCCAAGCTCACAAAGTCACAAAAGAAGGCCATTGCCAAGGCCAAAGACACACCGAAGTCTACCGAGCCAGGTGTGATTTACGTTGGGTATGCAGCTCGTTATTTCTCAAGATTGTCGCCCCATACTGATTGTTACTAGCCGCGTCCCTCGGGGTTTCTTCGAGCCCCAGATGAAGAAGTACTTTTCTCAGTTCGGCCGCGTCCTCAACCTGCGCTTGTCGCGCAACAAGAAAACCGGCGCCTCTAAGCACTACGCCTTCGTCGAGTTCGCCTCCGCAGAGGTCGCCGACATCGTCGCCCGCACAATGAACAACTACCTCATGTTTGGTCACATCCTTAAGTGCTCGCTCGTCCCTAAAGAGCAGGTGCATGAGAACTTGTTCAAGGGTGCGAACATGCGGTTCAAGGTCGACCCAAGGAACAAGAAGGCCGGACTGGCGATGGAGAGGGGTGCCGAGCGGGACGTATGGGAGAAGAGAGTCGTGAACGAGAACAAGAGGAGGAGCGGGCGGAACAAGGACTTGAAGGAAGCCTTCGGCTACGAGTTCGAGGCGCCCGAAGTTAAGGCTGTTAAGGACGTCAAGGCTGGAAAGAAGCTCGAGGTCGAGGCCAGCGAGCCCCAACAGCTCCTCACCGAAGCTCCGGCAGAGACAAAGGCCAAGAAGGGCAAGAAGACCGCGAAGGCCGATGAGCCTGAGCCTGCAGCTGTAGAGCCTAAGGTCGAGGCACCCGCAAAGAAGACAACCAAGAAGCGCAAGTCTGATGCCGCCACTGAGGTTCTTGCTGCCCCCGTCGAGAAGCCCGCTGTTGCGTCCAAGGCGAAGAAGGCGAAGAAGGCCAAGGCTTAGAATCCTGGCTTTCCTGATACTTCCGCGCGAGTAAAGAGCACAAGCATATGGGAGTGGCTTCGACGTGTCTAGTTACTCCGGTATTGGTTTTCTGGTGTGCATGTTTTTACAGATACCATAGGGAAAAACGAATGCATTTTCATAGAGTATTATCCATTAGTTACTATCTCAATCGATTTGCCCAACAGTTACTTTCTCGAATACCAAATACTGTCAAAAGAACAAGTCACGCGTCGAGGCAGAAGGCTTTATGTGTTCGTGTGTGAGTAGTTAATTGCTTTCTCCTGCAGCTAACATTGCTACGCTTTCTCTTCTAACGTCCAACCATTCACCAACTGATTATCCGTACAAGATCTGCAGCACTCCTTCTAACCAGTGCCGCTGACAGCCAACTTCATCAAGTGATCCATGAACGTCTGCAGACTGACGTCGTCCGTGAAGATAGTCTGCGCCGACTGGCTCACACCACCGTAGCTCTGTGTCGTGTGCGTTGTCGAGGGGTTAAGCTTGCTGAGCAAGAAACGTGCCTGCGAACCTCCGGCGTCGCAAACAATAAAACGGGGTAGCGGGAAGCGGTCCTGGATGAGGTCCTTGGCGTCTTCTTTCGGCGCCTCGAGCAGGGTGGCAAAGTTCTCGTAGCCTTCCTGGTCCTGGTATCCTGCCTTGCGCCACTCAGCCATTGTCTCGCCGTGGAAGATGAGAATGTGGAAGAAGGTGTCGAGGAGCAGGACGGTCTCGTTCTGAATGGACGAAGAGTCGAGGAGAACGGGCTGACCGCCTTCGTGATCGAAGCCATAGCTGTCTAGTGTGGGCTGGATCATGATAAGCGAGTTGCTGACGTCTTCGTGGTTCAGAATGTGGCGGTAGAAAGCGGTCTCATCAGGTGAGTTGTTGAAGACCTGCAAGAATTGCGAGCGACGAAGGTGGAACATGAACTGTGGGTATAATGTGAAGTTCTTCTCGAGCCTGTAGACGTTAGCATGAGATCATTAAGTAGGGATCATTTCACATACCTGAAGGAGGATGGGTCGTCCTTCCTATACTCTGCAAAGCGCGAGCATAGCCTGATAAGCATGCGATCGACCCATCTAAGGACATCTGGACCGTCGTCCACCTCAGCCTTAAATACCGCTATTCTCGACATCAAAACCGCTGCTGCCTCCTGGTCGAAAGACTGTGCAATCGCTGGGTCACCAGAAGGTCCGCTCAGGTTGCGCGCAACTGTTGTGACCCTCAGGTGGAATTGGCCAGAGGAGTGCTGGTAGTATGTAAGGAATTGCATCATTCCCTTCTGCGGTCCAGCCTGCATCTGGTTGGGGCCACCCTGTCCAGCAATCTCGAAGTAAATGCCGTACGACGACTCGGGATCGATACCGCACATCTTCCAGGAGCACGTGTTTCCAATACCGCATTCTGTCTCGCCGACCGACACAGATTTCTTGTTGTTCGAGATGGCGTGGCCGATCAGACCTGTGACCTTTAGCTCCTTGGTAGTAAGGACCTCAAGGTTGGCGTTAAAGGCCATGAGCAGGTTATCTTGGTCATCTTTGTTGAAGATGCGAACGAACGACTGCTTGTACATGGACGAAGTGAAGCTATCCGTCAAGATCATGTGTCCACCGGTGGTATTGGAGAGACCGCGCATTTCGAGCAGACCGACCTGGTCAAGACATCCAGCGAAGATGTCGACGATGTGGCCGTTCTGCGCGACGCGCTTTGCGAGGGTTTCGTAGAACTACTACATGTCAGCGCTAAACACCACTCGATTGTCAAATCACCCACCTTCAACGCCTTCTTGTAGTACTTGATGTTGTCCCGGTCAATATCGTGATGCGATCGAATCGCCTCCTTCAGCTCGGGACCAACGACCATACCAGGTCCCTCAGTAGCTGGACCACCAGAGAACAGCATAATGCGCGCACCGGCTTCGCGATGACGGAACTCGAGGAGACCAGCAGCGATGCTAAGCGCAACACCGGTACACCTCAGTGGGCGTTTGTCGTTCGCGACTGGCCAAGGATCCCGCTGAAGCTGCTCGAGAGCATTGGTCAGCTGGAACTCGCACTGCGACACAGGCAAGAGGAAACGGCTGTCGACATTGCCCATGGGCATCTGCGGTCGGCCGGGTTGTTGAGGCATATTCGGTCGGGCGGCAGCCTGGCCAAGGCCCAGCATCTCGTGGACCTGCTTCGTGGAGTAGTCCTTGCTACCGCGGAAGACGTACGACTTGGCGCACTCGGTGTAGCCAAGTTCGTGCACTTGGGCCTGAAGCTGTCAGTGATATCCCGATACCTTCTCTGTGACTTTTGCCATACCATTGTGCCGTATGTGACCAGACCGACTAAGGCGTACTGTGGCAGCAGGCTCAAGCTCATGATGATCGAGTCCTTGAGCGCCTTCAGACTATCCTCCTCCTGGCAGGTATCGACAACGAACAAGAAGATCGGGGGCGCTGGGGCAGGGCGAGGGAGGCGGTACTCGATCGTTGTGCTACCGGGGTGGAGCTCGGGGGGGATTTGTTCGGCGGAAATGTCCTTGTAGTGCGGCGGCAGGGCGTTTCGCTGCAGACAGAAGGGACATATCCACATCCTTGCGCGCATATCGACCTGGCTGAGAGAAAGTAAGTTGATGCAGCCTATACATTCGATATGCATGCCCTACCAGAAGGGATTGAGGATGGCCTTGCAAGGCGCCTTGCAGGCGACGGGGTCATATTGAAGGAGCGGAGTGTCGGTCTTCTCCTTCAAGGGGGTGTATAGGGCACCAATGGGTACTACTAGCCGTGAAGCTTCCTTCATCATAAGTCAGCATGCTGCATGTTGACAGTGCGCTTATTGAGCGGTGTACTGCGGGAGTGCCATACCATGCGCGAGCTGGGCAGCGTGTTCCAGCTGAGGCGAACGCCATCTGTGTCCTCAATCTGACTCCATTGGTCCTTGAGCGCCTCGAAGTCTGCCATGGTGGGTGGTATTTATGCGGCGGCGGCGGTGTTTGGGGGATGTCTCGTGGAGGGGAACGAGGGCGCCCACAATTCGATATCGAGTGGCTGGCGGTGCGCGGGCGGGCGATGAGGCGGCTTAACGGCAGTCGAGCAATTAACAGCGTGGCAGCAGCAGAAACAGGCTGCAACAATACCACTGGACTGCAAGGTGTACTGTCCCGGAGCTCTCGATGTCGCTGGTGGGCTCGTCACAAGCGGCCAGATGTCCACCTGCCCTGCAGTGCCTTACCCCGTTGAGCCTAGCGCCATTGTCGACCTCACAAAACTCGGATTTTCCAAGCCCTGGTCCCTTCTTTTCTACATCGCCAGCATTACAAACACTACTTACGGCAGCCCTATCGTCTCCCATGGCGAGGGCTGTTTTCGCGCTGTGCGTAGAAGAGACAAGGCCCATGGCTGGGCGCCCGACCTGGATAAACTCATTCTGAGTATCATGAGAGGTTGGGAATCAGCAGAGGTCACATCTTTTCATTTTGTACGCATATTCAGGACTATGTTACAAGATCAGGTTGCTTTGGTGACTGCCTTTGATATGGTATTAAGCGTTCATCGTGTTAACTTCTTTGAGTGCTCTCATCGATCGCTCGGTGCAGAAGAGCTTCCGTCTCAAATGCTCTCGTCCGATGTCATCAAAGTGCATCGTGTTGATGTATTCATTGCGTCTGGAAGTTCTCCGCATGTCGACTAGCACAATGACTTCTGGTTTGCTGCGCTTTCGTCCCCTCTGGGACTCACTGCCACTATGCTCTCGCTTGGCATGAAGACGGTTGCTACCTCCGGGTTTAGGTTCGCGCTTGACGGCTGTACTTCTTTTGTCCTTGTCCTGAACACAGTCAGCGTGACCGTTTTGTTGTAAAAGGGCACCAAGCTCGTAAAACTTCAGTAGATCAAGTAGGCTCTTCTTGCTTTGACCTGTAAGCCCAGCCTCTCCAGCTCTGTAGACCACAATCATTACGATGATATCTCTTTTAGAAAGCCCCTGTTCGATGTCATGTAGAGAAGCGCTCGGATCCCCTCCTCTTGGTGTAATTGCGTCTCTAAGGTTACTGGATTGTCCTGACGGACGAGACACGCGAATTTCGGGTTCAGGCTTAACGACGGGCTCTAGTATGGTCTGGGCAACGTCTTGTACTTGAGTTAGTGCCAGCGATAGACTTCGAGGTATCGTGTCGATTGCTTCGAGATCTGCTGGGCGTACGTTGAGTCGAGACCGTTTGAGTGTGTGTTCTCGATCAGCGACAAGAATATTCGATCGCGAACACAGTGAACGGTTTCTGCCAAGTGGCTCACTCTGTGTATCATGAGAGGTGTATAATCAGCAGAAGTCACGTCCTATCAACGCGCATACCGCTACAACCAAATTGCAGAAAGCCTTGCATATAATCTTTCACTGATTCATACTGTTTATCTAATGTCAAGCGATGGTCTCGACAAGTTCTTCGCAACGCTCAGGGTCGACATATTCAATGTTCCCTTCTCATTACAACTTGCTTCAACCGTATGCTCAGTCTTCCGGTGCAAAACTTCTCCGATGCTTTGCGCTTTCGTCTTGTTGTTATCCAGGGGCCTTTAGTACGCCTAGACCTGACGCAGATGTCGTTGCGCCACCCACCTATCCTGGGTGACGAACCAAGATCATCTACTTACTTGCATCCTAGGACATATCAGCAGAGAACTTCATCACTGGAATCTCCATAGCTACCTTGTAATGTTCAAGCAGGGTCGTAAGATCCCTTCGGCTCAGACGCTCCAGCCCATCGGCGCTGCCTCGATATTCCCTTATGAGAACTAGCAGTTCTGGCACACTAAGAATCTGGTAGGTATCTCTGTCTGCGGTTGGATACACTTCTTGTGATGCTGATTTAGGTTCAGTGGCAGACACGGGAAAGCGAGACGGAAGGGTAGTGAGCTCAGGCGTTGTAGGGACAATGTGCAGCGCGTTGAGGGTTGCTATAGGACAGTCATCAGCCAGGCCCTTTCATGTTCAAAGGAGCTCAACTTACCAAGCGACCTGTACTTGAAGCTGAAGATTGCGATGGCGTGTTCATCTTCTTTACCATCGACGTTTGTGTAAGACAGCGACCTAATACCCTTCTGCACCTTTGGCATGTCGACACTGCACAAAGTTAGATTCTGGAACCCTAATGAGCCTTGATAGACATACCTTCCATGGTGAGATAGCCCAAGTTCTTTTATAGTCTTCTCTGGCACACGACCAAATTCCGAAATGCCGTGTGGTCTGTCCTCAAGAGGATGTGCTGTTCGTCTTGATGCCCGTGCACGTGCGTTTTTGACACGGTGGATGAGAACAGCAATGACACCAGCAGATCTCAGTCTTTCTTTCATCGCTTGGTCAATCTTTCCTCGAGGGTCGAGATCTAGACGGAGATTAGGACATACCTTGCCTTGCAGTTGTCTGATACTTCACTCACCGAGGACGAATTGGGAGAATTGGAAGTTAGAAACGTGCCATCTCCCACGAATTTTCGACCAAGCACCAGCAAGATTATGACCTTCAGCCTTCCTAAGGCTGCCTGGGCGATACAGGCTACCGGCGACCTTTTGACCATCAATCCGGATCTCTACTTTGACGCCAAATCTGTCGGAGTATGTGTCGGTAAATTGTAGGTGAACTTCAAAAGCACCTTCGGTAGCAACCTCGATGTACCTAGTAGTAGTATTTGGTTCGTCGTGTGTATAGTCGTCCGCATACTCATTCAAAGCCCTGCTGTTCGACACAACCTTGACCTCAAGACCAGGGCAGCTATGAAGGATGGCCATGTAGTGCGATCTCAGCGTCGATCAGTGGTTGAGGTTGACAAATAAACGCGGATGTGACTATGGAGTTTGATAGTTGTTTTAGTAATGACTGGGTGAGAGTAACTTCTATGTGAAAGTGGGAGTGAAGGTGCGTGCAGTCGATCCACAAACAATTTGTATGTCAAGTGAAGCATAGTAACATAAGCAAAGTAATTTTATGATGGTACTAGGGAGCTGGCTTTGATCCTTCAAGATAAGCTGTTCGGTTAGGTGTCAGGCAGTTTTTTGAAGTAAGGCAACGAGCACATAAGCAGCTGTGCCTAAATGCTTACAATACAGCCTAAACATACCCCAGTCTAAACGTATCTTTGCCTCTTTAAGTGGACGGTTAGACAATAATCTACACTCAAGTATTCCGGAAAAGACTATAGTGTACACCGCGATTCAACCCCAGGTACCCTCTAGTCAGACACTGTAGCGGAGGCATACGTGATACGCAAAGTTAGATAAGAAGCTTTTAATCATCTTAGCTGCTCCTATGGGGGAACCTACAGACTGGTTCATGATGATCCTTTACTGCCATTTGACATTGTTTGTCGTGCTTTTGGATCCATCTTTCAGTCGAGAACAATAATCTCATTTGGATCATGATAGTGACGTCTCTTTTTCCTAATCTCAACGACCTCAAGGTCATCAGTGTCTTCGCCAGATCGCTTGCGCTTTGGATTGTCTTCCGTCTTCATCTTGAGTGCCATCGCATCTCGTTCCTGCAAGCGTCAGTATTTGCGTGTAAGGAGAAATCACATGTACCGACCTTGAGGCGTTTGACAAGCTGGCGGAGTTCTTCTGTACTCAAATCTTCTTCGAGACGCTCTTCGAGTGGAACAGGCGTCGGTGTCCTTGGCAAGATGTGAAGTGTTTGCAATGCAGCTGTACACGTTAGACTAAGAGTAAGATTTAGGATACTCGAATACTTGCCTCGCGACCGATACTTAAATTTAAATGTCGCGAAAGGTGTTTCACCGACAAGATCATACCGAGACCATCCCGTCGATTCGTCCGTCTCTTCCGGCTCTGACAGACTTGAATATTTGTCAGGGTGCACGCGTTCTTGGAGTGAAGGCTTGATAATGATGGAAGCTCACCTGGCTTGATGCGATTTTGCCTGACCTTTAAGGGCCTTCTCTGGAACTGTATCGAAACTGGCTAGAGTCATGGGGTTTAATCCGTACCTCTCGCTTCGAATGTTGCAAACGCTCTGAAAAGTAACCATGATGATACCGGTAGACCCAATCTGTTTCAGTGGTTCTTTGTCAACGCGATCGGTACTTCCTTCAACTACAAGATGTCAGCAGTTTTCGGCTGCGTCTCGTACTCGTAAAAATTGGGCCTACCTATATTCATCTCGCTGAATTGGTATTTCTGGAGGACCGTCTGCCTACCAATTCTTGCAGTCCTGTCTTTAATATGAAATGTCTTTCCAAGAAGAGGGGATTGGTTCATGGAACCACCGACTTCTTTCCCGTCGAGCCAAATTCTGAGCACAAAATTAAGTGCAGGCAGCTCAGTAGTAGCGGTCCATTCTATAACGAAGTTGGCGTCGGACCGCGCTTCGATGTACTTTGTGACAGTATCCGATATTCCCTCTTCGTCATCATTATTGTACTCTTGTAGCGGCATCCCGTTCACCAAAATTTCGACAATGAGGCCAGGACAGCTAGGTACGATCGCCATAGCAGCGGCAATGAGTAAAGGCGGACGCAACTCAATGCTAATGTTGATGAGAAGGTGGTGGTTGTAGGTGGGTGGAAATACAAACTTGAAGTAGCAAGGATAATGTAAGTGGCAGGTGAAGTGAGAGAAGGTAGTAGTTGTAGGTGGGTGGACATGCAAACTTGAAGTAGCAAAGAGTAACATAAGTGGCAGGTGAAGTGACGCCGCTTCTACTCCAAGCACCCCATTTACGATCATGTGAGCGCTTATTTAGATTGTCGAGAACCACATTACGGGACAAAACCTGATGTATCTGGAACATTCAATATCTTCACTGCAACGCTAGAACCTGTGGAGTTATAACAGCATATTACCAGCACTCAATCCAGCACGATAACCTCACGATCCTTGCGAGATCTCTTACAGCTGCGCGTTCCCACTACTGTGAAGTCGTCTTGCTTGTCCTTGACATTCTCTCTGACACTGCGCTCACGCTTCATGTGACCTCGGACTCCTGTCTCCTCCTTTATACTTCGAGACACTGTGGTATCGCGATGTGAAGCTCGAGGGATCTCCCTGATTCTCGTGATGGCTGCATGCTGATCGGCTCTTGGAGAGGTACTTGGCAAATGCACAGTCTGAGATTCCTCGTCAACAATTATGCGCAAGGTCTTTAACGCAGCTAGATATAGTTAGTAGTGTTCCAGAATAAGGCTTCGATAGGACTTGCCTAGCGACCGGTACTTGAAGTGCATGATGCCGAAGGGGTTTCAGTCCGCATAGTCGCAGGTAGTTCGCGTTCTTCTGATCGTATGAGCTTTGGGCTCACCGAGGCTGTGAAATGGTCAGCCCATATTTCAGTTGGAGAGAGTTGCAGGTACTAACATAGCTTGGTGAGACCGAGTGTCACCTTTCAATGCTTTCTCTGGAATGGCACCCATCCTTGACAGCTCTTTTCTGTGCACTAGAACTGCCTGGTCTTCATTGTCTGCGGTAGAGGGGTTATGCGCTCTGCTCTGCTTTTCGGGCATGTCTCGAGTGCTGAAATTTGTGACCCAACGGTAAGAAACCTCGATACATCCCTTCGATTCCACTTCTTTTCGTAAAGCCCTCAAGTCCACAGATCCCTCAACCTCTTCAACTGTAATTCGCTCAGAATTATGAAATCAGCAAGGTCTTTAGGGGAACCATACCGACGTCAAGCTCTGCGAACTGATATTTTTGACGATAGCGTATTCCGTCTTGCGTGAAAACGACACCTTTTATCGAACCGACAGAGTCATACGACTGATCATTTGGCTTAAATAACAAGCGACGCCCGGGATCACCATCGACGCTGACACTGACCTCGACTCCGTTTGTTAATGGAAAGGGCCTGCTGATAGTAGTCCTAATGCTAAACTCAGCCCCCGAGCGCGCCTCGATATAGCTAGTGGTCTTTGTGGTTGACGCCTCAGATTCAGCATCGCTAAACTCGGTAAGAGGTAGCCCGTTGACGATGATCTCCGTTGTGAGACCTGGAAAGGCACTAAGCACGGCCATGAGTCTGAAGCTGACCAAGCCTAAGGTGAACGAACAGACAGGTAGCTACACGGCAACGCGCGAGTGGTCTTCGTGTGTTGCGTAGCCGAAGTCATGAAAGAAGTTGGGTGTTTGTGCTGAGTGCGCTGCAGCTGTCGTATGACTGACTGACCTAACGCAATGTGGCAATGTGTGTTACTAGCGCAATTCAAAGTAAGCAATCAGGAAAGCACGCACGAGGTTGACGAAAAGATTCTAGTATATAACGAAAATACTGCGAGACTTTAGAAACTCATGAAGCAGATGTCGATGCTCAGTCGGCAATCTTGTCTTCACTCCCTTGCGGCAGCAGCCGATGAGCTTATCATTTCTCTTTGTGATCAGAATCTTGTTCTAATCTCCCTCCACTGCGGCGTGTATTCAGTAGGTGGCCTTGCCGGTAGCTGCACGCCAATGTTGATCCGTAATAGCCGTCTGTGATGAGCTCCTTGTAGGTCAATGTCGACAATCCTTCCGAGATAAGTTCATTATGGCTCCGAAACTGACGCTTACAGATACCATTCAGCTTCTGCGAGACGAGTGCTTGGCCGTTGCCAGCTTCGTCAGTTGCATTATCAGAAAGCTGAGAGCCGAGTGAGCATCTACAGAGAACGTCAATGTCAAGCCGTCTCCACTACAACATTCTACTTTACTGTCCTTGTAGCTGCTAACCGTGTGGCTTTACCATAATCATGCAGTGGCTCTTTGTTGTCTAGAATGTAGATCTGAGGATAGAATAGTCGTGAAGGTATGAAATTGCAAGGATGCGAATGTTGAATTACTTGAACAATGGCCAGGAGAAGGAACAGAACCCCTAGCGGATGGTTCGGACAAGGTGGCTGATCACTCCAGACGACAGGAGGTACACAACAGCAGCCACCGTACTACTCGAAGCATTCGACTTCGGTGCTATAAACATTCAGCATATGGAGGTCTTGTTGTATACAGCATGTATGCGTGGTATGGCCCGTCTCTCAGAGCATTCCGGCGACTGGAGTCGCATGTTTTGCATTCAACCTTAGAAGGCAGCACTCTTGTTTCAATAAAGAGACTTGGAACGATCCAAACACAGCACCTAAGACCTAGAACTTAGCTGACTTCGTCTGGCGGCTAATTTTGCTTCAAGACTGGGTATTTCGAGTCGAAATGAAATCGGTTTATCATGCTGCTCGTGGAGAAATTAACATATGCTAGTTGCCCCCATAAAGAAATTCGAAACGAGTTTTACAACTTACCCGCTTACCGCAACCATCCATCAAGCACTCGTTGACTACACCACATTGTGGAACACCTTATCTCAACGCCCCTCTGTCGATCAGGAGTCTCGATAGTCGCCCCGCACCCTGCTTGAGCTGACCCAATCAAGACGCTGGCATGACGCATTAGTAGCATGATCGGCAGTCTTCGAAAACACAGTTCCGTGACCCGATTTCGCGTTACCGCGTCACTCATGCGCTTGCAAAGCCGCGGAAGACCCGTTAGAACGAAAGACAAAGAAGTGCAGCCGATCGGGCGTCGACAAGGTCATCGAGCGCAGCCGATTGACCGATGCCTTTGCTCATGACGACTAGGACGAGTTTTAAGCCACGTTTCAAGCTTGGAGATAGTTTGTAGACAGACCACAGATACAGACGCGCATAAGGGACGTGACGGCAGAGGTGTGTGCGATCTTTGTTTTGTTTCCTTGGAACCCTGCTTGTGTTGACGTCGTCCCCACATCCCCACCTCCATTTCACACCCAGGACAGGTGCCCTCGTGATGGTATGCAGGAAAGTCTCGACATGCGGGTGAGACAGCACTTGGTTCGGTCTGACCGTCTGGTGATGTTCGCCCTTCGCGTGGAGATGCACCACTTCGGCGTGATCGAGCACAAGACCGTTGGGATCTTGCTCAGCCCTACATGACGCAACGATCGCGGCTAAGCTGTTTGTGCGGAACAACTGCGGATAGAAAGTGCACTCGCGGCAGACCCCGTCTCGGCCGAAAATCGCTGCACTCATCCATCAACGGACCTCGTGCGCTTGTAATCGTTGTCTGAGCATCCGCACTCTGTAGTCATTCGATGTCTCCGACTTGCTCACATTGCTTTGAAATTCACTAAATTCCATTTTTACACCTAGATCTCCTGGCCCTGCTACTCAGCCTCCATGTACTACCCCGCTAGCGCACGCGGGCGGGAACGGCAGGGCTGGGCCCAGACAGATCTCATGCACGCACCGCATACGATATCACGATGTTGAGCACACAATTAAAGTGCTGACAGGAACGTGTTTGCGTGTAGGGGTATGGGATCTAGATCTACGAGGTTGAAGTTTTTGAAAGTGTTGAGGCTATGGGAACGTGGGTTAAGGGTGTCAGCTTTCGGAGATCACAGAAGTCGGAGGCGCCGACCTTTGGTCTTTAGACAAAGCCATCAGTTACAGACTATGGGTATAGAACTATGTGGAGAAATTTGTCGTGGGAAGGCTAGATGGATTTGGCAAGTTGCATTGGAGCTCTTTGATGAAGGCTGAATTATTGTACATTCAAATGTAGCTCGAATAGAGCATTACTAGGATATCATACCGAAACCGTAAACCTGAAGGCTCTCTGGCCTGAAAACTCCTCTATTTGTCAACCATCGCTTTTGCTCATGCCAGAGTGCTGTTCATAACTATCATAAGTACTGTGCGCTTGCTCGTGAAACTGTAAATCGCTACCCGCGTAAAAGTACTGCAAACACAAGAACTGGACAGTACTGTACAACGTGGAAATCCGCAACGCTGCTTCGAATGAACGTTCCGGCCAGCGAAACTTCTGATGCTATGCAAAACAGACTGAAAAAGGAAGTGTCACAATTTCTAGCATTGCAACAGAAATGCAAGGGATACCGTGCGCAAATATGCAGCTGAACCAGTTCAGTACAACTGCGACTGTTGCAGCCGAGGCAGCAGGTTCTTCGTGTCGCGCATCGTTGCGCAGAAATTGTGTTCGTCAGCGTCCGACGCCGCACCCCCTGAGCCGATCACGACGTAAACGCCGCCGTCGGCACCAGGTGATCACAAACATCATCACAAGGAGTAAGCTCTTCAATCAGAGCCACCACGCCTCCTGTGCTTTCCAGGAAAGTCCACTTCGGGATGCACGACACGCATGTGGCGTGTCAATGCGTCGTTACGGGAGAATGTCTTTTCCTCGACGCATAGTGCGCAGCGGACCTTCTGTTTGCGGGCATTGTGAATAGTGTCCTCGTGACGGGTGAGATCGTACGGTCGAGAAAAAATAGTGTTGCAAGGCTTGCCGGTTGTGGGGTTGATGCGCTCACACTTATGTGGCCCCGCTTGTGTGTTGCGGTCTAGGATAGCCGCTGACGTCATACTAGGGCCAAGATTGGCATTCCGATGACCTTCACGCTTGTGCTTTTGAAGTTTCTGAGGAGTCTCGAAGCGCTGGGCGCAGCCGTGGTATGTGCAGGAGTATGTCCCCGAGTCAGCAGCAGATGATGCTGGCTTGCGCAAGAACTGCTCGACGCTAGACTGGCTGCCGTTTGGAGGATCGGCTTCGCTGGCGCTGGATTCCATCGAAGTCAGGTGAGGATGAGCAGGGAACTCAGGTGTCTGGTCCACGGTAGAAGCCATGGGAGTGGTTCGGTATTGCGATGCGGCAACCATAGGCATGCTTGTCATGTTGGTTTGGATCGCGGGGGTGACAAAGTTGAAACTTGTTGTGGTTGACAGTGAAGGCGCGGTTGATGTCGAGAAGTTAGGTGAGAACTGAGGTGTTGCCCAGCTGTCACGTCGGTAGGACTGTGCTGCTGTTGTGTCGAAGCTGGATTGAGTGGCGCTCCTGTATTGGTCGCCATTGTTGTATTGGTTGTCGTACTCATTTGCGCCACTGTCCTGAAACAATGGCATCTTCGAATCGTCATCCTCTCGGAAATCCAGCATGGCATCCTTTGGCGAAATGGTCTTTACCACGGACTCTTCAGACTGCATCTGCGACTTCATCGCGTACGCAGTGTCTGCGCGGCGATTCTGCTCACGTGTCGCAGCAGCGGTGCCGAGCATTGGTGAGTTGAAGCTATGGCTGGGTTGATGATAAGGTGAGCCTTTGCGAAACGGAGAATCGCCACGAGACGCTGTGCTGGTAGGTGAGTGCGACCGCGCGTATTGCGCTGCCTGCAGCGCACGCTGGACATTCTCTGTAGTGTTGCTACGATAAGGTGACAGGAGTGATGACTGTGATGGCTTTGATGGTTGTACCGCCGGGGCAGCTACAGCATTCGGGTCGTAAAAGTTGTCGGCAGCGATATCCGTGTATGTCCTCTCGAACTTGGGTACAATGGGCTGCTGTCGTGTATCTGATGTAGCATTGTAAGTACAGAACTGATTGAAAAGCCATGAGTCGACCTTTCGGATATTCTCACCATTGACGGGCTTCACGTCGGACTCATCCAATGCTGTGTGTGGGGTCGCAGGAGAGTCGTAGCTCGACACAGACTGCCTCGCTGAATGTGCAAAGTCTGGAACGTCGTCGCCTTGATCCATCAAGGCCTGCTTCATCGACATGTGTGCAGCCATAGTCTGATCCATGCTGGACTGTTGTGTGTAATTATTGAAGGTGGCTTGGCTCATGAACGAATCTTGAGTAGGTGTGTGTGAAGGAGTTGGCAGATGATTCGAGAATGACCTAGATGATATGTCAGCAAGGGCCACGAATGTACGCTGCAGACGCGCGGACTCGGAGTTGCCGACATACTGATAGCTGGCTGCAGGGACAGTTTGGTACTGCGACGTACTGGATCCTACTGACGAGGATGAAGACGCGCGCTGATGCCCTCTGTTCTGGCTCTGTGCAGGTGTCTGCAGTGACTGGTTCTGTACATTCCCATAGGCGTTCCAGCCGTTAGGAAGCATGGATGACTGGTAGTCGTTTGAAAGAGGCTGCGGTGTAGGTGTCGACTGTTGAACGCGGATCGCCGGGTTCGCGAAGTCGGTATAGGCGCTCGTCATGAACGAGTTGTGCGCGTTGGAATTTGTGCTGTACGAATGCTGCTGAGACTCGAGGTAGTCGTTGAGCAGCTTCTGGTCAAACAGCTGTTGTTGTGTGGCGAATTGTTGGGGAAGTTGCTGGTAGGCAAGTTGTTGTGAGGAAGGTGATGACGGGTTGGTTGGCGTATAGGATTGTGGTACAATGTGCTGACGTCTTGTGGGTTGCGCTAACATAATGTCGAGGGAAAGTAAGGGACCAAGCCGGGTGGCAAGTCGCTTTATACTAGTGACTGGACAGGCCGATGACTCGGGTAGGGCTCGCCGAAAGTGAGTCTCTTGATGAGGTGATCTGTGGAAAGCGGTGGAATGTTGAGTTTGAATAGGACCGGCTGTGCTCGGACTAACGGCTTTAATTCTCTGGACTTCCGATTGTAATAGATTGCAAATTGCTGAAAGATTTTGGACGGCTTGGGCGTGCTGAATTGGTGCGGATTTCACTGTGCTTTTGAACAACGTCATCGGAGTGAAATGACCGGGGTCCCACTGCCGTGTATGCATGGCGTTTCTAGAAGACGCGCTAAGGGAGCGATCTGCAGTCACCCAACGCTGAACCTTGTACACCCGAAAAGTGGCAGTGCTGAAAATTTCCAAACAACCCTGTTCGGCTGCGATCCGAGATACAGACGACGATTTCCTAAGAATACCAGCCAACAACAGTTAGGCACTGGTAGAGATTTCCAGCCCTGCAGTCGCAACGTGCGCAAGCTGCATCTGGGAAGATGGAGCCCCGTTATTCTGTGCGGGATACTCGGCAAGATCCCCTTAACGGAGATGTGCGACATGCTCGGATGCAACTATACGGTCGTATTGCGCCTGAAAACACCTGCACCACGAGGCTTTCGCCTAATCTCCGGCCAGCCTACTTTGCGGCAGTGTACATCCAACAACGTGTTCACAATTCCCTGTGTATGGGGCACCATACAGAATCGGGACAGTCAATAGCAGTAGGAGTATTTCGGTATCACAGCCACAGCTCTCGCCCATACACAGGGCCCATGCCTGTAGCTTGTGTCCTTCTCCATTGTAACTATGGTCATGTGCGTATAAGTGACTCTTACACTGACTGTCTTTTCGACTAAGGACGCGCAAGTCGTATACGGCCAGCCGCGGATGTATCCACGTACGGCTCAGCTGCGCTTGCAGAAGCATGAATCGGGACCACAACCATCGGTCGTGAGTGAGCCTAGAGACAATCTTGGGCATATGCTACCCAGTGCATACACGTTAGACAGTAGAGTAAAGCACACGTTGCAAGAAGCAACTACCGAACCAACAGGTCCTGGCAGACACTACGTGCCTAGATAGGTAGCCACACAGCCTTGCTCGTTCACTCCGAAGACTCGTGACTAGTCCTCGTGTAGTACGTGGAGAAGGTCATAGCACCTCACTGAAGACTCTCCACAGTTTGATCGTTGTCTGTTTCGCTGTAACGTGCCGCAGGCATCTCCATTACGGACCAAAGATTCGAGATTCCCGTTGGGGAAGGCCCAAGCAGCGATCGATTGGCTGAGAGAGTCTCAGGGTCCACGTAGGGCTGACACAGCCACGCGGGCGCGCCTTCCCCGAGAGCCCTGACGAATCTAGCCAGACGCCAGCATTCACAGAGAACTGTGCGTGGAAGTCACTAGCCACATTACCAAGCCGCACCTCTGTAAAGCAGAGCTACCGAGGCTCGCTGCTCTCTGCTGTCCGGGAAGATAGTTCCGATGCTCTGGGAAACTCTATGTTCCTCGCACAACGCACAACGCGGGCCAAGAGCCACTTGCGGCCGATGATGTCAACATTTCCGCACCACGAGCCCAGCAGTTGTCCACCAGCCAGCTTTGCATCAACTCCTGCTTCACAATCTATTTTGGCGAGACAATATCTTATGCTGCACATCCTTGCCTTTTCCTATCAAACTTCAATATCCTGCTGGGCGTCGAGAGCGTGCATCATATTTGAGAGTGGGCTTCATGCAGTCATGATCATCGGGGGGTTACGGAATGGTGCCCGCCAGTCCACACTGTGTGGATTTCTGAGCGGGTGCCATTCTGACTTTGGCGTAGCGCAGAGCCCACCAATCCGCAACTGCGGGATCGTAAGACCCTGCGTCGGCGTGATTCTGACGAAGTTTCTGCCGGTCCATGGCCGTCGGGGGTAACCCGATTGCCGATCATGACGCCTGAGGCATGGAAGCATCACCATTTGAGGTCATCATCATCGCTACGTTACTCCAACGCTGATAACGAGATCATTCAAAAGAGCGCGCTCGGCGGACAAGCATCAGTTTCTAATTGCAGACTCATAGGATTCTAAGGTTTGTTGCACAGTACTTGGCCACCTTCGCGATTTTTGTCAGTCGCGATTACATTGCGAATGCAAGACCCGCAGATACCCACTCAACATCCATAGGGCTGAACCTGCGTAACCTTAACCAAGATTTGAGTCCGCTATTCCCGCGGAGCACTCTTAGCACCGGCCGATTGCCTTTTTCGACCATCATGGGGTTCTTGGATCTGGTTTTGCTAAACAAGTTCCCCTACGTCGTCCTGAATCAAGGGTTATGCATTGATAAGTCTCATGACTGGGAATGGCCAGCATAAATACAACCAAGCAACAGTTGCCAGACGCATCACTGTACTCGTTTGGGGGACGTTATGCACCACTTCGCGACGACGGGCGCCCAAGCGTATTTCGGTAGATGCTTCGGCGGTAAAAGTTATACATGCGCCGACCACGCGAGCCGGGACGCCCATATGAACTCCGCCGCGGCGTTATTCGTAATCCCACAACAAGGTCGTATGGCTTACTCATGCATAATACATTCCTGGCACAATATCAGTTCGTGTACACGCCGCATTCGCCCGAGATTTGCCCATTCGAAAGCGCAAAATAAAAGTTGTGCATTCAAGTTGGAAATATGAGCTGACAGGACGGAATTCTTCCGACACTTTGCTCGGCTTCGGATGATGCCCAACAGCAAACGCCAGTAACGCCAGCAGTGCAGCTGAAGCTGATTATGTATCGTCTCGGCTATCTGCACACATGATTGTTGGGAAGTCTGGGGTAGCATTGTAGCCACCACGTGGGGTTAAAGGGCTCTCGGCAAGCCGTGCCGGTGTCACTCGTGTTCAAGCGATATTTTTGGACGCAAGTCTGCCAATATAGACTACTGCATGACAATTGCTGATCGACACGCGAGAACTATTGAAGCGGTTATATGCGGGACACATCCATACGAGCATCAGCAAAACTATCTTAACTTAGACGAACGGATGACACTAAGATGCAATTAGCGGTATTCGCACAAGGTTCATCAGGTAAGGTCGCTATAAAACCTATCAGTACGCCAAAAAGTGCGTACTTAAGTAGTACGCTAGAGTCTTCAGAGCTCAAAAAACTAAGTAAGTTCACTCGATATCCCCCCGTCATGATCACACACCTCTATCTATCAATAAGTGTCCGTTCTAGACTCAATCCTGAGCCACTCCTATCCAGCTCCCTTCGAGATTACCTTGAGTATGCGACGCCCTCTAATTTTATCGTTTTCGTCTTCACCGACTATAGTAGACTCAAGCTTGCCCAGGTAGTCTACTAATTAGGTGATTTTCTACATCTAGGCCGTTCAGTCTTGTCACTTGCGTTGCACTGCGCATGCGTACCTTCCCTGTAACCTGATCATGGAAGCTGAAACAGACGTGTGGGTCTTTGCTATCTTGGAATGGCTTACGGTGTTTGCTTTCCTTCGTAACGTATGTGTAATATGCATCAATCAACAATTGACAAACTTCTTTGTCTGGTGAAGGGAGAATGCGTGTTGTGCTGCCCTACGTGGAGGAATCCGGCCCCAGCAAGAGCTAATCAAAGCCTTGAGACACAAGTACTCAATTGTTTGGTACTCTTGCGACTTTACCAGACCGAAGGCCATGATTGCGGCTACGAACGCCCCGTTCCGATGCCATATGCTCGGATAACACGAGGCCCATCAGGCGTCTCCCCGTGGCAGCTTCTGCTGGCGTATTCACTAAAAATTAGGTCATCTTTCCGTTGTGAAGATGAGTGCACACAGCTGCGATCTTTGCCGGCTCCATTCCAAGTCGGATATAACTTGATGCATCCTTTCCATCAGTTGCGTTGCGAGCTGGTATACTTTGATGGATCTGTTGCGTAATATTGTCAATATTGTAAAAGTTTTCTACTTGAACTAAGACTGGGATAATGCTTTTCACTATCCCATTGTGTTATTGCTTACCAAGATGTACTAACCCCCCTTTCTCATAGCAACGTACATCACTGTCCGCAAACTAACCCATGACAATCAGCAATCAAGAATCTGATCAAGAGATGTAAGCAAAAGCTTGGCTGTGATCAACTTATTGCTGTCATTTGAATGTATATCAGTGTTCTATGGAGTGGTTTTCTTTGTTTCTTTGTTTTTTTGTTTGGATAGTGTCAAGTTGTCAAACAGCAACAGCAGAGGTTCAAAAACAAGTAATCAGATACTCTGATATGTGTTTTCAATTAGGATGTACTAACATAATATCAAGGGTTCTGTTCTGCGATACACTGACTTCGCCGGCCTAGTTGCACCAACGCAAAATCCGTGGGCGGGCATCGAAGCGCAGATTGTGGTGGAGCAGTGGAAGGACGCTTTCAATCACCACGACGTGCGGAGGTAACTCCTGGCAAGAAATAATGACTTCCTTAACGCCAACCACGGTACAAATAAGTACTAGCTGGTTCTGCAGAGCATGGAGTGAAGCTCCGCTGGCTTCATACGTCAAGCCGAACCCTCCTTATCTTTTCAATGAGCATGAGTCAAGGCGGTACAATCAAAATTTTCACCTTGTCAGTGTCCAGTTTGTTGTCCATCTACACTGCTTACTTTCCGAAAGTGTTTGGATCGACAGTGCCCCAAAGATCACTTGGGTACAACATCGCGTAAAAAATACTGCAGATCAGGTATTCTAACATCGTATTCGGGTAAAAAAACACAGAAGAAAGGCCCACTTGGGTAAAAAAAGAAGAATGCCCAAAGTGTGTCAAAACACTACAGATCGTGTAAAATACACTTTGGATTGCGTGAATTGACTCAGCGCGGTGTCAAAAACACAGAACAAACGTCATCACCGGGTAAAAAACACAGGATGTGTACCCCAGTGTATATCCAAGAAATGTCCTCATTGTGTGACAGCGGGATCATCTAGCGGTACTGTAGAATTGAACCTCAGGTCGAGCCGCAAGATTCGGGATCAGCTGCTCAGCTCCCACATCAAAGACTTGAAAGCCGTAACAACCTTGGAAGTACGCATCTAGAGGGTAATTTCCGCAACCACAAAGAGGAGCGCGACGAGACAACACGCTCGTTTAACGTTTTAATCCAGCTGTATGTTAGTGATCACTACAACAGTGCTACACTTCTCGACGGCACCGTGACTATTGAGATGAGTTCCGAAAATGGAACATGCATGTGTTTCCAAAATGCTCTTGGTAAAGCCATCCAAATACTTCGCAAGAAGGAGACTTAGGGGAAGAACATTGTCTTCATGACGTACCCAAACTGACGTTATCACGGTCGAAAGCTTCATTGTGTGGTTATGTACCTAACGCCTTTTCGACGACTAAGATAAACACTACATCGAAGATCATGAAGGGCTTATGGAATCGGAACGAGAAGCAGACTATGCTTAGAGCTTGCTTTTTGGCCATAGAAAATGGTCTGTAAGCCCCAGCTCTCCGCCGTGCTGCAGAGGTGGGCTTGAAGCTCACGCGTACAAGTAGACAGCCATCTTATCATTTATCAAACTACCAGCAAATGATATATTCTGTCGGAAGCCGGTCGGAATACAATACCCGAAATACTAACCGGGACCGTTTAATATGAACTTCTTGTCCGGGACTATGGATCGGGATGTGAAGACCGGGGATGACACGCAGCCGGTGGCTGTGATACTCAGCCGGTACTGTAGCAGTGAGGTTACCACGAGAACGCGTCCGGTGAGGCAAAATCAACTTATACCTAATTGCGTGGTGATGGTGGTGGTGTTGTTGATGCTGAGAGCGATGCTACAAGCGTTCGCAGTTCGAAATAGGGTGGACACGATGTCGGATGGCCCCAAAAAGTTGATGAAGGTTGTTCATTGCTTTGCACGAGGACCTGGAGCAGACTCTAATTCTGTCACCGCTGGCACCAGAAGAGCCAGGGAGACGAGATTGATTGCCTGCCAACCAAAATTTGGCGTCAGACATTAAATTGGACGACAATATATCCACTTTGCGGTTGATTGTAGCCAATTGAGCTATAAATCAATATTTACACGTTGCTCATCGTCGTGGCTTCATTATAGATTCTCCTCGCTCTCCTTAGTGGATGAATGTCAAGACGAAATAATAGACCCTTGTAGTTCTTCCCTTTGTTCAACCCTTCGTATCAGTAGAGTGTTTATTAATTATTCATTTGAGGTATAACTTTCAGTTAAAAAGGACAGTGAGTCGTGCCTTTATTAGTAAGATGAGATTTTACGCAAGCTCAGTGAACGATGAAGCCAAATTTGAGCCCAGTCCATCGTGAGATAGGCAGGCTACCGCAAGACCAGTCTCTGTAGACACGGCCCAAGTGTACAGCAAGGAAGCAGTCCAGCACAAGCGAGCGGCTCATCCTGGAATTTAGCTCACCTGTGAACAGTATTCAAGTTCGTTGTGTGAATCAACCAGAGATGGCATGGTTGTGGCTCTGAGTGATGACATGGCCTGTCGGTAGCCGTATGGATATACTCGCTAGCATTCGCTTTCGCCTCTTATTTGTTACCTTCTTTCATGATTCGATTTGGAGGTATGATCAGTGATCGTTATATCCTGATCATGGTAGCCGAAGAGCTGTGTGGAGCTTTTCTGTGGAGACCTTGGCTGTAGCCTATAGTAGTACCGAATCTGCCGTGAATTTATCACGGTGCTCCTTTCCAATCTAGGAATGCGTTATTTTCTTCCTCGTGCATATCAGCAGGTGTACGAATCAGGTAAAGCCAGATGTACGAGGCGTTGATACGTTTATTTGTACGTTTACTTCCTCTTTATATTTGCGCCACCGGAGGTCACCAGATTGCTCCTTAATACTTCAGCCGGCATGGGCAATAAGTAGAACCACTAAACGTTGACAAGATACGCCCGCTAGAGCCATGAATGACCTTAGGCGTGACACAATCATGCTGCTTACCGGAATGGGCTGAACTAACTATTTCACCAGTGCAGCCAAAAGCATAGGCGGCATGCCACCAGTAGATCGCCCGGGGCGTCACATATCGAACCCATGAATCCAACGGCTTTGGAAAGCCCGTAGAAGGAGGCCGACGAGTGCTTGAACGGTGAGGAAAGCGGCCCAGTTGAGTATCCTTACACCTTTCACTCTGAGGCAGGCCTGATTGACTTGATTGGTGCTATCCATATTTTCGTGAAGTGGCTGCGCACAAATGAGATCTCTGTACAGGCACGGTGATGAGGCCGACAATGCGAACAATGGCATCCCGGCGCTGAACACAATCATTGTCAGTGACTAGTCCTGGCACGCAGACTATCATAGCAAAGGCTGTGCAGAGGCACTTTGTCAACACGTACGGATCGGAGAGACAAGCACCAAATTAACATCACCATGCACCTGTAAGACTCTGTCAGACGACCGAGTCATCCTCGCAGACTTGCATGTCATTTCTTGTGACGAGAAGACTGTCTCAATTTTCAGCATGGACCCCGTGATTGACAGCGGTTACCATGAAAGCTCCTCGCCCACACCATGCGTAGATCTGTGTAGAGGAAGACTGTCGTCAGGAGCTAAGGCGTTTATACGTGCGACTATCCTAGGGACAGTGATGGCTACGAACAGACTTCATGACGAAGCATTTAGTGCCTTCTCGCATCAAAGATTGTTCCTTTAATACTGGATAGACTATGACTGGTGGGGATTGGAGAAACGACAAAGGATGCATGGGTGGTAATCTCAACAAGTGTCAACCGATATCCTGCTGGTCCAACAGACATACCGAGGACTAGTTGCGTACTGCCAGGCCGTGGTACAAGCAATATGGTGTCATACTTGGACCCGTCCCCCGCTTAATGTATGCAACGGCTGCCTTAGGTCATAGTTTCTCCGGATGCTGACATTCAACATGCAGTGGTGAAAGTACAAATCATGCCGTACATAGGGGACAATCCGACAGACCCTTGCGAGTTTGAATTGCAAAGAGAAGCATTGTCATCGATGGGGCCCATGCGAACATTGTGCCTTGGTGGTGCTTCCGGGAGATTGTCCTCGAATCAGTAGTTGTCATACAGACGCTACCGAAGGTGGTTAGAATACTAAATGAGATAAATCTGCATGAGCCAAACGGTTCCAAATGCCACCATAGTTGATGGGATTCAGCCAAAGGCGCAAGATGACAATGTGCTTTCCCATGTGATGCGTGCAACAATAAACGCAATTTCTCCTGGCTTTCCCTGGACTCTCATAACCAGCCATTCGGATGACGATGGTCATCAGACCAAGTGATATCGCCCGTCCTGGCGTCACCACTGAGGCACCAAGCCATTCCAATCTCTTTTCATCTACGTGCTGTGCCTCGCTAGCGGATAAATTCTAGTGGTTCAGTTGACACTCCAAGACTTCCAAGACGTTGACGGGAACTCTTATCTCGCAAAATAGACAGCAATATCTTTGCATCTTCAATACCAACACGGTCAGAAGGCTCGTTGACATCCTGGAGTTGCGATCGGGAAATGAAGTCGTAATCATCGTGGGGCTAATGTCCAAATGCCGCGGCTTTCTGGCAGTATCCATGGTCGTAATGTTGCTTAATGCGGGCCGATATAGCTCAATTCGGGTTTCCTATCACTGCTTCTGAGGAGAAAAAGAGGAGCTGAGCGCAGTTGGCCGAAACTGTCGTCATCTCAGAGGCCGGGTAGCTGCTTTGAGGCCGGATGCCTGCATTGCGACCGACCAAGCTGAAGCAACCCAAGCAAGCCCTCAAGCTCTTTCAAGAGATCGAAGATACTGCTCAAACCTGATCCGAGGCAGTGCGTACAGTGTCAAGCGAGTGGCAGTCTTGGAACTGCGCCCTCATCTGCCATATGGCTTTCGCCGAGCTCGTAGTCGGTGCGTGCCGTCTTGTTATCCAGTCTCGAAGCTGGAGGACGCTTTTCTGAGGGTGCCTGAAGGCTCGGGAGACCTGAGGATGTTACTCTGCGACACATACCAAGCCCCATTCTCCACCAATCCCCGCACTTTCGCCGTCTGCCGCTAGGGCGAGCCGTCAGCAATTTGTCGATGGGCCCAGACGGGGCAGATGGCGATGGTGAATAATGAGTAGAATGCAGGCCTTTAATTGGTGCAATAACTGTAATCTTGGCGGCCGATTAGAAGCCGACGGATAAACACAAGACCCAGCAGTCGGCGGACGTACCACTGGCTCCGCCCTGGCCCGCATGCGCCCAACTCCCCCAGAAGATGTGATTTTAGCGGCCATTCTAACGGCATATTCAGCGTCCAGCCATAGAACGGGTTTAGAGGGAGACAAAGGCGCGGGTTTTACGGACGCTTAGTGCTTCCACCTGGCCTGGATGTGGTGCTATCTCTCTATCAAACTTCAGACGCACGGCGATCAATCTTCTGTCTTATAGCGCTTCACACGGGTAGGCCTGCAGCCACCCTCTGTTTGAGAAGCCAGTATTCTTCCACACCCTGCCCCACACACCGGCTCTTTGTCTACGACGCGGAGACATGGTAGAGGTCGCGATTGGGACCATTGAGTTGTATACCTCCCGTCGCATCCTCGCCGAACTTCAACTCCGCATCAACGGCTTCAACATCTACGGCTAACATCACCGACTTCGAGTAGCGCGCGACGCCAGCGCTCACGTCGCAGCCTACATGGCAACCATGGTGCAGGCTGAAAGCGTGACTAGGACGCACCTCAAGACTCCTGAGGTCACCATCGATGTTCAGGAGATACCTGGCGCAGTCAAACCGTCGCTGCTGATCCTGCACAACGAAGGAGAGGAGGATATCGTTGGCATCTTCGCAGATGTGCTGGGCCAGAAGTGGGAATCTACAGTCTCAGTAGACGCTGTGAAATCAGGGCCGCCGGAGACGGTGTATGGCTTAAAGAACGGGCTTGCAGGCGCACAACTCGAAAGCTGGGACCGGTCAAGATTGCTGATCAACACACACTGTGTGGATGGAGGTCATGAACTGGACGAGGCCTTGACTGACCGCTGCGACTACGAGTACCTGTACACGCGCACGCCTTTCTTTCGTCGCGATGTCTCCCGCTATCTGTCTCTGATTCTGGGGCAGATTGCGCCTCACAGAGATCTGACAAAGAAAGCACGCACAACGCTGATTTCCACCACCTTCCCCGACGTACACGCCGCGCTACCGAACCTCGATATTCTGTCAGTGGGCGCAGATGCTATCGAGATACGCGTCGATTTGCTAGAAGAGCCACTGGCAGATGGAACAGTGAACAAGGCGCCCACACAGGTACCCAGTTTGAAGTATGTGGGCGAGCAGGTCATGATCCTGCGACAGCGCACAGAGCTGCCCATCATCTACACAACGCGATGCACCAACGAGAATGGCCGGTTTCCCATGGATGATCCCAATCTCTTTTACCGATATTTGGCGCGCGCGATACAATGGGGTTGCGAATATATTGATGTGGAACTGTGGTTGCCTGAGGAGATTAGACGAAAGCTGGCACAGAACAAGGGCTGCAGCAAAATCATCTCTGCGTTTCACGACTTCTCGGGCACGTTTCAATGGACAGCGCCGGAGACACAAAGACTCTTTGAAAGGGGAGCGGTGTATGGAGACATCGTCAAGATGTATGCTCTAGTCAATTCCATGCAGGAGAATTACGAGCTTGAGTACTTCAGGTCGACCATCAAGACCAAGTACCCACACCCACCCTTTTCTGGACTGAACATGGGTCCGACCGGGCAGCTGTCCCGTACCATGAACAAGATATTCACACCGATAACACATCCACTGCTGCCAAGAATTGCAGCGCCTGGTCAGCTAAGTGCTGCCGAGATCAACGCAGCATTGCACACCATGGGCCAGGTACCAAAACAGGACATATATGGTATTGGCAGTGTCCGATCCACATCACAAGCAATGTTCTTTGAGAAATGCTTCAATGAGCTTAGCCTTCCACACTCTTTCATGTTCGCGCCCAGAACGCCCAAGGCATCGATCGAACACATCCTGCGGCGTCCTAATTTTGGAGGAGCGTACATCAATCCTCCATTAGCGGCATCTTCGGCTGCATATCTCCCCTCCCTGTCCAATGCCGCACGAGCCATAGGACAGGTTGACACGGTGCTGGTACGCCCAGGCACTAACAGCCCATCCTTCATCGGCGACAATGCGAGATGGAAGGGCATTCGCGCAACATTAACCCGGGACTTTGTGCCTTCGGCGTACAGCGGTGCCGCCGCACTTCTCCTCGCCAGTAACGAGGCTGACGCATCGGCATCGATCTTCGCACTGAAGAGTCTGGGCATAGGGCCTATTTACACAATAGGGTTCAGATCAAACGGCCCGCTATCAACTGATGTGCAACCAGTGCGGTCTGTCGAGGATGTGAAGCGATTAGAGCAGCCATTTGTTATCATTTCGGCTCTCCCAGCAGAGAAGTCGCTACTCGTTGTTCCTTTATTGAAGCACTACAGAGTTGATGGGCGTAATGGCAGCACGAACGGGCACGGCAGGGAAGGAGGGAAGCCTGCAGGCAAGGTGTTCGTCGACTTGGCCAGTGGGCCCCGTAAAGCTGACCCACTGGCCATCGCAACATCAGCGGGATGGACTGCATATGGAATTAGTGATGTCTCGGCGTGGACAACAGTCGAGACGCTCAGGCAACTTGTCGGGCAGAATGTGTGTTACGATTTCGTACGTTTAGCATCAGGGAGGGGTCTCTTCTAGAGTCGAGTAATCAAGACCAGTTTTATACAAATGAACTTTGTTGATGACATGTGGCTGGTGTGCGTCGTACAGCGTAAAACCCCGTGGGCGCAGAGTCATCGATCCTGTCTCCTGCAGCCTATCCATTCACCGCCAATCATTACCGCAGGTTTCCGGCAATCCCAGCCATCTCGGGTGGTTCGAGATGAGCCCTCGTGGGCACTGTGCAGCGGAGCACTGCAGACTGCATCAACCACATGCTGGCAGATGCACAGGTTCTGGATTGGCTCGCTTGCAGCAGTCTCAGCTACCCCGGATTTCTAAGAATTCGACAGGTGTGTGTATCATTCGTGCTCCGGCGCCAAAGGCCTGCGCTAGGCCGCGCGCAGAACAATGCGTGAGACGAATGCAATCTAACGCCTAAATTGCAGCGATTTGCCAGGGCTACAGCCGAGGCAGGGTATGCTGCCGCAGAGAGTCGAGTCTATCGGACGGGGGCCCACTAGGCTCCTCCGCCCCCGGCCAATGCCCCCATGATGCACTCGGTTTTGCTGTCCTCTCCGCACTTGCGCGCCCTTGGCTTTCGACTGCTTAGATGCGCCAAAGCTACAAGCATGCGGGCAGCGACAAGCATACCGTACTCGGTCCAACGGTGCCTTGCCACCATCACACGGAGATGGCACCGATCGCTTATCACGCGGTTGTACCCCAACCGTTCTAGCATTTTCAGGCATTGTCGCGACTCCTGCACGTGAACAGTAGTGAACTGATTCTAGCCGGAGAGGGCGCTCGCTCCCGCAGATGCTCATCAAGCCTTGCTGTCCGTGACCCCCTGCGCGTCCCCACCGCCAGAGGCCTTAATTTGAGTTACTAGCTGGCGCTGTGCATGCTCGTTGCCGTGAGCTCTCTTCTTCCCAACGTCTTGTTCGCGCTGTGACGGTTGCCGGCCACCATACCATGCTTCTTTGTTGTTGCTCGCCAGCGTCATAATGTCTACCGAGGTCTCGCAGTCACTGACAGCCGCAATGTCGAGACCTCAGATCGGCATCGACCGCTTGCCTGCCCGTCGGGTCTCGAACGAGCCGCGAGAGGCTATGAATTGTAAAAGCTGTCGCAAACGAAAGGTAGTGTAGCTCTTCCACTTTCAGACGGCATTGCTGACAAGTCGCCTACAGATTAAATGCAACCGTACACGGCCGACCTGCGAAGCCTGTCAAGTGTTTGCTGTTCCTTGTGTCTACGGTATGCTCCACACTTGCTGATACCTTCCTGTAGCTACGTACTAACGTCCCGTAAGACGCAGTCCCCAAGAAGAGAGGACCAAAGACCGATGTCCTTGAAGCCCTGCTGAAGCGTGTCGATGGTCTAGAAAAGCGCCTCCATTCGGAAGGAAAGAGCGATGAGCTGGTCGAAGAGCTCTCGTCCGCTATTCATGATGTCGCCGACAACTCCAAGGCCGCCAAAACCTCCCCCAATATGCAACCTGCTAGCGACTTATCCCCAAAACATGGCAATGTCAACATTGCCAACCAGTTGATGTCGCCCATCGAACCAAGGTGCGACCTGCAACTGCCCTTGCTCGAGCTCATTCCACGTGCTGACATCTGATAGCGTACAAACGCCAACGCTTGCCCCAGATCTACTGCTCGACACCTACTTCGCCAGGATACACGGAAAGCCCTACTACATGCTAGATGAGGCAACAACACGGCAACGATTGCAAGCTAATCAACTACCATCACATCTAGCCTTTGCTATCTACGCAGTTAGCGCGAGGTTTGAGACCCATAACGAAAGCAACTGCTGTGCAACTGACACCCCCAGGTATGCACCTCACTTTGGCGGTTACAATGCCGCAGTCCGAACAGGATCAGAATACGCGCGACGCGCACGGTTGGAGATCGACATCGATGAGCCATCGATTGAGGCTCTACAAACTCTGATGCTGCTCGCGCAGGCAAGCTTCCAACTGGGGAAAGGAAAGAAGACATTCATGCTGCTTAGTACGAGTCAACCCATTTCCAGAAGCGCGTACAAAGCTAATACTGGGTTCAGACGCTGCAACAAGTATGGCATTTGCCCTTGATCTCCACCGCGAACTGCCACAGGGCATGAAAGTCACTCCCGCCGAGCGAGAAGGTCGACGACGACTGTTCTGGTCTTGCTATCTCATGGATCGATTCGCAGCCAGTGGCTCAAAGCGCCCCTCCTTGGTACCAGACGAGTCGATCGTACTTCGCCTACCAAGCTGGCAGCTGCACCCGAGCGCGATGCTGTTGGAAGGCGATTACTTCCCCAATGGACAGAATTTGCAATACATGGGTGGCTCTGGCAAGGGCGGGCAAGGCAGCATGGGTATGCTTATTGGGATAGCAAGAATTCTTGGCATCACAAATCGCTACCTTGCCGCTGGAGGGGTCAAGGGCGATTCACACTTCCCCTGGCATTCGCTGTCTAACCTGTCCAAGATTCGCCAAGAGCTCGACATCTGGGCTTCAGAAACACAGGACACTTTTACCTCGATTGAAGCGCTGTTCGGCCAACCTGATAGCACCATCCTGGTTCTTTCGAAGCTCGTGTACCATCTGATACACTGCTTGATCTATCGCCCGTTTTTACCAGTTGATCTGGCCGAGCTTTCCGGAACCTCACAGCATCAACCCTGGCAAATCGAGGCAACGAACTTGTGCTTTCTGCATGCTAACGCTATTGCCGAACTCGTCGAAATTGGTAGAGCCTCTTCCATCATTGATTGGCCGGCTTTTGTAGGCTACTGCGTCTGCACAGCTGGTACCATCCACGTCCACGGAGCACACTATCCTGCCAGGGAAGGAGAGGTTTTCTCTGTCAGCGCGGAATTTCTATCTCGCGAGATGCAACAGCTCTCTGAACTCCGCTTCATCTGGGCGGGCGCGCAGCATCAGCGAGAGACATTGCAGACCATTTATGGATGTCATACCGAGCTTGTGACATCACTGGCCAGCAATCCAATGCGCTTTTCGCCGGTATTCCAGCTCGATGATTTCTTTGATAGGTACCCAGGTCAAGTCTTTGATGGATCGCACGTCACCTTTCTTGATATTCAGGTTGAGTCCATCCATGAGAGGTGAGCATCAATGCAACCTGATCTAGGCTCGGCGCTAATGTATAATAGCCTGGCGACCTACAACATCGAGCAACGCAATAATATGTATGTGAACAGCGGCATTGTTGGAAACTCTCACGGGTACCAACAGCAGCAACATACTCAGCCACAGCAACGACATTATTCGAACGGCCAGCCTAGCAAGCGGCGAAGAGCGACCAATTCGAAAATAACACCACAGATTCAATCGGCACCTCTACCGACACCTACAAGTGCCACATATCCTCCGGTAGTGAGGACTTCGCGACCTTCCGATGCCGGGCTTTCCGACACAACTTCGAACCCAAGCCCTGGCGATACAAGGGTGAACGGACCGACGAATCCACCTTTCACACCACCACCGAACCACAACACAATGAACATGCCGAACACGACCAACGGTGGCGGTAACAGTCAGATTGGAGGCCTGGCCCTCCCATTCAGTCCAAACTTTTCGTTTTCGCCACTGCCGCAATTTGCGAGTCTAGCACCCTCGCCAGTACCACGCGCAGCAAACCCGAATCCGAACACCGATAACTCGATATCGCATTTCGACCCGATGCTGAGCATGCCGACACCATACGACCAGCAGCCGACACCAGGCGCCGGTAGCACGTCAGGTGCGTCGGTGCACACAGATCCCGATAGCAAGGATCCATTCCTCAGTCTACTGGAGCAGCTCGCAGAGAACGAGGTTAGCCATGGTGGGCCCAGCGAGCTGGACTTCTTCCTTAGTGGGCAGAGTGGATGATGAGATCCCACAACTGCCTGAAGTGGAAACAACTCCGGACAGTTCCGCGGCCTATCTCACCATGTCTCTGTTGCATCAGACTGATGTCTATGTTCCATTATCTCTTCGCTTCAGTAAATATTTAATAGGCTTTGAAAGCTACAAAACGGCATTTTTTTTAGAATCATCGCGGCTTGGATCAAAAGACCAGGTATCCTCATCAAATTTTCGGATACCAGCAAGGCGCTCAGGGGTTCTGGAATCCTGGGGATGGTTCATCAACACCCCATCATGGGATGACGTACAGGAAAACGGACATGGCGATCTACAGGATCACATATCAGCCATATTGTATTTGTATAATGAGAGAATATCATTATCTCGCAGCAGCATCATGCATTGCTGAGGCACTCACATGTATCGACGAACACTCTTGCTAGCCCTGTAACCTCAAGCCCATCAAGAGCAGGTTCATGGGTACCTAGGAATCACGCTCGGTGAAGGCACCGACCTATTTGCGCTCACGCCACGCCATACCTGTGTGAGATTCCATTGATGATCTCCACCCGCGAGCGCGCGTCCATACGCACCCTCCACTTCCCGTATTTTGACATTCAAAAGCCAGGACGGGCCTGCTGCCCATGACAGCAGCACAACCGGCACGGCCGCGGATAGGGCCGAAGGTAGTTAGCGCAAAAACCTAGTGGTTGAAAAGAAGGGTGGACACCCTTGATGTGAGAACAGCGGGCCACAGAGCACGGACGTCCCCAGATCTGCTCGACCAAGCACCCCGGTTTTCTGTTGCTCCAGGCTTTTGCTGACACGCGTAGTGCGGATAGCGGGACGAGCAATTATTCGTGAACACACATGCGAGTACAGGGGTCCTTGTATTCAAGGACGCAAGGCAGATGGATGAAATTGAGATTGTCATTGTGGGGTATGGCGTGGAACGAGTTATGCAGCGTGTCGGAGCTTGAGCGTTAGCAACGAATGCTGCTTGGTGAATGCTCTGCCAGTCTGACCTCCGCGTACCAGTTGCTCCTAGAGACCCGTCATACAAACACTCACGAGTAGATATGTACCGTATTCAATGCTCTTGCTGCCCAGAGCGCCTGGGGCGCATGCAGCCTAGCGCGGGCCCTGAATCAATCTCCCCCAGACCACTTCGGCAGTAGATACTCCACGATTCTGCATCTCACCCGAATCGTTGTTAGACAGTCACACCTTCCCGCACACCCCTCGTGCCTGACCGCGTCTGCACTGCCTTGTAGCCCCTGCGGCACCCTTCGTAGCCCGGTCTAGACGATACGGAAGGGATCATCAGGGTCGGTGAGGGCTAGCACAGAATCAAGACGGAGGGGAGTATCCGTGCACAGGGTATGGGAAAGGGCAAGTGGCAGGGCTGTGTTTGATCGGCTAGATCGCGACAGGTGGGGTGGTGCTTCTCGAATCTGATATGTAGGTGTGGACTGTACCTATGTGGTTGCCCTGAATTGTGGAGAGGACTTGCATGAACCCTATTAGATGCAGTGCCCCTTTGCGTCGGCTTACGAGACATTCATCGAATTATCGATTACGATGGAGTGCATGTAATGCCAAAGCCTTTGTGCTATCGCATGCATGCGACGAAATAACGGTTGCAAGCGAAGCGCGGGGAAAGCTCGTCCCTCATGCAGGGCTTGCAATCGCTTCTCGTAGCGTTCATGCCGGTAAATGAAGGCATAGTGTGGGGATCTGGGAGCAGCGCATACGGATGGTATGAGGGCAGTTGGAGACTTGCTTGATGATTCATACGGATCACAAACCACTGTAGACATGCAGAAGGTGCTCCCTCATTGCTTGAGGCAAATTTGGTATTGCGTTGATCTATTACGTGTTCGCCGTGTATGGATGCCTGATCTACCTCTTGCATGCTAGATAAGCCGAGTGTCCCTGATGGGTTTAGGTCATGGTGACCAATTCCTCAGCAGAGACGGGGTGAATAGCCTGCAGAACGAGTTAGCGAGATCAAGCAACGCATGTGCGCCAAGTTCGCTTCCCCGCGAATACGACGTTGTTGTGCTTGAGTCACCATGCGCCTTACCCGCCATCGTGACACATGGCACACGTGGCCGGGGGAACGGAAGGAATGAAGTGGAAGGGGCTGCACTTACCACACAGTTGTCGAAATCCTGCTTCGTAGCACCCATCTTAATCGCCACACCGAAGCCCTGCAGAATCTCGCTACTGCCTTGACCCAGGATGTGCAGACCGACAACCTTCTCCTCTGGACCGACGCAGACGATCTTGTATGCTGTGGGCTGCTTCTCCTCGGACTCCATCATGGCAAAGTACATAGCCGTGAACTCTGCCTTGTAAACCTTGACCTTGTCGCCGAATTTCTCACGCGCTTCCGGTTCTGTCAGACCGATGGAACCGATCTCAGGATGAGCGAAGACAACGCTAGGGACGTTCTCGTAGACAAGGTGTGCGTCCTTCTTATCACCAAACAGGCGATCTGACAAACGGCGGCCAGCCGCAATAGCAACGGGTGTCAGCTCGTAGCCACGATCGCAGACATCGCCGATGGCGTAGATGTTGTCGATGGAAGTGTTCTGGAAGTCGTCGGTCACGATATGGTTCTTCTCATTGAGCTTGATGCCAAAGTCCTTGATGTGTAGGTCCTCGATTTCGGGAACGCGACCGGTCGCGAAAAGGACAGCTTCGACTTCAACAGTACTCTCCTTCTTTGACTCGTTCTCCTGATAGGTCACGCGCTTCATGCCGTTACCAATGTCCTCGACCTTGGTAATTGACGAGCCCTTGTACAGGTTGATGCCCTGGCGCTCGTACTCCTTCGTGACGGCATCCTGGATCATGGGGTCGAAAGTTCGCAGAAGCTTGTCACCACGAATAAAGAAATGTGTCTTGGTGCCCAGTGCGTGTAGCATGCCGGTCATCTCGACGCCAATGTATCCAGCGCCGCTAGTAGCGATGCTCTTCGGTTGCGTTTCAAGGTCGAAGAAGCCATCGCTGTCAATGGTGAGTTCCTGGCCAGGGATATCAGGCTTCTTTGGTCGGCCGCCGGTAGCGATGAGAATGTGCTTCGCCTTGACACGCTGAGTGCCTCCGTTCTCGAGCGCAATCTCAACCTCGTTCTTGGCAACGAACTTCGCTCGTCCCTTGAGGTGCTTGATCTCGTCCTTGTCGAGATTTTTCTCGTAGATGCCGTTCAGGCGCTTGACGTAAGCGTCGCGCTTGTTCTTAAAGTGTGGCCAGTCAAACGCGGGCTGCTCCTTGACCTGGAAACCGTATGCCTTTGCGTCTTTGAATGTCTCTGCAATCGCAGCAGCGTTCCATGTGACCTTCTTGGGTACACAGCCAACGTTTACGCAGGTACCACCATAGCGCTTCGACTCGACGGCGATGACCTTTGCGCCGTGCTTCGCAGCTCGTCGTGCAGAGGCGATACCTCCACTACCGATACCAATGACAAGGTAGTCTGCCTCCTCGGTGTTCTCGATGGGAGCCATTCTGACTGCGGATGTGGAGAAGTGGGATGACAGGTTCGAAAGGCGCGCAGAAGCCAGTGTTGTTTTGTTGATAGGGAAGTGGGACCGCGATAGGAAGCTCGAGGAAGGAGGGGTACTGTGGGAGAGACTCGGTGTGTGAGCTCGTAGCCTACAAACAATTGTTCTACGCATTAACGCTGCAAGTGGGTTACTACCTCAACTTATAGAATGACGCAACGACAACTAGGATAGATTTGCAATTGGCTGTTAGTAAGCTTGTATCGTCGGCTGGTCCGGATGCAGAAAAGCTCCACTTGCTTGGTGAGCGGCGAGATCGTGGTCTAGAAGGCTGCACGAATGTTTGTTGACACGAAGGACAGGATTCGTCACTATGCAACGCGCTGCGCGACTTGTATGGCGCACAGGGAGCACAAATGTAAGAAGAATCGACTTTTCCGAGATGGCTATGACGGAAGCATCGAAGTTCAGCGCGAAGGGTGTGCATGACGCTAAACCGTTCTCAATAGCACTGTCGCTGACCTCATCGATTTTAGCTGGAGCTTTGCGACAAATCGTATGATCACGCAATGAGCTGCAGCACCTTCACGCACACGACAACTGTATTATCCTGGGTCGTAAAGTAATGCTCACCGATGTCCGCTTTACATTCGCACGTCTTTGATTGACTCTACGAAGCGAACTCTAGCAAATCTCGCGCAGCTAGCTGCCTTCAACATGGGCGGAAGGCTATCAACACCAAAAGGAGCTGATGGCATGAACGAGAGTTCGAAACCACACTCGAACAATGCACCTGCCCGCCTCTCGCGGGGTGGTGGTATAATCAATGGCCGGGTGGGTTCTCCTGAACCGAGACAGCATGTGCAATGACTAAGCTCAGACAGACGATTATGGCACCGTTAGCTGCTCTCACCATGGCCGGCTTGCTCTTCGTCTACGCACGGACATCGATACGCGCCGCTAAGCTAAACGCTCAGAAACACAGAGAAGCAGATGGAGGACAAATCAGCTGGCATAAGGAAAGCTTGAGGCGGCATGGCCAGCTGGAACGGGTGGATAATGACCGTAGTACTTTGAAAGAGGCGCTTGTTGGCAGCTTCACCAGTGAAAAGAAGAAGAAGGGTGTGGATACACAGGACAAGCTGCGTACAGAGTACTCCAAGGACGAGGAGGAGCTGCGTAGGATCGTGGGCAAGAAGGACTGATTATAGCAGTACATCTTCGGTGACAGTGATCTACAAAATAGCTTTGCATGTTTTTGGCGTTCAGGTTAGGCATACGCGGCTACATTTAGTGCGGTGCGGAGAGTAACAGAAGTGAGCAGTAACACCATGTGCAGTGGGACTCACTTTGTATCAGACGTGCAACTATGATCATGTGTATATGGCATGATACATAGGTACAAGTGTCTGAGCTTCAACACCTGTCATACATGCATAGTTGAGTACCACGTCCGCGGCCGGCAGTTTGGACACGGCAGCCGTAGCATACTTCGGCTCCATGCACCACGTACTGCACCGAGGCATGTCTGACCAGCCACTCGGCAGAACGCAGCATCTGAGAAGGAGGTCCAATCAACGCATCATGGCTCTCTCTTGCTGAAGTGTATACGCTTAAATGGAGCTATTTCGTAGCAGTACCAGAATAGGTTGGACCCTATAAAAGTGCCAAGTAGCTGGTCAGACGTGCCTGGGTGCAGTAGGTACTAGGTACTCTGACGCTGCAAGACATCATCAAACAACTGTCGCACACGATAGTGAGGTGCAGAAGGTGTAGCGAACCAAATTCCAAACAGGGCATTTGATGTGTCGTTGCAATCGTTCGACCGTGGTCTGATTCGTCGAAGCTCTCTGGGTGTGGTGTGGCTTTGAGCTTCACATGCTCATGATTGGAAGACCCCGCATTCGACCGCTGTATGAATCGATGCTGAACCACCAAGTCCAGCATCGCCATATGCTTCTGACAGCAATTGTATATGAAGAAGCGAAGACGTGAATTAGTGACAATCGACGAATGGCGCAGTGGTTTGCATGAGTGATTTGCAACGTCCGGTCAAGAGACATGTCGGTGGTTAGATCACTGCGCTACGCCCAATAGCAATTTAGGTCGTTTCGAAGCTTGACCCCACCACAGCATGCATCATCGTGCTTCCCGACCCAAGACGCAGCGCAGCTATATCACAGCCATTGTCTTACTCGCAGCCAGCCAGACAACCCCTCCACCGCCGTCGCGCAACCTCTTCGCCTTTGTCAGCCTGACCTTCCAGCGGTCTTGATGGAGCTTGCCCGGCTACTGGCCCAGTCGCGATCGCCGTAGGAAGACACCGCGTCTTCCACAGCTAGCGATAGCCAGTATGCCTGAGCAGGAGGAGACGAGACAGCGGCTTAACGCCATCGCCGGACCCCCAAGAGATCTTACGGACGTGTCGCGCGCCGTACTGCGCAGCGAGCAGGCCAAAAGATGGACCAAGAAATACAGGACCGAGGTCGCAGCGAGCTCTAGCAGTCTACTCTCTACAGTCGTCGCGGTATGTCGAACTACCACAGGTCACTCTCATGCAAGGACTGCAGCTAAAATTGCACAGTACCCTCTCGATTCTGTGAAGACGCGTCTCCAAGCGTACGTGCACGTCATAGACTTGGATGAGTGCTGCTGACCTCGAGAAGCTATAAGTTTAATTCGTTCAGCGACTGCGTACGCCACACATATCAGACTGAGGGTTTGCACGGGTTCTGGCGAGGTATGGCTGCTAGTACTGGCGTGATCAGCAAGCATGCTAACATTTCTGCGCAGGTGTTTGGTCGCCCCTTGCCAGTATCACCCTTGTCCGCACCGTATCTTTCTCGATCTACCAGCGTTCTAAATATACAATCGATGACTGGATATATCAAGCAACCGGGAGCTCGCCGCTTGTGACCGCAAACACAAAGGGTGCATGGCCCACATTCTCGACGATATCATGCTTTGGGCTTGCAGGAGCGACTGCTGGTGCTACGATAACGGCGATTGCTTGTCAGTCATACAATTTATGATTTTGACGTCCAGGCTGACCAGGAGACAGGCCCATTCGAACTGACCAAGCTGAGCGCCCAGATCTCCGTGTTGATGGCAGAGCGCAACGATGGCTGTAAACAAAACGATGCGATACGGAAGAGCTACCAAAACCTTGGAACCATCAAGACAGCGCAGAATCTAGTGAGACATCGAGGGTGGTCGGGCCTTTACTCTGGCTTCCACCTGCACCTTCGTAAGGATATGGAACATGAAACCCTTAAGCAGAGACTGATCAGGGATAGTGCGAGATTCTATTGGTACCGGTATCTACTTTGTCACGTATGAAAGCGTCAAACAGATTCTGGCCAACGCACGAGGAACTTCTCCGACACACCCTTTGGCTGTCGTCATCGCTGGAGGACTGTGTGGTCTTGTCAGCTGGGCATGTGTAAGCTTTCTCCCTGTGTTGATCACACCAAGTGGCTAACCGCATAGATCTTCCCGATTGATACTGCGAAGAGTATCTATCAGCGCAACTGTCTTGTCGGCGGGAAGGACAAGCAGACAAGGCCAAAAATCCAATTTCTAAACCCGCGGATGTATCGAGGTGCGTCTCAATCAGACCTCACATACTGAACTTAGCTAAGCTCTTTAGGCTTGGGTGTTTCCATGTCTCGTTCCTGCGTGGTTAACGCCATTTTCTTTACTGCATTTGAATTCACCAAGAAGCGTATCAACCACATGGATATCGACGAAGAGCTTCTGCGCCGATACGATGGAGGTGTTGACTGATTTGTATCACACCTGGGGACTGCAATTTTTGATTGTACATGCATAGGGCTTGGAGTAGGATTGTGCACATAGGAGCACAGGGGAGTTATTGGCGCCACAAACGGTATGTAAGGTACCATTGACGGAGTACTTGTTTACTTGCATAGCATTGAATATAAGATGCACCATTTCAACGGATAGGTCGCGCCAACATCCCTCTAGCTCACCCGTTAAGCTCCTTCTTGTTGCCCCTGTGCGTTCAAACCCTATAACGGGCAATTGCCTGGTTCGTCCTAGACATATTCCATGATCTCGACCTTGACGACATCATCACGCATCATCTCCCCATGTTAAGAATTGGCATTTGATTATTGTGGAGAGGATATGGATGGGTTACCCGTAGTTCTGCGTCACTACTTCGATTGTCGCGTTGGACCAGCTCTTAGTTGCTACGTTAGGGTGGAAACGAATGTTTTTGATAAGTTGAGTGCAAAGGAAGACATTAGGAGGAATTAGAAGAAGAGGCCAATGCGCAGTGAAAGTGAGAGTGGTGATTCATTGCCCCGATCATGTGGTTTTCCGTAGTTTTCTGTTGCTGATCCCCAGCTTTCCAGTATCGAGGCGGTTGCATGCTTCATAACGAGCTCCGAGTCAAAGTCTTGCGAGTGCATTGTTGCAAGACATCTTGCATCTTCACTCGACCTCGTTAGTCAAGTCCGAATGCCTTTGAGAATTTCATCTCAGCTTAGTATTAGTCCTCTTCCTCTCCCTCTTCCGAATCCGTAACCTCCTTGGTATCGTCCTCCAGAACTACCTCAAAATTCAAACACTCTTTCTTCTCATCTGTTGAGGAATGACCATGATAGTCACATATGTCCAGAATTTCTTTGTCTTCGTCTTCCCTGAGCTCGGCATATCTCAGCATAACACCCACAAGAAATTTGTGAGGGAGCGTTTCGCGTTGGGAAATCTCCCCATCGACCTCATCATCCGTGTCTGTAGTGAAGTTGGCACGATGAACATCGATCATCGCCTTCAAAGCCAGGCTCCTTGTTGGTAGATTCTCGAATAGTAGAGGGGGTTTCCCTCTTTTATCATATAATGGATGAGAGTGCGTTCGACGAGACAACCGAACTCTGGAGCCAAGAAACGGTCTCCGAAATGGTAGGCCTTGACCATAGCCATCTCCATTGCTTTGAAACTTTGAAAATCTTGAGTGGGGTTGTCTTTCAGCCATCCCGAGCACTTGGCCGGCACCCTCTGTGTGTAGAGCCACTCCACGAAGATCCCGACTAATTCAATGTCAGTAAGCCATCATTGCGCATGCAACCGCACATAGCTGACGCACACGTATTGCACTCTACGCCTTCAAGCGTGATGACACCCTCCTCTGCCTCCTTCCAGTTGCCGCTCAGCGCACGTTGGAAATACTCGCTGTGCTGAGCGAGCAAGCTCTTGTGGACGTGGTACGGGACGCTCTCAGGGCCAATCTGTATGACCGCTATGCCGTTGCGCGCATGGTCACTAGACTCGTGTCAGAAACAGCACAGGCGGTACTCGGGCTCTCAACTTACACGAAGCGACGCGCGAGCCTCTTGTTGGCGGCGGAGTTCTCGCCTGACATGCTGGGTTGGTGGGTGGTGTGTGAGAGTGCGATGAGGTGAGGGTTTGCGAACGCGGTCCGGGCGCGGGTTAGCGCAGCGGTGAAGTGAAGGAAGCGCAAATTCTTGTTATGGAATTTAGTCAGGTCAAACGGCATTTGAGATTTACTTTTCTACTTACATGTGGCTGTAAAGCTAGCAAGCGACTGTTGCTATCAATCTTCCACTCTTTGTAGATCACCGCTGTACTCTTCCTTCAGCTGGGCTGGTATACACTCTGACTGCCACGCTAGATCTATTTCTCATGCCAATGTGATCCATCTCAATTTGATTTGCCCTTGAGCTGGTAATTGCTTGCATCAATTATCCACGTCTCAGCTCCTTTTTCGCTGTAGCGCTTCATGACACGCACTAAAAATTGATGCGGAAGCTTCGTAGCGTTTTGGTAATCGTTTTTCTTATGGTTGAATACATTGCATTGCAAGTCTACCAGTAGTTCGAGGATGATGTCGTCCTGTGACAGGTGCGCGAAAGCAGTGATGATAGTCTCGTGGGATGGTACGCAAAAGTGTGGTACGTAAGAGTAGTCGTTGAGGCCTTTAATGATGTTCGAAAGCATAGCGGCTTTGTATTCGAGCGCTTGGAAACGATCTCCGAAAATATAGCATTTAATGGCCGCATGTTCCCGATCGTGGATTTTATCTGATGGAGACAAATCATCTGCTACGAGATCTTGTGTATACAACCAGTCCACAAAGACGTTAACTGGCACTGTTAGCTCCCTCTTCACGTTTAGATAAACCACATATGAACCTACAAGTCTCATCTTCAACCTCTCCAAGTCTAACGACGCGCTCCTCCGCCTCCTTCCAGGGGCCAGTAAGAGCCTTCTTGGAGTAATCAGAGTGCTCAATCAAGACAGCTTGGTGCACACTGTACTCGGTATTCTGCGGCTCCAGGATGATGGTCACCATAGAGGTCTTGCGAGCGACCATACTGAACTCGTTGTTAGTTACGTTTACTGAATCTGACACATTACGAACCTCGGGCGTCGCCGTTGCATAGCCATAGCGGTTCGGAAGAGCCTGGTCGGTGCGAAACCTGGAAGTCATTGCTGGCGATGATTGCTAATTGTGGTACAAAAATAACACGCAAGCGAATGGACGGAGCTTCGAGAGTGAAGGTGAATCAGCCAGTGACGGTTGGACGCTAATTTCGCTAATATTGATAGTTTCACTCTACCTTCACCTCCCATGTCAACGGCACATCACCTGGTACGAGAGTCCTGTCTTAAGCTTAACTACTTAGTCCTGCTTGAAATCTTACAGATTTTAAGCCAAGAGTCGATAAAAAAAAGGAATCATTGATGCATCTAGATTATATTAGAATCCTAGGAGTGTAGTATAAAAACACAGGGCGGTGTTATTCACACTGCGTCAGTACCCTAGTATAAGGGAGTGTCTGCCTACACCACCGCCAGTACGACACATGTATTCACGACACGACCAGATACTTCTTTGGAAAGATCGAAATTCACTCCAAAGTCAGACAATGATCATGTCTTCAACGGGGGCCCTCGTAGATAATTCCATTTGAAGATTCCATAATAGCCCGACGCGCCTGTACGTAATACCAGAATCCCCGACTGGAACGAGCGCGAGACCATAACCCTCCCCCCTAGCTTCAGGGTAGTTAACCAGGGTAATGCATTTCACTGAATGTATCTGCTCAGCCTCAGCCGCGACGTCGAAGTCTACGTGTCCGTGGCTGTCCGGAAAAGTACCCACTGCTGGGTGTAACTTTGATATCAAGCACCATATGTCGCCTATTCTTTCGAGGAAGCCGGCAAGTACAGACGTCCTAAGATGCAGACTTGCAGACTTGACGGCTCCGTAAGGGTCTGATGTGCACAAGTCGACCTGATGATGTGTGATGGTTGCCGGTCCAAGTCTTGACCCAGGGCGGGCGTGCAAGAATCTGACTTGGCCGCTCAGGGAAGCCAAGGACCAAGTTGGCGCGATGTATGTGTCAAATCTGCGGGATACAGTGCTATGAGAGCTATCGAGAGACCAAAGTAGATCTCGACTTAGGTTTGTAGCCCACAGTCCGGCCAGATATCCAGATTTCAGTCGCTCGTTAACGACACGAGCCATCCCACCCGGAGCAGGGAAACGGCCCTGAGTGATCGAAAGCTCTCTCCTAGTATATTCTTGGACTGCACGATGCCACAGGTCGAGCAACTCGGAATCATTAGCAGTCCCAATGTCTTCAAAGGTCCGGGGCGAGGGGAAGCGGCTCTTGAAGGCACCACCCGCATTTTTGTAGTGGACTTTCTTGGAAAAGTAAGAACGAACATTTTGGATCTTTGAGAACACGAATAGATGTTGGTTCCTTATTCTTGTCGACAACCCCTATTTCTACTAACTTATTCTCGACATTGAATCTAGTGAGGTCGTGCTCTCCAGGGTCCATGTTATCAGCAAAGGAAGGCACGACAGTGACCACACATGCTCTATTGTGCAAACGCGCTGTTTTCATTCCGAACACATCCACTCCCAGAAAAGTACGGTTTCAGCGGTATATAACTTAATTCTCTTCTATATCACTCAGACCACAGCTACCCACGGTCTACACCCATCTGCTCTTCACCCAAAACCCTCAATCGCCTCTACTCAACCTCACCAACAGTATATATCCGCCCCTCAGAATAGAAATTAGACATTGTAACGCCGAGCCTTGCCGCTAATCGCATCGCTGGAAGAAGCGCCCTATGTACACTACTTGGGCGCACGCAAGAAAAGAAGGAGAGGGATCCCGAGGGATGCAAAGACGCATGAAGATGCTGCGGGAGAAGCTAGAGCTGAAGCTGAAGCTGAGGAACGAACAAATGAATGCTATCTACGCCATAGGCCATAGTCGTCACATGCAGAAGCGAAGAGTCGAGGAGTGAGCTTGGGTTGTCGGCGGGGGAAGCTCAACCGGTGAGCTAGTCGGAGCGGGAGATTGTCGTCAAGGCGTGAGTGCGGGAACGGGAGCGACTACGCGCCCCTGACGAGGCTCATCTGCGGTCGCAGCTGATCCATGATGTTGTCGCGCGTGGTGACGACCTCCTTGGGTATCCGGCTGACGCGGTTGGCGCCGCTGCGGATCGCGGCCTGGGCGTTGTTGGACATGGCCGAACGGTTCGAGCGCACGGAGCCTGCGGCTGACCCAGGGCGGGACGGTGTGCCGTCGTTGCGGAACTTGGGCGGCGGCGCGAAGTCGAGCGCCGTGAAGGTGCCGGATCGGCGGAGCAGATGCGGGCTGGGCATGACGGCAAGATCGTCGTAGGAGCTGGCGAGGGGAGTGTGCGCCTGGACAGCAGGGCTGTAGGGCCTGGGCGCGCCAAGTGGGCTGTCGGGACGCATGCCGTTTTGCCTGTCACGGTACGAGATCGGGGGAGCAAAGTCGGCGGCGTCGAAGATCATGGAGTTCTCGTTCAGTTTCGCAGGTGTGGGCAGCGAGGAGAGGGCGGATGGCGGGGGCAGGGGCTTCTTGGGTGTAGGTGCAGCCATACGTCCACTCATCGAAGACATGTTGCGAGGAGGGTATTGCGATGATGCCATGGAACCGTTGGACATGTGCGGGCCAGTGCCGGTGACAGTGCCGCTGCGGAAGCGGGGAGGTGCTCGTGGAGGAGGTGTCATAGCTCGGCGGACAATGGGCTCAGCAAAGGGTGCGTTGGGCTGCGCAGCAACGAAGCCCCTCCCTTGCGGGTCGTAGAGGGCGCCATCGAGATATTCAGAACTGTAATCCTCGTAGTAGTCGGTGTACTGGTGTCCGCCAGCAGGCTCAGGCTTGGAGTCATCAAAGTACTCCTTGTAGAATGATCGAATGCGGTTGGCGCGGTCCTCGGGGTTCTCCTCAGGGTCGTCGTGCGCAGGAGGCATGGGACGTAAGCTCATAGACAGGCGGTTGTTGTTCTGGCCAAACTCAGCAATGCTCAGTCGGGCATCGTTTGCAGGACGCAGAGGCGCAGGCGCAATAGCTGTGGGAAGCTCGTGGATGGTTGGCTGGGACTGGCGAGGCGAGGGCGGTGTGACCTGGAAAGCATCACCGTAGCTGGACGTGCTGACAATGCTGTGTGACGGAGCGTGAGAGACGACACCCTGCTGGGACTGGATACGGGGAGAGAAGCTGGCAGCTCGATCGACAGGCGACTTGTTAACCGACTTGCTCTTGACTTCGGCATCAGGGATCATGATCTTGGGGACATCGGTGGTAGGCTTGAAGGCGGCAAATTGTTCTTTGATCTCCGGGGTCTTGGGTGCAGGGAACTGATCGTTCGCTCGGGGGTTCAGCGGGCTAAGGGGTTGGCCGGACGGGTCGGGAAACTGGACAGGCGACTTTGTGCTATCAGGAGACAAGGACTCGCCGTGGAAAGGGTTGGACGTAGACATCCTCTGCGCGTTTTGCAGAAGACCGAGGCCGAGACCGTCGCCGTTTCTCCCCTTTGTTCCTGCGCTCGACGCTGTGTAGACGGAGCCGTTGTCTTTTCCGTACCCGCGACTTGAGCTGCGGACGCTCGCACCATCGTTCATGAAGGTCACGGGGCGGTAGGGGTCGTGGGGATCTTGGTTTGATCTTGAGAGCGAGTGGAACGACTCGCGCGAGCCGTGGAGGCCAACAGGCAGAATGTACGGGCTTCCGTGTTCCAGCGAGATTCCGCGGCCGTGTGTACCGTTCATCTCCTTCTCGATGTCGGTGACAGACATCTCAGGCCCCTTCTTCGCGCCAACGCGACTGCCCTTGGTCTCCAAGCCAAAGTCCATCGAGCGGTATTTGTCCTTGTCCTCCTCGGCCAGCTTCTTTTGATTCCTGCGGTGCAGGAAGAACAGCACGACTGCAATACCGACAATGGGGACCCTGCACGGAGTTAGCGGAGACACAACAGCGGCCTCAGACTACCTACACGATGGCAAGGGCGATGGCGAGCGTCGGAACCTGTGTCGGCTTCGTGCAGCCTGGATCGCTTTCGTTGGTACATGTTGTGGTGGCTCGGGCGACGAGGACTTTGCTGGCTTCTTCGACCATTGTGCGGCTGGCAGACAGGTCGACGGCCCTCGCCGCGAAGTGGTGCAAATGGCGGTGCTGCATGGTTTCACGATGTTTCTCCTCCTCCGCCAATCCGGGGTCGCTAGCACTATATTCGAGGCAGATGTAAACCGGGGCGGGTCTCAGATAGTCGTTGTGTATGCCGGACGTGCGAGTAGTCCAGGCCGTGTGGGATTGAGTATTAACAGCGTGAGGTCGTGGGGCGGTCGTATATGGCCAAGCGAGTGTATGTATGTGCAGAAGTGCGGTATGTGTGGCAGTAGGTATGTAATCGGTGTTGGTCAAACAAACGCTGCTCTCCGGGCCCAAAAAAGAATGACTGGGGTAAGATACGGACTGCGAGCTGGTAAACTCTGTGGAGGATTACGAAAGAGCGGCGCCCACAAAGTGAGGTGAGGGAAGAGGGAAGGCCGGGCGGCAGCAGCTAGATGAGGCGCCGCACTTCGCAAGAGGAGCTTGGAGTCCGGCAGGTCTCGATGACAGGCGCCTCCTATTGGCACAAGTGGGCCGTTGCACGGGTCAAGCCAGCGGCGTAGTGAATCGCAGGGTCAGCCACGGTGTTTGATCTGCTCGGTGCATTCTTGCGCTATTTACTCGCCGTCCCCGCAAGAACAAAGGGCTTGTGTTCAGGTGCATACATCTGCATCGCAGCCGCCCTCACATCACCTCCACGCTCGTGTCTTCCCAGCAGCCCGAGAAGATCGCATCCACTGCCCACGCGCACCAGAGCCGCCCTCCTGAACTGCATGACCGAGTGGCTGCTGCGCCGTGCCCGTTGTTTAGAAACAGCGAAGATCCCGTGCGCTTTAGGCCGCTAGTGCAGGAACCCATCTTAGCGGGGAAGCCAGTCGCGACGATTGGCCAGACGTCAGATGAACGACAGGGTTCGACGTCGTGCCTGCAGGCCACACAACAGCGCCGTGAAGCGCTGCCCCCTGAGGCTCAAACTCAACGTGTTCGGTGGCAAGCAGCGATGGTTGCTCGCGTCAGCTGCTGGAGCTGCTGCTACCGTTCCCTCGACGCTGCACAAATTCTTCGAGTTGCCCGGCGACAGCTTTTAGGCCACCCCGTCGGGCCAAGTGCATTCTTCCCCTATTCCAGCAAAGTGGATTGCCGCCAGTCCAGAACTTTCGGCCTGCGTGGCTTCATTTCCCGCGCCCACAGTGCCACAGCCTCACCCAGTTGTGCAGCTTCCAGCGCGGACCGGGCGTCTGCATCCAGCTGTTCCGAGGGCCGCTCGGTGGCTGCGGTTTGCGCTGCGGGACGTTGGGGCCAAGCACATCTCTCCGACCAGCTTCTTCTTAGATTAGCTTCGCCGGCCTTGGTTTAGATCGCACGGCAGGCTGCAAGTATACTTAGCTGCCTATGCATGAGGCGATGCGAGGCTCCTCTTTTGTGGTGACGATTCTGCGCCGGGGAACATCACGCGATAACCGAAGGCAAGCAGAAGTCGTACTAACTCCACGACTGCGGTTGGCGGGACGCGTTGTCTCTTATCGATTCGTCGATGGCTGCTGCTCGGGCACGGCAGGGTAGCCTTGCACATGGTCTTACAGGCGGTCAGCTTCAACAACACCAAGGAAGCGCCAATCTCGTTGAGCCGGCCGATCGACGAGGCATCCCCTTCATAACGCCGCAAATTACCGCCATCTCCCCAAGATTTCGTGAAGAGCCTGCTCCTCAACACTGGCGAAAGTATGATGACATTGGCTGTCTAGATGTAGAAGTGTGTTCCATTGACATGGATGCTGTTTGCTTAGGAGCGTCAAGCTTCGCGTGTCGCGAACTAGCAGTGCAGCTTGTGCGATGTCTGGCTGGCACAAACACCCAACCACGTTCTTATGTACAATGCCAATAGAACGTGCGATACGCGTACAATACGGTGCGTGAGTCGTACGGTTGCGTCGGATGCGGTGCTCCAGGGGTGGTGGTACGCATCGTTGCACCGAGACATTCGATATGGATCGTGTTGGCGTCTGAAAGCTTCCTCTCAAGACGGTCTGCTTCAGAGTAATTGGACGTCTTCTCCCCATTTGGCCATTCCAACTGCCTCGCCTTGGCGGACTATGTTTTTCCCACAAGCGGATATTCACAAGCCATTGGCGTTCATCAACAACGCTGTCTCTTCGAGCGTGACCTCAACATACTGCGCGACATGGGGCGCACGCAGTCGAGTCTACCCTTCGCGGCGATGTGCTCTCCAACTGCACTGATGTGACGTCCGGTGATTGGTCAAGGCCGTCCCACGAGGTAGGTAGCGAACACAATCAACAAGTACAGTAGAACGCCGTGTTCGTGTTAGCGTGGACGCTCACCTCACGTCGTGCCAGTGGGTTTGTCCCTTTGAGGCCGTGTTGCGATGTGGTGTTGTGCAAATCACCAGATGCGGAACGGCAATGACGCAGCACTAGCCGCCTTCTGTAGACAAATCACAGCCGTCCAGCAAAGAGTGCAGCACGACACTTCACCTCGCACGCCGCTCACCGCCGCTTCCCACAACGCAAAGACTACAGACCAACCTCGTCCCCCGCCATCGCCCTCCACATTCTCCGGCACCGAGACCGAGACCCTGCGCAAGCCCCGCGTCCCAACCAGGGTCCAACCGAAGCTACTCTCCCATAAACCTCGGACAATAATTGCCCTCACACCTTGCACCTCGTAGGCCCGAACTCCCCGCAATCTTGTAGCCCGAAACTCTCGTATCAGCTGCACCATGTCGACCGTACCCTCGCGCACCGCAACGCCCTCGGGCGACACGGGCAGCCACACCGTACAGCAGACCCGCCCAAACCCCGTCCTGCGCCTCTCCGCGCCGTCGGGAGTGCTGCGCCTGCGCGCCGCACCCGAGGAGCGACGCCACATCCAATGGGCGGAGGACGTGGTCGACAACGAGGGCATGGGCAAGAAGAGCAGCAAAGGTACGCAAGAGCCTCCCCAGGCACTCCTGCACCCCCCATGTTTGCACAGCAGAGCAGTTACTGACAAATCCTAGTGTGCTGCATATACCATGCCCCCCGCGAAGCCGGCGAGTCGAGCGACGAGTCTTCTGACAGCTCGAGCTCCGACGACTCGGACAGCGAGCCGGACAACAGCACCGCGCGGCCCAGCAGAAGCTCCCAACGTGCAAGGAAGCCGGCACATGATCACGACCACAACCACGATGACTGCGAGCACGACCATGGCGCTGGCGAGAGCGGCAAGCCGAGGAGGAAGAACAAGAGAGCGCCCAGTCCGAATGCGTACGAGAAGGTTCCGAAGCCGAAGAAGTGAGGTGTGCTGGTGTTACCATGGTTGGCTTCACACAGCAAGGCGTTTTGAAACGTGTTGCGGATTGCTTGTAGATTTGCATAGCGAAGGCGAGATCAATGGTGTTGGACTTGGTGCTAGATCTTAGACTCATCAAGACATAAAGACGTTATTACCCTGGACTCTGCAGCGCAGCAACGTGCCACTATTTGCTACACCAACAGCAACCAATGCACAACAAGCAAGCTAAAAACCACGCCCATTCACAATTCCAACACCTAAAACCTCGCCTCAACCTTGTCCCCCACGTCCTGCAAAGCCCACTCGCTCCTCGCCTTCCGACTCCTCACGCCATCAACCTGCGCCTTCGTCCACCCCTTCGCCTGCGTCGCCGGATTGTATCCCAGCCCCGTGACCTTCCCGACCTGCTCATCCGTCAAATCCGTCGCCGCACTACCATCCGCACGCTTATACACCGTGCACACAACCGCGCCACCCAGGCCCAGATTGTGCTGCAGCGCAACCTTGGTGTCCTTGACACTGCGGTTGTTCGCCCACCCGCGCAGATGCCACACCAGCTCCGCACACTGCGCCAGGCCCGTCGCGCCGAGCGGGTGGCCCTTTGAAATCAGCCCGCCGGACGGGTTGATCACGACCTTGCCGCCGTACGTAATGCCGCCCTGGCGAATCAGCTCGTGAGCCTTGCCTTTTGGCGCGAGCCCCAGCGCCTCGATGGTGACCATCTCGTTGGCCGAGAAGCAGTCGTGCAGCTCGCACACCTTGACTTCGTCGGGGGATGTGTTGGCCTCGGCGAGGGCGTCGCGGGCCGCGAGCTCGCTCATGCCGGCGCCGATGAGGTCGATTGCGGAGCGGTTGAACAGCGCAGGCGTGTCGGTTGCGAGGCGCTGGCCGGCGATGAGGATGGCCTGGTCTTTGAGCTCTGGGCGCGCATCCAGGAAGGACTGGCTGCAGAGGACGGTGGCAGCGGCGCCGTCGGAGGTCGGGCAGCATTGCAGTTTTGTGAGGGGCTCGTGGATCATGGGGGAGTTCATGACTTGGTCGAGGGTGTATTCGTCTTGGAATTGCGAGTAGGGGTTGTTCTTGGAGTGGGCGTGGTTGATGCGGGCGATTTCTGCAAAGTCTTTGAGCTCGGAGCCGTATCTGGGGTGTTGTTAGTATGAATCATGGAGTAATGGGGAAAGACTTACTTCTCCATGTGCTCACGGCCTGCGTTGCCGAACAGCTGCGCAGCACCAGGCGCCTTGGTGATACCCCTTGTCTCCTTCATGATCAGGTTGGTTGTCGCAGTGGGATTGGTGCGGTCCTGGAAGAACGTCTGCAGCGAGCCGGGGAACATCTTCTCGAAGCCGACCACAAGCACGCAGTCGGCCGCTCCGTGTGCAATCATGTTCCTACCCATATACAAGCCTGTGGAGCCTGTCGAGCAGTTGTTGTTGACATTGTACACGGGGATGCCGGTCATGCCGAACTGATAGAAGACGCGCTGGCCGCACGTCGAGTCGCCATAGCAGTAGCATGCGACGCCCTGGTCAACGTCGTCGTAGTTGATGTGCGCGTCCAGCATGGCCTTAACGCCAGCCTCGAAGCCGAGCTCCGGATAGTCAACCTTGCCGCGGGGCTTGATGAACTGCGCGTGTGAGTTGCCGTACTTCTTAAAATCGAGGGACATCTACCTTTGTCATGCCCACGCCGAGCACGTAGACGGGCTGCTTCTGACCGACCATTGTGGCGGTTGCTGTGGGGGATTATTAAGGAGGTGTGGTGTGTTGTAAGAACAGCGAACAAGTACAGCAAGCAGACAATCACAGCGAGCAGGTGTAGAGATGAGACGGCACTTGCTTGGTCAAATATGTCAAGTAACTGACAGCAACATCAGCACTATAAACCTCCTGCAGTCGCGCAGCCGAGTCGCGCCAACCCCAGACGTTCAGGATCGCGGGGGTGGAGAACACTGAGATGCCGAGGTACGCTCGCGCCACAACCGCCTTGCCGGACCACTGCACACAGCTCACAGCAGGGCTGCAGATACAGGCTGGCTATAGCAATGTGATTAGATATCTCGGTTTATGACTATAGGATGAACGTACGACTGGGACTGGTGGGTACGCGCGGCGCAATCCCATTGAGATTGTTACCGAGTACCACGCGCAACTGACAACCGAAAGTCTAGTCAGTTGCCGCAAAGCGCCGTGATTGGCGGCCGGAGGGGCTCTCACGTGAATGTGTTTACTGCTGGTCATTTGGCATAGCCTACATGCTCAGTCGGAATCACGAACTCGTGGGAATCTTGGAGGCTGAAGGACGCTATCAACGGCGAATCGAGTCTTCCAGGCAGATGGTCTCTTAATCGTTAATAGAATTGTTAAAGCTACATGATACAGTCCGCTCAAGACGCGGACTCTAGTAATACAAGTCAAGGCCGTGAATATCCAAACTCAAAGAGCCACCCGTGGTATACCCATAACGCCGTGACGCAATGCAATCATAATCAAAAATCGTACACCTCACCGAACCGGCGCGTCGCTGTCCGAGCTGCTGCTTGAGCTCTGTATTGACAGGGCCTGTGACTCCCTTCGCTCTGGTGTAATGTCAAGACTGCCTGGAATTGGAGCCAAGCCCTCGGGCCAACTGCGTCTCTCCCTGTGCTCTACAGAGGGCATTTGGTCTTTCTCGTGGTTGCCGAAGCTGAGTCTGTCCTTGACCTTGCTCCAAGTCCTGGGCTTCATCTGGCCCGTGGACTCTCTTCGCTTCTCTTCGGCCGCTGACTCGCGCCTTGTCTGCTCGTCTCGTCGTGGGTCTGAGTGTTGCCTGGTAGTAGGCAGGGAGTTGAGCCAGATGGGGTAGAGCGCTCCAGCAGCAAATGCAGTGACACTAACGCACATAGCGTAGCGAGCATCGTGGATCTTGAGCGCAGCGAATGCTAGGGGTGGGAAGACTGCGCCGCCACCAATCGCTGATGTGATGAGCACTGAGGCGTCCTTCGTATGTTTTCCCATTCCACGGATGCCCTGAGCGAAGATCTGCGGGAACAGAGGACCCTCAAAGAAGTAAATCATCACCAGCATGGCAGTGCCGGTGGCACCAGAAGTTTTAAACGCTGCCACTGAGAATGCAACGGCGCCGAGGTAGAAGATCAAGAGACTGAAGCGCGGTTTGATCCATATATCGATAAAGGCCGCCAAGAAGCGAGAGGCAGCGAATGCGGTATGACTGACCGCTTGGTGGTTGACATAGTTGACGGAAGGTTTGACCAGCTCGAGGTACTCGGCGTACGAGGTTGAGGTCGACTCTTGAGCACCGACATAGCAGAACTGTGAGAAAACGGCAAACCCCAGACTGATCCAGATAATCCTGACAGGCCAGGGTCCGATCTTGATGGAAGCATCCCTGGGGACGGACAGACGCCTACTGGCTGTCTCGAGCTCCTCGTTCGTAGCCTCCGGGAGTGGCACGTAGAAGTAGAGCACAGCCAAGGCAATGCTAAAGAACGAGATGCCGAGATACGTCCATTGAACGTCGATCAAGCTGGAGGCGTTGGCAGAAAACAAAACCTTTTTGGCAAGTAGGGGCGAAACAATTGTGCCAATTGCTTGCACACCTTGCGAGAGATTTAGGCGCACCTCAGCGTACTCAGGGGGGCCGCAAAGAGCGATAAAAGGGTTCGCGGCGAGCTCCAGAGTTGACAGACCAGCACCCACGATGAAGTTCGAGACGAGAAATGCTGGGAAGTTGGTGAGAACAGCGGAAGGCCAGAAGACCAAGGCTCCACAAGCGTAGACTACGAGTCCAACCATATAGCACACCTTGAAACCCCAGACCTGGAAGACGACCCGTCCAAAGGTCAGGGGGCCAACAAGGTAGCCGACATAGTACGCACTGTGCTGTCCAACAGTTTGCCAATCGCTCATATTAGCAATCTCTTGGAAGCGCGAGTTGAGTACGTCCAGGAAGCCGTAAGCAAAGCCCCAGATGAAGAAAAGAATGGTGACCATCAAGACTGGGTAGATGGATTCGCGGTTGCTCCTCAAAGTAATGTTCTTCTTCTGTCCAGTGTCGACGAAGTCAAAGAATGTAATTGAATTACGTCGCGTGCTCAGCGTGGGGGCCATGGTTATTGCGGTGCTTGCGCGGTTCGTTTGTGGGAAGTCAGTTGTATCGGGCGAGGTGAGGAAGTCCATCATGCCCAGCGGTTCGTCGGCTCCTCGAAGTGCAGACAAGGCGACCGGAGGCTTGCTCAAGGGTGAATCAGGTGGCGTTTCTTGATCGGATCTGCGCCGTGAGCCTTCGAGGATGTCTGGGTGGAACTGCGCTTCGTCGCTTGCGTGTGTGTCTGAATTGCCGCGTGATGTTGTGTGATCAATGATCCAGCTCGGCAGGAATCGTCGAGCCAGCGGCTTCATAGCAGGAACGCAGCCGCACATAATGCCCACGTTGATCTCGACCGTACTCCACATGAACGAGAGTGAGGCATACCATGAAAAGTCACTCGTATTCCGCTGTGTCGTGCCGCTCTCGGAGCGATCAGCTTGCGCCGCAACCAGGGTGGCTCGCTGCGCGTCCTGAAGGTAGGCAATGCGGACAACATCTACGATGGCCACAAATATACCAAATCCAAAGGTGATGACCAGGATAATCTTCTGCTTCTTGGGTAGCCGCATGCTGGTCAGGATAGGCATGGGAAGAAATAAAATGGCAAGATCGGTGATGATATTAAGCGGAGCAGACGACAGGTAGATTGTGACAATGTTGGTGCAGTGCGCTGTTACAGGCACGGGTACCATCCATGCAGCACTGACTGGTCGGCATTGGACGATATTGAGAATGGTCAGAGCCAGGCCGCCAGCATTCACAACAATGAGTGTTGCGATGGTCGCCCATCGAAAGATCTTTTGCGTTTCCGACAGTCCGAGGTAGAAGATCAGGATCGACGTCTTGGTTGCCATAAGCGCCGGGTTATAGAGTACCGAGAATGCGTACGCCGACTGCTGCATCGGTTCGAGCCAGGCATCGTCAATGTGATCTTGGTGCCGACCGAGTCCTTTGGTGGTGCCGAAGATGATGGAAAACGTTGCGCCGAACGCTAGCAGCCATGCTGCGATCATGGTGTAATCATCCCATCCTGGTTTCTTCACCACGAGGAATCTCGACATCAACCGGAGGATGACGAAAACAGAGCAAAGAACCAGTGTCGCGGCTGATGTAGCTCTCACTGCCGGTCCCCGCGACGGAAAGTCAGTTGTAGAGACGGGTGAATCCATCTGTGCGTCGGTGGTGTTGCGACCATCCACGATGGAGTAGATCTACCGAATGTTGTTTCAGGAGAATCTGTGCTATCTCGGTCGTGGTCGTCGTGGAATCGCGAACTCATGCCACGGCATGTTCAGTCACCAGTCTCGCAAGTGTGTTAGGCAGACGCAACAAGGCGTAGAGGGCACAGGGGCGCGTGGGAGGCTGAGTACGGAGGACGCGCTGGGAGAGCGACAGGGCGAGTGCGGGAATTTCGAGGACTGTGGGGAGGGACGTTGCGGTGAAAGGGTCTGACAACCCCAGAAATACCGCACTGTTCAGCTGTAAGCTGGCGAGGGAAAGGTGGAGAGAGGTGCATGCTGCGGCAGAGCAGTTTGGTAGCGATTCGGCTGGTGTTGGGCCGGCTTGCACGCCTGGTATGGTCATTGGCAGATAGTTGGTACTGAACGATGTGGAGGTGGGACGCCATTCCGTCATGCATTGGCAGGCGCCCTGCCACGCTCGCGGCTCGGCCGGTCACGGAGGCAAAATTTCACTTAGGTAGCAACTCGGGACCTTCGCCGTCACTTTATCCGAGTCATTGTGCTGGATCCAAGACCACGTCTCTGTTCATGGACGCTTTGGAGCAGGTGTCGCAGGATCCCTTGATAACGATGTTTCGAACCCAGCGCTCCCCGCATCGTTGGGGTTTCTTCAGCCCAGTACCAAGCAACGCCCCGAGCAAAGAGCCGCGCTGACCCCAGCTTCCCCACGATGCGCTCCGCTGCTGTGTTGCTCGCTTGGTGGCACTCGAGGCGGCTAGGCGTTGGTGCCCTCGAGTCTAAGACTGCCCAACAAATTCACCCCAGATTACGGGCGGGACTCGAGCGATAGCGGCTTTCCGCTCGACGAACCTCGCGCGGTGCGGATCCGTCGAACGCTAATGACCAACGGAATGGAAATGGGAACCGCGATAAGTCACGTGCGGTGTTGTCCGGCAGAGCCTCACGTGTGCGAGGCGGGGCTGACTTCAACCTTGGAACCCGTTCTTTGGGAGGCGCAGGGTTCGAAACGGCTGCCCTGTACCAGGTACGCGGCAGCGGTCGCTATACCTGCCATGCTGTTTGCGGTCGAGAATAGAGCAAAGTCGAACGTCGCCTTGACTCCCTATCGCCCGTGGCGAGCCGGTATGTTTGGCGTCGAGATTGGCGTCGAGATTGGCGTCGCGATTAGCGTCAAGAGATACAACCACGTTCTCCCTGCATAATGCACTTACAATATGGCAACAGCGCCCGGAGGGACTGTGGTGCAATACGGCTGTACGACAGGAGGCGCAGACTCCAACCACAGGTAGATGCGTTCCCCAAGGTGTTACGGACCGAGCACGGGCATACTACGCTCAGCAAAGATACCATATAACAATGTTCGCTACGGCTAGGATGTGTTGCAAGAGATGTAGAGTCCACTTGAAAGTCACTAAAGTGACCAGCATATGCAGCACACAGAATGTGTAGAGCTGTTATCCTCAGGCCGGTGAGAGTGGACACGCAGACAGCGGTCAACAAGTTCAACATTGACCATACTATTCAGTATTCTCATCTCCAACAGTCTCAAGCGGTATGAAAGCGTGAGAAGGCATAACACTCGTACTCATGATGTTGACAGTCCCATGGCTTGGCGGCTGCTCTGTCACCATAGCATCGGCCCATGACGGATGTCACACCATGAGCCAGTGGAAGCAAGACTGTCGATAGTTCCTCTCGCAAGCCAAGGCCGACGCACGACTTTCGACGGCCGACGCATGACTGTCGAAAATAGATGTTCTAACGCACAGCAGGGTGTGACCTCACGATTGACGTACCGGGGTTACGCGTCCGCCGCAGCGATCTGCACTGACCTGCAAAACACACAGGCATATGTAAAGAGCATATGAGCAAGTCCAAAACCGGCCCAGTAATCGATCATTACATTCACAATTCTACTATTCAGTCGTCACTCGAAGCAATAAAGAGTACATACCCACCAAACTACCTCCACCATGATGTCCAACACCCTTGTCAACAAAGATATCGAGCCCCCGACAGGCCACCCAGCGTTCGCATGCGACTCTCCCACAGACCTGCACCCTCTCAAGACCCCCCCAGCGCGATACTATGCAAACTTCCCGCGCAACAGCACCGGCGCCACGCCACCAAGCACGCCGCCCTCTGCTCCCGAAGATGCCGAATTCGACTTCCGCAGCACCTCCCCGGCGCACGTCAAGCCCGAGCCGACGATCCTCGACAAAATGAGAGAGGCCCTGCATCTGCGCAGACGGCACTGAGTGGTCTTGTACCGATTCGAGACGCATCGATTCGAAAATCACGAGTCGCCGAGTCGTAGTCTCGAGCCGCTGATCACTGGATCGTCAATCTGAGTCGTCTATCACGGGATCAAGAATCACGGAATCGTCATTCACCCAGTCGTCAGGAATAGGTTCAACGCATCGCCGAATCGCCAATCACCAAGTCCTCAACCACGGCTTCAGCACTCCACGCGCACGGCACAGCACTTTGGTATCGACAAGCTCCATTCACCCTCCCAAGAATTATATATTACGTATCGAATGCCTCCCAAACCCTCCCCGCCTAGAACAAGCCCGCGGCCGCAACCAACGCAACAGCCGCAGCACCAGCAGGCGTCACAAACGACGCCGCACCCGTCGCAAACGCAGCCGCGGATTCGGACGAACCGGTCGCGGTGCTAGAGCCCGTCGCCGACGCAGAAGTCGACGTCGGCGCGGCCGTCGTAGCCGTCTTGGCCACGCTCGCCACAGATGCCATGGACGACGAGGCCGCAGCGCGGAGCCTATCCCGTTAGCAATCATACAGTGCACTGGCGAGCGGCACACTCACGGAAGCGCGGCCTGGCAGAAGGAATCCATCTGGCCCTTTGCGGGCGAGCGCTCGACCGAGTCCGGGCAGTTGTTGTAGCACGTGTACACGTCCGTGTACACGTCGCACAGGCAGATCCAGTCGTTGCCGCCCGAGCGGCAGGCCTCGATGCGCGCGTCGTAGCCGCTGATGCACGCATCGACGATGTTCTGCGCGGGGCAGGTGGCCGCGAGCGCGGTGGAGGAGAGCGCCGCGAGGGCCGCGAGGACAGAGGTGGAGCGCATGGTGGCGGGTGTGGGGAAGACGGGGTCGGTGGTCCAACGAAGGAGTAGACAAAGAGGCAGACGTAGACGTAGACGTATGTATGGAGCAACAGCACACGATCCCAAAGCGAGTGATGGGCAGCTTGAAACGTGAACACAACGAAGCCGTGGAATGCAGTTCCGGCGCAGCGTGCGCGCCCTCCCTCGCGCCTTCATATACTGCTCTCTCCACCCTCCCTAGCGCCCGCCGCCAGCTCACACTGCACCACCCAGCCCTCGGCCCATTAAACACAGCATCCGCACAGCCAGCGCGCGCCCAAACCCTCCTGCGCTGCACGGGCCCCGCGGCCGCACGATGCCCGTTGGGGATGCGCTAGGAGTATAGAGGCGCCAAAGCGGGTTAGTGCTCCCGCGCGCCCCTATTTTTGGCTGGAGGAATGCGAGGTGTGGTATCGGTGAGAGGGTGTTGATCGCGTGAGGCATGCAATGTGTATTGGAAGGCGAGTGCTGGTTTGCCACGCTGGGTGCAGGCGTGAGGCAGGACAGGGCGGGGCGTGGTGTGCGACGGCTACAAGACGGTGCAAAGACATGCTTTCATTGCGGTGCACGGCAACCGGGTGTCGAAGTTTGTTTCTCGGCTAGGGTGCGGGTAGCGAGGGAGTGTGATTGGCAGACAGGGATGGGTTTGAGAAAGAGTGGTCGGGGAAAAGCAATGCGCTGTGATTGAACGCGAGAGCACGACCACGCTGCACACAGAGCGTCAATACCTCACGACTCGACAGCAGGCACAGGACCCAAACTCTTTGCTCGCCTCGTCGATTCCTTCATTGCGGGGCGCCGCTCTACTAGTACTGCTAACGAAAGCGCTATCCTAATCACTATCCCAACGCCAGAACCCGGGTCCACACAGCGAGATGCTCATGCTTACGCTCACGCCAATGAGTAAGAATATGTATGGCCTCTGTGACGCTCCTCGTTTTGTACACTAATGCAATGAATGACACGACAACGTCTACTCCTGGCCGAAGCCCACGGTCTCCTCGACGGCGATGGTGAGTTTGCCGTTGAGCGCATCGAATGTCTTGTACGGTGGGAGATCGAGGCGGTTGAAACTGTGGTTGTCAGTAAGCGGAAGGCGTCTTGGGTTGCGTATGCGTGACATACCATGTGTGAGACTTGGGCAACTGATTGGGCTCACCGGCCTTTTCAATCGTGAAGCGCCTGGGCCCGTCGCTACCCTGCAGATCCTTGAATCCGTTGACGGGGATACGCGAGGTTCCGGTTGCGAACTGCAGCAGGCGCGACTTCTGCTCGGCGTCCCAGCTGCGAATGCACTTCCAGAAGTGTTGAATGACCTCGTCGTTCTCCGTGTAGCCGCGGTAGTCGGTGTGCTTCTTCCAGTCCTCGACATCGATATCAGCGATACCACCGATGAGCAGCTCGAGCTCGCGCTCATCGAAGACATTGACAAGATCCGGAGGAATGAGCTCGTGGAATCCACTGAGGAAGGCGCTGAACTGCTCCTCGACTCGTTTCTGGATTCGCCACTCTGTGATCAGCCTGTTCTTGTTAGCGTTGTGACCACTCTGTAGCACAGTACTTACTCGACGTATTCGTGCTTGTTCTCGTTTGTGACCTCGAGATCATCACCGCCCGGCTTCAGCTCAATGCTGACAGTCTCACCAAACCTCTCGTCGTCCGTAGCAAAAGTAAGCTCCAGCGCGTCAGTGATGTCATTGTTCAACATCCACTCCAAGTTGCGGTGGAAATCGGCATCGACACCCTCCATGTCCTGCAGCGCGACCTTCTTTCTCAATATCATCTTGTAGAAGGCTCCAATGAAGAAAGCGTCTAGGAAACGACGGTGGAAGATGGCCAGTCCGACTACACGTCCAATAAACTTGAAGTAGTTCAAGTGCTCGGGGTTGATGCCAGAATGGGGGTTGATCTGCAGCGTATAGTTGTCATGTGCTGAGTATTCGAAGAGACAGTAGAAGGGGTTGAACATCTCGTGCGAAAGCAGGAAGAAGAATTCACGAGACAGACCTCCGTAATCCAGACCGTCTTCGCCGTCAAACTTGATCATCAGCCTCTTCTTCAGGTCCGCAGCAGACTGGCGCATGATCTCATGGTACGAGTCCTCGAAAATATGCGTTCGCCTGACCTTGACGTGGCACTGCCCGCTGACGATGCGGAGAGCGGGTTGCGAGCGGAAGTAAATCAGCTTGCGGCGGAAATCGCGCTTGTACTGCGGCACGTTCTGGTCCAGGGAAGACGGCAGTCGCGGGTCGTCCCAGGTTGTCGTCTTGGTGTTGTGATCCACAAAGTACACACGTGCGGTGTTTGTGAGTCGCATTTCCCAGCCAGAGGGCAGGGGTCCGAGCTGGGAGACGGGCTGCTGCTGGATGGTGCTTCCGTTAGCCGCTTGCCCGCCGTACATGCGGATGTACTGCTGTCGGCGGGGATCCACCCAGGTGGTTGTGCGCGTGTTGTGGTCCACAAAGTACGGTCGCCCCTCTGGCGTGTGTCGCTGCTCCCAGCCTGAGGGCAGCTCTCCGGTGCCGGCGGTAGTAGCGCCGGTCGCCATCATGCTCGCGGCATTGGCAGCACCTGCACCTGCACCTGCATTTGGCGGGGAAGGCTGTCGATCGGCGAGGGTAGGAGAATTGGCTCCCGTGCGGTCCTCGGGCAGCATGCGGTTCTGGTGGCGAACACGCTCCTGCTGGGTCGATGCTGCGACGGCGGTGCGGTTCTCGCTCTCGCTGAAGCCGGCGCCGGGCCTGATCCAGGTCGTCTGCCTCGTGTTGTGGTCGACGTAGTACGTGCGGCCCAGGTGGTCCTCGCGACGCTCCCACCCGTTGGGCAGGCGTCCTTGGGCGTCTTCAAACGCACTGTAGCCTGGGTTCTGCGTCTGTCCTGCGGCGGGCGCTCCGTTGGTGGACACGGGCGGGGCTGTGGTGGGCGGGCCGGTGGTGCCTGCCTGGCTCAGCCGCTGCGCCGAAGCCTGGGCGGTCGGGGCCGGGCGCTGGCCGGGGTAGGCGTTGGGGTTGAGGCTCTGGGTCGACTGGTGCGGGGTCGAGACGGCGGCGGCGGAGCCATTCACGGAGGGGTGGGCGGAGGGCGTGGGCCGCGGTGCAGCAGCGCCGGCCTGGTTGTTGATGGGGGCCTGCAGGTTGGTGGAGAGGTTCAGGATCAGCTTGCCGTGCACGACCATGTTGTCGTTGGACTTCTTCAGGTCGCGGGTGAGCATCTCTGCCAGCAGTCAGTACGGCGGGTTGGGCGGGCGCGGGGACAGTACCGTCGCCGCCGGCATCGAGGTCGATGACGGAGCCTATGCGGACGTTGATGACGCCCAGGAAGCCCTGGTCCTTCTTCTTGAACTTCTTCTGGTCGAAGATCTGCACGGCGAGCACGCTTTCCTCGTTGACGCGCCTGGCTGGTCAGCAGTGTCTGCGGGCGGGGGGCGTGACGTACATGTCGAAGCTCTCGTTCCAGTAGGGGTTCAGCGTCTTCTTGATGACGCTCGTGGTGCGCGTCTGCTCGCCATTGATCGTGGCCACGGCGAAGGGGTCCGGGAAGCCTGCAGGGCGTCAGCGGGGTGCGGTGCGGGCGCGGCGCGGGTGCGCGGGTGCGAGTGCTGGGGCAGGCGCAGGTACGTACGGAAGACATCGCGCTTGTACAGGCCGTCGGCGGCGATGACTGCGGCGTGTTAGCGGAGCGTGGTGCAGCAGCAGCGAGGACGCACTCGTGATGCGCAGGTTGGGCTGGCCCGCGGCGTCCATGGTGGCAGGCGACGGCAGCTGCTCGTCGGGGCTGCTGTCGGGGCTCTCGTCGGGGCGCTCGTCGGGGCGCTCGTCTTTGGGAGCGGTGCTGGGCGGCGCTCAGGGTGCGGGTCTGCGATCAGCGAGCGGAGGCAGGCAGCTCTGGCTAGACGAAGCTGGGCGCTGGACAGGCTACCGCGAGGGCGAGGGTGCCGGCAGAGAGGCTGTGCAGCGGTTACAAGGCGGGACTAGGCGCCGCCACCGCTATGCTGGAGCTAGAACGACGTCGCTGCTTATGCAGCCGTGGGCAATGCTGAGGAATCGCCCTTTGCCTGCGCTCTGTGCTCGGGACCTGGCGGCGTCACGGCGTCACGGCGTCACGGCGTCACGGCGTCACGGCGGGCGTGCTGGACGCTGCGCTCGACGTGCTTGGCGTGCCCCGCTTGAGGCGTCGAGAACGAGAGCGAGCGAGAGCGATGCGCGCTTGCACTGGCACTGGCCGGTGGTGCCGTGGGAGGACGAAAGCAGCGGCACGAGCAGCGCACGCTGGAATGCCAGTCTTGCACGCCGTCGCCCCGCGCCCTGCCGCTCCATGTATTGTAGCTGGCCTTCGCGCAGCCACGCACACGCGCGTCTGTCACGGCCCTGCGAACCATCGATCCATCGATCATGTCAAACCGCTCGCCGCCCGGGACCCCGGCACCTGCATGAGCACTCCATACAGGCCTGCGCGCCCGTCTGCCATGGAGCTGCCCGACTCGAAACATCGCACCTCTCCTGCAATGTGCCCAGCCTCTCGCCCACGTCCGGTCGTACGGCCTCCTGCAGCTTCCAAACACTCTGCAAACGCGTAGACGTTCATCAAACACGCAGACGTTCATCAAACACGCAGAAAGCTTGACGTCTGGGCTAAGACCCGCAGAACGTGCACTTGTCGCGGCTGTGCATATGATTCAGACGTGAGCCTGTCCAAGACCGCCCAGCACCTGGCCTCCGCTGGATGCGATTGCTACATCTCACCATGCTCGTGACTCGATGTTGCGAAGCGAGTGATGCAAGTGCCAGACGTGTATGAACGTGCTCTCAAGTGAGCTTTGACGCGTCGATATGCTTTGATATACGTGAACTTGTGTGACCACGAACTCTATCAGTACAGGGCTGCATGAAGACCAGCCGCCACAAACACACCTAAATGAACTTCTATAATGCATGTTCACTCCAATCAACGCAAGGCTGGCATTGTCGACCCACGCAGACAGCCCTATGAGACTCTATCTGCATCGATATCAACACAATCGCATGCCTCATCTAACACGACCATACCGCCGCAAACACACCTAAACGAACATCTAGAATGCATGTACACTCCAACCAAGCGCAAGGCTGGTCTCATCGACTCACAACCTCAACACAAGCGCCGACTCCACAGGTGCCACCGAAACGCCCCCAGAACGCCCCCGCAACACAGCAGCCACCGCCCACAGCACCTCTACCTACTCCCTGAACGAATTGGCCACGGCAATCTGCCTCAGCCCCGCCAGCGCCCTGACCTTCAGCCACGTCTCGTACCCGCTCAATTGCACCTCGACGCGGAAATGCCTGCCCCAGGCACGCAGCCAGGCGAGCAGGTTCGCCGGCCACAGGATGCCGCCGCGCGCTTGGATCTGCTCGAGCCGCTCCTCGTACACGGTTCTGCTGGCGTAGCGCGCGAGGATGAGAAAGGTGCGCAGCGGGCCCTGGCGCGTGTGCAGGCCCTCGTCGAGACTGCGCGCTGCGGGGAGTTAGCGGGGAAACTCTACGGCGTGCACAAAAGGGGACGTACTCAGGTCGTTGGTCTTCAGGATCAGCAGAATCACCCGCGGCACCTGGCCTAGCAGCTGGATCAGGTTCTCCAGCAGCCCGTCGCCCAGCGCGTCGCCAATCACCTTCTTCTCCTCCGTCGTGCGGCTCGACGCCACCCCGCCCGTCGCCTTCTGCGTGAGCACCGTGTAGTCGCGGCCCGTGATTGCGGATGCGAACAGCGGGAAGTGCTCGTCGCGGATGCCCGCTGTCTCGTACGCGTAGCGGCGCATGGCAGGCTCGTCGGCATCGAGCACGGCGAGCCAGAGCTTCGCGTACGCGCGGCGCAGGGTCATGGGGATGTCGCGGTAGAGGCCGTGGTCGTAGAGGATGACGTCGAAGTTGGCCTTGCCCCAGCGGTGGGGGTTGTGGCGCACGGCGATGTTGCCGCCGTGCGGGTCGCAGTGCAGCGGCGCGTCCTTGCCGAAGATCATCTCGTTAAAGATGCGCGCCAGGGCTGCCGACACTTCGTCGCGGTCGATGCCGTGCGCGTCGAGGTACGCCAGGTCGTCGGGCCGCGCGCCGGAGATGAAGTCCATGACGAGAATGCGGCGCTTGGCCCACATGACCTGCGGGATCGTGACGGGCGAGGACGGTACGTGGGCAAAGTAGGCGCGGGCGCGGGTCGCGTTGCGGCCTTCGAGCGCAAAGTCGAGCTCCTGCGGGAGACTTGCCTCCATCTCCTCTGACAGCCAAGTGAGGTCGTATTCGGGGAACCAGCGCTTGAGCGTGCGGAAGGTGAAGGAGGTGAGGGCGAGGTCGAGCTTAGACCATTCGTCGAGCGCCGGGTGCTGCACTTTGACGGCAACCTTTTGGCCGTCGACGGTGGTTGCGCGGTGGACTTGAGCCAGACTGGCTGCGCCAATCGGGCGCTCTTCAAACTCGGAGAAGAAGTCGGACAGCGGGCGGCCAGTGTCTTTGAGGACCATTTCCTGGATCGATTCGAAGGACGAGATAGGGCATTTGTCTTGCAGCGGGATAAACGTGTCGCACCACTCATTCGGGAGGAGGTAGTTCATGGAACTCAGGTGCTGGCCGAGCTTGATGAAGATAGAGCCGTTGCTCTCGAGCGTGCGAAGAGTGCGTTTCGCGCAGCGCAGGTGGCATGCCTTCAGTTGGTCTTGGTAGTCCGAGTCCTCGTCGCGCTTGAGCGTGTCGCGGTAGCTGCCACATTGTCAGTCGTAGTCAATCGCGCGCACACGGGGTAGGTAGTCTCGTACTCCTTGATGTTCCATGCCAGTGTCGCCGCGACCCGGTAGGTCCTTTGCGCCGCTGACCAGGCATGCGTTGCATCTTCGTTGAGTGTGACGACCGCTGCGCCGACAGCGACTCCTCCGCCCAGCGCCCACAGTCCCCGTCTTCTCTTGCTGCTCTTGGGCCCTGTCTGCGTCGCCGCCTCCACCTTACTCGCAAAAGTGTTGCGCTGCTGCAGCAGAGTCTGGCGTTGCGACTGGACGCATGTTCGGCATGTCCACGGAGCGATCCGCGTGGCTGTCCCGCTGCGGCGAAGGAAAGGAGACAGAAATGAAGCTGACATTGCGTGGCTATGCGCTCAACATCGTCGAGAAGGGACCGTCTGTACCGCTAGAACGCGAAAAGAGAAAGGAAGGTCGAGCAGGCAAATAGTCATGTCGTTGTCGCCAACCCGACATTTTCTCGAGCATAGCCGCTATCGCAGATCGGGGTCCCTGCATTAGGTAGATGCCGATGGCAGGTGGCGTATTCGACCCTGGCTCGTGCAAGTCAACAAGACACTTATCGCAGAAGCTCATTGAATTGGTTCTTCGAGTATATTCATGCTCAGTCTGTCTATCTGTTGCCAAACGCGAGCTTGTTCCACACCTGCGCTCCGAGGTATTCATGGCGCCGACGTCACCATATATGCTCTCCTTGTCTATGACATATTTTACTCATATCCTCCGTGGCAGCGTAATGCACCGAATGCCAAACCATCACAAAACACAAATCTATAGTATCAGGCACAGTCCACCAATCCTTGCTCTGCGACACAGTCCATCATACTTGCAGCTTCTCTCTAGTCTCCACTTCCTACATGTCGACCGTTTCGTTGAAGCACAACACCCCGTTGCCTCTCAAGAATCCATCGACGCCATCTGGCGTCCTATGCCTTCTCGGCTGCGCAACCTGCAGCCCCACTCCATTATCCGCAACGCTGTCCGTAATATCGCTCACAAGTACCAGGCCGGCCGTCTTGATGCTCTCGATGAGCGCTGGAGCGAGATCGAGCAGCCGGGAGCTGCATATCAGGCCCATGAAGTTGTTGTTGCGCGCGATTTGGACGGCTTCCTTGACCGAAATGGTAGTTCGGCCGGAACTTTGGATCGTGTGGCGGTCGGAGGGCGATTGGGCGGAGTCGGCACCGAGTTCGTTGCAGAGGAAGACAGGATCTGATATACATGTCAGTGTAGCCTCACCATCAGTATCAGATAAACTCACAGTTTGGTTGCTTCCAGTTAATGACGGTGCAGATGTCCTGGTTGAATGAAGTGAAGACCACGCTGCGCAAGGTGCCATCGATTTCCCCAGCACCTTGCTCCCTCAGTGCTCGAGCGTGTTGAAACACAACTGACAGTATTTTGTCCGCGAAGTCGTTCATATCGTGTGATGGGCCGAGCTTGAGTCGCTCCTCCTCCAGCCTTGATGGGAATAGTACATGCAGTTCTACATGAATGTGGGCCGGAAGTAAGGACAGCGCCTCATCCAATGTGATGAATGACGATGCTAGCGCTTGGTAGATGTGCGAGATGTCGTCCGAAGTGGCACTCTTCAGGCTCGACAGCTGCGCCGCGGTCGTTGCGTTCTGCTGCGCGCCAATGGCTGAGAGTTGTGAGTATGTGAGAATGTTGACCGGCACTTCTAGTCCTGCATGGTTGATTTTCCATCTTGGGTACAACACCGGAATGCCATCCGCCGTGAGCTGCACGAATAGACGAACGTACTCGCCAGACAAGCTCGAGCCAGTGATCAGGGTGTGCGGTTGGTTATCATCCTGACTTGTGGCCTTCCAGTATGTAGCGAAATGTGTAATCTCGAGTGGAATTCCGTGGAAGGGCTTGACGACTTGAAAGTCAAAGGCAATCTGGCCAATGGCTCGTAGTCGCGGATCGAAAAGTTCCAAGTGCCATCTTCCAGTACTCTTCGATCGTTCTGTAAACACTTTTTGCGATGCTACGCTGCGTGCAATAACCTTCGAACCGATGGTCGGGTAAACGTCAAAGTCGATAGAAAACGCCTCCAGGTTCTCAATTTGGAAGGAAATGACCTTGAACTCATCCTGAACGGGTAAGAGTATGTTCCGAGGTATGAGATCAGAGCTTTTTGAGGAGATGGTAAGCCGTGCCGCGGGGTATTTCTGATCGTTATAAAACCGTATGGCATCTTCTCCAATTTTCTCGAAACTAATGACCACAAACGTCTTCGTGTCCAGGAAGTTGTGGCCATACCTGCGGAAAGGTATGATCGGCGGTGGAAGTATGAACTCAGGAATGCCGTCCGGGTCACCCAGCTCAAGATCCATCGGCCCAGGTGCTGTGCTGGACATTGGCTGTAGGGTGTTTATCCGCGGCGATACCTGGTTCTGTGTCTTCAAGCCCACTCCACGCCCAACCGAAGCCAGCAACGTCATGCATTCGAGATGCCCTTCCCAGGTTGCGTAGTACATAGCAGACAAGCTCTTCTCGTCGACAATGTCTACGTCAACGCCGAACTCAAGTAGAGTCTTGAGACACTCCACATGCCCTTCACTTGCGGCATGGAATATCGGAGTCCATTGGTAGAGTTTGTCCGGCTGGTTCAGATCGGCGCCGTATTTCTGAAGCAAAAGCAGCATCTGTGGTGTCTTCCCGGATCGAGCTACTAGGTGTTGTGGGTACAGCCCCTCCGCATCTGGCAACATTTCGGCTGACCTCTGAAGGAGCAGCTCCATAATATCCAACGAGGTGTACTGACAGCAGAGATTCAGTGGAATGTGCTCGCCTGGACCAATGCGAGTCATATCGGCACCTCTTGCTAGGAGAATCTGCACGCATGGTAACTGCGAGCGCACGATTGCGTGGATGAGGGGGGTGAAGCTGTCTTGGTCGCGGAAGTTGACAGTGTCCGGAGCGGCATTAATCAGGGCTTGGACAAGCTCGACGTAACCATGCATAGACGCATAGTGAAGAGGTATCCGTCCATACACATCTGTTGCATGGACATCTACGTTGTTCGACAGTCCAAGCTGAATGATCTCCAGGCGTCCACTGATAGCCGCCTTGTGGAGGCAGTTGCGCTCGTTGATCTCATCTTCTTGCTTTAGGTCGACGTGGTTGGAGCCGAGCACAATCTTCAAGGCCTCTTCTGGCGCTTCAGCAACTGTGCTCAAGAAGGCTCGTGAGATGTGCTCTTTGGCGTCGGGTAGGTTCGATAACCGTGTAAGACATTCAAGGATCTTTGGGGTATTCGATTGGTTGATGGCTTGAATGAATTGGTTGTCAAGCTCGAGGTTCGCTTCGATCAGTGGCTCAAAGATTCTTGGCTCTGCGGTCGGCTGCGGTGCTTGCACTCCTTCGCCTTCTGCCCAGCCGGAGAAGTCAAGAATCGCTTGTGTTGCCTGGTCGGAAAGGGTGCTGATGACTTCGCGGTTGAAGCATGGCTGTACCTCGACAGCTCTTGACAGGTAGAGCTGCTTTTCCCGCGACTACCACAGGATTAGTGATCCATACTATTGTAAGCAAGACGACAGCATACCTTTGACGTTTTATCCCACTGCGGATGTTAGCTTGGTGTGGACGTGGATTGGGGAGTAGGCTGCAAACCTTTTTCAGGATCTTTGAGAACGCAGTTTCGTTCACCTCCACGAATTGCTAGGCAAGGTTAGCTCCACCACCCAGGCATCCGGAGACCAATCACCTCGAGCTTGTTAAGGTCTGTGCTAAACTGCTTTAGGCCTTCTTCGAGCGCAATATACCGCGAAGACGTCTTTGAGACCGACTGCGGATGTTGCTGCATGACCCGCTTCTTGTCTAGGAGCGTTGTTAAGCGCAGACGGAGCTCCGCTTCTTTTTGGAGGTAGAATGTGTTGACCTTCTCCAGTTCTCGTTCCTGATGCTATGAGCGGGAGTTCTAGTCAGGCGACACTGCATATGCATACCACACGGAAGAAGAATGTAGCCTTGTTCGCCTGCAGAGATGTCTGCGGATCTAATGATTCGTGGCCATGGCTGCTGTCGCCTAGTGCAGGAATCACTGGTGTGCTACTGAGCTTCTTGATGAGCTACATACACATCAGCACACATACACAGCCAACACGCCAGGCTGTAGTTACCTTTTTGAGCGCCTTGTAGTCGACGAAGCTTGCGGCATATTCTGGAATCTCCAGCTGCCGCTTCTGTATATGCTTGCCGAACTTCCTAGAAAAGCGAGCGGCGTCAGTGGTGTCATCTTTGGAAGCTAAACTGGTGCTCGATGCAGTCTTCCTCACGACGCCGCGGGGGCGGAGTTGTAGGGTTTCCATATGAGGGGCATGACATACATGGTGGTAATCGGCTGAGATAATTGAGCAGCGGTGTTTCCGAAGCCTTAACGGCAATGCGCGTGTACCGCACAAGCGAGGAAATCCTGGATGGGTCTGGCTGCAGATCTGCCCATACAGGGTGGATATTGAGCAAACGTGTGATATGCAACGGGTGTCGGCAGACGCCCACGCGGAAGCGGATACGGACAAAAGCAACGGATTCGCGGTGAGCACGATGAGGCTCCGGGGCGCCTTCTAGACGGCGGACGTGCGTAGTTGGTAGAAGTTTCAAGAAGTGAAGTCACCCAAGCTTACAGCAGGGTGCCGCCTTAGGTTGGGCGGAGCGCTGCAGCGACTCGCGTGGTGCTAATGGCACCTGTGTTACGGCAGACGACGAATGAGGGGCCAGGCTCTGCTGCGATGCCGACGGCACATTATAAGAGGGCCACGAGGTTGTGCATGCTGGCCGCTGAGATGTTGTTCAAGCAGTCGTTAGAAAGCAGCCGAAAACGGCCAATGAGAGGGCGCGCTGGCACCCCGTGCGTGCGCAGGATCGCGCAGAGCGTTCGTTTGGTAAGGGGCGCGCTCAAGGTCCACTACACAGGGACAGGGATTCTGCGTGTAGGCTTCCGATGGCTCGAAGCGAGGTAGCGCTCGGGAGATGCAGGTGTGGTGCCTCGGTGCCAGTTGCAGAAGGTCGTTGTCCATGGGTATCTTCGTCTTCTCTCTTCGCCGCATTACATAAGTGACTGGGCAGCTCAAAGAGGCTCGACTAGCCATTTAGGGCAACTTTTCCGTCTCCCGCCGTCGAAACAAGCCTCAGCGCACCAAAGCAGAGGGCAACCGGAGCCGCGCCAGGCAGCCCGACCCACCATGGCTGTAACCTCGCTCTAGGCTGATGGGTCATTCTTGAGGATTGCGCAGGTTAGTACGGCTCAGAGACGGAGGTTTCAGGAGTTCCTACCAACTATCGGTAGAAAGGCCCCAATCTGGAGCCCCCATGTCGGTGTATGCGCCGTCAAGATCCACGATGAACAGCCTCGACCAGGCTGGCAGGCGCATGCAGGACATGAATGGATGCGTCACCACTTGCATGCCATTGGTTAGGAGACATGGCGGAAGGAATCTGGCAGGAGATGTACGTTTTTGATGCCATCATACACGTGCTTCAGCATGACATCTTGACATCGCGTAGTGGGTCAACGCATGACTGACACTGTGACTGTATATACGGCACGTCGCAGAATCTCGCATACCATCTTCTCCAGGCTGGAGCTTCTTCAGGGTTAGCCAAACAACGTTGTAATTCCTCAAATATATTCATTTCCTTTATTCGTAGGCCGCCAGGACATATATCTAGAAGGCCCTGCGCATCCCCTCCTATCCTATGCTTTTATCATTTGCGCAAATCAGGACCAATCCTCCAACCCGCTACCCGCTGCATGCCAAACGAGAAACAGAAAGGTCTATTGGGTATTAGACCGCCAAATCCGGAGCGATCTTTAATGGAACATAAAGAACGCTACGCGATACATTGCGCCATACGGGTACGTCCTTCGACTCCCTTATTCGACATTCAAATGGCGTCAGCCCACCAGTCATCAGCGTTATTCGTGTCCGTAACCTGAGTCGAAGCGGAGATGCGGTCGAAAGGCGTGCGCGTGGCTACGTTTGTGTCCAGCTCAACGTTCAGTCACAATTCGTCATCGTCCATCTCAGAAGGCTTGAGGAGACCGCCAACCTTCATGGCACGCTCACGCTCCTCGTCTTTTGCCTGCTTGGCTGCCTGCTCGCGCTCTTCGGCAAACAGCTCAGCGTTGTCGCCCGAAAATTCTTTCAAAGAGATGAGGAAATCTCGAAGGATCACCTTGAAACGATTGAGATCGGCGTTGGTAGCGAAGAGTCCGTCAATGAACGCTGCGATCTGAGCAGTCTGGAGGTTAGGGAATGCGGTCGCCAGCAAATTGCCGACAAAGTTTCGCAGGAACTCGCGGTTTGGCGTGCCGGCTGGGGCCATGTCTGGCGAGGTATAGATTGGGCCTCGTAGCTTGTCCGAGTCGACCAACCAGAACATCTTGGCGAGAAGCATAGACTGCGACTTGAAGCCCGCCTTGTGATCGTTGTCCGTGACAACGAAGAATACATCCTGTAGGATGGTTGTGAAAAAGGTCTGGAAGAAGGCGTTGCATGTCTGCTCGTCCGTCTCGGACATGTTGGAAACCAGCTCAAAGCACATGGAAAGTCCAGCGCTCTCGACTTCGCGGTTGTCGTGCTTGCTGGCCCACATGCAAGAGTCGATGACGAACTTGAAAGAGCGGGCGTCCAATCGCAGCAGAGCAGGAAAGCAGCGCAAGTTGATGGTCCTGAGGAGCTTGAAAAACTCGACGCGGTGTTCTGGGTACTCGGAGAAGTCCTTGTTGATCATGTCTAGTGTGCATTCGAAGACACTGTCCATGATGTTGATGATCTGATCCTCCATCATGCTCTGTTCAACGTTAGTAAAGTACTCGGTTGTGGCTGGGCGAGACCAACAAAATGTTTGCTCGTTTTGGGTGTCCAACGTACATGTAGCTTGTTGATGATCGTAGTCATCACGTTCAATACCTCGGCCTCGCGAGCGTCAGGTACGTTGTTCTTGTAATCAATCAGAACAGCTTCGAGCAGCTTGGGAACAATATTGTTATGGATCATCTCAAGATCATCGGCCTTCTCAACATAGGTGTTGATGAGCTTGAGGATTTCCTTCTTGATTGTGCGCAGACCGCGGACCTTCGGCATCTTTGTCGCAATGTTGCCTTCGCGCTGTACGGCCTCGTCAATGAGCTGCGAGCTCGCGCGGTACATTGTCAGCATGTCGAAGTATATCCGTCCGATTTGAGGATAGAAGTAGGAGCCGATTGAGCCGCAGGCGGCTACGTTTGTCTTCATGATGTTACCAACAATCTTGATGACCTCCGAGTCTTGCAAACAAGCTGGATTCTGATTGGCTTGAGCAATGATGCTATCCCACTGTAGACAATCTTAGCATTATGTATACGATCTTTCGTGGGTTTCAACTTACGGCAGAGTTGGGTAGAGCCATGAGGTCGTGAATCAGACGCTCCTGCATGCCCTTTTGTCCTTGCGCACTGATCATGTAGCCACAGGCTTCATAAAAGGTGTGCACTTGCTGAGGTGAGAGATCTGCAGTGATCTTTCGCAGATTTCGCACAATTTCGTCAATGAACGGCTCGTTCTCGCCTGGCTGAAGCGCGACAAAGTGTCGCCGACACTTGTTGGCAATTTTGATAAATGTGTCGCAAGCCATATCCTGGACACCCTCGTGTGTCTCGTGCATGAACTCGAAAAGCTTGTTAACAACAGTCTTCAGGAACTTCCAGTGGGCCTTCAGGAATCGCGGATACTGGCCAACAATGTACATGATGTTACTAGCGACGACGGCCTTGTTGTCTTTGCCACGCTTCATCTCTGTGAGGCCGAGAAGATCCTTAATGACGGTGACCAGAAATCTCTTCTCCGTCTCCTCGTTCATTGCGCCGGAGATGGAACCGATGGCCCAGCAGAGCGTGTTGCAGTTAGCCCAAGACCACTCTGAGCCATCGACCTGGCGTGCCAGCTTCTCAGACATGATTTGCTCGGTGTCGTTAACATCCAAATGCGTCAGGAAGACCAGACACTCGCGCGTTGACTTGTAGAGCTGGATGGTATCGCTTTCCTTGACGAATTCGCGCACGATCTCTCCCTCGTCGTTCTCAACAATCAAGACTTCCTCTGGCCTGACCATTTTCTCAATCATAACGGTTCGTAGGTTCGACAAGATCTCAGTATACTTGTTCTTACGCAGAGGATAGTTTGCCATCATCGAAGGGTCGCGGTTACCGGCGGATGCGATGCCCAGGTTCAGGAGAGGGTTCATGTCGGTGATCGGAAGTGCCTGCATCTCATCGTACAGCTCAGAAACAAGCTTGGTCCAGTATTCCAGACAAATTTTGAAGATCTCGCGGTCGTCAATCTGGCTAATGCGGATGAGGTAGAAATGGCCATGAGTAAGGAAATCCCTGTTCATGAGATTCTCGATGACAGCCAAGTGCGACGTGAAAAAGTTAGTCAAGAAAAGCGCCAGGTTGAGCACAAATTCTTGGTCCCTGCTATTGCTCGATGCGTAGGTTTGCTTAAGATCCAAGGACAACGGAATAATCTTCGAGATCGCGGTCAGAGTTTCTGTGAACATCTGGACGAGCTTGTCGTCGTATGCGGGTTCGGTGTGAAGGCCTGCAATCTCTGTCAAGCACTTCAATGTGATGTTACGGAACTCCGGGACTTCGAGGAATCGACTGCGCAAAGTCTCAATAAGGCTCTGGCCACTGGGCGGTGTCTCGAAGATGTATCCCAAAGGAATCCAGTTAAGGAAGCGCAGCAATGTCTCGAGAGTTGCCTTGATGAGGGAAGCCTCGGTGGCTGTGCGCAGAACCTCGGAACAGAGTTGGTAGATCGAGGTGAACTCGTCGCACATGCTCTGCTTGAGCTCTCTGCGCTTCGTAGATGTCATCTGCTCCTCTGAATAATCAAAGACCTCTTCTGAGAGCAGTCTGAGAATGACCATGTTGTTTTCGCAAATCCCTAACCCGCTGTGACATGACGAGATGATCTCATTGATGAATGTCGGCCAGTTGTGGGGCCACTCTTGCTTCAGCACGGAGACGAGAACGAGGTTCAGCTTGTTGAGCAGGGTGCGGTCGGTGCGGCGACGCTCATCGTCGTTTGAAAGCTGGATGATGAAGTTGACGATAAAGTTGCGAATGCCTGGCACTGTTAGTGTGTTCTAGTATATGCAGAGTGCGGTCGGCATACCTTGACATTGGTCGCGGGGAAGGACTTTCCATCTGGTCATGATCACATTGTCTAGTACTTGCAGGCCGAGGTCTGGCATTGTCAGTGACGCTTCGACATTTCTCGGCAACAGATACATACACTTGGTTTGCGGATACTGCGCATCCGAGAGAATCTTATCGACCAGGAGCCAGGCATCTGGGTTCTCCTTGAACTGTTGCATTGTCAGCAGACGGCATTCGGGGCGCAGCCGGGACGGTCCAGCCTACCTGGTTCAGTGTCGCCTGTGCCTGTTTTTGCTGCAGGAAGGGTGTCGTTAGCTTCTTTCCCGTCTCATGCTTGCGTGAAGCTGCGCAGTAGACATACTGATTCGCCACGGCTCTCGTAGAACGCGCGCACTGTGGCGTCGAGCTCTTCGATAGACATAGACATGGCGGGCTGCTTCGCTGTGGGGTCAGCTCCCTATTCGACTGGCTGGTATACGGGCGGCCCCAAGGAGCTCTGCAGCAGTCGAGGGCTGTGCGTGTGTGCGTGTTGTCTTGTGGCGAGCGGGCGGGGCGGCGCAGGAGGCTGGCGCGCGTGAGTTGGGTGCCTGCAGAGGTGCAAGAAGATGAGGTGGGGCACGTCGGACGCGGAGCGAAGCTGCGGGCAGACACCTAGGATGAAGGAGTGGTAGGCAAGGAGGGGTAGAGTGTGACGAGTCACACGCGAGGCTGTACAGCCGGTAGCTTGTCGTCTCGGAGCTTTGGGTTGCGTTGGCGTTGGTTGGCAAAGTACAAAAGCACGACGAGCAGACGCGCCCGGCTGCTGCGTTGATTGATGCCGAGAGAGCGCTAGCGCTAACGACCAGAGGACCCACGCTCACCGCACCGCAGATTTCACAGTCCCACTTCATTACTAATATTTTTCCACTTCGGATGTATCTGCTATTATGATAGAGCGCTGGGTATCACTCGACGAAGCCAATAAATGACAAGGAAAAACTCGCGACAAGATGCTACAAACGCCGAAACGCCACTGTATACTTCGTGGATCTAGTTGTGATCGCCCTCGACAAATCGCCCGTACTTCGGCCGACCTACACGTTCTAAGCCGTCCCCATACCTACTACCGTCTGCCAGCGGCTGTGCATACCCTGACCCCGGGTCGTGAGGAATGGGAGCCGGTTGTGCGTAGAACTGTGTAGGTGTTGGCATCGTGCTGACGGGCGGTGGTAATGGCGAAGAGACACTGTCGTGATACTGCACAGAGTCATAACCGTTGAAGCCAGCTGGAGAGACCGCAGACGGTTGGTATGCCGGTTCTCGAGGTGGCGGGTAGTAGAGCTGTGCCTCCTGTGGTGGAGCATGGGAAGGGTAGAAGGGTGAGGTTGGCGAAGGTTGGCCCTGTGGTGAGTATCGCGTGTCCATGGTTGAGAACTGCGCATGTTCCCAAGATGGAGATCGAGCATGTGACGGTGGTGGATATGATGGCTGCGCATAGTTGCTGTCGTGCGGAGAGCCGTAGGGAGTTGCATGTGGCGGCGACCCGGATACCGACAAGTGTTGGGCGAGTGCGGAGTGCGGAGAGGTCAAGGATGCCACTCCAGAGTACGGCGAGTACTGTTCCTGCTGCTGATGCAAAGGCATGTACTTGCCCATCCCAGGCGTTGGCAGTTCCTGAGGCGGGGTAGTGACACCGAGTTCTACTGGCGGGGGCAGTCCGGCAGGCTGTTCCTCCTTTTCTTTCTTAGATTTCTTCTTGCGGTGCAGGCAGAACAACATGAGACATAGGATAGCGATGAGAACTGCGAGACCTCCCACGACACCACCAGCAATTGCGCCCACCCTACTCTTGTTCGAGCCCCCCGAGGAAGTACCAGTACTCGATGGCAGTGCACGTGTCGCTGCCCGCGTAATCGACGGGGCTTTAAGAGCGTAATACACAGCTAGGTCAGGATTGTCCCACGAAGCAGGGGCTGTTTTGGTAGCTCCCCCAGTTGGTCTGCGATGTGGTTAGCAATACTGGTATCGGGTTGAGGCAGTCCAGAACGTACCCGCCGCCAATAGCAGATATAATGGGCGTTGGAACAAAGTATGTGGACAGATCCGGATCGTACTTGTCCCACAAACTCTTCCTCTCGCCATTATACCCTAGGTTCATACCATGCTGGCCTTGCACTCGTGGCGAGTCACACAGATCAGATGTTGGAAACCAGCCTCCGATAATGATCATCTGATCCCTAGTCACTACGTTTGCACTGCAGCCTCCGTGAGGGTAAGACCCGGTACTGTTGTCGGTAGGAAATGCCTTGATCCATGTGAATGATGGAAGCGAAAGAATATATGCGTCGTCGTAAGCGAGCGGATCACCGAAACCGTATCCACCATATAAATAACTATACAGTAATCAGCCTTGATCGAGCACGACAACCTATATCACTCACATATTGTAAGAAGACTGGTCATCAGCCCAGGTGGCGCCTGCGCAGAACTGCCGGCGTGCGCCTGGGATGTTGCCGGTGGCGGTTTGAGTGTACCATTTCGACGACTGGACATCATACATGTGTATTTCCTAGGTCATATCAGCAACTAGTAACGCCCACACAAAACTGCATCTCCGACATACACTCATATTCGCCTACGATACCGCATTAGTACATATCCGTACGTTACACAATGCAGTCTGGTGCGACTTACTGGTAAGGAGGTGCCGTTTTGTTGTGGGTCTTCAATGCCACCAAAATACACCAACAGACCACTGTCTGATATCGGTAGATATACCATCTGTCCTTCAGCTCTGCCCACATTGTCGTCAGGCCCACTGTTGTTAGACAGAAGCCCAGTAGTGTATTCGAAGCGTACAAGGTCGGCTGTTGCGACCGCATTGCCAGTCCAGTTCGGATCCGTTTCGTTGCTCCTGTAGCCTCCAAAGTAGAACCCCAGCCCCAAACCCTCGATGTGTGTGCCGGCGCCATACGCCACTCTTTGTGTAGCGGACACGCCAGCAGCCTTGTTACCAGTCTTGTTCCATTGGTCGAGGAGTACGTCGTAGGTCCACATGCTGACCTCGCCAGGTGTCCCGTTCGTAAATGCACCTCCAAACTGGTAGAAGCACTTGTTGGTTTCATCGGGCCAGAGGATTCCGCCAGAGACACTGGGTATCTCGGAAGGTTTCGAGAGATTTGCATACTGGTAAGGCTGGCCGTCTGGCGTCGAAGAATTGAGGTCGCTGAACAGTAACGCTGTATCTGACTCGATGTTAGTGGAAGGACGACCGTGAACAAACGACGACCTACTTGTAAAGTTCGCGTCAGCCGTGTTCCAATCTACCATGCCACCATCAATGTACAACCTCCCATCAACCTGCGCCGTTTGGTGACCCCATCGTCGGCAGCTACATTCAGGTCAGCAACATATTTATGGTGCGCAGCAACAAGACATGACACTCGCGCAAAAGTCCACGGTGTCTCTGAACTACCGAGATCCATTTGAGCTAGGTGTACGCGAAGCTAACGAGATCAGGGAGGTTTTGGAGGAGCTGGCGCAATGCCTGATCGGTCCACACCCAGCAACATTAGGAACGGATACCTACAAGTCAACGATGGGGTCTTTCTGGTAGGAGAACCCAATAAGACTAGATGCTACAAGCAGGCATCGTCGAAGACGTGCCATCATACGCATTCATGACGCTTTGGGATCAGTAGGCATGCGGCGCACTTTGTGAAGAGTCGAGGTGAATGGAAAGGAGACGCTCGTGTGGAATATTGGTCTGCACGGCTGTTTGGACACTTGCAGGGCTGAAGGATGCTCTAGCGGCCAACGCGATGCTCTTCCGCCATTCGTAGCGCGGTCGGGGCGATCATATCGATTGCTGACCGTTGCGCGACGCGCCTGACGGCCGCTGGCTACAGGCGACTTGAGCCACGCCGCTGGATGTGAGACATCTGCACCAATAGCGCAAAACAGAAAGGGATACGAGTGGAAGTTCCAATCTCGGGTTCTGGGGCATCATAGCAAAGGGGATACGAGATTGCTCCACATAGTGACGATGGCTTGAACTTGGCTTGAACCTCGAGCTGGTGAGCTAGGAGGACCTGCGAGGCCACACTTGATGGCGTCGAAAGAGGCTTTTAGAGCCAGCGAATCACAGCTTGACATTCATGTTGAGTTCGGGTCCGCAGCTTATCAGCCGCTCTTTGTGTGGCATGCGTGCACTGCAGCCTCCTGTTCTTCTGGGGTCTCGCGCGTGTTGCAGAAGTGCGGGGATTATCCAACCGTGTTCATAATCTGCCGAGCCCGTCGACTCAAGCGTTCGTGTCCAGCCATCCGGATTAGCACGGGATTTGCACACTTTCCTGTGTGTGCCTTTTGAACTATGCTTGTGCGGAGACATCGCACTGTTGGGGTTGATGACACTATCGAGCTGAAAGCGCAATATCAATTCTTCCGCATAACGACAAGGATCCGACGCCTTTGCTCCGAGGACGACAGGCATGCCCGCCATGCTCACGTGTGACTGAAAATAGATGCGCAAGATCACTGGAGTATGTCACCACGTATTGACAAGCAAGTATGTTGGCCTAAAGCGAACCCGGAGCTCCAATACCGACTCGAAAGTCGACGCGAGCGAGCTTCAGGATTAGAACGGCTGTGCAATTCCTCTGGGTTCTCCTGGAATTAAGGCATTTTCCATGTATTGGGAATAACCTTAGGGTTATAGGAGACCGTAGACAATATGTGAAGAAAAGAAGCACGCGTCGAGTTTGCAGGTTTTGTTCGTGTGGTGCTTGGCGCGCTAGACTTCAAGCGTCATCACTGGATTCGAGTCAAAGCAAGGCATCATGGATGCGAGGAATAATATCATCAGTCTTTCCAACATTGTGATCTGCCTACGATTTGTTCTCACTGAAATCCAATCTCACATTGCTGTGCAGTTCAGTCTCATCGCCTCTCTGCATGCCAATCCCTCGGCGCCGACCCCGAGGCTTCGATGTACCATCCTCATCAACATGTCGTGCTGTCGGGATGGTGTTCTCGCGTGGCTTGACTCTCCATACATAGATGGAAACGAAGTGATTGACATGTACATGCCTTGCACTCTTTTTGGAGTGGCTGGTGGTCTTACTCAATCTTTCAATGACTCCGTACCTCTTTTGTAGTTCACTCCGCTGCAGCTGCAGCTCCAGCATTGGCCTGCTCAATTACGGCAGGTGCATGCTGAGTTGGAATGCGAACAAGGGTCTGCGGTAGAGGTGGTTCTGTCTCTTGCCTTGCCTCTGGATCATCGTCTTCTTCCTTTGGTTTGGGCATGATGGCTGCTCTGGTCAGATGGTGTGTGCTATCGATACGTGCAAGACATAACTCACTCGAGGCCATATTGATAGCACGAAGAACATTATGCCAGTTCGAGAGTACTGCTGCGACAGCTAGAGGTTCATTGTAAGCACATGCACAGTGTTCTCGTCTTCGTGTTTTCCGAGATTGGTGGCTCCAATTCACGCGACATACCTTCTGTACCGTTCGAAAGCGTCTGCAGCTTGTCGGCCAGCATTTGCATCTGGTCTGCTAAGCCGCCGCTCAACGCCTGCAAGTCCTTGAGGTTTGCGAGCTCGGTCTTCTTGTCAGCAATTTTCTGCTGCAAGAAAGTTGACTGCTGCGACGCGCCCATGGACTGGCCGCGCAGGTGCGACGGAACTGGACGAGAGAAATTAGACATGATGATTCGGTCAGTTCACGGTTTTGCGCAGGTCCAGTTGATCTTGCTGTCGTCGAGTTGTCGGTGCGCGGTGACCCCTCACGTGTTGTCGCGGGCGTGAAAGGGATCTCGAAAGTGGGGCCGTCGACACAATCGGTTAGCTTGCCGTTGCTAGGTAAACAACGCCCGCAGCTTTTCGGCTATGACGAACACCAGACGGAAACAACGAACGACACACGTCCCAAATCGTCGCCGCACCGCTATCGCACACGTCTCGCACACTATCTTCAGCTTCTGCATACCTATTCAGCGCTCATGGCGCGCTTGAACGAGCCGCCGGCGGCCGTACCTCAGCCGTCGGCCGACAACATCGAAGTCGTGAAGCGCCGCTTTCTGCGACAGAACCGCGAGTTGGCAAAGTATGCATCAGCCTGAGACACTCGCAAAGATGCATACTGATATCAAAGCAGGACCAACTCGCAACAGTCAATGCGGATCCGCACACTCGAAAGCGATTGCTCCCGTCTGCTCGCTGAGAATCTTGCCCTCCGCGAACGCGCAATGCACCTCCAACACACAGTCGACAAGCAAGCGAACGCTCTTTCTTTCGAGAATATCGATGTCGTGAGGTCGCAGTTGGAAGCCAAGATGCAGGAGCTTGGTAATTTGGTAGCTTCGTTAGGGCAGCCAAAGCAGGCGGAGAGGCGCCGCAAGAGCCAGCACCTTGCCAGACATCGCCCACAAGAAAGGAACTTTAAAAGCGGGTTGTACATACAGGAGGTGGAGAACCGCCTGTTACCCACTATCGATGAGGGTAACGATCGCCCCCGGCGCACCATGAACTCAGATGAGATCCGGCTGTTGTTGGAGGATCCTGATAGCCAATCGCCCGATATTGGTCCACCGCCCATGTCGAGCTTCGAAGCTGAGGATCCGATTGCGTTCGATCTTAACCCTAGTTCAGATCGACACACGGACGAGGTTGCTACTCAAGACGAGCCTGCAGAAGACGAGCCTGTTCTACCAATGAACCTAGAGACACGGAAGAAGCGGAGAGAGAGTGGGCCGAAACTCAACATTCGTCGCATATCTGTGTTTGAGTCGCCAGAAGAAGTCAAGGAGAAACCAGGCAAGCTGATGCGCACTGGAGCTAAGAGGAAGTTTAGTGTACAGGAAGACGAAGAGCGACCAGAGACCCAGGACGAAGAGGTCATTCCTAGTCACGAGGCGGCTCAAGAAGCAGGAAATGATGACGATTCCGATAAGCTTCTGTCTCTTTCTCTGCCTCGATCAGCTCTTAGCAATAGTAAGTCCGACCATATTGTGCGTATAGCTCCAGCTGACTGTGTCAGGATCTGTCAATACCGACCCATTGGTGTCGCCAAAGAAGCAGCGCTCATCTATGAAAGATCAGGAGAAGCCACAGAAGAAGAAGCTACCCAGTGTGAACCCACGGGGTCGCCCGCGCCTCCCAATCACGCGAACCATCACGCCACCTGAAATTCCCATGCTAGCAGCCCCCGAGCCCGTCCTCGTGGCTGAAATCAATCTTGACTCTCTTCCGCCAAAAACCCCTGCTGCGGATGCTATCTTCTCGCCACCGTCAACAGAACCTTCAACATCGCGACCAGGCAACAGAGACACCCCTCCACCAGGCGACGTGAGCTCAGGAAACCAAACAGGACAGGCTGGACGACCATCGCGAAGAGCACGCCCACAAGTCAGCTACAAAGAACCAAGCCTTGCCGCCAAAATGCGCCGTGACGGCAAGCTGGCCGACGCTGTTATTCCTCAAACCGACAGGAGGACGAGCGTAGAAATGACGCTGGCGCCTCTTACTACGGGCAGGGTGGCCATGAAACGTGAAACAGGAGACGAGGAGGCTGAGGCAGGGAGTCCACTACGACAAAAACTTGACAGACGAGACAATCCTCCCCAGCTTGAATCGGCTCAGGCACATCCGTCAGCGACTTCGAAAGCGATATCCGCATTGATCGATCAAACGAGTGTGGTAAACCGACGAGCATCATCGAATATCATGGTCAAGACTTCGGACGAGCCAGCGTCAGAGCCCGTTGACGAAAAAGAGTCCGCCGTGAAGGAGGATGCAGTCGAGAAGGACAATCTTGCAATCTTTGACTTCAACGAGTCATCTCCCGTCCACTCTAAACGTCCGAGCACCGATCTTGCCAAGGTAGTGCGGAACTCTCGGCGGCACTCGGCCGTTCCAGCTTTGGCTCTTGGTGAGTCCGAGAAGGTTGAGGGCTCCCTCCCATTGCTAGACAAGCGCACGGGAAACGGGACAGTCAAGAGTACCAGCACAACTACCTTGGCAAAGAGCACTTCTGCTGCAAGGTTGATTGCAAAGAAGACAGCAGCACCGACGTCCTTAGATGCAAGGACCGACGATTCGGCAGCAGGCGACGCGGGGAAGGCGACTGCGACAAGCACACTCAGAGCTGAGAGAATGGCTAGTCGTCGGAAGAGCATGATGCTTTAGGAGAGCGTCAGCTACGAAAGGAGCGACCGTATGCTGCCGATGGCGAATCGAGCAGACTTGTAGGAGTTCAAAAGTGCAGATGATGTCTCACACGATACCCTGACCTGGTCTGCGGCCGTCTTTCTTACGCATTATACCATTCACTTTGAGACTATGCCATATTAGAGCAAATCAACAAGACTGCCCACAATTTAGTGATTGGTGATAGTGATCAGGACCTAAGCTGTTGCAGCTCACTCATATCTACAACCCTCAACTCCCTCCTTGCCCATAGCACGACTGTCAACACCAGCCCAGGCAAATACCCTCCTCCAATCATCATCCCCTCTCGCCACTCTCTACCTTGTACCAACTCCAATACCACTGACAATGCACAAAGTACGCCGTTGGCCGGGACACAGTATTGCGCCAGCAGCTCCTGGACCTCGTCTGACAGCCCTGGAACTTCCCTCCTCTCCGCCTGCCGCGCCGAAGCACTAGTGTTGAGTCCATATCCTCCCACGCTCCTCCCCTTGCCCTTGCCTCTCCCCGAAGCCTTTTGGCCGTCGACGATTATGCCGGCGCTGCGCGGTGGCAGCGGCAGGAAGTAAAGAGTGTACGCACTCGCAGCGAGACTTGCCAGTGCAAGGAGACTCGGCGCGAATGTCGAGAAGCTCAACAGCCCCGGCAGAGTGAGCAGCGCGATGGACGAGGGCAAGACGAGGAGGAGCAGGGTGTATAGGCGGGTCGAGGATGTGTCGTGGGTTTGTAGCGTGGTGAGCAGGGTTTCTTGATCTGCGCTATGTCAGAGAGGCAGATCTGAGGGGCGCGGTTTGTCGTACCTTGGGCGTCCATGCCCGCTTCTACTGTGTCTTCGTCGTCTGAGGAGTCTGGGTACTGGAACGTTTTGCGGATGCGTGTCGCTGCCATGATGCGAGTAGAGATGCTGCAATTAACTATACGCTACCCTTAGAGCAGAAAAAGTCTATCAGTTTAGAGGTCGGACGTATGGCCAGCGTTGCGCATAGGCAGCAATGTTTAGAAAGTGTTCACATGCGATGACGATGTTTGTGGACCCTGGATTTAGCGCGTTTGTGCCTCGTGGCCCTCCCTTTGGCCTCCATACCGTGTCTAATTCGCAAATGCCTAGGCAAGCTGAAAATTGATCGTTACTGGGTGGCATAGACCTGATGTACTTTAAGGTAGGGATTGGCGATCATCCTTGTCGTTTTCTCCAGCTACAAAATCTGTGTGGGGTACTCCAGTACTTTCTCACGTCTGCTTGCATATATCGTCACGTTGAAACCACACCAAAAAAACCCTAGCAAGATGGCCTACCCTACTATCTATGACACGCCATTCGATGAACTACCCGACAAGAAGCGAGTTTGGGTTGGCACACCGGGCAGTCGCGAGGAGGGACTCGCAAAACTTGCACTCCTTACCCCTTCGGTTGTTGCCAAAGCAGCCGCCGATGAGATCAGAACCGGCCAGCGTATATCTCTCAACTGGGAGCTGCCCAAACTCGAGACAGCGGGGTTCGGCCGTCAGCCCTTCGAGCATAAAATCATAGAGTGTTACAATGGCCTCTTCTTCGACGATGTATATGCCTTCAATCCGCAGCAGGGCAGCCAATGGGATGGGTTGCGCCACTTCTCGCAGACTGTGACAGGGACAGATGGTAAGGGACCGGACCAAAGAATCTTCTACGGCGGCACCACTGGTGCAGAGATCCAGGACCGCAGCAGCACCCGAATTGGCATGCAGCACTGGGCTAAGGAGGGCATAGTCGGACGCGGTGTGCTTATTGACTATGCGTCCTGGGCCGAGACAAATGGGGTGAAGTACTCCGCGTTGAGAAACCACGAGGTCAAGCTTACGGAGATCTTGGAGATTGCCAGGGAGTGCAACATCACGTTTCGAAAGGGGGATATTCTGCTCGTGAGGACTGGCTTCACCAAAGAATGGGATACTACCTTGTCATCTGAAGATAAAAAGAGCTACGCAGAGAACCCGGCAGATATGCAACATGCAGGTGTTGAAGCCACCGAGGATGTGTTGCGCTGGCTCTGGAACGAGGGATTCGCAGCCGTGGCAGGCGATTCGGTGTCGTGGGAAGTGTATCCACCCTCGAAGCCGGAGCCCGTACTACACGAGTATCTGTTGGCAGGCTGGGGCATGCCGATTGGAGAAATGTTTGACCTGGAGGGACTGGCTGAGATCTGTCGAAAGGAGAAACGGTGGACGTTCTTCCTGACCAGCGCGCCGTTCAACATGCCTGGTGGTGTATCGAGCCCGCCGAACTGTATGGCTCTGTTTTAAATATGCGCAAATTGCCGTAAATACCTGCAAACACTGTTGTAAATTCGCTGTGAAATGTTGCTCGATCTCGGCTCGCGCCGACGTGTGGCGTGTGGCTTTCACGATGCATACCCGCACGATCCGGCGAGCCTCTTCCCTTCAGCCTTACGGTCTCGCTTGCAATTTTGCCTTGCAGACATCGTCGGCGTCGATCATCCGCATCCCCATTATTTTCCCGGCTGAAGATCCTATGATGTTGTTACACGTCGTCACCGTGTCAGAGATCGGTGCTGTTGGTGCAGCATTGCTTTTATCAACACGCGTCGCCTGCACACCATAAGCATCATGTCGAGACAAAGACGTGCGACGTCACCACAGCCTCAACTTTACGCGTCAGTCTGGAACCTTTCGCAGCGCTCAGCAAGTGTGTTTTCAGATCACGCCGGTGCACTTGCTAGCCAATTGATGGCGCAGCTTTGGTCCCTAGAGGATCGCTACGACCACCCGGCGGCTTGCGTGTCGTCGCTGCGCAGCGCTTTCCCGGGCACCCACGTCATAGCCTGCTGGCTCCAAGTGCATCTCCATAAAAATTGAGACCGCCCCAACGACCGCGCGTATGAGGTTGGGAGGCCCTGAACTTGGACTTGCGACACCAGTTTTGTCTCACAACAACTCTTTCGCTCCCAAGTCCACATCCGACATCGCTGCACATAATGGGTCTCTTCGGTCGCCGCCGGTCGGACTCCACAGCAGTCGAGCGAAGCCACCCTGAACTCACCAAGCCACAACTCAAACGTGCAACACGAACTCGCAAGACCTGGGCCCTGCTGACATCCTTTTTCCTATTCGTTGCCGTCATCTTTCTCATTCTTCTGCAAATCAGCGGCACATCCAACAGGCATCTGCTGCGCAACTGGTACTTCATCCGCCTCGATCTCAGCAATGTTGTCCCGTCGTCGGTGCCAAACTTCGCCCTGATCAACACCATTGCGCAAACACTGGGTCTGCACGATTTCTACCAGGTCGGCCTATGGAACTTCTGCGAAGGCTACAAGGGCGAGGGCGTCACGTACTGCTCTCCCCCTGAGACGCTGTACTGGTTCAACCCCGTCGAGATTCTGCGTAATGAGCTGCTCGCTGGAGCGTCGAGTGAGTGTCCTGCACGCATGTTTTGTCTCGCATCTAACAGCCACAGTCAACTTGCCCGCTGACATCAATGACATCCTCGACCTCATCAGGCTCGTATCCAACTGGATGTTCGGCCTCTTCCTGACGGGCACTGTTCTCTCCTTCGTCCTCATCTTCGTGATGCCGCTCTCCGTCTTCACGCGCTGGCTCGCACTCCCCGTCGCGATCCTCGCCTTCCTCAACGCGCTCTTCACCACCGTCGCGTCTGTGCTCGCGACCGTCATGTTCGTCATCTTCAAGAACACTATTAGTGGCGTGGCTGAACTGAACATCGGCGCGGACATCGGCATCACCATGTTCGCTTTCATGTGGGTTGCCAGTGCCATGACCATCTTCGCGTGGTTCGTACAGATGGGGCTGTGCTGCTGCTGCGCCAGCCGACGCGACGTCAAGACGGGCCGCAAGAGGGGCAACGAGAAGGCGTACTCCATGGACATGGGTGCGCGGGGCGTCACCGACGGCGCCGCTGACCCGGTGGTGGAGACCGAGACCGAGCCCAAGGCTGCTCATCCTGCGCGCGGCGTCAGGTTCTGGAAGCGTCGCTAGTCGCCTCGCGAAGATGAGATCGAGCGGCTTGTAATACGCGCTCTAAAATGGTACGAGTATTGAGTTGGATCATTGTTATTGCATCAATTTGAGCAAGCGCGGCGTTGGTCTTGGTGAATGATCTTTTTAATGGCTTTTGGGTTGTATATGAACACTTGAGCTTAGACGTAGATACAACTTCAGTAATGCATATCATCAACGATGGGCCCGACGTCTCCCGCCACTAAACGTACGTACAATATTTGCGCTCTACGATTTCGTTATTTCAGGCTTTCAAACGCGGACACTTACTGTACTCATATCAAGCGAAGGACCGAGTCGATGCTGCTGGCCTGGTACAATGCCTATGTTCATTGCCTTAGTTTCATTGAGCTCAGCGACACTGACAATCGAAGCTCAGGGCGAAGCCACACAGCAGCTCAGACACCAGTTCTTCAAGTGACAGCAGCGACTCCGAGTAATTCTTTCACACATGTACAAAAGTCCCGTTGTGTGCCGGCCATCATACGCAACAGTTCCAAGCCCCAATGGAAACTTGAGGACAAGCAGCGACCGCGTATAGGCCGGTTAACAAGGATAGCGCAATGATCGAACGTACCAGACTCATCGAGAGTGCTGGTACTGGTAGCCGCGAAGTTGCACAACCAGCCCACAGGTCTTACTTCTGCGATCTGCAGACTGTTTTGATTCCGGGCACTCTTCCACTTTCACCGTGACGGCCGCGGTCATCGTGCCTCTAAAATAGCGCGACCTGCGCCAACCTTTCCCCTTCCACTAACCTACCACTCAACCACCATAACCATGGCGACTTCGACACTTCCGCCGCTGCGCTTTGAGTATGTCGCGCGTCCGTCTGGACGAGAACAATGTTGCTGATCTGCGTACAGGGCAGCCGCGCGTGGCGAGATTGTCACAGTCATGGTGGGCCCCGAAGCTGTCAAGTACCACGTGCACAAAGCCATGCTCATGGAGCACTCGGAGTACTTTCAGAAGGCTTTGCAGGGGCCTTGGAGGGAGGCAGAAGAGAGTGTTGTCTCTCTGGATGATGTCGAGCCCGAGATCTGTGAGTGTTGTGTGCCTTGGAATGTTGGGAGCTTACACAACTAGTTGGCTTGTTCGTTGAGTGGATCTACTCTTTGAGGGTTCCTGGGCGACTACGTCCGGGCTTGTCAAGCACGCAACATCAGATAATGTGGCTGAAGGCCTGCATCTTGGGCGATCGCACGCTCGCTCCTGGCTTTGTAAAGGCTTTCCGATACGATCTCATTGAGGTTTCTCGTCAACCGTCAAGCCATATGCTACGAAACAATCATATACGGCTTCGGCAAGCTTGCAACTGGCGATCCGTTACTGCAGATGATGGTCGACGTCCACTTTCACGATAGAATCGATGCAGGAATCGAGAAGGAACAAAATCTACGAAAGGAACTGCCCTCTGAGTTTCTACTCGCAATTATTGATAAGTATGAAGAAATGTTAGATCAATCCGAACTGCAGACGAGCCTGCGTAGGCCACAAGAGTGCGATTACCACGGGCATACTTCTGAAGACGAGCGAAAGAAATGTGAACAGGCAAACTCATAACAATTCATACCATGACGGAGCATCTCGGGCAGAAAGGAAAGGGATTAGTAGCGCAAAGTGCGAAAGCAGGATACTTCCGATGTATTTGGCACAGGCTTTCGCCGGCTCAACGAGCACCGAAGCCAGTGGCAACAGTGCACAACCACCCAAAGCAATACAACGAATGCTAGAACATGTATACCCCATGACCAGTGACAGTCTGTATAATACGTCTCTACTCTACCAACAAGACGCAAACGGCCCTGCAACCCGCCAGTCTCCACGCCCTACCCAGAACAGATCTATCCACCAACAAGCGTCTCCACATGTCCACCCATGCCATGCGCAGAGAAACACACACACACACCACTACAAGAACCAGCCACACCCTCAATCCGAGCCACAGACTCGCCGTGCCGCCGTGGCCGCGCCCCATCGCCGCGCTGCAGGGCGCACGCACGGCGAGCGAGGTAGCTACAACCACGGCGATCTAGGTGGCGGGGAAACGCAGGGAGAGGTGGTGGAGTAGCTGCACTGCCTCGAGACGAGGGGAAGACTTGCCTGCACACCTAGAGCCTTGCGACGGAGTGTGGTCTGTAGTCTGTGGTCTGTAGGCTGTAGGCTACACCCCCTGCGATAGGGGCGCGGGCAGTGTCTGGACTGTGCTGTGCTGTGCTGGGGCTTCGAGCCGCGGTTCAAGTGCGGCTGGAGTGTGGACTTGGACTCTGGGCTCTGGGCTCTGGGCTCTGGACTTGGACTCTGGGCGGTTGGGGTGAGGACACTCGTGAGCGTGGACGTTGGACGTTGGAGGGGGGATGTGTGTGGACGTGGGATGTGGGCGGACGTGTGCATGTGTGCATGTGCATGTGGATTGAAGTGACGCAGACACGCGCCGCTCGATTGGAACTACAGGATTCTGATACAACCGCGCGAGGATGCGGGGCGCCGTGCGGTGTGGTGTGGAAGAGGGCGAGGCGACGAGTTGCGGGCGCGGGCGCGGCTGTACGGGTGTGTTGGTGCAGTGTTTGGGCGCTTCGTGGCTTCTAAGCTTTAGGCTTCTCATCCTCCTTATCCTTCTCATCCGCAGCCTTCTCGTCCTTGGGCGCATCCTCCTCACCCCCCTTATCCTCCTCGTCCTCGGGCACAAGCCACTCATCGACCTCGCCCGCCGCGCCATTATCCCAATGCACCGGCTCGCGAAACCGCACCGCCCTGGCAAACAACCCCTCGTCCTTGTCCCGCGCCTGCGTCTCCCGCGCCACCCGCTCCCGCGCCTCGGCCTCGACCCGCACCCGCTCCAGTCCCTCCTGCAGCGCGCCGCGGTCCTGCACGCCGGCCAGCAGGCGCAGCAGATCGGGCGCGAGCTGGTCGTCGACGGGCACGCGCGGCATGAGCTCGGCGACGCGGTGCGCCATCTGGGCGCCGGCGTAGCCGCGCACCATGACGCCGTGCGTGTACGCGTCGGGCTGCACGCCGGCGTCGTGCATCAGCGCGGCGACGCGCTCGGCGGCGCCGATCTGCTGCGTCTTGAAAAAGGCCTGCATGAAGATGTTCCACGTGTAGACGTTGGGCGGGGCGTGCGCGGCCATGTCGGTGATGACGGCGGCGGCCGAGGCGTACTGGGCGCGGGCGCACAGGGCGTGCAGGAAGGCGTTCCAGGCGATCGGGGTGGCGGCGAGGCGGATGAGGGAGGGGTGTGCGCGGGGCGTGGTGAGGGTGTGGGTGTAGGTGTGGTAGAGGCGGGCGAGGTAGGGCAGGGGGAGGGGGTCGAGGGCGTGGATCTCGGTCTGCAGGGCGAGGTAGAGGGCCGTGGGGGGCGGGTCGAGTTTCGGGGGGGACGACGGGGTGTGGACGGCGGCTTCGTGGTCGAGGGCGTCGCGCATGGCGCGGCTGCCGGAGCGGGTGAAGGGGGCGAGCGGGGCGCGGTCGAAGAGCGAGAGGTACGTGGCCCAGACGTGGGTGTAGTTGCGGTCGGCGACGGGTTTGCTGTGCTCGCAGGTGTAGGCGTAGTAGAGGCAGTCGGTGGCGAGCCAGGGGTCCTGCAGCTCCTTTGCCTTGGTCAAGCACAGCTCGGCAAAGGCGCTGAACATGGCCGGGTCGGGCTGCGTGGTGCAGCCGTGGAGGAGGATGGAGAAGGTGTGCTTGTCTGGCGTCAGGCCGTTGGCCTCGAGCGCGTTGAAGACCTTGAAGGCGGTGGTGTAGTCGCCAGCCTCCATGGCATTCCGCATGATGACGTCGTACAGCAGCAGGTCTATCTTGACGCCCAGCTTGACAAACGCGGCCACGATGCCGGGTGTCTCGTGGTAGTTGGCAATGTCACGCATGCTGCCGCGCAGAATGACGGCACACGTCCACCGGAAGATGTCCGTGTTGACTATGTTGTTGCGGTGGGCATCGGTGGCCACGGCCAGACGACGCTCCAGACAACCCAGTGCAAAGCTGTACTCGCCAGCATCGCCGAAAGCAGAGGCATAGTGCAGTATGGTGCCGAGTGAGAAGCGTGTCCTGGCATCGATCAGGGCGACGTAGATGTTTTTCAGGCTGTCCACATGCACCAACGTGACGAGGCTGTGCAACAGATCCTGAGAGTACACGGCCGTGTCGAGATGGCGGGTGCAGTTGAGGAAGGTGGCGACGAAGTGGCGTGTGTTGGCGTCTGGCGTCGGCTCCCAGCCCTGGGCGTCTGGGTACTGTCCTTTGGAGTGCAGGCGCGCCAGGTAGGCCAGGGCGTCTGCTATAAGGGGGAACTTGTCGCGCGGCAGGTGTTCGTCCGTGGCCAGCACTGTGATGAAGTCCTGAGCGTAGCGGGGTTTGTGATGCAGCATGTACATGAGGGCGCCCTCGCACTGGCCCTGCTGGTCTCCGAGGCGTTGCCAGTTGAACCATATGCGCTTCCCGCCGTCGCTGTCGACGCCGTCGAGCAACTGCTCGGCAACATCACGGCTCTGTTTGGAGTGGGCGAGAGTGACGGGTTTCGTGAGGGCAGCGAGCTGTGGGTAGACGGATCGCTCGAGGGCAGAAAAGGCGCTGAGCATGGACAGCTCGTCCGTCTTGACTCGCACGGTGGTCAGGTCCCATTGCTCGAGGCTGAGGATGTAGCGGCGCAGCGACCTGTACTGGCCGTCGTAGAGCAGCTTGTTCTTGTAGCGGCCGAGGTCGCGCTGCAGTCGCGCGGTGTGGGTCTCGAGGCGCTCTTTCGCCTGGGCGATGTAGTTTGCGCGGCGGCGAGCAGCCTGCTGGGGGGTGAGGCCGTCGAGCTGCTGCTCCAGCCGCTCCCCCCACGGGGGCCTGCGCGAGTAGCGGGTGGCACTGGCGTCGTCGGCAGCGGTGGTCGCTTGCGGATAGTCCGAGGGTGCTGGCTGGGTGTCGGTGGCGTAGGCGCGCGCGTGTTGGTGTGCAAAGGACGCGATGTCGAGGTAGCGCAGGTCGGCTGGGCGTGTCCTCGTAGGGGTCCGGCAGGCGCCAGACTGCGCAGTGCCGGGACGGGGGCGGTGCTGGAGACGGGCATCACCTGCTACCGCCGCTCCACGTCCGCCCGCCGCTCCACGGCCAATGGCTCCCAGCTCTTTCTGTGCTGCGCCATGGCGTCGCCGGGGCTTCGCGGCCGGGGACTCGGCGAAGACGCGCGGGGCAAGCCAGGGCAGGAGGAGGCCGTCGGCGCTGGCGATGAGGCTGGCGCTGGGAAAGCGAGCGCGGGGCATGGGCGAGAGATGCGGCGTCTTCAGCGGGCCATGGCGCGAGCGGTGGTGATGGTGCGTGCGGCCGCGAAAAGCTGAGCTCCGCCGGAGCTGCAGTTGTGGTCCAGGCTGCCCGCCGCACGCACCTCGGACTTTTGGCCCGCAGTGTCCATCTATGTGAGGGAGAACAGCCAGCTCGATTCTCGGCACTCGACACCACGCACAAGACACACGGCGCCTGCTATACACGGCACGACGGACCACACACCGCGGCTGTTATATACTGCGCCCACCACACACCGCGGCTGCTATACTGCGCCCACCACACCCTGCGCCCACCATGTCGACGCACGAACACCTCTCCGCCGCGGCCAACGACCGCAAAGCGCGCCTCGCGCAGCTCAAGTCGCTCAAGCGCAAGCAGCCCTCGGACGACGCCGCCGACACCACAACCTCGGACTCGACCGCCGACACCACCACCGGCGACTCGACCGACTCGACAGCGCTCACAGCGCCCGCCGCGCCCGCCGCGCCCTCGGTCACAACCACGTACCTGTCCGGCCGCAACTTCGACCCCAGCACGCGCACGCTGAAGCTCGGGTTCGAGCACACGCCCGTCGCGGATGCAACAGCCACGCTCGAGTACCAGGCCGCCCAGCTCGCGCTGCAGACGGCCGCCGCGCAGCAGCCCGACGACGCCCCGCTGGACCTGTTCCGCCTGCAGCCCAAGAAGCCCAATTGGGACCTCAAGCGCGACTTGGAGGCACGGGTCAGGGAGGGCGGGCTGGAGCGCGCGCTGGAGGGCGCGGTGGTGAGGATTGTAAGGGAGCGGGTGGGGGCGGGGCGGGCGGAGGGGATGGAGGGGGGGGAGCTGGTGGGCGGGGTCAGGGAGAGGGAGGTTGAGGAGGAGCGGGAGCGGAGGCGGGAGGAGGAGGAGGAGGTTTAGCGAGAGATTGGCTGGAGAGAGACAGTGTCGAGAGATTGGCTGGAGAGACAGTGTCGAGAGATTGGCTGGAGAGACAGTGTCGAGAGATTGGCTGAGAGAGATGATAAGGTCAAGACGATACCACGCTGCTTGGGTATCTGAGCTAGTAACAGAATAGTAATACAGAACATGTACATGTTGAAGCACCTCGCTGCCCATTCATTGCCTGTTTATTGCCCGTTCATGGCCCGTGTCAGCGCGACTCGCTTGCTGAACGGACTCAGGCTGCGCTCCCTCGGCGGCGGCGGTGGCGGCTGTCGCGGCGGCGGTTGTCGCGGCGGTGGCCCGTCTCGCCCGGTCCTCTCTGCGTTCCTCTCTGCAGGCACATCCCCCCGGCCGTGTCTCCCTGCGCTCCTGCTGCGCTCGCGCGACCCGCGGCGGCCGCGCTGCTCCGGGCTGAACGAGCTCCGGCGGCGCCGTGTGTTGCGGTCGCGGGTGCTGTGGCGCGAGACGGACGCCGCCCGCGAGTCGGTGGACATGGAGCGCCGGGGCCGGGCGCGCTTGGACCGACCAGCCGCCGTGTCCATGCGGTGCGCGCTCTCCTGTATAGCCGGGCGCTTGCCCTTTGTGTCGTGGTGGGACGGCGAGCGCGACACGGAGCGGTTCGTGGACATGGTCGACACCGAGTCGGGCGACGAGCTGCGGCTCCTACTGCGCTTGCGGCCGGCGGTGCGCCCGCGCGCCTCGTCCTTGCGGCGCAGAATGTCGTCGGCCACGCCCGTCTTGCGCACGAGGTCGGCCGGCACGTCGGTGGTCAGCTTCGGCTTCAGGGTCGGGTTGAGCAGCTGCTGGGTGCGCGACGGGCGCGGCTTGTACGGGCGGTCCTGCGCCTTGGCCTTGCACTCGTAGCTGTAGTGGCCGCGCTGCAGGCACTTCTGGCACAGCGTCGTGGCCGATGCCTTGGACGGGCCGGGGCCGGGGCGGCGGAACATGGCAAATCGTCGCCGCTGACTGTACAGCGATCGTGTCGGCGTGGATGCGCAATGTGGAGCGAGGCTGGCCGGGCGTGCATGGCAGTTGCTCGTCGCTGACCGTCCAGCGATGACGGCACAAAGCACACGTCACGTGCACGGCGAACCCCGTCCGCTTTCTGACCTGCACCACCACGCCCACGCACTCAGCACCCCGCCCACGCCCACGCCCACCGCCAGCTGCCCCGAGCTGCCCCGCGCTGCGCTGCCCTGCGCTGCCCTGCCTCCGCTCCCAATTCCTCGCCGCCGGCCCTCTCGACACGCGCCCGCGCTGCACTCAGTCTGCGGCAAATACCCCCAACCCGCGCGCGACACACGCCGCAGCCCACGACCCGACCACCGCCCGCATACAGCCTCGAATGTCGGCACACCACAATGTCCAGCTTTCTGGCCCTGCCCACCGCGACTTTCCTTGAGCATCCCATTTCCTGAAGCGCCTGCCCCCCCCGCTACCTTCGTTTGGTCCCCGACCGCGACCGCTGTCGTTTTTTCTTGCGCCCGCACCCACCACCGTGGGACGCGCTGCTGCAACCACGCACACGCCGCGCAACCACGCAGACACGGCGCAACCACGCACACACGGCGCAACCACGCAGACACACGCCGCAGACCGCCGCACTCCCACGCCCACTCCCCCGTCGCACACATGGCCTCTGCCGCGCCCTCGCCGCAGGAGCAGGCGCGCGCGAGGCTGTCCTTTGCAAAGGTGCCCACAGTGCCCGCCTCCGCAAATTATGCTAACAGCCACGAGGTCGCCGCATCTGCTCTCAAACATGCCGCCCCCACCCAGCACTCCAGCGCCAAGCCGAAGCCGCCTGTTGCGACGCCCAGAATCCTGACCCAGCCGCAGATTGCCCGCTCTGTCCCCGTCACCGCCGAGCCGCAAACACGCCCCGAGAAGAAGAATGAGCTGAACGGGTCCGCGGGGAACAGCGTCGACCGCACCGGCCAGTGGACTGCCACCGCCCAGGAGTCGGCCGCGCCATCGTCCGACGTCAAGCAGGACCTGCCCGGCCCCCGCTCCATTGCCCTGGCCAAGGTGTCTGCCGCCGAGGACACCGGCACCCAGCTGTCGTCGTCTGACGGATCCGGCAAGCCTCCCAGCATCGATGGAAAAAGCGTCGCCTCCGCCACCACCTTTGCCCTCGACGAGAAAGAGTCACTGCGCCCCGACGACAGCGCCAGCCTACGCGCCGTCGAGGAGGAGGATGTGACGTCCCCCGCAGACTCGGTCGTCAACGACTCGCGCCAGGGCTCCGACAACGGCGCCGCTCGCGCCTTCCGCGACCAGCTGCACGAAATCGCCGTCATGAACCCCCAGTCGCAGCGCGGCGTTCCCCCGGGCCGCTTCCCCAATCTTGCCACGGGCCCGCACATGTTGTACGACCCCGTCAACGTCGGCCGGCCCATGTCGCAGCCTGTCGGGAGTGTCATCGCCGGCGTCCCCAGTCTGCCCTCTGCTCCAGACGAGAAGCTCATCGAGGCACTGCAGTCCCCACGTGACCGCTTGTTTGTTGTCAAGATTGAGCAGGACTTTATTGATTTCATCAAAGACTCTCGGTATGTGTGCAAAATATACGCCCCTGCTTGGCTGACCGCGACAGTGAGAGCGAGTACTCGCTTCCCAACTGCAACACCTTCTACAGGATGCTTGCCCACCGCCTTGCCGATTACTACATGCTTGGGCATGTAGTCGACTCTACAATGACTGGCGTTAAAATTACAAGAACTGCCTTGTGTCGAATGTCAGTACCCCGGTGTGCGATTATATATATATATACCTCTGCTGACCTTCCAGCCCACCCCCGCTGTCACAGATGGTCGACGCCACCAAAGGCGCAGACACGCCACCTGCCGAGCTTCCTGCTCGCAAGATCATGCGCCGTGAAGACGCCAAGTCGGGCACCAACACTGCCTCCAACTCGCAGAACCCGTCCAAGACGGCTTCTGAAGCCGACGGAAGCGATGGCAGCAACGATGGCAAGGACAAAGCCGCCCTGACGCGCGAGGAGCGCGAGGCACGCTACCGCGAGGCCCGCCAACGCATCTTCGGTGCCGAGAGCGAAGAGTCCACTGCCGAGGGCACTGAACTCACCCAAGAGAAAGCGAACGACATGTCGCGATCAAGCTCCACGTCCGGCAAGAAGAAGACCAAGAAGCAGCGCAACTACGACGACGACGACGACTTCCAAGCTCGCTCTCATTTCAATGTCTACTACCCGCAGCAATTCGCAGCGCCTGGATACGCGGCTGAGAATGCCGTCTACTACAACGGCTACCCGGGTGGCGTGCCGCACGCACAGTACACGGGCGGCAACCCTGCGGCCTCGCCGTCCACAGCCTACGGCAGCCCCTACCCAAACTCTCCCGACGCCCAGCCTCAGTACGGGTGGAGTGGCCAGCAGTTCCAGCAGAACGGGACGTACCAGAACTTTGGTCAGATGCAGCCTGGGTACGATCTCTCTGCAGACTTCCAGCGCGGCATGTCTTTCCAGAGCCCGGTGATGCCGTCGCAGGTCACGCCCAAGATGGCCAACACCCCCATGGCGCCGTACCAGGAGCCGTTCCAGCAGCCCCCGATGCCGTCCCAGGGCTGGCCGCAGATGAACCCGCAGCCGCCGTACCAGCAGCCCTTCGCCACGCCCAACAACCGCCCCGTTTCCGCGCCCCAGCCCCAACCCTACGCCTACGGCCAGTTCCCCCCAAACCCCTACAACGGCCAGCCCAACCGCAACCAACACCCCATCCCCGGTAGCTACCGCCCGCAGTTCAACCCGCAGAGCCAGGCCTTCATCCCGGGCAGCCGCAACATGCCGTTCCCGCCGCCCGGCCCGCCGCCCTACCCCTTCCCCATGCCGGGCCACCAGCCCTCGCTCTCGGGGCCCCTGCCGCGCATCAGCCCCCCGACCGCGAGCCCGCCCTCGTTCGGCCCGCCGCAGTCCCACGCCCCGCAGTCCCACGCCCCGCAGTCCCACGCCCCGCCCATGCACCGCGTCGCCTCCCAGCCCGCCGCAAACCCCAGCAGCATCGCCAAATACGGCACCCCCGCGCACCTGCCCGCGAAGCCGCCCGCGCCGCACCACGCCCCGCCCAAGTTCGATCTCGGCTCGCTGAACGGCGCGCGCGGGGCGGGCTAGCTAGCTCTTGTTTTATCTGTTGCATTGCGGGAGGGGAGGGGGAGGGGGGGGGGTGTGCATTGTCGGACGGGCGTTTAAAAGCATGCTGTTTGTACTGGTAATCTAGGGAATGTCATGGTGTGACCTCAGTATTCAATGTCCAGTCTTTGCGTGTTGTGCCTGTTCGTCTCCTCTACCACTCCCGCGTCTCGCCCGACCGTGTCCAACCCCCACCCCCTGATATAAGAGTACACAGAATCTGAGTGTATGATACATACGACCATAGGACGTTGAGAACAAGTTGACCTGTCCAATCAACCAGATTTTGCGGTACTGTTTACGGGTTATTTGCTCCAGTTTGCAGATGTCGGAGGCTATTCATCCGAGGCTGAACCGGGCGCGCGCAACTTAGCAGTGCCAAGATTGCGTTGGGTAGACCTCAGCAGGTCTCAGCCTGCAGGATGCGCACAACCTCATCACGCCCCATCATCTCTAGCATGGCGACCCTTGAGATTGCGCGTACGGGCTTTTCGGAAGTGTATCGCCCAGATAATATTGATCCGCTGGTTCAGTAAGTGGATCCCGAATGACACACTACCCGCCGTACCGGTAAAGTGGGGCAAGGATACCTTGCCGTTATCTAGTGCTGCCCTACGTTGTATCAGATCGCCGACAATTTCTATCATCTACTGCCCACTCATAGAACTGACAACACACCGATCATTCTCATCGCTCATTCGCTGGGCGGTTTGGTCGTCATCTACCTTGATGAGATATCTAGTTACTCATCTGAGAAACGTGTCGTGGTCCTCGCATACTGTCGCAGCAGTTTTTCAACAGCTCAAAAGAGAATGCCGTTCGTCAGAACGCCCCAGCAGAGATTCCGAGAACATTGCTCATTCAGCTGCTTTGCCACTACTCTTTCCGCGAAGACGCGGCAGCTGTGCTGAACACCCCTATATCCAAGCTTCTCTTGCAGGGTGACGTACACAACTATCAACAAGAGCTGTGTAGCGCCCTCAGAAGTCTCTTTCGCACGCGCCGTTCTCACCAGACCTTTCTATGCATCGATGCTGTCGAAAAGTGTCCGCACCCGGATATCCTGCTCCAATTCATCGAGGACCTGGATTCAGTGGCTGCTGCAGCAAACCTGAAAATATGCATCACTAGTCAGCAGGCCATACCACTGTTAGATTCACGGTGCGAAAAAGTCGTAGTGGATCATATGAATCATGGCGATATCAAAATCTACGTGGAGAGAGACGGCTCGCTATCCAACACTTGTTGACCCAGCAGCAGCAGACTAGCTTGCAAGAGGCCATGACACAAAAAGCATCCGGCGTATTCCTGTGGGTTGTCTTGGTCGTCAATCTACTTTGAGGGTATTTGAGCGAAGGAAAAGACTACCCGTACCTTCTTGCGGCCATCTATGATACGCCGCAGCCATTGGTAGATCTGTATCGCAGCATCATTGCGCGGTCGAAACAGCCGGAGAAGCCACTTCGCGAGTTTATACTCATCATGCATTGGGTCTTGTTCTCTGCGCGTTCATTGACACTGCCCGAGTGGCATCATGTTTTGGCGTTCGTGGACAATCCTTGCCTGCTCTCAATCAAGGAATGGAAACAAACCGTAACATGCACAGAATCCGATAGTTTGCTCCTGCAGAGGGTCCAGCGCGTGTGTTGCGGTTTTGTCAAGGTCGAAGACGGCCAGTTGCCACAAATAGACACGCGCTCTCTGGCAAGCTCCGTAGGCGTGGGCGCAGGTTCCTTTGAAAGCTACCACTCCATCCGAGTCGCTCACAGCTCAGTTCGCAAATTCTTCTTGGAAGAAGGCGGATACACTCTGCTGGGTGCCACTTTCGACAATCCTATTGGCGCTGGTCACAGCTATATCTTAGAGGTGTGTCTACGCTACAGCTTCTTGTAGGAAATGAGGGCGGCTTTCGATGCACAACTCCGAGAACGCAAAGCCTTGGCGAAGACGACTTCACAGTTGCCAAAGGCTGCCAGTATCGATCTCACCAGGCACCGAGCATCGACAACGCCAAAGAGACGACGATGGAGACGATCTACTGTCGGTGACGACGTCGATGATGCTGTCAGCGAAACCATGAGCCTGGGGTCTTCTGCAGGCAACTCCGTCCGATCGTTTCGCTCTGACGATTATCGTCCCCGAGGCGGCCCTGAGCAAGCAGCCAAGAGCTATCTCTTCGCAGACATGATCAAGTCAATAAGCACTACAGCATTAGAATTGCCGAAATCTGGTCGCAGTATGAAAACAGTGTCGAACTATGTCGACGGGCTCCAGACTGCCAGCGAAGATCTTTCTCCGACACCACACATGGCAACAACAGCTGATCGCGTGGACCCCCGGATTGCATCGTGGCTCGAGGCTGTGGTCCCCAGCGATGGCGAACCTGTCTCATATGCCACTAGAGTTGAGCATGCGAAAGCCGTTGAAGATTCCCCCCCAATCTATGGCAATATAGTCAGAACATGCTTGTCCACCACGCTGTGTCTGCCCAAGAGGCGAAAACTGTTCCCGAGTCCGCTCTTGAGTTCTTGCTGGAGCAGGGCATCAACGTCTGGGCCGCAACCCGGGACGACATGCAGCACAGTGCCACTCTGCAGTACTTCGCAGCACAGTGGAATCTAGTGTCGTGGCTACAGTGGCTTGTGCAACACGGACGAACAGCGAATCCAACAGGCGGGCTACATGCCTACCCCATCGTCGTAGCTGCGAGAAGAGAGAGGCTCGAAGCCTTTGCTTATTACCTGCTGGACCAGACGCGAGGCGCGGGATTGATAGACAAGGATGCGTACCACCGGACCGCACTCCACTATGCTGCAATGTCACCTGATGACTCTATCCTTGCACATATATGTGAAGCGTTTCCCGGCTATGTGCTCGGGGTCGATCTGCAAGACCAGGACGGCCGAACCGCCCTCCACCTTGCCACTCTCACCGCTTCCAACGAGAGAATCGTGAAACTCCGCAATGCGGGTGCAAACACCGATCTGCTCGATATGTCGGGGCACACGCCGTTGCAATTGGCCTGTACGCGCAGAGACTGCCTCTTGTCGACATGCCAGGCTTTTGCCAGTCACGGCCGGGGACTCTCCCAGCAGGATATTCGTGGCGCCCTCGCAATCGCTAAGAAGAAAGACAGTCTCGAGATTCTGGGTTATCTTGCAGATTTGCAGGCTCCCGAGGACGCTGCAATCCAAAACCCCTGGTCAGAGCAACCTGCCACTGGCACTTCCGACATCGCGCAGGACGTGTACGACGCAACGCTTGTGGACATGTTTTGGAGCTTCCTCAATAGACAGGTAATCAAGGGTTGACTTGCCTCTGTCTTTCAACTCTGCTGGCGATGTGCGCATTGATAAATGGGTGCGTTCTTAGCTAGTAGTTTTTACCAGTAAAGGTGCTGATAAGGAGCGGTTTCAGATTTGGTTGAATCGTTCCGACGGTCTGTACTCCACGCTCATGAAGAGATTACCATCGACCTGAAACAGGAGCCATATCCATCGCTTCATATCGAAGTGTACCTACTAAAGTAGTCATACACGATCGTCACAATGGAGCCGAGGACGTCGCCGATGCCCCGGAAAGGTCCAGCACGCCACGCTCTCCGCATGCGACCAGCACAGCAGAGTCAGATGTGGTCGTGCTCGAGCGCCGGACAATCTATGGAAACAACCCCAAAGAACATGCATATGGCGACGTACCACCGCCCACGGTGTACAAGCAGGCCGCAGTACTATATCGGTCGCTTGACACGCACGTGAGACTCCTACCAGGCTTCCGGGCCCTCGAGACACACAGTTCATCGCCCCAGCGCTCGGTGTTGACGCCGCGATATGGCATATTCAGGAGCCGCTCGTCGAGTCCAAGGCCCGGTGCTCAGGACACGCCGCTCTGGCCACATTCTGCAGATGATGCGGACGGAGACATGTGCCTTTGAACCGGTCTACACCTCACAGGGTCCTGGAGCATATCGATCACATATCGTACTGAACACGATTTAGTGTCGTTGTTGACTTTACCCGCATTGCCAGTATCCGGGAGCCACAATGGAGATGGTCAACCTGACGATCTTATCGGTGGGCTGCAAGGTAGTCACGCCACTTGCCATTCCCTCCATCCGCACCGTCGACCGACCCATCTCGTCAACCACTTGACTACCATGCACTCACCCGGGTCAGTTCTCCACACGTGAAATGTATGCGAGGCCGAATTGACCGCGGGTCGTAGACGGATTGATACTCTACGTTCGCGGACACAGCGAGGCCAGCTTGCTTCGGGCTGGTCAACAAACGCCTTGCTGATATCGTCAAGCCGGAACTCTATGAACGCTACTGTTTTAATAGAGGACATTTGTTCCTTTACTCTCTGTTGTGTGGATTAGCGTTTCTAGGGCTTGATTTTGATTTTTAGTAGTAATACACGAGTTGACAACACGACTCCGTCAGCTACATGTTACAGCGCAAAGTTCAGCGGAACGCTCTACAGCATCGCTGTTTATTTAATGCTCAAGAGATACTCAAGATAAAAGATCCAGTCTTTGCGTGTTTGTGCCTGTTCTATGTGCTCGTCTCCTCTGACCACTCCCAAGTCTCGCCCCGACCGTTTTCCACCCGGGCGTGACCTGGAGGCCGCTCTGCCCATGGAAGAAGCAGCCTTTCCCCTTGTCTGTACACGATCTGCACACGTTGACATACACATCGAAAGTCCGATTCAACTGCGGATCCCACAGTTTTCTTGCGCTCTCAAAGCATTTTCGACATGCTGAGGTTAACCGCTGTCAGCACGGGACTAAATGCTGTGTCGAGTGTAGTACATACCAAAATGATCTTCCGAGGCAGAGTAGCTTTTGAGACAACGGTCGCAGAACGTTGTCAGGAATGACGCCATGGTGTCCTCGGCCGAGTATCCATCCGCCACATACTCCTTGTATGGCTGTTTCATGCGAAACGCCAACTTTCGGCTCTTGACAAATTCCCACTCGGCAACAACTCTTGATGCTCGCTCGAGAATGACTGGTTGTGCTTTGGTGTAGGCCGCTTCGCCGTCTCGCCTGTCGTTTTCCACGTTGATCTGGCGGAGCTGTTCTTGCAGACGTGCAAGCTCTCTTCTGTTGGTTTCCTGCTGTGCTGCATTGCTCGCCTGCAGGACTTTTACTCTTTGGTCGAGAACCTCTTGGTATCTGAAGGACTGGCTGAATGACTGCTCTTGCAGTTGCAATCGTTGATGCTGGGTCTCGAATCGTTGCTGGGCCAGCCTTAGGGTGTTTCCATATGCTTCGTTTGCTTGCTGCATCTTCCTCTCATGTTCCGCTTGTAGGTTTGCAAACTGCGTTGCCTCTTCCGCGCGTATTTTGATTAGCTCCTGTCTGTGGGCGATAGTCTTCGCTGCTTCGGTGTCGTCCACTGAACGTCCTTGTTTGACCATCTCCTCTTGCACTCTCAATGTGACCTTGCGTTGAGGAGCGAACTGGGAAAGGAGCTGAATGCAATCATCCCGCTGATAAGGTATCCGTTCGATGCGAGAGCCCTTGGAAACCATTTCGCCCCACCATTCCCACGTGTTGGTAAGCTGTTGCTGGTGACTCCGGATGGTGGCTTCAGCTTCCATATCGCAGAAACTGAGACCAAGTATGATGTTCTTGAAGTTGTTGATGCCACATAGTTTTTTGAACATGAGAAGGTTACGTATCTGAGAGCCCCTTTGACGAGGGACGTTCACCGCTTGGAGGTACAGGAGACCATTCAACAACTGGCCTTTCCGGAATGATTGTGCCATCCAGCGTGCTAGCTCGCGGTAAACATCTTCGTCATCGCGATGACTATCATCGAAGCCCGGTGTGTCCACCAGGACGTATTGGGTTCCTTCTGATTGAAAGCGATACTGTGCTATCTCTTGCGTGACTATCAGAAGTACCGATATCAATTCGTGGCTCCATTCATCTGGTGAAGCGGACTTAACTTACCAGATTCTGTATCAGTGCTCGTACGGATGTCACCACGCTGCGTGATGCGTTTGATGAAACTGCTCTTGCCACTTTCAGTGACCCCAACAACACCGATGACCACTTCATTGGCGTTCGTACTCCATGTAGATGACATGTTGAATGGATTGTAGAAGGTTTCTGCGGAGACTGTGGGTTCTTGGGGGACTCGAGAGAAGATTGGGGACCGGAAGGCTGAACCTCAGCCTTTCAGGAGCCGCCTCCATCAGCGCTACAGAAGCGTCTAGCCAAGCGGCCAAGCAAAGCCTGAGAGCAAATATGCGTTGTAGTGCACATTGAACGGTGCAACCGGGCCAATAGTGGATTGTCTATCGTCCTTCATAAGCCCAACAATATGCAAGGCTGCTTCAGCCTGATGAGCGTGGGTGGTGGTATGACAATTCTAGACAGTAAACGCCGATCTATCGTATTCCCACACTACCGCAATTCTTCTGTACAGCTACAAAGCTAGCCTCGTGCCTGTTGGGAAAAGTCGGACTGCCCAGACTGCCCCCTCACAGAAGCAGACACTTTCCCAGCATGGCGACCTCGAACTCCCCAAGCAACGTCATCAGGTATGCAATTACCCTCATAGCAAAGCAAAACTTCATCTGAAAGCTCCAATAGCGCCAGCGATATCATCATCCCGGTAATGGGTATCACTGGCTCCGGCAAATCGACCTTCATCGCACGCTGTACCGGAAATCGTACTGGCATTGGACATGGGCTGCAATCACGTAAGCCCGCACCTTTTGCTTGAAATTGACGAAAGAGATTGAGCTGGGCTTTGCTGACCTCATCTAGACACAAGCGAAGTGTTGATCAAATCCTTCAAGTACAAGGGCCACACGGTCAGACTGGTCGATACCCCCGGGTTCGACGACAGCCGAAGCGAATTTGATGATGCGCAAATTCTCAATCAGATTGCGGGATGGCTTATGCTTGCCAGCAAACATAACCCGCCTCTGAGACTCAGTGGGATCATCTACTTGCACCCAATCAACGAGGCTGGAGGACGGATGAGGGGCACGGCGAAGAATAACTTGAACATGTTTCAGGCGATGTGCGGTGATGAATCCATGTCGAGCGTTGTCATCGCAACGACGATGTGGTCCAAGATCAACGAAAGCACCGGCCTAGACCTACAGAGACAGCTTTCTGAACGGTATTGGAACTCCATGATAGACGCGGGTTCTAAAGTCATCAGACATGATGATACTTCGGCTTCTGCGTTGCGTATCATTGAGTATATCATAAACCGCAAGGCACAGGTGAAGATGGGCCTCCAGAGGCAGCTCGTGGAAGGAACAATGAGGTTGGAGGATACTAGTGCGGGTCAGCAGTTAAGAAGCCAGGTGATTGAGGAGCAGAACAGAGCCAGGAACAAGCTTCGAGATGCACAGAACGACCTGGAGCAAGCTCTTCGGGACAACGACAACACAGCAGCGAGCGAGATACTCGAGCTGCAAGCAAAGCACGATGCAACCATACGGGCAAAAGACGCAGAATTGAATAGCATGAAAAGGAGAGCAGATGATCTGTATCGACAGACTCTCGACTCGCTGGCAGCTGCCGAGGAAGAAAAGGAGAGGCTTCGAGAAGAGTCCGAAGAGAATGTAGCTGCGATGAAAAGGCAGATCGAAATTGCAAGTGGGCAGCAAATGCAGAGGTACAGCCCGCCTCCACCAAGCTACAGCAGCTACCGCGGTGCGAGCTCGGTGAGTCGGGATCCTGTGGCCAAGATGCAGCTGCAGCTGCAAGAAAAGCAGCGGGAAGCGGAGCAGCGCAGACAAGATGCGCAGATGCAGACTGTCTTTCATGTTGCTTCGATGGACGTTGCGAAGGAACAGCTTCACCAAGCCAAGAGGGGTGTGAAGTGGGGCAAGACTGGTGCAGTCATGGGCACTGTCGCAGCCGGGGCCGCTGTTGTGTCTTGTAACGTCATGTAGCGATGTTAACGTAGGTAGTCGAATCCCTGTTGTGTTCTCTCAAAGATGCACTGCAATTGTAACGGGGTTGGGGGTGGTCGGACGTGCTTGAGTGCATTAACGCTTCATACAGCTTCTTTTATACACTCTTGTGTTTGTAGTCCTGGCGTCTTACTCGACCGGCTGATCAGGTTTGTTGGATGGTGTTGGTAATAAGCTTTTCGAGGCGTAGTCAGCAAGTCGTTCTCCGTGTCCAGCCCACCGCCGAGCCAAGCGATCCAAGACCCGATCTCCAGAGCTGCTACGTGCGCCCTGGTTACAGATGCTACCGTGAGAACCCCCATAGGTAGGTATCCAGAACCAAGATCCACAATCCGGAGTGCTTGCAAGACGCGCTCAAGACGTCATCCCGCCCTTCCCAGAAGGCGGATGCGCCGTGGAAAATTCTCGAGTACCGCCGAAGCCACAACCGCACTGCCAACTGCACTGCCAACGGTACGTACCCCGGGTGCAAGCACGCGCCCGCAGATTTCTGTGCTTCACGTGCGCGTCTGGGCTTGCGAGGAGCGCGTGGGGCGACGGGCCTGGTGGCGTTCGTACGAGGGAAGCTTTCAAAGCATACAGTAGGTTGGGGTGGGCTGCGGGGAGCGGCGGGGAGACGCAGGGTCTTGCGCTCCTCGCTATGCATGGGAGTCATAATCTGGAGTAATGATGGGCAGCGTACTATCCAGCGACGTGCACGCCCACCAGCTGTGTTGCCGTCCAGGCGTGGATGCATCCGCACCATCTCCCTCCGAGCACTACATGCCGCAGCACCTCAGCCGCTCCCAAACACGCGTCGCCATGTCCACCCGCAATACAGCGAGTCTGGAGACGCGCTCGAGTGTGACGTCAGCAGAGCCGCAGGTGGGCCGCGTCGCGCGCACCAACAGGATGCGAGCGCTTGGGTGGAGTCGCGACAAGCCTTTTGCCGCAAGCTTAGCCTCGAGCTTGTAGGGCTGGCATGGCGCTGGGATGACGTCTGGGCACGCATCCGGGGTGCGTGGAGGCAGGGAAGCCGAGGCGGGTGCTGCGTGTGACGGCATTGGGGTCTGGAGTAGCATGGTTGGGGGTGCTCAGGGAAGGCTTATATAGTGCGTGCGACGACTTCACTTCAGTTTGCCATATCCTTTGGCTCGTCATGGCTGCTGCGACGGAACACGCTGCGTTCAACGCGCATAAGATGCACGATGAAAGACACTCGAATGAGTCGTCGATGAGAGACGTGGAGAAGAAGCCGCAGATGCTGGCTGGCGGCGCGAAGGATATATTCAGACCCAGGATCATTGCCATGGCGTGCATTGTGTCCATGGGCGGCTTCAGTACGCATCTTTGCCATCACATCCCCCTCTCACTAACGATATCATAGTCTTCGGGTACGATACTGGCCAGATCTCTGGCTTCCTGGAGATGCCCGACTTCCTCGAGAAGTTCTCGGACCAACGCAGCCCGGACGGAGCCCCTTCGTTCAGCAACGTCAGGTCTGGCCTCATCGTCGCCCTGCTCTCCGTCGGTACGCTCGTCGGCGCGCTGGTCGCTGCGCCCATCTCCGATAAGTTCGGCCGCAAGTATTCCATCATCTTCTGGAACATCGTCTTCTGCGTCGGCGTCATCGTGCAGATCACGACCTCCACGGCCTGGTACCAAGTCGCTATCGGTCGATGGGTTGCGGGCCTGGGCGTCGGCGGCCTGTCCGTTCTCACGCCCATGTACCAGTCCGAGACTGCGCCGCGCTACGTACGCGGAGCGCTCGTCTCCTGCTACCAACTGTTCATCACACTCGGCATCTTCACGGCATACTGCATCAACTTCGGAACCGAGAGCGACGCGGGCGCGCGCTCCTGGAAGCTGACCATGGGCGTTGGATTCATCTGGTCCGGCCTGATGGTGCTCGGCATGGTATTCATGCAGGAATCGCCGCGCTGGGAGTACCGCAAGGGCCGGATCGCCGAAGCCCGCAAGACCATTGCGCTCACGTATGGTGTCAACGAGGACCACGTCGAGGTGCAGCGCGAGATCAGCGAGATTGAGAAGAAGATGGAGGCCGAGCGTGCGGGCGGCGACAGCCACCCGTGGTACGAGGTCTTCACCGGCCCCAGAATGGCGTACCGCACGCTGCTCGGTGTCACGCTGCAGATGCTCCAGCAGCTGACCGGCGCCAACTACTTCTTCTACTACGGAACCACGGTGTTTGCGTCCACCGGCCTGTCCAACTCGTACGTCACCTCCATCATCCTCGGCGCCGTCAACTTCGGCTGCACCTTCCCCGGCCTCTACATTGTCGAGAAGTACGGCCGCCGCCCGGCTCTCATCTACGGCGCGCTGTGGATGTTCTGCATGTTCATCATCTTCGCCTCGCTGGGCCACTTCGCCCTCGGCCCCGAGGGCAGTCAGTCGCAGGGCGTCGGCTACGGCATGATCGTGGTCGCCTGCCTCTTCATCGCCGCCTTCGCCTCGACCTGGGGACCTATTATTTGGGCAGTTTGTGGCGAACTTTATCCAACTAGGTACCGGGCATCTGCGATGGCTCTGTCGACGGCGTCGAACTGGGTGTGGAATTTCCTGCTCTCGTTCTTCACGCCGTTCATCACGCAGAACATCGGCTTTGCGTACGGCTACGTGTTCGCGGGGTGCTGTTTCGCCGGCGCCGTCGTCGTGTATTTCTTCGTGTGCGAGTCGCAGGGCCGCAGCCTCGAGGAAATCGACACCATGTACCTGCTCGGCGTCAAGCCGTGGGAGAGCAAGAACTGGGTCGCGCCCGAGGGCGAGGAGCTGCCGACTGTGGATAACATGTATCTCACGCCGGGCGCGAGGGGGGTCAATAAGAAGCAGGAGGCGCGAATGCCGGAGCAGGATATGATGGAGCATGTGCCGGAGAGCGAGATGCAGAGTAGTGGCGCTGCGGCACCTGCGCTTGTGCATGTGAGGGATTGAGTGATGGATGCATGATTATGGTGCCTTTCGGACGAGACCACGGAAGCGTTCAAGACCAGAAGCATAGCACGGCGTTTGTTATAATCCATAGTGAATTTCACATCTACATCCGAACTGTGTGTACTTGACTTCTGCATCGAGGTTCCGTGAATAGCGTACTGGGATTCATGCAGATGCTGGGTGAAGAACTTCAACACGGACGTGTCCATACTCGAACACCACTGGGCTCTCCAATACGGACTGACCAGCCTATCGTGCCCATTGTCCTCAATCACCAATTTTCTGTACTGTTCCGGGCTTGAAGGAAGCTCTCCAGGTGAATAGACGTCATCCTGCCAAAGTCCCTTCCCACAAGGGCGTTTGTTGCTGTGAAGGACGCTCTGTAAACAGCAACGTTGTAGATGCCCCGTCTCGTGAGCTGCCGCGGACTCCGTTCGGGAGCGTGTCGTTCGCCGATGCGCTAGGTCTGCTATGCACCATCAAAAGGTAGGTAGCTCCGAAGGGCCGTCGCGCACGAGCTGATAGTTGTAGCAAGCAAGATATATGGGAAGGCGTGGGATTACCCACTACATGAGCGCCACCAAGCCATTCTCATCGCATTGTCACCGCAAAGGCGACGGCGTGCCTCACAGCAATGGTAAAATCATTGCACACCACGTTTCTTTCCTTGCTAGCTGTTTGGCTGGTTGCTTGCCTGATGGAGTGAATCTTTCGAGTACTGTACCTTTCAAAATTGTACCTTTGCGCTTCTGAGCCCTAGATATGATCCCTACCTGCCGTAGCGACGAAAAATATTTTGTACTTGCAAAACATCAAAGAGCCTTGCTTGTAAGTCGCATCGCAACCTCGCACTGTTGTTGGTGCCGCTGGCATTCGGTTGCACCCAAGAACCAAAAGCAAAGAGAACACAACAGTAGGCAGCAATAGCCTCAACTACCAGCAACAAAGCCACGCACTTGAAGCTTACAGTAGAGCTTTGACGAGGCTTAAAGCGTCCCTGTCGGTCTCTGCGCAGAGGCGGCTGAGATGGCGCGGCAAGGGACGACGGGGAGCGTATAGACACTACACACAGGCCTGGATGCATACGAGATGTTGAGCGAGAGTAGCGCGAGATCTCGTCCAGCCAGCATGGGCACGAGTCGCATCGTATCGCACTGCTAGAAGCAATCTAGGAGACGATACGTACGCTCCACTTCTGCATCGCAGCCGGGGACACTCGACGCCAGCTCCAGTCCCAGTGCTGCAGTATAATACATGCGTCACTCTGAAACCAGCCTCCACCACAACTATTGTGACACTTCTTTCTGCAGCCCTGCCTTCCAATTCGATTCTTGAATCTTGATGTGGTCGCCACCCAGCCCGAAGACCCACGATGTGACCTGCCTATAAAAAACCCTGATACCCACCGTGACATGCGCCAAGCCACCGTCGGCCGCCGTCACTCACCAACACGAACGGCTGCATGAGACAGAGTTGGAGCGGCGCGGATAAAGCGTATTTTAAGATCGGCGAGGGGAGGCGGGACGATCAAGACGATCGCCGGCGTGGTGCTGTGGGAGCGGCAGTGTGTGTAGCCGATGTGGGGTGTTGATGAGAGAGGCTGAATAATGAGAGTAGGGAGCGCAGGTGTGACGTTCGCGGTGACGTTGAGAAGTGGACAAGGATACTTGTGTGGAATGCTTTTCAGTCTATCTGCTAATCTAACTGCGCTTGTAGGCGTTGTGTAAATATCCTACCAGCCGTTGCTGCGTTGCTTAGTCTCGCGACGTATCGCCTACATAGATGAGTGAGAGAACATGGCTCCATGATATGGGAGCGATGAAGGATGGGTAGGTAGGTAATGAGATGTAGTGACGGTGAGGTTTGAGAGGGTAAAGATAGTCGCTTAAAGCAAAACCGACGCCAAGGCGATGCATAAGAATGTCGATAATTACAAGTAATAAGTGCGTAGTGCGCATCTGCAACCAGCTCTTTCAGGACGACCCGAGGCTTTGCAGCCATCGTATCCAACATCCCGATCAGATGGCAAGCTCGAGCGCAGCGAATGTGGACAGATGGCGAAAAGCGTGACGATGAGGTGGTAAGTATATAAGCTTTGTATCCCTGCTGACGTAGGCTTGATGGTTGTAGCACAGCAGTGTCGTACACGGGACGATCCAAAGGCTGAGGTGGGGCCTGCATATCCTCACCCGACTCGTTCCTGCAGCTGGAGGAGAGGCGACGCAATGCAATGAATTGAAGGATCCGGGACTCCAAAACGCCGCCGTTTGGATATATGGTGAAAATCAAAGAGCAAACACGGGAAACTGTACAAAGCGGTGTTGATGCGAGCTTAGAAGTTCTGTGCGATGCCAGAGTTTCCTTGTTGTGGGAAGACCGAGGGGTTCTCGATCCTCGTGTTCCGCCGCGCTGAGACGTCCCGGATGACGGGCTGTTGACCAGCACCGTAGGGGTCGCTCTGACCGTACGGGCCTTGTTGGTAGTAGCCCTGGTTGTCGTAGTACTCATTGGGGTTACCCATGGCCATGCCAGGGTATTCGCCCGAGGCATCGGATCGGCCAGCGGCAGAGTAGGACGATGACGCGTTGGAGATCCCACGTTGTACGCCGGCCTGGTTCTGTGTCGAGTTCGGCGCAGCGCCACCAATGGCACCGGCACCAAGCGCGCCGAGGCCATCAGAGTCCATGGTCTCGCGACGTCCATTCATCAAAGGGTCGTTCGAGCCTTCGGAGTAGGCTCCACCAGTAGGCGAGTGCGGTGTGTTGTAGCCGCCAGGGTTGCTGTTGCTGTCGGAGAAGGTCATGCCGCTGGTGAGGGTAGTGGAGGCCTTGCGGTTTGAGCTGGTCGCGGTGTTACCCCAACCGCGGTAGCCACTCGAGTCTTCGGCCATCTCAGATCCCATTCCAACTGCAGGAAGAGTGGGGTCGTTGTTGGGGTTGAAGCCATACTCCTCGACCTCCTTCCTTCGCTCCTCCTCATTATTCTGACGAGCCTTGCGTTTCCTCCATAGCATAATACCAGCTACAAGCAGCAGTGCAACAACGACTACGGGAACGACGACAGCAATTGCAATCTTGCCGCCGCTGCTGAGGCCGCTCTGCGTAACGTCATCTGCCTTCTGAGGTCCGGCAGTGTTGGTGCTCGAGCCGCCAAGAGTGGTAGCGGTGGATGCTAGACCGCCGGTGGTTCCAGTAGCGGCGGGCCCCTCCTTTGTTACGATGGAGGTGACGACGATAGGAGTAGGGGTCTCGCCTTCGCGGGTCGCAGAAGGAGTAACGGTAACGATGGACGTCGCAATCTCAGTAGTCGAGGGCGGCGCAGACGGAGCAGTGACGGTCGAAGTCTGAGGCGGCGGCGCACTCGAAGGAGCAGGGGCAGCGCTCGACGGGGAAGGGGCAGGTGCGGCCGACGATGGTGCTGGTGCTGGTGTCGAGGCTGGAGGAGCAGACGATGCCGGCGCCGCCGCCGAAGACGCAGGGGGAGCTGAGGTTGCCGGCGGTGCTGAAGTTGCTGGCGGTGCTGAGGACGCTGGCGGCGGCGCCGAGGACGCAGGCGGTGCTGAGCTCGGAGGCGCTGCGGACGACTCGGGCGGCGCTGCTGAGGAGGGTGTGTTAGGGGCCGGCGAGGACTGCACAACAGAGGGTGTAGACGGCTCCGGCGCAGCAGACGAGGGCGCTGGTGCGGCCGACGTTGGCGCTGCGGACGGTGTTACAGGCTGGGACGATGCAACAACAGAGGGCGAGCCAGGAGAGGATGGAGAGGCAGGAGCAGCTGACGACTGGGTCGGCGCTGCCGAAGGAGAAACAAGGGAGATGAACGTACTGGCAGCAGTGTTGTTTGCCGACGACATGTTGACGATTGCAGGCACGCAAGCCCGGCAAAGAACAGTAATAAGCGGCGACGGCAACAATCGCACAGAAGAGAGTGCGAGGGCGAGGAGGCTAGTGTCGCGGGTGCCGGCAGGACGGTTTTCTTGGTTTGTTCAATGGTCCCTATGCACGCTCGGCGGGTGATGCGCGGGTCCACAGTGCTGCGACAGGCGGTGGGACGGCGCGAGTGATGATGTATGGCGCAGGCAGAGCCAGTGAAAAGTGCGAAAAACGGGGTTGCACGCCCGCGGTGAGCGGAGGCCGGGCGAAAGAGGAGGTGTTGCAAGCAAAGTGGAGCGCGGCGCGAGGAGAGAGGCGATCCGAGCTCCGCTGATCCAAAGGGCTGCCTTATTTGGTCAAGCTGAGGTTGCTGAGGCACGCACGCTACCAGTGTACCAATGAAGGCCGGGGGAGAGCCAATGATTGAGACGGGCTGCGACAAACGTGTTCACTCTGGGAGCGAGCAGAGGGCATCTTTTCAGGACTCGCGGCCAAGGCGCGCGCTGGCAGCACGGCTGTTTAGGCGGCATGTCTAGCCAGATTCCAGTGTCGAGAAGCGGGACGCTGCGCCGGATCGCAATTAGCTGCCTCTGTTTCGGGAAGGCCCAAATGCGCTTGTGCCTAGCTGCGCGCTGCTCAGGGCGACGGACACAGCACAGATGTGGCTGTGTGCAGCGTCGCAGATGTCCCAATTGCACCGTGGAACGCGCAAGCTTGCGGATGCACACCAGATGGCTGCCGCGATGCAGCCGTCGTGATACAAGATGGATGCAGGTGTGCGCAGAGCACTTGCAGCATGCTCGCGCCGACTCGACTGCTCGTTCTCGCGACCCCCCGGTCGTCGATAGCATCGTTCGTTGCAAGCTGCTCGTTTTCGCTGCGTCCGCGCGCGGCTGATTGGCCACTCGGCCACTCTATAATTAAGTCTCAAGTCAGAGTCGCCTCGGGACGTTGCAGCCATCGTGTTCTGCGCCGCTACTGAGGCTGTCTGAGTCTACGAAAGGCAGCCATTCGTATCAACAAGTCTCGAGCAGGTGACTTTTGGCCACTGCTGCGTCTGCAATGCGCTCATCGGGCCAACATGTTAAGCTTTTCCAACAATCGCCAGCCACCCCGCTTCCAGGCGGCCTTGCTTTTAGCCAGACCATGAACCATGCATCAGCATCGCTTATCAGTTGATTATAACCATGGGTCTACTGCATGACGATTTGCCGCACGAGCAGCAATTACCTGAAACAAGCACACCCTCCGCGATGTCATGCTGAGTGTATAATCGTAAACCACCCTGACAATCCCCTTCACGAGCCCTCACCTGACCAACGGCTGCTAGTGCAGCAGTCAATGATTTCACATGTACTTAGATATTAGTGTACCATACTGCTAGCCTACACCGATCATCTCAAGCCTACACCAGGCCTGGAACAACGGCTTTCCGGTTCCCGACCTTGTCTCTGCCGAATTTCTCCACGTACCAACGCTTGCCCTGCAACGCGCGAGGAAGCATTGTGCTGACCTCGTTGACGAGAAATGTGCGAGCTGGTTGGCAGTTGAGACCCCCAATCATCCACCAGCCCGCCCACTCGACCCACTCACAGAAGTAGTGTGCATACAGGACGTACTTGAACAGCCCATTCTTGGGAATCATGTACACTTTGTCCACACCCTCAAGTGGCTTGTTGTGCTCCGCCGCATTCTTACGTTGTTTCCGATCTGCTGCTCGTCGGATCTCGCGTAGGTCGTCGTCGTGGAACATATTACCCAGCAGCCCCCAGCACCAGAGCACCAAGCCCAGAAACATCCACCCTGCGCGCCCCTGCCAGCGGTAATCCGTATCGGTCGTTGGCCCGTAACCAGACAGGTAGCCGCCAATTGAGATGGCGTTGGTGAGCTGGAAAGCGAGCATCATGAGGCATACGAGCGGGCTCATGGGCGACATGCTTGGGTTGAGGAACAATGGCGAGAGGACGGCGCGGTAGATGTAATGTATGACCTGCCCTTGGTTAGTGGTGCTCGCTTGTGTATGCGCCGCAGACGTACAAAGCAGCCAGCCATTGTCCAATTACCCCACGGCAGTTCCTCGATGCCCAACTCCTTCGGCAGCGTGAAGAAGATGTACAGCAGGGTTATCGGCCCTGCGGACTCCATTGTCGCCCATCCTATTTTGCCTGGTACGTTCCATCGTGATTCTGTAGAGGTCTTGCCTTGAGGATACCAGTCAATGACCCACTGGACTGCCGTAATCTGCACAGATTGTCAGCGCATATCTTTAAATACTCTCGTGCATACACGCGACGTACCAGCGGAAAGAACTGCCAAACGTAGCAAATCCACTCCCAGTTCTCACGCGACGGAGGCAACCAGTTCTGCACGACGGCCATGATTATGTTAGTTTGCGCACAGCAAAGATGAATAGAGCGCGGAAGACGCGTGCTGCGGTGGGCTCATGATCAATCAATTGTCTGCCATCGTACCGCCGAATGGTGATGTCACGCCGACCTGAGCGATAGTGCCAAGCTTGGACGCGTTTAGTGTCCCCCATGGATCACGCACTTATCCAAACTCAATTTTGCGTCACTAGCGCGTCGTGTCCCTCACACAAATGCACCCCTGCAAGACCTAACCTTCAAGCAGAATTGAGTTTGATCGAACGACTGTGAAAAAGCGGTCATTGCCGGATACACACAATATAATTACCACAAATCTCATCTTCTTCATCAAATCAATCCAGTCGCTTTAGCTCACTTGGGAGAGCGCCAGACTGAAGTTCAGTCATTAAATCTGGAGGTACTGTGTTCGATCCACAGAAGCGACACTAGCTTCGGTGCCCAGCAAGTCTGGGATTCCTCGATTCTTTTTGCTTTTTGTTGCGCCTCCGTCCCTCTAGCTTCAGAGTACTGGAGTGTTAAGGGGTTAAGGTTTGGCGTTGAACTTTGTTTTTGCGCCCACGTTGCGATGGCGTCTGCGTCGGTCACGACATGCGCGTGGCTCGCTTGTATGTATGACACCTCAGGATATTTCTGTAGACTGCACGATGTCTTTGAGAACCGCTCTGGCAGTTTGTAAGTTCAGGTTTCCCTTTGGCTAGACGAAAGCCAATCAGGCGGCAATCAGTTGCTGGACGAGACGTGAATGAAATGCTTGCCAAATTTCCCAAACTTCCAACCCCGTGGGTACTGCACTTAACTACTGGGCCCTATCCTTGTGACGAGACATTCTCTTTGCCTTTTCTCAGAACTGTTCCTTGATCTGCAGCTGTCAACCTTGGTAAGACTGTGCAAGTTGCATCATCTATGGGCCTCATTCAATCCGAGTTCAAGCCACTCTTCGCCGTGTCTGCTACTTCTCTCACTCACGCAAGGCCTTCTCGCGAACCTTCTTCTCCTCCTCACAGATCCTCCTCTCCTTCTCGCAGGCAATTCTCTCTCCTTCAGTAGGGTGATCGTGGTAATCGCAGAGCTCAAGCTCATCGTCGATATTCATAACATCGCTGCATGTGATGCGAACATATCGTGCCCATACTGCCTGCAAGAATGCGACGGATAAATACCTATCGTATTGCACGTCATGCGGATTATCGAAGCGACATTGGAGATCAACCAGGATTCGACACATAGGATCCGTCTCCGGTAGGTAGTCGAAAGCATATGCAATGGCATCTCCCCCCGCCAAGTCTCCACACAGGCCACTGGTTAGGAAGAAGAGAAGATCAATTGTATCTTTGCAAAGACCTGCAACCTCCCACCTGGCCGCAAAAACGTATAGTTTCATTAGCGGTTCGTGTTCTTCGTTTCCAGCGTAGTGGCCGTAGAACGTGTCTACGACAGCCGTGTCGTCATTTCCGTCCTTGCTGGGCAACTGCTGGTAATACAGCCAATGTACGAAAGTCTCGAACGTATCTGGATCCTCTTGTTCAAGCAGCATTGTCTTGTCATCAGGGTCTTCGAGAGTGTCGGTCAGAGCTGAATAAAAGGCACTCGCGTGCTTGATGAGGACGGTTTCGTGCACAGCAAAGCGTTTCTTCTGACTGCCGACGAGTATAGTAGCGAACAACGGATCCGGTGCACTGCACTTATGTGTCAAGTTCGCCAGACCTTGACTGAATGTAGACTCACGAAATGCGTGGACGGGAGCACGGAGCGCCATAGGCAGTGTCAGAGCTGTTCGAGGTTGAAGACATGACTTTAAAGGTTGTGCTGTTCCAATCCGACGAGGTAGAGCTGGATAAGAGGGGCGATGGATAGACAGAGGTATTTGTTGTGGGGTTTTATGAGAGGTAGTAGCAGTGATAACCACCCTAGTGCAGTCGGCAAAGGTGAGAGAGGGTGGTTAGGGTAAAGCTGCCTTGACCAATGGCTTGAGGATCCGCTCTGAACTCATTGTGATATACCTAGGTAGAAAGGAGCTGGTCATTGAACTCGAATTTGAGCTGAAGAACAAGCTGCGTTCTCAGCGTGTCAAATATGCACAGCAGCCTTGCCAGTCACTTGGGGAACTATTGGTTCAGGCGATAGACAAGATGGCGTCCCACCTGATACATACGGTACCTAGGTATTGTGCTATCTATGTATGCATCAGAAATAAGCATCTTGTAGTGATTGATGACAAACAAGATATAAATCAAACTGGCATGATATGGATGCTACCGGGAACTAACAGAAACACTCTGTTTGAATGTGATGGTTCCAATGAACGCTTGCTGTAGTAGACCACGCGTAAGGATCTGTCATGCTCAGGTCAACTTTGATCGATATATCGTGTTCTTAAACTCACATATCTGTTGGCGACTTCGAATATCCCTTTCATGGAATTGCTCCCTTTCTCGAAGGAGCACCTGCGATCTCTATGCGAGCCACCGTGACGTCAGACGCGACAAGGACCACCACCAAATTTGCAGTACAAGGCTTTTAGGACCGACTACTGGTAGCACACCACTGGGAAATTGCATACTCTTAGACGCGCGTATTGCCACGAATTGAACCTGGGATCTTCGAACCTCAAAATAATATCAACAGTCTGCGTAGTCATCCACTTCCGTTGATGCCCAGACTACCTAGGCACCTCGATCCTTCCTCAATACCTAGGTAGTACCCTTCGAAGGTTCCTCCTCACCAACCCTACCTACTTCGGAATGTTCATCCGTTTCAAGCGCCAGCTGCCAATCTCCAACACACATTCACTAACGCGCTAGTCGCACTGAGGTGCGCTAGTGTCCTGGGCAGAGCTATGTTGCTGAGATACGCCGGATAGTGCACAAGCAGCTTCGCCATGACATGGAAGCCAAGCAGATTGACAATCTGCGCATCGTTAGGCGCAAGAATCTGCGCCAGGGCCGCAGCGAGTGCAAAGGCTGTCAGATCATAAGCCATTGTGTGCAGTACTCTGAGCTTGAAACGTACCAGGGAAGTTCTCCATCAGTGCGTAGTGTGCACTCCTCAGTCTCAACGGTAGACCGTCCAGGGCGTTAACATGCTTCCTGGGATGGTCGTTGTCGAAACCTTCGTCACGCCCCATAGCCTGACCCGCTGCCGAAGCGGCACCCGATGCGCCGAAGGTCCAGAATAGATACAAAGCCGAAAGAGCGGGAATCGCACGCCCCGAGGTGATCGATGAGACGCCTACACCAGGCAGAAGCTTGATGATGGCATGGGTCAGGGATTGGCAGATCGAATTCGGCGTGGTGAGGTAAGAGGTCAAAGGGATCAGGGCGAGGTACATGGGTGCTGCTGCCAGTAAGAGTGCGCCTGATGGGTTTATACTGCGCCCGTTGTTAAAAATGGGAGCTCAAATCTCGTCAATGATACTTACACGCCATTCTCAGCGGCTACGCGCTTTGCTTGTCTCTTCTTGTCATCTGCCATGGTTCTCGCTTCGTCACGTGAATGTTTGCTTGGAAGTCAGTAGAAGTCGTTGTGGGAGCTGAGACAAGTAGGATTGCCCAGAAGTAGTATTAAATATGTAGATAACCGAGGCCGAAAGGATATCTCTTGATGACGTGTATGGAACCCACTGTTCCTGAAATGGATAAGATATATGGAATTATGTAGGGAAAAGGCGGGGTACTCCTAGTGCTGTTATCGGCTGCTCCCGCACTCACATGTCTACCTGAGCATGCTTGGAAACGGCATCTAAGGCAGTTCCTTAGCTACTCAAATATATGGATAGCGCAAAGCTGATTTAAGCATCCCTCCCTCTCGTTCATGCCCACTTACCTAGGTGTTGACTGACGATTGCCTTGAGCAGAGTTGCGACCACAACCCGAGTGCACGAAGTCTTGTTGTACCATCAGCTATTGCTTTCGAGATAAATAAGCATGAGGGCCAGAGGGTGTCAGTTCTAATCAGTCTTCGCTGATCTTATTCCCCCGTGAGAAATGAGTTTATACTCAATCAGCCAGATTGCCGACCGGCTGACCTTGTATCATCGAGCAGCCAGAGCAACTGCACCTCGCGGCTTCTACAAGGAGTATACAGTGTAGTTCGAAGAAACCAAAACAATGTTTGCGGTAAGGATTTTCTGGCTTGCTGTGTTGAAGCAGTAATCAATGGTCAGCTTGAGCAGAGCAAAGTCTGCGGCTGTTTGAAACCAGTAAAGAGGCGGATGGTCTTTTAAGTTCTCGCCTTTTGTTCTGACAATCATTCTTATTGAATCCGCAATACATACATGGAGCACGTGAGGCCAAAAGAGGAAATGGTAGTTGGAGGATGAAAATAGAGGCGTTCGTGCCGAGCAGCCAGATTGACCAATCAAGGGCCCCACGTGGCAGCTCTACTACCTGTCTCAGCAATCCGAAGCGAGTATCCTCCAGACCATCCACTCACCACGGCAGCAATTGGGAATAGACTGATACGCTCGTGTTTATCTCCAATTTTGTTGCCGGTCAGCCCTTGATGGAAGCTCATCCCCGTGCCGCCCAGCTGGGCCACGTTCTGAACGACTGCAGCCCTGCAGCTAGTGAATGACCAATATGGTCCCACAGCCGCATGGCGGCTGTCAGAAAGAGCAGTCAATTATAGCTAGTTAGCAGCTTACACCCCGCTTCATCTTTCTCCAGCCTGGTATACCCATTCTCGACACCCAGGATCCTGGACAGCGTGGAACGCGCGACACTCAACATGCAGCAAGGAACTGTAGCACGGAATGCGGAAGGTCCTTTTGCAGATGGGCTAGGCGAGTTCGCTACATTGTACGGAGAATTACAATGGGACAACAGACGGCCCACGAAGCTCGCTACAACGACTGTTCAGGAGCTGGACGCCGTTCCACCATCACCTCCATCAAATGATCGGCCAACAACCGCGTCAAGATTCGCCAACGCGTCTTACAGCTTAGCTGCGCATGTGCCACAGTACAAGAAACATGCTGAAGGCCTGCAGCTCGCGGAAGAGGTGCCTCCTCGAGGCTCCTCGCTGGGATACTCAACAGACTTGATTCTCGACGAGCGCTTTCCCAGACCACCCATGGGACCCTCAGCGTCGTCGTCTAGCACATTATTGACACCCACTTCCCCGAATAGTCATGCAAGCCAGAATTTCTCACAACCTGCATCCCAGACACCAATACTGGCCCCGCGCTCGCGTTCAAATTTTTCGGATGTTCCGTCACCTCTGAGCTTCAACAGGGCACCTACAGTGCCTATGACGCCACCAATGTCGAATGCAGGTAGCAGCGAAGGTGGCATCCGCGATTCGATGGCCTCGCTTAATCTAGGTGGACTACAGCCTGCACCTCTTCGATTACCAATGAGCCCGGCCAATCTTCCACCCGCAACGCTTTCTCGTATGGGTACTGTAAGCAGCACAACGAGTAGCAGCGTTTCTTCAGTGCAAATGCGCTCACCATCTGTGTACTCTCCAAGTAGTCCCTTTTCAAGGCCCAGATTCTCGGTAGCCGCTTCCACTACAGGCGCGTACGAGAATGAGGCACCCGACATGACGTCGGACCAGGCTAAAGCCGAGATCGCGCACCGCATTGAGAAGAAAGATGTCACTTCAAGTAGGAAAGCTTCAGCAAGTTCGTCAATCCTCAAAGGCTTTTCCTTGAAACGATCGAACACAGCAAGCACAACCGGCGGAGGACCCTCTCCAGAGATCTTGAATCAGATTCTAGAGGAGGTTGCGCAGGAGGGCAGTTTGTCTTTAGTGAAAGCCGTGGTATCGATGGGGGCGGATCCGGCAAGCAAAACAAAAAGGGTTAAGCATGAAGCTTTAGCCAAGGCGACAGCAGCAGGGCATACGCGGGTCGTGGACTTTCTGCTTCGCAACGGTGCAAGTTATGGCGAAGTTCGTCTGAAAGTCAAACACACCCCCACCGATTATGCGCTCTTGTCAGCTGCCTACAAAGGTTACGCAGAGCTTTCCAGCTGTCTCATTGCATCTCACGGTGCGAACCCCATGACTGAGCAATGGCCACGAGAGATCGAGGAAACGCAACATTATTGGGCGGAAAATCAAGTTCGCCTGCCAAAATCGAGTGTTCTAGACGGGATTTCGAGATGGCAGAATGTGGACGACGGCATGAGCGTGATGAAGTTTATCATGGGTAGCTCGAGATTCGATCCCACTGCTCTTGTCTGTGGCTTATTCGACAGCAAAAGTGAGCTACAGTCCGCCAGTTATCAACACCGCCCTTGGAGAACCACGTATGAGGTCTCTGCGCTCGCTTGCTTTGCGGGCGCCGGCTGGGCTGATACGGTCGAAGACATGCTGGCTTTGAGAGGTGCACCGAAGGACTACGAGAAGGAAGACGATATCCAGCAGCACCAGGAGAAAAAGACTCGCTTTGTGTCACCAATCAATGCAATGACGAAAGAGACGTGGCAGAGGAGACCAGAAGATGCCATCCGCATACTTCACTTACTAGTTGAGAGAGGGTTTGACTTCAGTCACGCCCAGCGGACACAGAATGACGCTGGGTTGAGAACACCGCTTGGCAGAGCGATCTCAGCAGATGCGGCACAGGCGGTGGAGCTGATCCTCCAGCACAAGCCAACGCTGATAAGAGAAGAGCTTTACTTTAGGCGCAACAAGAAGGAGACCAGAGCTTTGCCATTTGTTATTGCTCTTGCGTTGGACAAATTGGAGGTCTCTAGAGTTCTACTTCGATCCGGCGCCCACCCCCGAGATCCTGCTATCGAAGACATGAATATCTTGCAGTTCGCAGCAAGCGAAGGCGGACAAGCTGCGACCGCCATGCTACTTGAGATGCTTCCGATGGCTTCAGAGCTGACGTATGAAGCACTCGACATCGCAATCAAGCGCAACAATAAGAATAATGTGCGCGTACTTCTCGACTTTATCTCTGCAGCTGCCACCCGTGGCGAGATTGCCGCTCTCCCACCCGCGTATGACTCGATTTTGCTCTGCACAAATACCGACAAGGATGTTGAAACCAAGTTCAGGTATGCTGAACTCATCGACATGGTCTACCAGTGGGATGCCGGTGGTGCTTTGCATCGACCACGACTGCCATCAATCCTCAATGCGATCCGAAAAGACAACTATGCTGGAGTCGAGAAGCTCATCCAATTAGGAATCATAGATGGCAAGTCCCTGGTCTTGAACAGCAGAGCGCGACCTGTTGGTGAGTCTGGTGAATGGACTGTGCTCGAGTGCTGCGAGACGACGAAACGAACCTCAGATTGGCTTGCTTTGTTGAGATATCATGGTGCACCACTGTATTAACAGTCCACTGGCTGTCATAAGACGGTGTTTTGGCGTTTACATTGTAGCGTTGCATTTGCAATATACTGTTACGGTCAAGATTACGATCTGCAGTTTCGAAATCTTGTTTGATCTAATCTTTAATCAGAGATCCAATTTCGTATTTGTCACATAATATCAGATCTTGAAATGTTGCATGGTTACTGATTTCTCGATAGCTGCAGGCTTGATTAAAAATATTTACACCGCATCAGAGCGCATCAGATCCTATGATCAGCCGCAAGTCTCTAGATACAACAAGTACAACCATTGTATCAGTGTACCAAAGCAGATGTTGAAGTTACGCCTCTACCTCAAAGACCCGTGGCTTTTCTGTGCCTTGCTGCGCCTTCTTCGTCAGCGCCCCAGCCCTCTCGAGTGTCCTTTGGAATCCGGATAAAGAAAGCAACCATCAAGAAAGCCGCAACCGCTAAGCCTACTCCAAGATAGGCAGCAGAATGGTAACCTCGAAGTAAATCTCTGCCATCATCAAAGGTATGAACCTCGACCGTGCCTGCAATCCCCAGACCTGTACTCATTCCGTAACCGAGTAGTGTTCCCACCAAAGACCCAGCAACACCTTGATGTTTCATCGGTACGGTGTTACTTGCAATGATCTGCGCACTGGTCACAATCAAATCGATTGTAAAACCAGAAAGGAACAAAGCCGGAAAGGCCATAGCCCAATAGGTGATATCAGCAGGAATTGTGGCTAAGAGACAGTTGATAGTGATGACGGCGATACAACCACCACCGATAATGACCTGGGCTGGGACGCGAGGAACGAGCCATGCCGCCAAGAAAGCAACCATGCAGCCGACGAAAGTCAGTGGCAAGTATTGGATTCCAACTCTGATCAGGCTGTCGCCACGGATTGTGATCATGTACACATTCATGTACCAGAAGAAGATCCCCAAGCTCATGAAAGAGAAGAAGATCGTAAGCATGAGGAGGCCAAAGGAAGGTGCTTTCCAAATATTGAACGGTAGTATCGGTTCCTCAGCAATCTTGATTTCCCAATAAGCAAATGCTGCAAAGTGGATAATTGCGATGATAAGGATGACGATCTCATAGGGGCTGTCCCACCCAACGAGCGGAGCTTGACTACATGTATAGTCAACTATAATCCGACGTAAGGATGGGGTAGGGGTGGGGGTCATACTTCCATACGAAGTTAAACAAGATCAAACCTCCAACTCCAAGGTAGGCTCCAGCCCAGTCAATCTTTCCATTTGGATCGACAGGCTCATCCTGTGGGCTCAGGAAGATCGCAGTCCCGTATACAGTCAAGCCTAACATGCCACTAAGGAAATGAGTATTGGCGATCGCACGTAAACTAGAAAGGCTTGGAGCACTTACAGCATGAAGAACATCCACTTGAAATGTGTTAGCTGAACAATGACAGCAGAGATCAGCGAGCCCCCGGCTGCACCCACAGGGGCCATGGAGCCGAATAGGGCTAGAGCAAGATTACGCTTTTTGCCTGGTGGGAAGGTGATACCTAGCAAAGCAACGATGTTAGGTATCATCAAACCGCCTCCTATTCCGCAAAGACCTCGCATGAAACAAACGGCGATCAGATTGTCCGAGAAGCCGCCACCCAAGGCCCATATTGTCCACCACATGCAACCGAAAGAAAACATCTTCTTGTGACCCACGACGGCTCCTAGACGTCCACCTTTACACCGCATTAGTATGGTGATTCGCATGACTGGCGATCTGCTGAGCACTCACCAATGAGCACAAAAGCGCCTTGGGTCAGCGGGTATGAGGCTACTGTCCAGACTGACTGGATGTGGGTTGCTCCTACTGCTTCACCAATCGCCAGCCCAGAATTGATACCGGCCCCAAGGGGAATCATCTGAACAAGCTGTGTCAAAGTGATGAAGAATATAAACAAGTTCTCTCGAGTATTGGTGAGTGACCCATGGTCGGATGGCATATCGGCTGTCCCTGATACTGTAATTTGGTCATTCGCGCCATCGGCTGAGTTCGTAGTTGAGTTCATCTTGGACTCTGATGGTGGTACGGTCCTCTCGACATCTACTGGTTTGTTGGTCATGTCAATCGACCAAAGTAGGTACCAATGGAAATCTGATGGCGATTTAGTGCTGAGCGGGGGTCTGGAAGGTATAGGCCACTTCGTGTAGGTAGTGGAGACAGATTCTAGGCTCCACGGCTAAAATTCAAGAGATCAAAAACCAAGAGGTGCATCACACGCTGACAAGCGAGGCGGTATGGATACTTGGATAGTGCGGAACGAAGCCCGCGTCTTGGCAGTGCTGCTTGATCAGCCACCCAGCGGTCCGGTCCGCCTGATACCTAGGTAGTCATCCGCTAGTCCTACTGGGAGCTGTCCCCAATGCCTGTACTCCCTCAGATGTCTACTGTTAGTAAGGTAGCAGGTATTGGCTGTGGAACCGAGATTGCGACTCTCCAGCTTGCGTCTCTCTTCCCGAAAGCAAGCATACAGGGCCTGGACATCTTGCCAGTCCCTGAGACAACAAAAGCAATCACCCCCACCAACGTTACTTGGTTCGTTGGCAACATTCTCGATCCTGAATTTGTCAAAACCGCTAGTATTGCGGGAGATCAAGGCTTTCGAGGGCTGGACTACCGATACCACCAATCTACTTCGATATGGTGAGTGCCATGAAATCCTTCCAAAACAAAGACAACACCAGTTGTTTGCCTTACCTTGAGAACAACAACTGTAATCTTCGCTTCGTAAGTCGGCCCTAGGAGGCACTCAGGCGCAGGGTTTACAACGGTTGGATGACTTCATGGTGAAAAGGTTGAGATAGACTATATAGAACAGCTCGATAGACTAGTCTTCGTCGAGTACAGAAACACACTCAGGTAGAGCTACTTAAAGACTCTGTTATGTAGCCTGGGCCTGGGTATGCTGCTCAAGACGTCGTGCTTTGTCTTGCGGTTTATCGGGTCATTGATTGCGGTGGATCGGATTTCACGACATCTTCAATTCTGAGGGTGAAAACGAAACGGTTTAGACTTTCAATAGATTTTTCTCAAGATTATACTGAACCACGGAAAGTTTTGATAGTTGATGAATTGTTATAGAAAAGCTAAAGTCAGCCTGCACCTCAACAATATCGTTGGTGAACATTATTCTATCCTATTGTTCAAACAGGAAGCAGCAAAGTCATTCAGGAACCAAGGTACAATCATAAATTGGTAACACATAATAGATACGCCTCTAGATACAGCCCTGAACTGGAAAATAACTCCAGCAAAACTTCCGTTCACGTGTCCTTCTTTGACTTCATCAATTCTTGTGTAGACGAAGGCTCACGTACGATAGATCATGAAACACAAGCAGCTGAAGCCGTCATTAAGGAACATGATTGCAGCTGGGATTGATGTGCTCGAAGTTGAGATGTAGGGTGAGACGAAGTTCAAATCTTGAGTATGCAGTGACAAGCTGCGCAGCCAAGGTTGGGACTTCACATCCGTCGATAACCAGGAAGAGTTTTTCGATTGGCCAGTCATCATCAAGGTCCTTGGAGTGTAAAAGGATTGTGGACCTGGCGCGACTAGCTGCTGTGAGCACCCCGTCGCGAACTGGATGACTTGATCAATCTCGTAAACTGGTGCTAGCCTAATATGTTGTCCCGTTCACAAATGTCGTATTTTTCCATTCGTTGGCAAGCTAGCAATGAACATGTCAGCTTTAGGCAGACGATCGACTCGTTTGGGGTTACCCACGTTCCAAACATCGATACGCAGCGTGGATCCGCCATTACCATATTCTGCGACCGGCTGCAAGAGCCCAACTGCGGTGACATAGTTTAGCCAGTAGTAGTCCTTGTCGCCCGTCTCGAAAATCAGTCGCAAATGCAATTTGGCATCAGGCTGTATCGTTCCAGATGTCTGGATGTAAATATTGGCGCCATCATCTGTCTGAAGGTTGTAACGTGTATCTGCACTGAATATGCCTGTCTGAGGGTCGGACAAACCCCAGTCGGCCCCAAGATTCAGTATCTTCCCTTTCAGGCGCGGTCCCGTGAAGTTGCCGCCGACGATGGGAATTGCTGTTCGCAGACCCTTTGAAGTTTGTGTCCTGAAAATTCCCGGCTCACAATCCGCAAATGCGGTGTAAAGATACTCGAGACTTGGTGCTGTAGGTGCAGTTGTATTTGTCGTTCTGACCGTGCTGCCGAAAAGAAGCACGGCGGTTGCGAGAGTGGTGAGATATTGCATGTTGAGAATTGATCCAACTGCGTGCAGAATATCTAACGGTGCGCAAATGAGCACTTTATCGTTAGCCAGATAGCTTTGGCATCTCCATCGACTTGATTCACGTGAGAAGACCCTCGGTATCTGAGGTTGCCCCGAGGTGAGAAGAGCCGCAGGGCAATGCCGTCACTTGCAGCGCCCCACTTCCCCGCAGTCCAGCGTACTTCTGGTATCGATCTTCATCAAGCTACTCATGTTCTCACTCTAATAAGGTCCTTGCTTCCATCCGCTACACCGCTTTTGATTACTTTTACTGTCTGGCTATTCAAGTGTTTTCGGGGAGGAAAATTACTAAGCACTTCTGGACGAGAAGTACTGCCCAACTCCCCCATCATCGAGATTCCATATAACGACTCAAGTTCTAAGCTTACGACTTTGAACACAACAACTATTTAATTGCTTCCTGTGGAAACAACTAAAGACGAAACGTGCTGTTGACCTGACCTCCAAGTCGAGTTTGTTTAGTTTACTTTGCACACATGCAGTTAATCTGGGACTTGAAACAGAACGAATCTTGTTGATGAGGATAAATAGATTAGGTATTATACAATAAACTAAAAATTTCTACTAAATATTTGAGACTCTCTGCCTCTATAAGCCCTAGGATCCTTTTTCTCTAGCACCTCACGTTCATCTCGTCAAGGCGCCATGACTGGGCGCCGCGTGCAATAAAGTAGCACTGCAGCAGTCCGCTGGTTGCCTTAGCCACAAAGGTGTTTCCATACTGGGGTCCTGCGAGCCAGGAGTTGACGCGTCCGTCGCTAGTAATAGCCTGCGAGGATGCTCCCACGCTGGAGATAGAGCAGGAGATGGAGCTTGCTGGAGAGGCCGTAGCGAGGTACTTGTACGAGAAAGTGTAGGTAACACCGGTGATCAGGCCACTGAGCTGTTGGGAGAGGATAGTGCCGGTTCCGGCGCCGCCAGCTGTTACACTGTAGGAAGCGCCGCCACTGGAGCCACCGCCAATCACTCCCCAAGCCGTTGGTGGGGTGTTAGCACCGTAGACAGTCTGCGACCAAGATGACATGCCGCTTTCGAAGCCACCGTTCTGAATCACATTGACACCATTAGCGATGCAGGTAGGTGCTGGTGCAACTGTCGATGTGACAATAGTAGTGCGGACAGGGAGAGTCGTGGTTGTCAATACAGTGCCGGAACTGATAGTTGCGGTAGTTGTGGTAGAAGTAGTAGCGGTTTCGGTAACAGGCGTAGCTTGGAGGCTGCAGGCCGCAGAGATAGCGCTGGCAGCAAATGTGGTAAGAGCGGCAGGTGTGGCTGGGCTGTTGGCAGGGGCAACCTCGCGCTTCTGGGGAGCCTGGGTAACTGTCGTTGTGATTGTGGTCGCAGGAGAGATGGTGTTGACAACAGTGGTAGCGGGCACTGTAGTGAACGCGGTGGCGATGACAGTCGAGACCGGGGTAGTGTATCCAAGAAGAGTGGAGCAGAACGGCTGGAGAGATGAGGCAACGATGGCAGACTTGGCGGCGGCGACATCGCATGGAAGCTTAGGCTTTCCAGGGTCTGTGGTGTTGGAGTAGGAGTAGCTGGATGCGATCGTGTAGTGGTCGTCTCCACGCCACTGGCCATCGTTGACAGCGACGTTCTTCTCCCATTTCTGGGTGTACATCGAGCAGTACTGGCCTTGCGGCTCGCCGTTCTTCATGAGGACGTAAGTGTTGAAGAACTTGCACAGCATGCGGCTGTTGAGGTGCTCGACGTTCCACTTGGTCTCAGCCTCGCATGCAGCAGCGCAACGAGCGGGTTCAAATGGCTGACCGTCGTTGAAGAGCTTGTAGCCCATGTACTAAACAAGAGTTAGCTGATGTGCGAGAGTGGGTTAAATAGCCAGTGCGTACAGTATCATCACCATTGCAGTCGCTTGGAGCATTGATTGCGACGTTGCCAAGTGACTCGCCGCTGTAGCCATCAACAGGAACCACCCGTTCGCTGACATAGCCTATGTGTCGTTAGAACCTTGCGTGTTATCTGCATTGCGCATGCCAAGACATACCGTTTGATCCAGCAATGACTACGTGGAAGTCGTTGCGCCACTGTCCAGTGTTGACAGCTGTCTCAGCGGTGATCGGGCTACCCCACTTCACACACTTGATGACTGTGGTACTGGCGGGGTTGGAGCAAGAGCTGGCAGGAACCTTGGAGGGGTCCCTCTCGTAGACTGTAGAGGGGTTAGCAATAGCTAATGCTTTGAGAGATGATACTTACAGATGTTGAATGAGGAACATCCTTGCGTGGCAGTGCAAGAGTCTGCACAGGACTGAGTGTCGTACGTGTCCAAGGTGCTGTATCCAAGATACGCTACGGCATTGTTGCTGCCCTTCAGGTTCTTGAACTTGTTGACGTACCCAGCCGGTGCGGAGGCACCGTTGGCAGCGGTCGCAAACTCTTCCATGGCCAGGAAAGCCTCTGGAGTATCAGGGCTTGGAACTGGCCCTGCTCCCAGAGGCTGTGCTCCACAGTCCGAATCCCTACGCCTCAGTGTTTTGTCTGCAGACGCAGGGTCCGCAAGAACCGAGGCGAAAGTGTCGGCAACCACAGCATCAGGAGCATACGGAACGACCTTAGTACCGGCACCTTCACCAAGCGGGGTCTCTGTGATCGGCGCGGCGGGGATCTCAGCAACTTCGTTGAGGGGAATCGATTGAGGCAGAGCAGCTGCGCAACCTGTCAAGGCCAAAGCCGCGAAAGCGTGAACCGGATGCATGGTGAACAACGAAGAGTGGTAGAAGGTTGAGGAGAAAGTGTCAGTGAATGATGCTGATGAGTATCTCTGTACCTGGGCACAAACAATCTTTATAGTCGTTCATGTTGAAGGTCAGTAAGTCACTCGAGCGGAAGTGCCGATACACTAGATCTGTGGCGCTGGCCTCGAAGTGTCATGGCGAGCTGAGTTCGACGAGCCTCGCCGCCAGAGTCTTTCAGCTCGGCTACCAGGAACAGGACCAGGGGAGCTGGGACCGTTATGATTTATACAGATTCCAATAATCAACATAGAGATGCCTGTGAACAGAAAAGAGATACCTAGGTAGCTCGGTGATCTCATGGATTATGAGGTAGGTATCTTACGTATACTTGGTAGGTATTGCTGATCAACAAACGAGTGTTCGGGAGGTCGGACGACGATGTTGACCGCGACAATCCTCCACGTGCGTCGTCAGGGTTCTGCCGAATCCTTACCCATTTCTGTCAGTTGTTTGGCCCAATCCAGCGCACAGGTCGTTTAGCCTTGCGAAAGTGTACATATCGAGCTAAGCGACGATTGCATGACTAGGGTCGTTTATTGGTGGCTTGCTGGCGCCTCGCAGCGGCTCGTGCCTGAACTAAAAGACCCGAGCCAGTAGCCCACAGTAGAGAAGTACAGAATCTGGGCCACCGACGGACGGTGCGCGCCCTCCGTAAACGGACGATCGCGTTAAAAGCATATTTTCGCTACATGCGGAGACCCAGACACGCGGCTGTGGAAAACGATCACGATGAAGTCGGGTGTAAGGCTGATAGTGCTTGGAGGTGGTAGTACGGTCTCAATGGATGCTGAACAGATAACACATCAACGACACATCCCTCGTAGCCGTGCCTTGTGTCTTGTAGGTCGGGTGATGTGCCTTCTTCCATTCCCTCATGGAAGATGGCGCTGCCTAAGTGAGTTGTGAGTACTGGTCAGCTGTCTCAGTTGGTGTGGATACGAGTTGATTTGGATAGTCTTATCGCTTGAGAAGACAGTAGGTGAGCTAGGGTGTTGACATCTCCACCAGCGCCACGTGTAGGTATGTAGGGGTAAAGATGCCACTAAGGACCCTTATGCAAAGCACTCCGATCACCTAGCCGCCTTAGTCCGGCCTCACCGAATAAGGTCGAGCCCTTCTGCTGGCTGGCTAAAGTGAGTTAGCGCGAGCTTGATGAGTTTCGCGCATCGGTGAAGAATAGCGGCTGTTGCAATCAAGACAGCGACTGAACGAAGAAGGTACGCCTCTGGGTGGACGTAAGGGAGTAGCTTACTAAAAAGATGCCTGAGGCGTATGGCCAGGACACAATCAATGAGCAAGTGATTGAGGGAATATCCGGAAATTGCATCGATATAATTATCATAGCATTTCATGATGTGATGATGGGGTTTGTGTTTTACACTACTAGCTTCAGCCGCGCTCTTTCCGCAGCTTCTGACAGGCTGGGCGTTGTCCCGCTCGGAACCACCCCACCCCAGAAAATCATCTCTCCCCTGAGCCCTTCAGTCTACCTTCGACCAATGCTCAGCGGCCCATCTAGACCATGGCTCCACTCATTAGATGCTTTGCTTTTAGGGTTGACGAGGCGCCTTGCCTCGTGCTCTGCGGTCGCGATACCTACCCAGTCTCCTCCCAGCGCTCGGCTTCGTCTGCGATCCCTATTTTGCCTAAGGACTCGCGTGCTTAGGATGGTCTGGAGGTTCTTTTGTCTAGAGAGGTTGTCGAAGACGCGGTTCCGGTTGTTTCTATACTTCCTGTATCGAAGGAGACCCACGGCCTGCCGCCTCTCTCTCCGAACCTGCAGCGGGTGACGCCTGGCACTGTTCAGGCAAAGAAGAAGTCGGTGAGGCCGCTCTTCGCAGTCCACGGCTGCATCAGGCGCGCCCTCTTGTTATCTGAGCTTTTATGGGGTTGGAGCACCTTCTAAGAGAGCGCTGGTGTTTATCAGTGCGGTGCGTAACCTTTGGTCTCAGCCACCCATCTGTGTATTTATGCCCACTTCCTTTGTATGTTGCGTCGCCTCCTAAGTGTTAGATACCCCACATTATGATAGCGACGCTGCCTATTGACCATGTCGGTACCTCCTTGCCACTGCGCTGTCAGACTATCATTGGCGTTTACCATTTGTCGGGATGGCTTTTGGACAAGACTTGTTTTGTCGTCGGTCGAGCACGAAATCGCCGGAGATCTTCAATATGAACTAAAATGCCTCTCTAATAAGAGCTGAACGGATATACAAATACAAATCCAAGTCAGGAAGGCGCGGAGGGATATCCCGTCGAGATGCGGGTGAGAGCCATTCAGCTGACAAACCAACACTGCTATGATATGCGCATTACAGTCGTCATGGGCAGGTGTACATGTTCAACGTTACCGTTGACTAAACTGAACTCCAAAACACAATGCGGGGTGTCTTGCCCTGCATCACAGATGGACTGCCTGGTGAAAGCTTACCTATTGTCAGCAAGATACGCACGTCTTGGCACTCCTTCGACAACCTTTATTCCGAGCTTTTACTCCGGCTCATTGTCACGGGAAAAGACGACAGTATGCTGACTTGATATAATATTTGATATAAGAAGAAGAGCCCCCAGGACAACTGTGATGTCCCAGTGCAAGATGTCGACACTGCAAAGTACCATCCAACTGCACGAGCTTGAGCCCTCCAACCACCCTTCAAGAATCCTCCTTCACGCACACGCATCTCCTCCCATTCAGCAGCTTGATCACCCAACAGGTCTCGAGCCGTCCGATGAACCGCCGTCCGACGCAGCAGAAGCAATCCCCAATGGTGGCTATGGCTGGGACGTAGTCGCAGCATGCTCGTTCATACTGTTCTGGATCAACGGCTACACCACCGCCTGGGGCGTCCTGCAGACCGCCATCGTCAAGTCGCCTACTCTGCACACCGACGTTCGGACCATCACCTTCGTGGGCAGCTTGTACATGGCGTGTCTCGTGGCCTTTGGTCTCGCCTCTATACGAGTCATCCGAGCGTTTGGCGTGCGGCGCACCAGCCTCGCAGCGACGCTCGTGTTCGGCGGGTGTCTGATAGCGACCAGTTTCACGCTGGAGCACCTCGGCGGGCTGTTCTGTGTTGCAGGAGTTCTGGTTGGGGTCGGGACATCGCTTCTATACACTATCACGAATAGCCTCCCGCTGCAATGGTTCAGCTCCAGACTGGGCATCGCGAACGGGCTTGTCAAAGTCGGCGGCGGAGTGGGTGCTACCGTGCTCCCGCTGGCTGCGCAGGCTCTCATCAGCAGGTTCGGGCTGGAGTGGACGTTCCGCATTCCCGGCATCCTCGTCATTGCCACCGGAATGCCCTGTTCGTTTGTTCTCAAGGAGCGCTCGACTACGGGGACGCTTTCGAGGTTTGACTGGTCACTTCTGAAGAACTTCCCCTTTTTGGCGCTGGCTATTGCTGGCGCTGTCGGGGTGTTCGCTATGTTTGTGCCGCCCTTCTTCCTCCCGCTGTTTGCAAGCTCCATCGGTCTGTCAGCTGCAACTGGCGCCGGCCTTGTCGGCGGATTCGGTGCTGCGACTGCTGTGCGCCGTGTCCTCGGAGGCTGGACTTGCAATCGGATCGGCTCCTTCAACACGATGCTGATAACGTGCTTGCTCAACTCCGTAAGCATGTTAGCAATATGGCCAGTGAGCACGTCACTGCCGCCTCTGTTCATCTTTGCTATCATCAGCGGATGTGCAAATGGCAGCTTCTTTGTCGGACTGCCTAATGCGGTGGCAGCGCTTGCTCCACACTCTGCGGCGGCATCTGTCAGCCTGATGGTTTCCTTCTGGACTCCGGGTTATTTTTTGGGAGCACCTCTTGCTGCCATCCTCATCGACGCGACCGGTGCAGCTGATGCCAAGTCTATTGAGCCATACCGCGCAGCCATTTTCTACGCTGCCGGTACGGGAGTCCTGGCTACGCTCATGATCCTACTAGCGCGCTTGCGTCTAGATACTAAGATCCTCAAGAAGTTGTGAACCCAAATATGTACATGGTGTCGCGAGCGTCTACGCTCTTTTTGGAAAAAGCGATGATTTGCAGTGGTTGTTGTCTTACATAGGGTATCTTACTTAGTCCACAACAATCACGATCTTTCGAGCCTTCTAGTCCAGCCTCCGAAACCCCGAATCAACACTCTGGGAAAGATCCTGTGGCAAGATCGCAAAACAGACCTCGCATCCGTTTCAAAGTTGTTCAATCCACACTCGCCTGATGTTTCTATTCACTGTTCTTTGGAAGCACCTCTATCTTCATTTCAGCTTGTTCTCGTCTCAGTGCCCACATGTTCGCTCCCATCAGCACCAGTATAGCTACCATATCCGTACTTACAGTCTACGTCATTCAAAAGATCCACCCTCTCCCCGTTGGTCATGTAAGAAGTGCCCCGCAGATCCTTGACAGCGGAGCTAGATGCGAAGAGCCTGATGATCGCAGCAATTGAAATTGGTTAGCGTATTAAATATCGTCCTGGGCGGCGGAAGTAGCAGATGATAGAGACGGTGACGTAGAGATTGAGGGTAACTTCAGACATGATGACTATCTGGGTGACGAAACATCAGCGTTCTTCGAGAGTGATGGCAACAGCTTGAGCACTCTCCGTCGTCTGTCGCAGGCTGAAGAAGGAACTTTTGACTGACGCCGAGCCAGATGGCAAACAGGTGGCTATAAGCTATCGCTAGAGGCTCAATCACGTCTTCGAATGCGGGCAGCGACTCAGACGGATCGGTGAACCGGCGATGGCCAGCTCTTCCAAAGGCTGCAGAACACACAGAACTCGGCTAATGAGGATCTAAATCGGCTCTACCAGCGTAGCTGTGACGATCGGGAAATATCCAGCGATGAGCTTCTGGACAATGCGTTCGTTCGATGGTAGAGGTAGGCCTATCTTCTGTAAGCAGACTTAGCGATACGATACCCAAACGCAACCTACCGTATGGTCGAGAAGGTTTTCGGAGGGAGAACAACAACTTCCGTTCATCTCAGCCTTAATGTCCAGCCTGGTCAGCTCAGACGTGGCAGCTCAGCCTCGCGCAGTGTACACCTCGCATAGGACTCAGCAACCTATAGCTCAGCACCTCAGAACACACAGAAGACGCAGAACTTTGAACTTAGGAATATTACTATAGGAAGCTAGCCAAGAACCCAGAACCTGGTATAAAACAGCCCTGCTCCCATCTCACCGACAAAGAATACGTAGGAATGACAAGGAACCCCCACCCCCCAACGCGCCACAGCAACAGAAAGCGGCGCAGGGAAGACCGCCGCGGCTGTATACAGGTAGAGTGAGTAATCTAACTTGAGGAGTGCAGTGCAGTGCCCACGGTCCTAAGCAACGGCTTTTCGCACGCCTCACGCCCGAGTCGACGGCCGACCCCGAGCCATATGGACCTCGACCAACTCAACCGCGGCGCTATTATCCGACTCACAGCAAGTCAAGCACGCGTGTCTGCGCCTACGACCGCGCCGCGCAGGATCCGCTGTCTAAACGCTTGGCGGCGCGGGACTCCTCTCCTTGCCGCGACTCAACAACCCGCGCTTCTCCCGCTGCAGGCGGGGACTCTGACTGCCCCCCTGACTCACCGCGTCCGCGGGCACGAACGAGCTCCTTATGACAACCATGCCCTTGCCGACGCCAACGTTCTTCTCGCCGCCCGCCACCGAGTCGTCGATTGTGAACTGTGCCTCGCCGAGCTCGTCGTCGCGGCCGAAGGTTGCATGGTTCTTGACGATGAGCTTGAAGAAGGTGTCTGCTGTGCAAGGGACCTTGAAAGTCTCGTCGGGGAAATCGACGGAGCCGGTGGGGGTCTTGATGTGGTCTGTCTTGTGGACTTCGCGCTTGCCGCTATGGACGAAGACGCGGAGGTTTGTGCCGGGCGGGAAGCCGTCGGCGGAGAGGACCTGAATGGTGGCAGTGCCTTGTTCGGCACCACCGGGGGTGGCAGGATCACCGCGCTTGCTGGCAAAGGACTGTGCGCCCCAGCTGCGGTGGCGATTGTGCTCTGTTGTGTTGCGGTTGGGGGTTGTGGGTTCGGCGGAGATGGAGGTTGTTGTTCCACCTTCGATGGAGACGATAGGAACGTCCATGCTAGGCCGTTCTGCTGAGTCGGGGCGTTCGAAGTCCTCTTCTCCGTTGGCACCACGGGACTTCCTACGCTTGAACCCGCGGCCGAGGAACGTCCCTGCGCGCATCACGTTTCCGCCGACAAAAGCAGCGCCCTTACCAACACCTTTGACTGGAGCGCCAATGACCTTTCCAGGTACTGCGAACGTGCCAGAGAATGTAGACGAGCCTTGGCGTGAGCGTACGACATAGTCGGGTTTGAACAGCATCCTAAGTCTGATGGCGCCGCTCTTGCCGTCCAGTTCGAGAGTGACCTCCTGCTGCTGGAACGGCTCCAGGATTTCGAGGTTGATGGCAGACTTGCCCAGGAAATCGGCCTTATCGCCAAAGTCCCAGTCGTACACATTCACCATGAAGTCTGCGGCGGTTCGACTGCGCACAGGAACCTCGAAGTACTCGTTCCACGCCGGATGTAACGTCTTCTTCTGTGTCTTCGTCTTGTAGACTTCTTTGTCGTTGAGGAAGAACTTGCAGTAAGGATCCGAGAAGCCGTTGCGATCAGCAGCTGGCAGGTCGGCCGCATCGAGGACATCAACACGGAGGGTACCTTGATTGTTGAACGATTCGCTGGGATCCAGGCGCATCTTGACAGGAAGGTACTTGAGGCTGACAGTGATCTTGCTCTCCTTGCCGTGCTTGTCCTTCAGAGTGAGTTGAGTTGGCGTGTACAAGCACCTTCGCAATGTGTCGATGGTGCTGCCTGTAAGTTTAGCAATGACGTGGTCCTCGTCTCCGTCGCCATCCTTGTCGATGTGCTCGATGATACGGAGGGTAATCTTCGAGAAGTCGAGTTCGCGGACCATTGTGTCACCCACTAAGATAGGTCAGTGATGAACAACAAACTACACCATTCGAGCTTACCTTCGCCAAACGTCATGTGGCGGCTCTTGATCTTGGCGCTGGAGTAGCTTGGATATGCCATATCGTCCATAAGGATATCGACGTAGCCACCCGACTCCGAAAACTCTCCCTCGATGAGCTTGAACACGAGAAGACCAGATTCTAGCAGATGTCAGTGATGGTCCTCGCAGTAGAAGTATAAGAATTTGGGTGCAAGGCAGCAGGCTGGGAAAACCAACTCAACCACTTGTACTTTCCCAAATCCTTCTCGTTTCGGCGCAGCTTACCATACTGCTGCAAGTCATCGGCGTTGAGGCGCAGCTTCTCGATCTTCGGCTTTTCGGGGGTTTGCTCATCCTGATGTTGCTCGTTCTTTTCGAGCTGCTTGGCAAGATCGTGCGCGCTGCCCGCGTTGGAGCTGCTGGGTGCCATAGATGGAATGGTGCCTGCAGTCTCAGACCTTACGAGCTGACTTGTGCCAGACACAGTGCGTGCGTGAGTTGAAGGAGGTGCCTTCGATCCTGCCGTTCGGATACTGGCCGTTCGGGAGACGCCGTTGGGCGTTGTTTCTTCGTCCTCCTCGGCATCCTCTTCGGGGTCCCAGGTAGGAATGGTGGGATAGAAAGAACATGTGTAGTTCAGTGTACCCTTTGAAGCCGAGGTACCCGACATTCGGAGTTGTCCAGGTGTGATCTGCTTTTGCTCATTGACAAGGTATTCACCATTCTCGTCCTGCTGGAGGTAGTCGCCAGCAGACAGCTCGACGTGACCCAAGGAGCGGTCCTTACCCAATTTCTCCTCATCCATGACCTCGAGAGTCAGCTTCTCACGGGCGGTATGAATGGGCACGTAAACAATCTCGTCCCAGTCTGGGTCCAGATTGTTCTTGAAAGTCACTGTCCGACCCTTTTCAATGCCGGAGAGCAGAACACGGACATATGGATCCGATTTGCCCATAGTCTCGAGGTTCTTCAAGTTGCGCGCGCTCTGGAAGTGGAGTCTCATCACGCCGATTGGAGTGAGGTATCCGCCCGAGGATACTGAGCCCTTGAGAGCAACAGGCTTCCACTCAAGCCTCATCTTCGCACGACCAGTCTGAGCGCCGGCCAGATTGTACCACTCATGACCCTTGGCCATAAGGTCAAGCATGTCATCAATGCCAATCTGGTAAGTTCCAAGAATGGGGTCCGCAGCTAGGCCACGATCATCCTTGATCACTAGACCAAGTTTTGCCTTCTTACGATCGGTAATGAGCATTTCCTTGGTCGCATCGGGCCAAATGGGAATGTTGGTGCGCTTCATAATCCTTGACGTCTGAACCTCGCGACCGTTGAGCAGCAATATAGCGTACGGGCTGAGCTGACCAATCATACTCTTGGTGCCATCGAGATCCTTGGCCTGCTCAACGGTGAACTTGATGATACCCGTGCGAGACTCAGGAGGAGGCTCCTTGGTGCCATCTTGGAGCGTAGCGCCCTCGAGAACTGGGAAGAAGCGGACATCGGCTTGCAGGATACCGCGTGCTCGGCCGCCAGACATGACCTCCAGATGCAGATTCTCGTGAGTAGCATCAGTCTCAAGCTGCTCAAGCGCAAATGTAGCCGTTCCGAGCTCCTTGTCCTTGCGAATGTCGTTGTAATCGAAGAGATTGATGGTCAGCGCGTCCTTTAGCGAGGTAACAATGATGTTAACAGTCTCGTTCCAGCGCGGATTGGCGTTCTCATGGACGGTCTTGGTGCGTGCGAGTACGGCTCTGTTATTAATGGAGACGGTTGCGTATGGATCTGGTGTGCCAGAGAACTTGTCGGGGTTCTTGAGGCCCTGGGCACCGTGGAAAGTGACCTGCAGCACGCCGATAGCTTGGTCAACCGGGTTTCCAGCAAGCATCTTGGCGATCTCGATAGGGAACACATTCGGATCGTACATCATGGGGCCGAGGTTGGCATGGATCTGCTCCATAATGAAGGTCTCCAGACCAGGAATGAAGTTGATATCGAAGCCGAATGTCTCACCACCGAGAGGCTTGCAGACGTAGTCGATGGTCGGTCGCTCCAAGAACGACATCTCAACCTTCTCGATGTGGGGAAACGGCAGCTGCAGCTTGAACTTCAAACGCATCAGTCCAGAGAAGGCCATGTCCTCGACAATAACATCCAAGCCCTTGCTGACCAGACCCTTTCCGATGCGGATCTCGAGGACAATCTTGGGGTTGATCTTGTTCTTGACCTGTCGGGCTGTGAGATCCATGGTGTCAGCTGGCGTGAAGCTGAACTTCCAGTCCATGAGCACGATGTCGTCTTCGGTCTTGGGGTATGTCTTGACGTGCTCCAGACGAGGCGGCTTGGTGCCCAGGACGAAGGTCTTCATCTTCAGGCTGTCGAGGAATGCCGGAGTGGAGGTGGACAAGACCTGGTCGACGGAGCCGACGATGGTGTCGCAGAGCACGGGGGCGTAGATGGGCCAGAACTTGACGAGGAAGCTGTTGATCCACTCCAGCGACTCGGTGTCGGTCTCCAGGCGGTTCTTGGCCATCTCGCGGTTGAGGTCGTCGCGGGCATTGCGGCGCACGCGGCGGATCGAGGTGCGGTAATAGGTGCCGCAGATGGCCATGATGATCATGATCCAGCCCAGGCCACCGCCGAGCGTGGCGACGACCCACGAGCTCAGACAGGCGAAGATGATGACGCCCGTGTTGTGGTACCAGTCGCCGAAGAACTTGTCGTCGAGCTGGCCCTCGAGGTAGGTCTGGTGGTCGAGCAGCGTGCCCTCGTCGAGGTCCTTGTCCTCGGAGCCTGGCATGCCGAAACGCGGCTCCCAGCCGACGCGCTCCCAGCGGGCATCTGTGTCGAGCCCCGGCGCATGGCCGTTGGCGGTGGGCGACGCGGGCGGGTCGACGGCGCCGGCCTTGGAGGGCGGGGGCAGGTCGTACTTGGGGGCGCCGGCGGCGGCGTCGTCGGCGTCCGAGACCAGGGCGGTCGCATTGGGGTTGCGCTCGTGGTGGAAGCCGGGCGGCAGGCGGGCGCGGGCTTGGGCGCGCTTCTCCTCGGGGCTGGCGTCGGGATCGAACTGGAAGGCAGCGCTACCTCCCAAACGCGCCTGCTCGACGACGCTCTGCTCTGCCGCCTCGGCCGTGACGCGCGAATTGGGGTCCTGGGCGGCCTGGAGCGCGCCCTGCTGCTTCAGCTCCGAGGCATGCTGCGCGGTGCCGTTCATGGTTGCTCAGTCTGCGGGGGTCGGCGCGGGTGCAGCAGGCATTCAGGACGCGGGCGGGTGCAGCTCGCGGTCGCGAGGAGGCGCAGGCTGCGAGAGAGTGAAGGACAAAGAGCGCCGCGCGGTGGCTGGTCTGTTGGGCGTGAAGCTGCACCAAACCTGCTTCTTGTGTACGAAGTATTGGCCCGGGAAGACGGCCGTAGCTATCTCGATCCGGCCGACGGCGCACACGTCCCGCAGCTACTCACTAGGCGGCTGGGGGGCGGACAGGGCCCAATTGGAGATGTGGATGTAGGTAGTGAGTGCAGCACACGCAGCAGCGCGAAGGAATGGCTGGCTAATAATGCGTGACGAGGGGACGGGTGCAGGACAAAGGCAGCGGAGCGGGACAGCTTCAGGAGCTTGCCAGCTTGACGTGTTTACAAGTAGGTACCCAGTACCTACCAGCGCGATGACATGCCCCTGGTCGAGCCCTGTGGAGATCGATTGCACTGCCACATCTCGGCCTTTCGAACTCTTGTCTATAATTTCCAACCGCGCTTTTCTCCTCTAGCTTACCAACACCGTGTCTTCACTGCAGCCCCGCCTGCAGCACACACGCTGTGCATCGGCAACTCCGCTTGCCTGCGCCTGCCTGCACCTGCAGCTGGCACTGCGGCAGGGTCCGACCTAGCCACCGCGACTGCGCCGTTACGCCGCTACGCCGCCTTGGTTCGGTTTGCTTCGCACACGTATCATTGAAACCAGCTGCGGAGCGCGACAGCTGTCCCGAAGCAATTGGCCGTCTGCAGAGAAACCTCCCGAGATGTGTTTGCTCGCACAGGCCTCCTGCAATTGCACGCATGTGAACATCAGCAGGGCTCAAGCTGGCCTTTGCTCTGCAGTCGCAAATCCTCATCTGCAGCGTGCGCGGCGGCCACACTCCGACACCGTGTCGCTCTCTTGCAACGTGTGCTTGTATCATTATGAGCGATGCCATTGTGTCGTGTTCTCGTTATAGATTATTCCTCGCTTGTGCCACGTGTATCACCAGCCCCAGCACCAGCCTCACCAACCCCGCACGTTCACGCCTCCAGCCTCCACGATCCCCTCCACGATCCCCTCCACGATCCCCCTCCACCTTGCTCGCCGCGCATGAACAGCTGTTTGCTGCTCAAAAATCCTTCAACAACCTGATAATGCGGTCCCCGACTCTAGACAGCGTTCTTAGTAAGGGTTGGCAGCCACGACAGGATACCTCCTCCCGCTGACACCGCCCTCCACGCCCGTGACATACCTGTGACTCCCCCTGTGCCTGTCTCTGTCCCGGTCTCTGTCACGACTATGCTCTCTGCTCCTGTCGTAGCCTCTTCTGTCTCGACTCTGGTCCCTATCGCGCTCGTCCCAGTCGTCCTTGACACGGTCGTGAGAGCGCGTGCGGCCTACGTCTCGGTCTCGATCACGATCATGGCCGCCATGTCGCTCGCGCGGGTAGACTGCATCGCCAGTTGACGAGTGGCGACGGTGCGATTGACTGCTCCCATGATTGCTGCTGCCGCCTTCGTATGATGCATCTCTATCGCGGTGATTGTAGCGATCGTAATCGCGCGCATACGGTGCGTCGGCATGCTGTGGGCTCACTGACGTTGAGTGACTCGCATATCGAACATTTTGCGCAGGTACCGGTCTGAAGCTTGTCCGTGCTGGCATGGCAGGTCGGTCGCCGTAGTTTCGTGCTTGTACCTGCGCGACGTGCGTGGCAAACAGCGGAGATTTTGTGGGACCATAAAGATGAACGGGAGACGATGTGCTCGATGACCTTGCGGCAGGCCTGTCGCTCGACAAATTCTGAGAATACGGCCGGTACTGTTCAGGATAGTTCGGGAAGTAATCCCTCGGCGAGACAGGAGGTTCGTGCGAACTCCGGTGGCGAAGTACCGGCGACCGCCGTCTTGGGAGCGGCGGTTCAGAGTCAGAATCAGAATCTGTGGTAGACAGTGAGCTTTCCCGTCGAGGCGGGACAGGACGCTTCTGGGAAGGGTATCGCTGTGTCGGCGGGGGATTGGATGCAATAGGGGTTGCGTCTTCGTCCGAGAGACTGTCGTCTTCATACCGATCGGGTGGAAGACTGCGTCGCCGACTCCACGGGTTGAGCATGTGCCTGACTCTCGATATCGGCCCGTGGTCATTGCTCGCACGAGCCTGCTCTTTCGACACATGGCGCATGAATGTTGGCCTCGGTTTAGCCTTGCGATACATGGGATCTTCAAAGTACTTGAATGCGCCTGTCTTCTCGTCCGCAGACGAACCATCTCGTGAGGAGTCGGCTGAGGTGCGGGGCTCATCGTCAACGCGTGCTCCGTTTGCTTCTGCCTCTGCCTCCCTCCTAAGCCTAGCAGCGACCCCCTCGTACCATTCCTCCATTGCTTCGTCCGGCTTGCTAGGAAAGCATGTGCTTGGTAGGATCTTGAGGAAGACCTCCTTCGTCTCCGGATCGATGACGTCGAACTTCTCAACCGACTTCTGTAATATTGGCACATGCTCCTGCGGTCCAAGCAGCAGCTGTACAGTCTGCCATGTCACGAAGCCTTGTTGTTTGAGCGCGGGAATGGTTGGGGACGAGTATCCGTCGTCGCTCGCCGATGGCTGGAGGCTGTGGAACGCGCCGAGAGAACGGTAGATGAAAGCAAGGGAAGAGGCTGGCGTCTCAGTAAAGAGGACATCGTACTTGCTGCCGATGGCGCGGTACCATGCTGCGATCTGAGATGGTGTGAGGTCGGGACAGCCACTGGGTTCGAACTTCTGGCTCTGCGCACCAAGTGTCAGCGCTCCATACATGCCCTTGGAACCGATCCTCCACCCACGATGACTTCTGCAATGCCCTTCAGCAGGCGGTCCAGCTTCGGTGTGCCGCACTTGTCTGGCTTTAGCAGATAGCCCCAATAGTCGTAGGCTTCCCGCTGGGCGGCCTCATCGTTCGCAGCGTTCTCGGCTGGCTGTTGCTCGTTGTCGTCGTGCGTCTCTGCGGCCATGTCGCCCATACGTGAGTGTGGCCAGGCGCGAGAGTGACATGTATATGTGCTCAGCTGATTTGTTGGGTATCAATACACCGGCACAGCATGCGCCCCGCCAGGTTACCTACTCGAGACACGGAATGCAAGGACGAAACGTGTCACGCAAGGACATCAATCGTCCTGCGGCCAGATTCGAGGCGATGCGCCGGTTATGAGCTGGAGGTGCAGCCATGCGCGGGCAGCTGACTGCGCCTGCGAGGCTCCAGGGCGCGCTGTCGCGCAGCCGAAGGCGGCGGCTTCCCAGCTCGAGCTTGGACTGGCCTGACATCATGGCTGAGCCCAGCACCCAGTTGGGCGCCAGGCCAAAGTTAGGCAAACAGACACAGCTGACTCATGCGCAAATTGAGAGATGCAACTTTTAAATTATTACAATCCGTAATACGTCCGAGGCGTGCATCGTTACGTCCTCGCCGTCGGGAGGGGCTGGCTAAGCTACAAACATGCAAACCATCCATCGTGGTCAGTCGACCCGGGAACTTATGTGATCGTGAATCTACTAAACTTCAACAACGCCGCGAATCCCATCTAGTGCTCAAGCAATCTCAGCGAACCCTGAACGACCACGTTCTCAAGAATGGAACCCGGGGGGATGTCGATCGTGGAGCCTTCTGTGGCAACGATGATGACGGTGCCCTTCAGTGTAACACCGCGACCGAGGTTGACAGGACCAGTAATGGTAAGGTGGTCGAGCTCGACGATCTTGGGGATGGAGGGGATGCGGTTCTGGAAGCTGGAAACCTTCTTGAAGTCGCTGCCGAGCTTGATGAGGGGAGCGGGGCCGAAGCGGTTGGGGTCAATCATGAGCTGACCGTGCTGCAGAGTGTACAGATCCGACTTGACGAGCATCAGGTCAGAGCAGGTCTTGACGGGCAAGAAACGTTTCCTGGGAACGTTGACACCGTGGGCGCCCTTGAAGTGCTTGATGGCAGCACCGACAGCGGTCTCGAGCTGGAGGACGGAGATGTCGGCCTCGCCCTTCTTGTCGGCAGGGATGGACTTGCCGTTGGGGATGATCTCCATGGCAAGCTCGTTCTGCTCAACGACACGCTTGATGGCCTTGACGTTCATCCAGATGTTGTTGGTGTTGAAGTACTTGAACTTCTTGATCGACTTGAACTCGTTGACGTGCTCCTTGGGAACCTGTGCGATTTCGAGGAGACGGACGGAGCCCTCGTAGTCAATGATGGTACCACCCTTGACGTCGGCCTTGGTCTTGTCGGTCAACTCCATAATGTACTCAGCCTTGGAGTCAACCATGTGCTGCAGGATGCGGAGATCGACAACGGCACCCAAGTTATCGGCGTTGGAAAGGAAGATGGTCTCAATACCACGCTCGATGAGCTTGTCGAGCATGCCAGTGTTGTACAGAGACTCGAAAACGTCACCGTGACCGGGAGGGTACCAGTTGGCAATGTCCGACTCGCGAGTCTTGGGGGCAGGCAGAAGCGAGTCCTTCAAGATACGGGGGTATTTCGACTGGTTGAAGGTGAGGATGTCGATGTTGTGGCCCTCGTACTTCTTGATGATGCTCGCGGTATCGGTATCGGTGTTGAACGAGTTCATCAGGACGAAGGGGACGTTGACGTCGTATGTGCGGTTGAGGTACTCGATCTGGCGCACGGCCAAGTCGAGGAAAGACATGCCATCGCGGACCTCGATGACCGACTTGGGGCCAACGCAACCCATGGATGTACCAAGACCACCGTTGAGCTTGACAACAGCCAACTTGCTCAGGTACTCGACCGCCTCCGAGTTGGCGAGGTCGTTGTAATCGACGACCTGCTCCTTCTTCGGGGGAGCGATGCGGTTCCAGTCGATGGCGTTGCCCTTGGCCTTGTCGTTCAAGTATCGTCGGAAGAGGGCGAAGAAGTTGTCCATCTCAGTCTCGAAGTACTGCGTGGGTCAGCATGTGACTCAGTGACGAAAAGGCCAAACCGCCAACCACGCCAAATGCTTATAAAATGCAGCATATGAACTGTTTCATGTTGCTACATCTACTGACTGGCATAGGCAGTTGGTTGGGCAGGGCGGTTCGGGGAGTATGCTCACCTTCTTCTCCGCGGGGTCGGTGACGCCATCGGCAAGTTTGTTCAGGGCGTTGCGCATCTGCGAAGCAGCAACGTTGGTAGATGTGTTCTCGAAAGCCTGTAGCAATCGTATGTTAGCAACAATCATTGAAAAGTGAAAATGCAAAGCGTGCGCAGCAAATGTACTCTCGCCCGTGCGGGCAACTGGCCGGTGTTGCTACCATGCTCGGTGCAATGAGCTCAGTTGAGCTCGCAACAGATTGGGGAGGTTCAGAGGAAACAAGCGAGCTTCCAGAGAGCAGTACACATTTGCTACAGCAGTAGCTGCTCGATCTCGCGATTGACCCTCATTCCCTCCTGCCAGCTCGGGGGTAACACCCCCTGCTTGGAAGCCTGGACCGACCCAATTACTCAGAAAGCGCCATTGGTGCTGATGAGCGCTTGTAGAAGGAACTCTCGGCCCAAACTCCAAACGGACAGGAACCAGTGGAGAAGTCTTAAATAACAGCATAAACGGAAGAAACTTACAACGTGCGACTGTGTCTTGCCGTGGTGGCGAGGCGCAAAGCCACCGTCACCGCCCTCAGCGGCCGAAGGCTTCAAGTGCGAAGGAAGAGCACGACCAGCCATTGTGTAGGATTGTTTTGTGAAGGGAAAAGACACTCTGTGAAAGGAGAGAGTGAATTGTTGACAGAAGACGGGGCGAGGCGGTCAGGTCCCTTAAAGCACTTGAGCTTGGGCCAAGCGTACGTGGTGGGGCAGCTGCGTAGGAGGTCGGGGCACGTTCTCGACCAAGCAACGGCGATGGAGCTGAGGAGAAGCCGCAAGCGGGTTTTGTGAAAATGTATAGGATTGGCGTGCCAGAGCCGTAGCAGCAGAACGCTTTATACGGCGTTGGCTTGCCTAGCTCAGCGCCGCGAGCGCCTCCCAGCTATCACTACCGTCTCCGGATACACACTATCCACAGAGTTGAGGTTGAGCACACCTGCGTCAACTTTGCCCCTCCTCCCCTGTCTTCCACGTCGCAGCGCAGCATTCGTCGTGTTCTACGATATTGTGGCACAGAGTCTTCACGCGGACCACCATCGTGGCCCTTTTAGGCATTGGTGTCTTTGCTACAGTTGTCTGTGGCCGTGTCGGCCCTCTTGTTGAGGTTCAGTACTCAGGAAGCTATGGCCGCCCAATTTTTCGTAAAGCCGACCGACAGGGTTCAGCCTGGCTCCGGCGGCTGCATAACTGTAGCGCGCCCAACGACATTGCGACAGTTCCCCAACAAGTGCCCCAGACTGGTCCTTTGCCATGAGTTGTGGCGAGAATGGATGCGACATACTCTCCATGGGGAAAAGAGAATTCCGGTCGGTGCATCTCGAAGCACACCCTGGTGAAGATGTACATATTATCGGGAAAAAGCGGTGGACGTCGTGGCATTGCACGTTTACGTCCGCGGGATGTGCTCGCGCGCGTGGGGCATTCAGGATCTACTGACACTGCCGGGTACCCACGACAAACAATACCCAAGTGAGACTTTCAAAGTTTTTTGGGCTGTGGGTTTATCGGTTCGATGTAGGTACCCGCAGCGGGAGATGAACCTTCTGTACTTTTTCCTGTTCGTTTGCCACTAAAAGGCTCCCTACAGATAAGGTAGTGCTAAATGTGTGCGCACAGGTAGCCACAATTCACAAAGTACTGTTTCGATATCGCCTAGTCCGGCATCTTACACTGTAAAGTGCTCGCCTACACACGACTAGCGGCACGAGCCACAGTCCATCTCAGGGGCACACTTCAGCTCACCATGGAGAAGTACATGCAGCTGGACTTCTTCTTGCCGGCCGAATGGTTATTTGTCGATCATGTTGCTACACTGATCGTAACGAGCGTGTGATCTCAACAGCTGGGGCGTCCGCAAAAGGCACTGCCATCGGCTTCTCCATCCTCAGGCGGATGTATGCACTCTGATCCTCCTCCTTGACAAAGAACTTCGTCTTCAGTTCCTGTACCACAAACGCCAAGAGGCTCTCAAGCGTCTCGTACGCCGTTGCCGAGACGATCTGGCAGATGTCAGCGGAGAATGGCTGGCAAGTCGAGCCGAACGTACCTGGACAAGTGCAGTTTCTAGGGCTGCGTAGTCATCCACGCGAGATGCAGAGACACAATCGACCCACAGATTGACAACGACGGGTTGCTGTTGCAAGCGCTCGTTGGAATTCACACCGATCAGGCACGGTATGCGGACGTTTCTCAGATATAGCACATTTGAGTAGACTCCCGAGTGCGTAACGATGGATGCCTGGTGGCCAGCTCCCTCACCGAACATGCTGCCTTTTAGGTAGCAGACATCGGTCTCTATCGCAAAGATCGGGGCTGAGCCAGCAGCTGTGCGCACAATGCCAGCGATGGCTATGGAGAGATCTGCTGTGCTCATCCATTCTAGGCTATCGTCCTGGATGCGCCCTTGGATTGCTTTGCTAAGGGTTCCATAATGGACAGTGCTCTCGTCAACGGTGTCTGTCGATGATGCCGAGCTGAAGTGGTTACCGAGCGTGACTGTGACGCTGATGAAGGCTCGTTGCTTCTTCTTGCGTCCCCAGACATCTGTGCCGGCATTGACGGTAACTGCGAGGTTCTGCACAATGATCTTGTCGGTGCAGTCACTTTGTGCTACTTGCGAGCTCCATGCAGCTTGGCGAGCGAGGTTCTTATCGATGCTCATGTTGTGATGATCGAAGAGGTCAATCTGATTGTTTTCTATCAGATTGGGCCAGTAGGAGCTTTGAACGTCGGCGAAGCTGATTGGGAGCAATACTTGCAGGAAGCGATTTAAGCTGTCAACACGCGTTGATGATGAGGTAGATTAGGCTACAGGTAAAGGTCAACTCACCTGACCTTGATTGTGGTTCGCTGCAGTTTGAAGATTATGGTTTGCCGCCCTTCAGCCCTACGGCGCCCCGCCGGAGCTCCGCGTCGAACATTCTAGCTGCAAGGCCGACTGTATTTCTGCACCAGAGCTCAGCTGTCTGCACTGCACCGCAATTCGCAGCCGTTGTTTCGACACCCAATCCACGCACTACACTCACATCATACGTCATGGCTGACGCGCTCAAGGCAGAGGGCAACAAGCTCTTTGCGGAGAAGAAGTTCGAGGAGTCCATGTAAGCGCCCCATTGAATGCATGGCTGCAGCAACATATACTAACACAACATAGCGAGAAGTTTTCCCAGGCTATCGAGCTCGACCCCTCCAACCACGTGCTCTACTCAAACCGCTCTGGCGCATATGCCTCTCTGAGAAATTATGAAAAGGCCCTGGAAGACGCAACCAAGACCACGGAGATTAAGCCTGACTGGGCAAAGGGCTGGGGTCGCAAGGGCACAGCGCTGCACGGCACCGGTGATCTGGTCGGAGCATCTGATGCCTTCGACGAGGCTCTCAGGCTCGATGCAAACAACGCTCAGGCCAAGTCTGGTCTTGCGGCTGTGCGCCGTGCTATCGAGCAAGAGGCACAGGCAGACGGTCTTGGTGGTGACCCCTCAGCTGGACTCGGGGGCATGTTCAGCGACCCCAACATGATTCAGAAGCTGGCCGGCAACCCCAAGACAGCCTCTCTTCTCGCAGACCCTGCCTTCATGGAGAAGCTGCAGCAGCTGAAGAGCAACCCGAATAGGGTGGGCGAATTCATGCAGGATCCCCGCTTCCTCCAGGTCATGAGCGTCCTGCTGGGCATCGACATGCAATTTGGCGCACCTGGAGAGCAGGGAGGCGCCGGCGCTGGTGCTACTGAGGCACAGGAAGACGTTGAGATGCCCGATGCCCGTCCCGCACCCACACAGCCCAAGAAGGAACCGGAGCCCGAGCCCGAGCCTGAGGTTGAGGAGACGGAAGAGGAGAAGGCAGCTAAGCAGGCCAAGATCACGGCCGATGAGCTGAAGAAGAAGGGCACAGAGTTCTACAAGAAACGTCAATTTGACGAGGCGATCGAAAACTACACGAAGGCGTGGGAGACACACAAGGATATTGCCTACATGACAAACTTGGGTGCCGCCAAGTTCGAGAAAGGTGACTACCCTGGCTGCATTGAAGCGTGCCAGCAGGCCATCGAGTACGGTCGCGAGATCTACGCCGACTTCAAGATCATTGCCAAGTAAGTTTCCACTTCGTTTCTTCCACCGCCTTTTTTTAACACAACGCAGGGCGTACGCTCGCATTGGTACCGCATATGAGAGGCAGGGCGACCTTGCCAACGCCGTTACCTTCTACCAGAAGGCTCAGACCGAGCACCGCACGCCCGAGGTCCTCGCTAAGCTCCGAGCGGCGGAAAAGACAAAGATTCAACAAGAGAAGGAGTCATACATCAACCCGGAGGAGGCAGAGAAGGCTCGCGAGCTGGGAAATGCCAAGTTCAAGGAGGCTGACTGGCCCGCCGCTGTTGAGGCATACACAGAGATGATCAAGCGTGCACCAGAGGACCCTCGAGGCTACTCCAACCGAGCTGCCTGCTACATCAAGCTCCTTGCTTTCCCATCAGCCATCGAAGATTGCGACCGAGCCACCAAGCTCGACCCCAAATTCATCCGCGCGTACCTGCGCAAGGCTCAGGCCTACTTCGTCATGAAGGAGTACACCAAGTGCGTGGACACATGTGGCGAAGCTATGATGCACGACGACGGAAAGAACGCCCGTGAGATTCAGCAGCAAGAGACCAAGGCTCTGGAAGCCCAATACGCGTCGCGTGAGGGCGAGACCGAGCAGCAGACAATGGAGCGCATTCAGCGCGACCCAGAGGTATGTTCACCGACATCATGCGCATGGACAGCGCACTAACATTTCCACCAGATCAGCAGCATCCTTCAGGACCCTATCATGCAGAGCATTCTGCAGCAGGCCAAGGACGACCCTGCCGCGCTGCAAGAACACCTCAAGAACCCCGGCATTCGTACGAAGATTCAGAAATTGGTCCATGCTGGCGTCATCCGTATGGGAGGACGATGAGGTAGGAACAAAAGCGACGCGATTTGACGACCCGACTACGACTATTTTATGGCAGACGGAGGTTTTGAAATATCTGTGTCTATAGTGCATCAGTATGGCGCGTACAGAGTACAAAGAATGCATATAATTTTTGTCTTCAGTATGGACCTGCCCTTGGAATTTCCGAGCACTCTTTCGCGAACTCACTGACGCGCAGCATCAATCGACTGACCCTGCTTCTGCGTCACAGTCGTCGAGACCATTATACCGTCGTGAGTCGACTTCAGCTGCTCCTGACTGCTGTGCACGCCAGCCCAGTGCAAGTCTGTAGTCTCTAAGCCCAGCCGCTGATTGCGCTCTCGCGTGCTTATACTCCCAATCGTCCTCAACTGCACCTTGCTGCCCTTGCCACTCCCGCTCTCGGTATGCCTCCGGTAGCCATGCGAATCGTAGGAGGCTTTCGTGCGAAACGCGTTGATGAGGACTGCAAAAGCAGGGCAGCAGCCGATGATTACCGCTATGAGAATTTCAGCATCAATCTACATCCGCGGCTTATGGTAGACTTACCGATCGAGCATTCGACCATGCCCCAGATCGCGAGCCATGTGGGATCCAAAGGCTGCCCAGCGGCTTCGGGCTTCGCTGCGTTGATGGCGACCTGCGCGACTCGAAGGCAGGCGAATACTATGCAGATAAACCCCGTCCCGAACAAAGTCATGATCGCGTTCTTTTTGCTACGCGGCATTTGGAGATTCCAAATGAGCCTGATTGGTAAAGCCATGACTGAGACACAGCGAGTCAGTGTCACGCCAGCATGGGGTATGGTAGCGGGACGTACTCATGAGGTTTGTAGTCGTGTCTACTGTGAAGGAATAGTAGAGACTGACTAGTTGCGCGTGCTTCGGGGAATCGCCAACCTGGTGAAGGGGAGTATCAGTGTTGTTCGGGTTTTCCGGTCATGGATGGAAACTCACGCAACCCCCTTTCCAGAATCCTGGTATCGTACCGCATGATTGAAAGTAAAAGAAGTAGTTTCCAGCGTGTGTCTACACAAGCGTGAGCAACCAACTTGAAATTCCGTCTGAAAACTTACCACGAGGCAGATTCCAACAAGGACCCACCATATGATCGTATACCTCCCGGGTAAACCAACCAAGAGTTTCCGGTACAAAAACAGTAGCGAGAACTTGATGCTCCACAGCGTCATCCAGAACATGCAAGGAGCCGCGAATATCATCTTGGTCATCTTGATAACATCCGTCTGCATCTCAGGGTACGGCGGTGTCTTCCCGTTACTGACATCGTAGACTCGCTGCATATACGGAGACACTGCGATGTAGAGCGCGCACATGGTCGCGTAACAGGCAAACGCAATGTAAACCAGATAGTCTGAAGCTGTCAGACATTTAGGCTTGAGGAACGCGACGCCCGCCCGGGCAAGCACGACGCAGCTAGTCAGTGCAAGCATGGAGTACGCGACCTTGAGGACGGTCCCTTGGGCGAACCCGTTGGTTTTGGAAGACATCGGAACTTGCTTGGTGAATTGACATGAGAGGGACTGGACGGGAGTCCAGCAAAGTGGAGTGACTATATGGCTGTGGCACAGTAATTACTACACCCGTCTCCCGCGTTACCAACCGAGCCTGGCCCCTGTACAACCTGCCTAAGTACCTTCCTCCTGTCTTTCATGCAGGCCAACGTTAGTACTGTTGGAAAAGTACGAAAGCTTGAATCATCCCAGAAACACGGCTCGATCCCTCCGGCTGAATAGCTGTATCCGAGTGACTGGAAAAGATACGAGAAAGACTCAGCCACCAAATCTCTTCGTACCCCAAGCAACAACGTCTGAACGCCCCAATCTGTAAGCGGATCTGGTCGTATGCGTGAAAGTAGCTTGTACGTAGTCGTCGCATCATCTATAGCATGATGGTCACTCCTGAGCGGGAGTAGCAAGAGATGCCACACTTCCAAAACGAGACCACCCCGTTAACGGCTTGGGGCCGAGTATGGCCTGACAGCTCGGTGCCGGATCTCGTTGCGATTGGCTGCTCCACGCTAGGCGAGCCGCCTCCGCGGCGCTAAGAACGGCTCGAGTCGGATGTCGTATCGCGTACCGTCCATCCGCGATGACCCTTTATTTTCTGGAACTGTAGAAGTTCGCGAGTAATGAAGGCAGCGTACTTGATATAGCGCTCATTGACAGTACGACACGAGCCTTACATATCGTTTGGCTCCGCGTGATGTCATTCGTCCCGCCTGGCATCCCGAGAAGAGCGTAGCCTGGGCGCGAAGGATCTTGCTTTAGGATTCGCCAGACAATTTCCTGTCCGGGCATCTGCATCTAGGACGCGACAAGAAGTTTTCCCGAGGTCTCATCTGGAAGTTCCTGGACCCCCGCTCGTGGCATGTTGATTCTCCTTCAAAATCGCCACATCCATGGATCTCAAGCATGGAGGGAAGCCGTTTCATCCTGTTCAGATCTGTGGCAAACAAGGAGTCAAAGAGACCTCCATGGACCGGTCTGTCGGTGCTTCGGAGCAATCTGATCTCGGCTTGGTATGCAGGTCCAGCGTGGTTTTCGTTGTAAGCACGTTCCTGAATTGGAGCGGCACAGCACACCAAATCCTTCGACAGGTCAGCAACATCAATGGCCCTTCGATACCCAATCCGGCGAAGCTAGGAGCTGCTGCTCCAGGCCGTCGTTCTAAATAAGAGGCTGCAATCTCCCATCCACTCGGCCCTTCATCCGTTCTCCAAGCTGCAAGCGTTACATTCGCGGCACACGTACTCTTGTCACAGGATGAAACTCCAGGCGACAATACCGTTGTTGGCTTTCGCCACCAGCGTCCTGGCCCAGGATTTCCTCGAAGCTGCGGACTTTAATGTCACCGAGGCTTTGATCGCGAATGGTGTCGATGTCACAGCTCTGCCTGAGCTGGCCAACTTGACAGAGAAGCGCTCGCTGTTCAGTCCATGCGCAGTAGCGGTAGGACACCCCTTTCGCCGGCATTTTTATCGTGGCTGATTTGGCATGTAGTGCAACTCACTTCGACTTGTTTATGGTGACAAAGTGCTATCGAGTGGATCGGCCGCCTATGACGCCTTCACAAACGGATACTGGTCAACGCAAACTGCATCAGTAGATCCCTTCTGCGTGTTCAAGCCGACAAAAGCCCTCGATGTCTCCACCGTCGTCCTGCTGTCTCGCCTGACGCAATGCCCTTTCGCAGTCAAGGGCGGCGGACACACCGGCTATCCTGGAGCATCCAGTATCCAGGATGGAATCACGGTCTCTTTGGAAGACATGAACGAGATCACGCTGTCCAAAGACAAGAAGACTGCTGCCATCGGGCCTGGAAACCGCTGGGGAGCCATCTACGCTAAGCTCTCGAAAGAGTCGCTGACTGTCATTGGTGGCCGCGCCTCTGATGTGGGCCTTGGACTCGTCCTTGGTGGTGGCGTTTCGCATCTGTCGAACATATACGGCTTTGCATGCGACAACGTTGCCTCGTTCGAGATCGTCACAGCCTCGGGTGTGATTCTGATTGTCACCCAAACCCAGTTTCCAGATTTGTACTGGGCTCTGCGTGGCGGAGGCAACAACTTCGGCGTGGTCACAAAGTTCACCCTAGAAACCAAGCCCCAGGGCTTGATCTGGGGTGGCACTCGCGTCCACCTCCAGCCTGACTACCCGAAACTGATCGACGCCTTTGCAACAATGGCCGAGAGCGCAGCTGTGGATCCCAAGGCCGTGCAGATCCTGTCCTTTGCAGTCACCGCCGGCTCCCCCGCAGCCCAGATCCAGCTCGAGTACCTTGAGCCAGTCAACGAAGCGAACCCCCCCGAGATCCTGAAGAAATACCTGTCGATTCCACCCGTCCTCGCCAGCACCATCAACCGCACGCTGGAATCCGACGCCGACATGCTCAACGCCCAGATGCCCGCCGGCCACCGCTACTCGTTCTGGGCCGGCACATTCAAGCTCGACCGCGACTTCATGGCGTGGATGCAAGCCCTGCACCAGAAGAACGTCGGCTCGCTCCCGGACCAAGGCTCGCTGACCTTCCAGGCCTTCACCGTGCCCACGCTCACCCAGACGCGCAAAAAGGGCGGCAACGCGCTCGGCCTGGACCCCGCCGACGGGCCGCTGTTCCACTGCCTCCTGTACATGGTCTGGGACGACGCGAGCAAGGACACGGCGCTCAACAAGGCCGCGTCCGACTTCATGGCGGCCGCAAAGGCCGAGGCCAAGGCCCGCGGCCTGTACAACAGGTACATCTACATGAACTACGCCGGGCCGTACCAGAACGTCGTGCCCAGCTACGGCGACGCGAACCTGGCGAAGCTCAAGTCGATTGCGAAGAAATACGACCCCCATGCGGTTTTCCAGACGCTGCAGCCGGGTGGCTACAAGCTCGAGGGTGCGCCGTACGGGGAGACGGTGTAGGGAATGGTGCAACTATCCCAGTGACTCCCGTGTGTAGATCATGAAGCTGGTTTCTTTGCCCGCACAATATAGAAGAGATGACTAAGCTGCCGTGTTGTTGTCGCTTATGTGCATATCGAATATAGAAGGGAGGAAAGCATATCACAAATCTAAATCTAATAATGACAGCCATATAAAGGTACACTCTTCTGTGTTGCAATCCCGCTCGAGCTATAAGACACATCCGTGCGGATCGTTATGTACCCAGGATGGCAGTTCCCTCGACGCGGAGAGTGGAACCTGTTCAAAGCCCATCAACTGTACACAAATATATAAAGTTCACATTGATCACAATCCGTACAAGCAGTTTGGTAGTCATATTCTCATTCATTGCGGGCCCAACATCCAGCCTCAAGACTGTTAAATGCGCAAGCCACGCCGATACCCTCCGATGCCGCTAAACTCGCTCAAAACGCCCCAGAACGCCATGCTATGCACTTGACACCTTTCCCCCGCTCTCACGCCATGCCAAAGAACCCCCTTAGGCGCCGCCCCAGCTCCGCGCCCATCGCGCGCCGCGTGTCGTCCGTGCGGAAGCTCGCCTCCTTGTTCTCGGCCGCCCGGCGGATCAGGAAGTTCAGACACTCGGTCATGGTGCCCCAGGCCAGCAGCTTGACGACCTGCGCGTTCGCGTCGGCCTGGACCGTGGGATCCTGCACGAGGCTCTGGCTGATCTCGTCGGCCATGCCCTGGAGCTGGGCGTAGGCGAGGCGCGGGAGGGTGTGTGCGGGCGCAGCGAGGAGCTGGGAGGCGCGGATGGCCTTTGCGGCTTGGAGGGAGGCGAGGTTGTGGGTTGCGAGGACGATGTTGACGGCGGGGAAGGCGGCGGAGGGGTTGGTGGGGGCGATGGCGGGAGACCACTGGCGGCGCAGGACGGTGGCGGCGCAGGCGTCGTAGCATGCGTCTGTGCCTTCCTTGGTGTCGAAGCAGACGCCGGCCGGCTCGGAGGTGAGGTATGCGCCGCGGACGAGTTTGACGCCGGCGATGTAGTTGTGGGTGGCGGCGCGCTCGAGGTGGGCGGCGATGCGGGCGGGGACTGCGCGCAGGTAGCACTGGTAGGTTGTGTAGACGAGGGCGCGGCCGTATTCGTGGGTGTTGTATTTTTCTTGCAGGGCGATTGTCCACTGCTCGAGGCCGATGTTGGTGAGCTCCTCTTCGGCGCCAGGGAGGAGGCATACGCCCTTTGCGGCGGCGGCGTCGCAGGCGTCAGTGATGGCAGCCCACATCTCAGGGGTGGCGGGTTGCTGGGTCTGCAGGAGGTGGAGGGCATGGCGACCGAGACCGGACCATCTGAGGGGAGTCAGTGTGTGTGTTGTATAAGAAAGGGAGATGGCTTACTTGAGGCCGATGAAGTCGCCCTCGCTGGCCATTTCGACGCTCTTCATCATGCCCTTGCGCCAGACTTCAATCTCGGCGGCTGTCTCGGCGGCGGTGGGCTCACTTCCTCCAAGGACTTCCAGCGCGTACTCGATAATGACGCCGTCGTAGCCAAGCACTGACCTTGCCGCGGCGAGGTTGGGCTTGACCTCGTGAGCCTTGTCGCCAGCGCAGAACTGGGCGTAGAATGTGCTCTTCAGCACTGCTCTGATGAGGGGGTTACGCTCAACGTCCATGAGGTAGTTCTTCGAGTCGAGCATCTTGCGCAGCACGGTGAATGTGAGGCCGAGGAGAGCCGGTGACGAGGACATGGCAGTGATCAGATATGAACGGGCGACTGAAGAGGTCGGCAGGCGGGCGAGGACCGACTTTGGTGTCGATCCCTGACGGTATGTCTTTGTGGACAACAGCTGGGCCGGAGTTGATGTGGACGACGTGCTTTGGAGAGCAGTGTTGTGGCGGGAGCTCTGGTGGACATATCGGGCCAGAGTCCTGGGTGTGGGTGCGAGTGCAAGGCGCTGAAGGCGCTGGGCCTGCTGGAAGCGGGAGCCCATTCTGGGTGTTGTGTGATTAATTTCGATGGAAGGTTGATATATTGGTGATATGTGTGGTGGTAGAGCTGGCGGCGACTTTATGGATTGACGTCTTCAAACATTCAATCGGGAGCGGTTCGATGGTCCTGTGACCGTCAAACGTCCTTGACGCCATATATACTTCCATGGCGTACTCAGGGTCATCCATGGAACGCCCACGATGTTGCGCGGTGCGCTCGGCCAGCGTCGGATGGTACCAAGCTGCCCCATACTGCTCCAGACGGAGTACAACGCACGGCCGCATCGGCCTGCGAACGGAGCTTTTGTGATTCGCCAATGGCTGTGCTGTTCCTGGACAAGCGAAGCGCGGCATCATCGGAAGGCGATGCGGTCTCGATGATTACAGCTTCTCGAAGCTTGCGGCCCGTCATCGTGGTCGCGTGCAGCATTCACGTCACCCGCCTTGTCATCGGCTGCCCTGGACAGCTCAGACAAAACTCTGTGCTTTGCAAACTTGCACGCTTGACGTTTCAGCGCGACCATCGTGACCACATTGCCAACTTCCCCACACTCGGCACTCCTGTCCAAACGCACTGCACCTCAAACGCTAAGCGTCCAGCACACTCCCCCTGGCGGCCCGTCCGCGCGCACTCTGAGCCGCAGGTACCCAGTTGTAATGCTCTTAAACTAACGACACCCCGAATTGATTATCCTGCGTGACAGCAGCATTTCTCCACTCCATCTCGGCTGAGCCTGGTGCTGTCCGTCCATATCTGCCGGTATCGGTTGTGGTGAGGCTCCGCTGCGAGGAGATTTTCGAGCCCAGAGCGAGGCAGACCGAACGCCGTGCGGCTCTCGTCGGTGCGGGGCTGGTCTTGTTGCAAGTGGCGGGAGGCTGCATTTGTACTTGATTGCGATAACGCTGCCGATTATCAGTTTTTGGATTCATCGGTGCGCTTTGCATCTATACTATGACCCGGCCGAATTCGAAGTAGCGTTCTCTCGTGGTTCCTATACTGGTTGTCAAGCGATTCTTTCCAAATATGCCCTGAAAATCACATCATCGCGATTCTTCGATGCGACGCGGATGCTGCTCGGATGCACATTCCGATGTGGTAGAGCCGGCCGGGAGTGACTTTCCGATTTCTCGGAGGGCCTTCCCGCCGCGGCCAGCTCGTAGGTTCTTGAGTGGAACCCAGCCATCACGAGGCCAAAAAGTTTGTCATTGAGTTTGAATCTGGAGCATCACACAGCCTTGCTCTCTGCGCTAGAGCGGCCTGAAATGAGAAGAGCCTGGTTACCCACGCCTGCTTACCTTTGCAGTACATGGTTACATTTATCAGTCGCTTGATCCTCAAGCAATCACAAAGGCAATCCTGACAAAAAGAGCGCTTTTGTGAACAGGCGCTCTGTCTATGCAGTATGTAACCCAGCGCGTAGACTCACAAGCACATGAAAAACAGTAGAGGCTCAGCGTCAAGCCAGGCGATACTGGCACGGTGCGCGTCACGCCAGAGAGATGGAACCCAGAAGACAGTGGACCACAGCTTCAACCTATATCTACACAACAAAGCGCTCGGAAGCCCGTCTCCCGCTCGGAAGCCCGTCCCCCGCACCTACGCAGCCAGCTTCAGCCCCCGCGCCTGCTGCGCCCGCGCATCCTCCTTGAGCATCTGCGCCGCGCCCTCGCCAATCCCATACGCCACCATCTGCGTGTGGCCGTTGTTGACGCGCGGAATGGCCGACACGTCCGCGACACGCAGCCCCCGCACGCCGCGCACGCGCAGCCGCGGGTCCAGCACCGCCGTGCGCGAATCCGCGGGGCCCATCGCGCACGTGCTGCTGGGGTGGTAGCCTGCGGTGCGTTAGCGGGCGCAGAGGGAATCCGCCGGGAAGGACTTACATGTCGTGGCGTGCTGCTTCACGTGCGGCACCCAGTCCTCGCGCGTCGCGTTCGCGTGGTGCGTCAGCCCCGCGGGCCAGCTGCCCTTGACGACGCCCCTGGTGCCGGCGCCGCGCATGACTGTTTCGTTGGCGAAGCGGCAGGCCTCGGTCATGACGAGCATGTCGAGGGGGTCGGCGAGGTAGTTGTGGTCGACGAGGGGGTTTGCGGCGGGGTCTGCGGACGAGAGTTTTACAGTGCCGCGGCTGCGCTGGTTGAAGAGCAGGTTGCACATGGCGAAGGTGTGCTTGCCGTCGATGGGGAAGTCGTCGTACTGCTTGGGCCCGCCGTACAGCTCCGTGTTCCAGAACTCCATGTTCGGCTGGCTCGGCAGCAGGCCCATGGGGTCGCGGCCGTCGGCGCGCGCGGCGTCGCGCCAGAGCGGGGAGTCCTGGAGCCGCTCGTCGAGGCGCGCGTAGCCGAATATGCCTGGCGGGTTAGCTTCATGTGAGATGAGGGGTGGAGACCTACCGAAAGGGAATGTGCTGAGAAGACCGGTCTTCTTCTCTTTGTAGAGCTGGTAGGTTGACGCGATGGCGTTGTCGTGGTAGGCGAGGTAGTCGTTGGTGATGTTTGGCTCCGAGACTTCGTAGAAGATGAACACGAGCTGGTTGCTGTCAGTACACCCGCTTGGACCAGTGTCAAACCACGTACGCAATGATCCTGCAGGTTCTGGCCAACGCCGGGCAGGTCGACTCTGCACTCGATGCCGTGTTTAGCGAGCTCGTCCTTGGGCCCCAGTCCCGAGCGCATCAGGATGGCGGGACTGCAGTATGTGCCGGCAGAGACGATGACCTCCTTTCTGGCCTGATACTCGATTTTCTTCCCCGCCTTGGAGAGCGTAGCCACCCCCTTGGCAACGGGCTCGCCGGCCTCCTCGGAGAAGAGGATCTTGTCGACGACTACTTCGGTCTTGATGGTGATATTGGCTCTCTTGTAGCTTTTGGTGATGAAGTCCGCCGCCGTGCTGCGGATACCTTGATGCACGGTGCGCGGCACGTCACCACATCCATGGGGTGTCTCGCCGGTTGAGAACATGTCAGGGTGGTAGGGCAGACCCATATCGATCATGCTCTCCTTGACACGCTCCGAGATTGGCGCGAGATCGTGCGGCTCGATGTGCAGCGGGCCAGAGGTCCCGTGGACGGACATGTCCGCCTTGTGCCAGTCTTTCTCGTGCATTGTCTCAGCCTGGAAGGTCAGTACCGCCCTGACACGCACAGCGCATCCTCACCTTGGCCATATACCCAAACATCTTCTCGCCCGTCCACTCCTCCATGCCCCAGTCGTCATAGTCCTGCTTCATCCCGCGAATACACAACGTGCCATTGACGCCACTCGAGCCGCCCAGAAAGCGGCCGCGACTGACATTAACCCGGCGGCCCCCCACACTCCCCATCTCCTCGGTGACGATGTTCCAATCCGTCTCGCTGTCAAAGTTCTTGCTCCACCCGCCCGCCATGTGCACGTTCTCGAGCTCCGCGCTGTCGGGCCCGGCCTCGAGAACCAGGATCCGCGCATCCGTGTCCTCGGCCAGCCGCCCGGCAATCACGCACCCGGAGGTGCCGCCCCTGTGTGCATTAGCAGCGCCCTCCCCAAACACACAGCCCGCCAACGCACCCGCAGATGATGTAGTCGTACGCCTCGGCCGGATCCACAGAGTCCACGCGTGCAAGCGACATGTCGGCAAGTTGAGGTGTTGCAATCGCCAGGGAATGCCAACACGGCGGCCGCATCGACAGCCCCACGCCCTCTTTATGCGCCCGCTGGTGTCGGAACGCGGCCGCGCTGTTTCCGCTCAGTGCCCGGCTGGGGCTAGCGACCCCTCCCCGCCGGCGATCGCGTGCGGCGTGGTCTGGCAAGTGTGGCGTCAGGGCGCCTTGCTGACACGCTGTCATGTGGTAGTGGGTCCGGGACTTGTGTATACTCCCAGGCACACTGGGTTCCGGTTACATCATGTTGAGACAGTTGGACAGACGCCCGAGCACTGCGCCGCTGTTCGCGCTTGGATGCACGCGGCTCACATGCATCCACCACCGCGTCTGGTACGGGGAGTGCTGCGATCATTGCTTGATGGTGTCCCTGCGCGGATCGGGGCGCTAGTGCGGTGGTTGTGGAGTGGGGCAACGCGGGGTCCCCAGGCGGATCCGGAGGTTGGGCCGGACACCGACGACTGCGGGCTTGCAGACGGTAGGTGTCTGGCGTGGCTATGAGGCGGGAGATGGGTGGATTGCTATGGAAGACCGAGGAGTGGAGTGGTTTGGAGTGGGAGTGGAGTGGGGTCGTGCATTGCGCGGTGATGTTGTGTCTGACCACATCAACGCACATTCTCGTATCGTGAGACTCGATGGCGATGTGGTGAGCGAGACAGCATAGTAGAGAACGCTGAACAGCGGATTGCAGAGAAACACACCGCAGAGCTACCAGCGCCACACACCACAGCCTCGAGTCCTACAGCCCCCCCCAGTCTGTCCATCTCAACCCATTCCCCCTAAACCCCACTGATATACTCCAACAACCCCTCCAGCGTCTTGTCCTCGACCCGACACCCCTCGCCCTCGCGCACCGCACGCCTGTACCCCCGGCTCAGCCACAGCCGGATCAGCGCCGGATCCAGATTGCGCACGTTGCGCTGCGCAATCAGCACAAACGCCTGCGCGCACAGCGTCGTGCTCTCCGAGGGGCTCGGCGGCGGGCGCGTGGCGCAGGTCGCGCATTCCGCGGAGGGGGAGGAGGAGGCGGGGAGAGACGGGGCGAGCGCTCCGACCGAGTCGGCGTCCGAGAGCGCAAAGGGCGACGCAGAGCTGACGGCGACCGTGTCCGTGGCGCCCGCGAGCACCATGCCAGAGGCCGCACTGCCCGCATCATCGCAGCACGGCGGCGGCCCGTCCGCGACCACACCACCCGCGGCCACACCACCCCCCTCCAGCACCGCCAGCGCCTCGCCGCCCCCAAACCCCCCGTCCCGCTCAAAATGCCGGCTCAAATCCCAACACGCAAACGCCTGCGCAACGTCCCTCTCCGCCCGCAGCGCCTCAACCAGCAGCCATCCCTGCTCGGCGCGCGCCTGCGCAAGCGCGAGCTGGTCCTCGAGCGCGGCGGCGCGGGCGCGGGCGTGCTCCGTGGCGGTGTGCGCGGATGCGAGCTGCGCGGCGAGCGATGCGAGGGATGCTTTTTGGCGCGCGCGGTGGCGGCGTTGGTTCTCGCGGACGCGCGTTAGGGTGTGTTCGGCGGAGACGCGGGGGCGGCGGGAGGCGCGGGGGGATGGTGTGGGTGGGGAGGGGGGGCTGGAGGGGGGCGAGGTGGTTGTGGATGTCGAGGATGGCATGGTGGGTGTGTCAGTCTTGGTGGTGTCGGGTTGGTGTCAGGGTGGATTGTCGGGCGTGTGGTGCGTGGGCCGGGGTGAGAGGGTGGGCATTTTGGGATCTGAGGGGCCGAGGGCGCGGGCGTGTTTTATGTATGAGGCTGATGGGGGCGCGGGCTTGGCGGTGACATATCGAGGGTTTGGGCTGGGCTGGGGTGCAGGCGGGGCGATTTGCGTTTCAGGCGTGGTTGTGCTGTTGTTTCCGGGGAACGAGTATTGGGAGAGTGGGAGGACTGGGTGCGACTGTGTTTTGACGTCGCGTTGTGGTGTGAATAGGTGGTGGAGCGGCGCACTGCTGTGGTTCTTGTGGTCGTCTCCCGCACTGCTAACCCCATAGTCCCCACTCTACCAGCCTGGCCCTCCACCCGTCGACGAAAAAAGTCCACGGAGTCAGCGATGTCCAACCCAGAGCATGCCCGAGCTTCTAGCAAAGCAGCGGCATGCACCTTCTGGAAGCTCGCTCAAAGAGCGCTGAATATATAAATGTAAGTTGCCACATCTCCCAAAGAAAACAAGCCTCCTTGGCCAAGTGGTAAGGCGTCGCACTTGTAATGCGAAGATCGCTCGTTCGATTCGGGTAGGTGGCATAATTTTTGCTTTTACATATCGTGTAGCTTTTTCCATCGCTGTTACTTTTTTTTGTCCCTGTCTACTCTTTTGCTCATATCACACACATCACTCTCCGACTGATCGTACTGCATGGGGAGTGATCATGTATAGTCTTTGCATGTATATCGTCCGTCTCCGTTCAAAACGCTCCAAAACTCTATGCCTATAATGTATGAAGTACAAATACAAGTGCACTCCTACGCGCGCCGAGAGTCTGCCACCGTCCTCGCGCCAGGCCTGACATGCAGCCGCACAACCGTGCTCTTCTCACTGACGACACCGTCAGCGTAAGCGACTGTGCGCTTCTCTCCCCCCGCGGTCCCACACCACCACTCGCCGACGCGCGCCACGCAGCCCAGCAAAACACCCAGAAGCACAACCGCGTCGACGGCGTGCACGCCCCACCACCAGTGCTGCACGCCGGCGCCGCAGCTCGCAAACTCCAGCACCCACTCGCCGGCCGCGCCCGCGTCGGGCGCCCACCACGCAGACAGGAACCCCGCGTGCCCGCCAAACTCGCCCATCATGCTGCGCAGCGTGACTTCGCGTAGTTGTGGGGTGCGACAGGCGGTCTCCGCGGGCGAGGCGGTGGCGGCGAAGAGGCGGGCGCGCCAGCCCTCGGGGTCGTCGGCGGTGGCGTTGGCGACCGACGCGGGCATGTCGGGGGGCATGGTGTCGTCCAGCGGCTCGCCGTCCCGCGGTGCATCCCCACCCGCTGCAGCACCGCAGTCGGCGCCGCGCTGCGCCGTCCAGTGCAGCACGTCGCAGCCCACGTGGTCGTGGCCGTTGAGCACCACGCCGGCGCGCCCCAGGCCCTTGCCCTCCGCTTCAACGTTGGCGCTCAGCCCAAACACGCTCTCCAGGACGATGCGGCTGCCGTGCTCGGACAGCATGTTCTGCTCGCGCACGCCGGCGCCGAGCGCGGGCTCGAAGAAGTCGAACAACGGGGCGTCGGCGCACAGGCCCGCGGGCTTGTGCAGCGGGATGTGGGTCAGCAGGATGGAGGCGTGGGTGCGCGAGGTGGTGGGCTGCGAGGTGGAGATGAGGTGGTTGAGGTAGGCGTAGGTGTTGTCTTGGAGCGAGGGCGTGAGGGCGGGGGTGTCGAGGTTCATGGAGTTGAGGACGATGAGGCGGAGGGACGGCGGGGGGAGGTGCGAGGTGTTGGTCGAGGGGTGCGAGGTGTTGGTCGAGGGGTGCGAGGTGTTGGTCGAGGGGTGCGAGGTGTTGGTCGAGGGGTGCGAGGTGTTGGACGACGTGTCCGAGTCGGTCGACGTGTCCGAGTTGGTCGACGTGTCCGACGTGTTGAGCGTGAGCCACAGATCCCAATTGACAGCGCCAAACGCGCGCTCAAAGCGAGCCACGCGCGCCTCGTCGATATCCCCCGCGTACCCGATATCGTGATTGCCCGCGATATTAATCACGCGGTGCGCCCACGCCGGGTCGGCGCCCAGCACCTCGACAGTCCCGCCCCACGTATGGCGGTGCTCGTACCCAGGCGCGTCGTAGTGGTCGCTCGCGGCCTGCACGCCCATGACCGCGTCCGGCACGCGCGCCAGCCCGCGCATCACCGTCCCCCAGTACCGCCCCGCGCGCCGCTCAAACTCGCCGTCCGACACCCACTGGCTGCCCAGCAGGTCGCCCAGCACCGCCACGTGCGTCGGCTCCGTCCACCACCGCAGGCTGCGCACAATGTGCGCCAGGTACCAGTCGTTGCCCCAGAGATCGATGGCTTTGCGGCAGCCCTCGAGCCAGGCGGCCGCGTCACCCAGCGCGCCCTGTGCGGCCGCAATCAGGATGTCGCGCACGTCGGGCGGGTCGTAGCGCGCGTTGCGCAGGGCCTGGGCGACGTGCTGGAGGGAGGGGAACACGGGGGCGGCGGGGTCGGGCAGGGACGAGTCGCCCTCGAGCTGCGGGTCGCCGAGGGCGAGGAGGCGGAAGGGCGCGCGCGAGGCGTGCAGCGGGAGCGACGAGGCCTGGGGCTGCGGGAACGCGCACCCGTGGAACAGCGGGTACAGGTACAGCCATGTGGTGCCGGCGAGCGCTACGGGCAGCAGCAGCCAGCTGAGGCCGAACAGGAGGCGCGAGAGCTGCATTGAGGCATTGTCGGCGTCATGGGGCGTGTTGTGCGGCAGAGTGGGTGCTGCGTGCTGCCGAGGCCGCGCCAGTGCCATGGCTGGCAACACTCACCAACACGGGTTGTACATGGCTAGGTATTGCCAAATCTAGTCTTCAGATAAGCTGTCAATGCACTCTTCGAATAAGCGGCCAATGTACTCTTCAATCAAGCTGTCAATGCACTCTTCAAGTTCCGCTATTGATGCACTCTTCACATTAACCCATCAAGGCAACAAGTCCGACGCACAGTCGTAGCATCATACCCCGTCTACTTCGTACTGCACCCACTGCGCCCTATCCGAGCAAATCACCCAAAGCACCGCCCGGAGGCTTCGATCCCGCCTGCGGCGACTGCGCGGCGGGCGTGCTGGAGCTGGACGCCGGTGCACCCCACAGACCCTGGCTTGTCTTCTGCTTGGCTAGATCGCCCATGGTGACCTTCTGTGACGGCGTCGTCGCCTTCTTCGAGACGCCTCCGAGCAGCGACGCAAACGCATCGCCGCCGGCCTTCTTGGGCGCGCCAATGCCTCCCGGCGACTTCACAGACCCGGGCGTAGACACGCTCGCCGCCGGCTGCGGCACAGACGTGAAGTAGTTGGGCCCGGCCGCCTGGTATCCAGTCGGCTTCGGCGCCTGTGCGAAGCTCGCGCCCATCGACGGCTGCGCGGGAGGCGACATGATGCGGTTTGCCGACGGCGCGGGCGACACTGTGGCGAAGAGGTCGTTGAGGTTGCTGTTCTGAACCGCAGACTGGGGTTGCGGGGCAGCAAACTGCGTAGATGCGCTAATGGTACATGTCGACGCTGGAGGAGCGATGCCGAACCCGGCTGGCTTGGCAGCAGGCACAGGCGCCGCAGACTGGAAGTCGTCAAAGTCGTCGTCAAAGTCGTCGTTGTGTGCGGCGGCAGGCGCCTTGCCCGACGAGCTCGCAACAGGCGCAGGCTCGTCGTCCCAGGCAAGCAGGTCGGCGACAGGCTCGGGCGCCTTGGGCTTCGGCGGCTCGGCCTTGTTCGATTCTCGTCTTGTCGATGTGGATGTAGGCTCCTTCCGTCGGGGCGGGCTCGCAACACTGTCCGCCTCGTCGTACTCGTCGTATTCGGCGAAGCGCTCGCGCCGTTGCTGTGACTCGCTGAAGCCGGGGTCCTGCCCCCCAAAGCCGCCGCCATCTCCATACACGCCGCCAGTGTGGCCGCCGTACTCGGCCGTCTCGCTCCCAAAGCCGCCGTATCTACCACCACCACCACCACCACTACTACTACCAGAGAAGCCGCCGCCGCCCATGCCGCCCTCGACGCCGCCAAACTTGTTGCGGTTGGCGCGCGCCTTCTTGCGCTCGGATCGTATGCGGTCGACGTCGGCCAGTAGCTCGGCCAGCTCCTTGGCCCGGTTGCGCACGTTGATGCCCTGGTCCTTTCCGTTCAGGTCGATGAAGTGGAACTGGCGGAGCATCTTGAGGAGCGAGACGTGGGAGCGGGCGTCGTCGATGACGCGCTCCGAGCCGTTCTTGACGAGGAACTCGAGCAATTGGAGGGCCTGTTTGTTGTGTTAGCACGGCCGGCGACAGCAGGCTCGCACGACGAACCTTGTAGATCTGCCGCCACTCCTCCGACGCCTTCTCCGTGAAGCGCTTGTAGATCATGGGCATGATCTCGTTCAACAGTTGACTGCGGCTGTCAGCGCCGACGTGCACGGGCGGTGCGAGGCATACTAGTTGAAGGTCGCGTTGGCAATCTCCTGCATGATGGTCGAGGACGCGCCTGGTCACGGTGAGCTGCGTCCGCAGTGGCTTCGTCTGACGTACCCCATGGCTCGTTGTTGGTGGCTTCGCGGACCTTGGCCTCCATCTCGGTGAAGTTCATGACCGCTGCGGACACGTTAGCAGTGGCCTGCAGCGGGTCTGGCTGCTCGCACCATTCTGTGCTTTGCGGAATCCCGCCTTCAGGTCGTAGAGCGTGAGATTGCTCACTTGGTCCTTGAGGCTGTTGAAGTCCATGGCGGGCGTGGTTGCGTGGGCGCTCGAGGTGGTGTCGAAGGAGGAGGTCGGGTGGCCGTTGGGCGCGACTCGGCTGCGTGCGTCGGGCGGGTGTTCCGACGGGCTCGGCTGCGGCAAGTGGTGAGAAACACGGAGACGTGCAGCGGGTGCAGACAGAGGTCAATGGCAGACGGAGCTCGACAAGGGCGCAAGCGGCCAGCGAGGCCCGGAGGTGAGCGGCCAGCGGTGCGACCGGCCCTGTCACGTGATCTGACGTTGCCAATGGACGCCAGGGCGAAGCGCGCTAGGGCAAAGGCTGGAGAGCTTTGCTGGAGCTCTGTGCATCGGCGCACTCTGATCCCTGGACTCAGCCTCGCCACCATCGCCCGCTGTCCCAGAGCCATCTCTCCTTGGTCCGCTGCATCGTAGCCGTCTCTCCTGCGCCCATTGAGTCGTAGCCGTCTGCTCTGCATCCCGTACGTACAGCCGCCCGTCGTTGCGCCCGTCGTTGCGCCCGCGTGCCACCGGCCGTCCGGCAGTGCACTGCGCAGCCTACTTTTTTTGCCTCGATTCGGCGCTGCCGGCGCTGCCGGCGCTGCCCGCCCCGCCCAGCCAGCCGCGGCGTCCAGCTCACCAGCGGGCGCAGCAGCGCGCACAGCTTCACCGCGCCTAAGGATGCATGCTAACTGCTTCCAGCCCACCACACCCCGCGCCCCACCATGTCGACTTCTTCCACGGTCCTCGCGGCCTTCCGCCGCTCCCCCGTAAACTCCCTCCGCCTGCAAGCCCCCATCACCAAGCGCTTCTTCTCGCCCTCTGCCGCCAACATGACAATCAAGACCTTCTTCGACGTCAACTGGACCGGCCCCGAGGTCACTGTCGACCAGAGCGGCAACGTCACCAAGACCGGCGAGGTCAAGGGTGAGCTGCCCCGCCATGCCGCGCCGAGCTCCTGCGGGGAGCTCCTGGTGCAGCGCAGCGCGACCAGCCATTGCTGACACGGCTGCAGAGCAATCCGGCCGCATCAACTTCGAGCTGTTCGACGACGTCGTCCCCAAGACGGCCGAGAACTTCCGCGCCCTCTGCACCGGCGAGAAGGGCTTCGGCTACCAGAACTCCAAGTTCCACCGCGTCATCCCGCAGTTCATGCTGCAGGGCGGCGACTTCACCCGCGGCAACGTATGCAGCGCCCTGCATCCAACCACACGCGCTGACATGCACAGGGCACTGGCGGAAAGTCCATCTACGGCGAGAAGTTCAGCGACGAGAACTTCAAGCTGACCCACAACAAGCCCTTCCTCCTGTCCATGGCCAACGCCGGCCCCAACACGTGAGTCGCTCCATGCCCCACACGACTCCGCTGACGCCCCCAGCAACGGCTCCCAGTTCTTCATCACCACCGTCGTCACATCGTGGCTCGACGGCAAGCACGTCGTCTTCGGCGGTGTTCCCGACGGCGACGTCGAGTCGTACAGGGTTGTCAAGGCGATCGAGGCCTGCGGCAGCGGCAGCGGAGCCATCAAGTACAAGGAGGGCCCGCCCACCATTGTCGGTGCCGGCGAGCTGTAGACGAGTAATGTATAGATGATGGCAATGAAAGGCGTTTTGTTCCAGCGCATTGGCATGCATAGCCATGTCACAGCGATATCTACTCAGCCACGTCACAGCGATATCTACTCAGCCACGTCACAGCGATATCTACTCAGCCATCACAGCGATATCACCTAGCCATCTACGCGGTCCAAGTGCCACAACTCAATTGCTTCTGCCACAACCATGCTCCCTGACGTTTGGCTGTGCGGGAGCTGCCCCAAAATTTATCGCGCCATGGAGGGGCAGCCCAACAACCCCCACCACCCCGCAGTTAGCTGCCGACGTCACCACCGACAACGCCCGAATGACACACGCCCAAACTTCAACAGGCAAGGCTTCCATGCGCCGCGTCTCCACAAATGTGCCAGCCTCAGAGGCTGTACCTACCTCGTAGGGCGCAATTGACACACTAATCGCAGCATCACGACATTGAGTCATCAATTGACTCCCTGACAACTTGCATGCTGCTGCACTTTCGTCTTCGTTGCTCTAGAAATCATAGCAGATCGAATCTGATTGCGTTCATACTACGACCAACTCGTCTATCACGGTAGTTCCTGACTCACTAATTGCACAATGGCCCTCCACCCAGCAACCTACGGCATCCACGCCGACGACCGCACGAACGTCCTCACCGACGTCGCCCCGCCCATACACACGAGCACTACCTTCCGCTACCCGCGCGATCCGGCAAAGCTCCACCCTGTCCCGGAAGTGGACGGCGAGGTCATCGATCTCAGCACGCCCTTGATCTACTCGCGCCTCGCATCCGCAAACATCAATCGACTAGAGACTATTCTCACACCATTAATTTACCCGCACGCAAAAGAGGAGGAATTCGAATCGCTGGCCAACCATGTCGTGAGCTACAGCAGCGGCCTGAGCGCGTTCCATGGACTCCTCGTGCACGTCGTGCCCAAAGTCATCGCCATCAGCGGCGGCTACCACGGCTGCCACGGCGTGCTGGACCTGCACCAGCGCATGCACGGCGTGAAGACAGTCGACCTGCACGCAGACGAGCAAGCCTGGGACGCCAGCGGCATCGGCAAAGGCGACCTGGTGCACCTCGAAACCCCCCTCAACCCCACCGGCGAAGCCTTCAGCATCCAAAAGTACGCCGACCGCGCGCACGCCCGCGGAGCCCTGCTCAGCGTCGACGCCACCTTTGCGCCCCCCGGCCTGCAGGACCCGTTCCAGTGGGGCGCCGACTTCGTCATGCACTCCGGCACCAAGTACATCGGCGGCCACAGCGACATGCTGTGCGGCATCCTGGCCACCGCACACTCCCCCGACGGCCTCAACCGCGCACACGGCCTCCGCGCCGACCGCATCTTCCTCGGCGCTGTGCTGGGCAGTCTCGAGGGCTGGCTGGGCGTGCGCAGCCTGCGCACGCTGGAGCTGCGCGTGCAGCGCCAGAGCTCGAACGCGGACCGCCTGGTTGCGTGGCTCGACGACGCGCTGCACGGGCGCAATGGCGATGCCGCGCTTGTCAAGAAGGTGGTGAGCAGCGTCTCGCATGCGTCGCTGCAGAAGGACGACTTTGCGTGGCTCAAGCAGCAGATGCCCAACGGCTTCGGCCCTGTGTTTAGCTTCTGCACGCACGAGCCGGCGCAGGCGCGCGCGCTGCCGAGCCACCTGCGGCTGTTCCACCATGCGACGAGTCTGGGGGGTGTGGAGAGTCTGATTGAGTGGCGCAGGATGTCGGACACGCGCGTGGACGAGCGGCTGCTGCGCGTCAGCGTCGGCGTGGAGAACTGGGAGGACTTGAAGGGGGATCTGTTGGAGGCGTTCAAGGCGCTGGCGGGTGGGGATGAGGGTGTGGCTGCGGTGCAGGAGACGGTGCAGGTTGGGCAGCATGGAGCAAAGGTCGAGGGTGCCGCAGCGGGGAGTGTATGATATGCAGTGGACGGCATAGAAAAATCACTCTCGCACGTCGGAGCCTGCCGTGTCGAAGTGAACCACCGTTTGCTCTGGTACTCGATCGAGCAACCCGCGTTCGTCACTCCATTCCCTTCACTTCCCCTCACCCAGGTTCAAACCCCGCCTCCACCAACTCACCCATACACCTTCCACCCACCTCACCATCAATATCAATTTTTCGACTCCCTCAATCCCTCGTCACCGCCAACCCAAGCCATCTCCCTTCACACCCCCCACATAAAAAGTCCGTTTCCCCACCCCTCCCACCCTCCCACCCACCCGCTAACCCCCCAAAGCAAAATGGCAACCTTCATCGACATGACCTGGAAAGTCGACGAGGACCGGCGCCAGCGCGCCCTCGCCGCGCCACGACCCGCAGGCAACGCAGTGGCCACAACTACTGCACCGAACTGCGCACCACAGCCCTGCGGCGCCCACTGCTCCCACAGCCCCCGCGCCCGTGCTGCGTCCTGCACCGTCTACCGGCACGCACCAGCCGTCACCACCCCCCGGCACCACGCATCTACACCCCAGCACTACCGCCACACCCACCGCCCACCCCTCTCTACAATCTAATGCTACCGCCCCGCGCCAACAACCCACCCTCCGCCAGCGCATCCACGACCTCTTCCGCCCCGCGGCGCGCCGCAAGCGCGTGCTGGACGAGCACGCGGCTGCGCTGGGGTGGGCGGGGTGTTTTGCTAGGCCTGTGGGGGCGCCTGTCGTTGGGGGGGAGGGGGAGGGGGATGTGTGGTGGGGCGCGGAGAACGGGGGGGAGCGGTGAGCAGGGGGGAGTGGATGGGGGCGAGTGAAACGCTGTGCGTGTACGGAGTGAGACGGGCAGTAAGAGGGCGGATGGGCTGTCTATCAAAATATTTCCACGAGCCGGGGATGAGGATGGAATAGCACGGCGATTGTTGATCGTGTTGTTGGAGACAGGTGCGCAGGGAGAATGCAGTGCAGCGGGTGAACGCGCTTCGATGGACGCGCTTCTATGATTTCAAAGGGCTTTAGTGACCGTGAAGAACTGGGTGCTGCGCAAAAAAAATCATCTGTGCTGAGTAGCTTTGGAAATGTCCACATATATTTCTTGTTACTGGCTTGCAACGTGGTGCGAGGTCGACATGTCGCCGGGAAAGTGTGCTGATGTCAACTACGCCGTCTTCTTGGATGTGGCGCCCGTAGGCTGGGGAATGTGGAAGAGACCTGTCAGCATTTTTCGCGCGATTCAAGCCCGGCCTGTCTTGATAATCCTGAGGGGACGGATTGTCTTGCCCTGAGACTCGACGCTCGACGTGCACTAAATATGCAAGCACATATAGGCTTCTGACAGGATAAGCGTCAACAAGCAAGTATAGCTGACTAGTGAGTAGTTCACACTGGTGGGATTGATGCCTGTGATGTATATTGACATCAATGCTTTGTAATGTGCATGCGTCTTGCTAACATTGGTCTTTCAACTAACATGTCTTCAACGCTGCTCTCCACAAGACAAGTGGAGCAAGAGTTCAGTAAGCTCGGGATTGTAGAAAGCACATCTATTTGTCGTTCTAGTGTATCGTAATCAAATGTAAAAGTAACTGGGACACGTAAATGCACCTACCTCAACTCCGTCGCCGCCCCCTTGATAGCCGCCTTCTCTTCCTGCGTGAGCGTAATACCGAAAAACTCCTTCAGCACCCGCACCCGGTCCGCCTCCGACACACACTCCTCCACAACCCTCGTCCTACCGCCGAGATTCTCCTTCACCACCGCATTAACCAGCATGCGCTTCCCGTAGATCTCCTGATCGCCCGAGCCATCCTCCTTCTCGCGTCTCAAGAACCGCACCACCAGCTGCGTCACAGTCTGGTGGCTGTCCGGGCTCGTCCCCGTGAAGTGGTTGATGACGTGGAAATCCGCCTCCATGGCCTCGGTCTCCGAGAAGGCGTAGAAGGCATTCCACGGCCTGTCCGCGCCATTGCGGTACTCGTAGATCCACAGCTTGCTCGCCTCCGTGCGGTGCAGCTGCGTCGGGATCCAGTCGTGCCGCAGGCGCACCTGCTGGGCGCCCAGATTGGTTTGTGGCCGGTCGTGCACGAGCGGCATGGGCGCCGTGGGCCCGTCGCCGCCGAACCCGACGTCCATGGTCCACACCTGCCCGTCCGACAGCGTGACGATATTCACCAGGTGGATCCAGCCCGGGAACGCGCCGGTGGGGACCGAGTCGACGCGGGGCCGCGTGCGCGCGGGGCCCAGATACACGGGGTATTTGAGGAAGCGCAGGACGTGGTTGAGCAGGACATGGTTGCCCATGCAGTAGCTGCCGCGGCCGCGGGCTTGGGTGACGATCTTGTCGAAGTTGCCGAGGGCGGTGATGTCGACGCGGTGCGTGGGGTGGTAGTGCAGCCATAGATTGTCGTAGGGCACGGCGGCGATCATGTGCACGTGGAGTTGGGTGAGGAAGTGGATGTCCTTTGCTGGGTCCTCCAGTGGGCGGTGCTGGCGCAGGCTGGCTGGGAAGCCAATGTAGTCATAGAAGGCGTCGATGTGGGCCTGGCTGAAGGCAGATGGGGCGGTCATGGTGTAGAGGCGGATTGCTGGTCAATTGATGGTGAGAGAGCGAGTTAGCAGATGATATCTCAACTACTGAATGACGAATCGACGGGTGAGTCAAGTGCAACATTTTCAAGCACGTTATCGGCCGCGGTGTTGGATTGGTGCTGCATCGAGCAGACACTGTGATGAGGATCGTCCACGTGACCGGGCTCACCACAGCCACCATCGTGAAGACAGTCGAAATTCTGAGACTGTAATCACGCCGAGCACACTCATGACCCGGGAAGTGTGGTGTTGACGTTCTGAGCGCCTTCCCAAAGTGGGGCTGAACAGCGCTAGCGTCCGCTTTCGGCAACGCGTCATTCGCAAGCGAAGTGCACCTTGAATTTTGGCTGCCCTCTTGGAGAACTTCGACCACAGCGACGCTGCACTGAATTCCCGCCCTCCAACTAACCACCACACACAGTCAAAATGGCATCCAAGCGCGGGTATGTCACGGTGCGCACCACCTACGCAGAGCGAAGCTAACAGGCGCAGTCGTGGTTCCTCCGGAAACAAGCTGAGGATGACCCTCGGTCTTCCTGTGTACGTCCAGCCCGCGCGATCGCTCTCGAGCTCCTCCGAAGAACGAAGCCGATCGCAGTGAACGTGTGGAACGCAGGCTAATGGGAAACAGCGGCGCGGTCATGAACTGCTGCGACAACTCCGGTGCCCGCAACCTGTACATCATCTCCGTCAAGGGTATTGGTGCGCGTCTCAACCGCCTGCCCGCAGGTGGCTGCGGTGACATGGTCATGGCCACCGTCAAGAAGGGAAAGCCTGAGCTCAGGAAGAAGGTCATGCCCGCGGTCATCGTCCGCCAGAGCAAGCCCTGGAGGCGAGGTGACGGTGTCTTCCTCTACTTCGAGGACAACGCCGGTGTCATCGTCAACCCCAAGGGCGAGATGAAGGGCTCTGCCATCACTGGCCCCGTCGCCAAGGAGGCTGCTGAGCTGTGGCCCGTACGTTGCGCTGTCCGTGGACGAAGAATCTCGCTAATCCGTTCTAGCGTATCGCGTCGAACTCCGGTGTCGTCATGTAAAGAGTCTTTTTTCTGCTTCTCCAACATTTACGGGTCTACGGGAACGGCGAAAATGCATTTACGGGTGGAAGGATTGGAGGTAGACATCCATGCAACAGCCAGCAATGGACGTCCTGCTCAATACCAGTCAAATGAAGAACACGATGAACACACCACACCGCGCCCGTGAAACGACGTGAAGGATTACAGATGGAATTATTGCCGAGACATGCTTATTTGATTATAGGCACTACTATATCGACATCTAGCACGAAGTGCGATCGCAGGCCAACAGCGTCACATCGTCCTCCTCGACAACGTCCTGCGCCCACCTAGCAACCACCATCGACTCCTCGTCGCGCTTGCGACCACCCGAAAATTGCAGCTTCTCGTTTCCAACAACACCAGTGGTGACCTGCCCATTGCTCGGCGCGCCAATGCCAGTCACAATGCCATTCCCACCCTGCACGACGTTCGAGTAGCTTGACAGCATGGTCTGCACCCCGGACACAAAGTCCTGCCCGTCGAACGCGCAATGTCCACCCTGGGGCGTGTTGTCCACGGTCTGCAGTTGATTGACCTGAGCCGCGCTCAGACCCTGACTAGCCGCAATCTGCTCGTACGCGGTGACAGACTGTGGGATACTGCCTTGTAGCAGCTGTAGCTCCGACTGTGTGGACTGGAAGTGGATCCTCGTGCTCGCCACGGCTGCGGGGTCTACCACCGCGACTTGAGGTGGCATGCCGCCGCAGTTCAGCTCCACTGCGCTGGGCGCGTAGTTCTGTATCTGCGCGGGCACGAAGAAGCCGGACATGAGCAGACTGCCGCCGCTGACTCCACTGAACACCATGGCGGACATGTTGACGGCCACGCGCTGCGGCATCTCATTCTGGATGAAGTCGTTGACCGCCTGCGCGTGGGCCACGCCGTCGGTGCGCTGCAGGCCGCTGCCGCCGCCCCAGAAGAGGTTTGGGTCTGGCGCCAACAGCGCGACACCCATGGTGTTGGCCTGCACGTTCTGGTTGGGCATGTCGAAGAACGACTGGCCGCCGTCACCATGCAGCAGGACGTTCGCCCCCATAGTTCCATTCCCGCTCGTCGCCGCTGCGCCCGGCACCCCCGACGCAGGCAAGAACTGGTCCGCCGGCGCCGCAATCTTGAACCGGATAGGCAGACCACTGCTGTCATTAGTCCTTGTCCCCTTGTAATCTCAATGCACTTACTTCACCATCACCATGTCGTCCAAGATCATGCTCCCGTCCTGCGCCTGCGTGATGCCCATCGGCACCTTCGCCGCCTGCTGCTGCGCCGTCTGCTTCTGCTGCTGGCCGCCCCTATTGCGCTGAGGCGATGGCGCCGCCGCCGCCAGCCCCAGCAACGAGAGGTAAACGAGCTTGTACATATCCAAAATGCAATCGACTCTTGTATTACAGTACGGTATAATTAACCTGAACGCGGCCGGCCGGTAGGGGAATCGAAAGGTGAAGAAAACGTAGACGCAAAAAGTCCTGCACAGCAGTTCTTGCCCTCATCTCAAACAGCAGAACCACGGCTTACATACCTCCCCCCGCCTTCTGTGCCCGCTGCCCGGTGGGGTGAGCGCGCGTTAATCAAACACGCGCTTGTAGCCAAGTCACCGCCCTGCGCACCGCAGAGGCTTGACTAGCACGTGTAGAGCTTGACGGCTGTGGTGCGAGCTGCCTTGTTGGCTGTGCGTGTTTGGGGGCGTGGGTCCTGAGGCTTGTGTGGTTTGGGGGGGTTTGGGGGTGTTTGGGGGTGTTTGGGGTGTGTTTCGAGGAGGGTCTTGGCGAAATCGGGGGGGGGGGGGGTAAAGGATAGTTTGGGGTTTGATTGAGGGTTTTTTTGGGGTTGGAGTGCGATTGGGTTGGAGGCGATTGGGTGGGAGGTGAGTGCGTGATGGGTGCGTGTTGGTTGGGGTGTGGGTGGTGGACTGTGGTAGCTGGGCAGCTGAGGAGCTATGGAGATTTGCTGATGAGTAAGGTTACGAGGAAGCCGAATCATTCGGATTGGCAATCGCTCTTGTTACAACAATAACAATTATCTACATCCTGTTGCTACGAAACGTAGGCTGGGCGCTGCGAAGGAGAGGGTGAAAGCCCTTTCCCGTGACCTGGACTTATCACCCGGCCACCGTAGCCATTGCATGTACTGTCGTCAACAAACAGGTGCTTGTCGGTGAAGCTATATGTGAGATGGTATGAGGCTCAGCACAAATTGTATGTATCAGCTGGAGGAGCTAAACAATTGCACGTGGCGCAGAGTGGGAGATTCCCGAGGTCGGCCCGCGTGGCATCAACGACAACGTAAGCCGCAGTAGAATAGAGTTATATGAAGCACCTAATTAGGAATACTGGCACACGTGCATTATGACTCTTTTTGACGTTACATCCACTTACCGATGTATTCTAGCACCGACACTCTTCTTTCACGGTACGGTCACGACAAGGTTCAACCGCACCGGTCTCTGTTCACGACGTGATCATAGCTCTACCACATGGTCTGCGGGCCCCGCCTCGGCGGCAGCGGCCCGTTAGAGCTTGATGTTACAAAACGCGCGGCACGGCACAAGCATTTGAGGTTATCCGTAATAACATTGAGGCTAACTGCTATCATACGTAACATCTGACAAGCACACACTCCACCTGCTGTGATCCAGAGCGCAAGTGGGGATCCCATGGTAGCCTTATAGGGTTATAGGCCGACAGGCTGGTCACTGAACGCGTACGACGAAGTGTCTCTGAACACGCGTGCGGAATCTGCAGGGCTCGCGCCGTTCCCACTCCGAGTCATCGGGTATTGGCTACCTGCTTTAAACGGGCGTGATTGATGGCGCCACAGTCCTCAGAACAACAGGCTTTTGGCCGAGGCTGGTGTCGTTCCAGTACAGTCGGTGGACATGCTTGCTAATCTGCAGGGCATAGAAGGTCGATTCGAGCGTTCCACTCTCTCCGATCAAGACAGCGGTCGATCCGTAGAAGGAGAAGCCAGCCTTGATAGCACCGTCGGTAGCGTTAGTGCTCGAGAGAAATCCAATGCGTTTGTCTGAGGTGGTGTTGTCCGGAAGGAAAAAGACCGTATCGGCCCAATTGGCCGCACTGGCATTAGGCAAGAGCGTTGTGTTGGGGTTTCCAATCCACAAGCCACTCATATCGCCGGTGCCAAGAGAGACTGCAGGAGCTCAGGGTCTGCTGTTACCAGATTCAAACATGGAGAGAACTCACAGTCGACAGTCGCTGCATTGCTGATGTTGGACTGCGTGGCCTCGCCGATATACGCATAACCTGGTATCTGTCAGTGGTGCCTTCGGGGAAGAAGACCTCACTTACCGTCTGCGTAGAACAGAGGGAAACCACCAAATCCCTCCCCATACCCATACAAACCGAAGTGCGAGGGAAGCTCACGCTTCTTTGCTCCAAGCGCAAGGTAGGGCAGTGTGCAAAGCACGACAACGCGGGGAAAGAACATCCTGTCGTTTTTTTCGTAATGAATGGATAAGATGTGAGCAGCACTTGAGGATTGGTTAAAGGAAGGTAACAAATTGCTTGATGCGGCACGATCTGATTGAAAGCGATGGCTTAGAACAGCGATGATTGTGCTTTTATCTTCGTCGAGCGCATCCTTCAGCTGACAACGCTCATATCCTACGCAATCAGTCCTCGTCATCTCTGCCGACCTACAGAGTCGTTTGTGGTCTAGCTGTCGCTGTTCCTGGGGTTGTTCCAACTTAAAATTGGGTTATGTTGCGCAGCGCCAAGCGTCGTGCCTGACAGCTGTAACTGCTTTAGACAATCTGTAAGGTTGCATACAAGGTATTGCAGGGCTCGGTGTGAAGAATTTGGTCTGTGTACCTGCACCAGCCACAGCAGTCGTCGTCTGCCGTACATGGGCACCCTTGCTCCCGCGGCATCCTCCGTTGATATTGTAGCCTGAATCAGGGGCATTTGGCGCTTCGTTCCCCAAGAAAGGTTCACAATGCTTATCTGTGTTGCGTGTCCTATGCATGATTGAGTATGGTCTGTATTGGCCGACTTCGCCGCGTCATGTCGTCTTGGTACGCACAAGGCTAAGCAGTACCGTTGCTGGAAGAAAGACAAAGCTCAGGTCCAAATTCGGTTGAAACAGGTGGATTCGATAAAGGAATAGATGCACGTGCAACGACAGTGAGCGAGACAGAGGCGGTGGTGGTGGTGATAGAGAAACGCATAAAGGGCTGCGATTCTGTTGCAGTTCTTTCCGGATCATCACATTCATTCCCGATCACCAACTCGATCAGTCGACTACATTCTTTCGAAGTCTTTCGCTATGTCGTTTCGTCATCTCTTTACTGTTGCAGCTCTGCTCAGCGCAGTGCAGGCTCACCCTTCCACCTCGCACCACTCACATCCTCATCTCTTGTCAAGCAGGGATGTCTGCTCTGGAAACACTGCGTCCACTCGTTCAGAGTGGTGCGATTACTCAATTGACACTGACTATCTCACTGGTAAGTCGAAACAACAAAAGTTAGCGACCAAGTCCTTGCTAATATTCTTTGAAAGAGGTTCCTGATACCGGAGTCACCAGGGAGTATTGGTTGACTCTTGATGAGGTAACTGTAGCTCCTGACGGCGTCTCGCGCTCGGCAATGGCTGTCAATGGGCAAGTCCACACATCACGGTGCAATATGGATGTAAAGCTGACAACCTCTCAGAACCATTCCTGGTCCAACCTTGTTTGCAGATTGGGGCGACACGGTCACTATCCACGTGAAAAATAACCTGGTTGATTCTCAGAATGGCACCAGTCTTCATTGGCATGGCATTCGTCAGAATTACACCAATGATCAAGATGGCGTTGTGTCAATCACGCAATGTGCCACTGCTCCTGAGGATACCATCACATACACATGGCGTGCAACTCAGTACGGCAGCAGTTGGTATCATTCTCACTTTGCACTCCAGGCCTGGCAAGGCATCTTTGGTGGTCTTGTCATCAATGGCCCTGCTACGGCCAACTATGACGAGGATCTGGGTCTGCTATTCTTGAATGACTGGGATCATCAGGTATGCTTCTATATACGTGTATCTTGACATTGACCTGCAAGCTCACTGTATCAGACTGTCGACGAACTCTACCCTGAAGCGGAACGCTCTGGACCCCCGGAGCTCGATAATGCCCTGATTAATGGCACGAACATATTCGAAGATGGTGGCTACCGATTCAACACCTCTTTTGTCTCCGGTACCTCATACCGCATACGACTTGTCAACACCGCTGTGGATACGCACTTCAAATTCATGATCGACAACCACACTATGACAGTCATTGCTGCCGATCTTGTCCCAATCACACCCTACGAAACCACTGTTCTCAGTATCGGCATGGCTCAACGTTACGATATCATTGTCACTGCGGACCAAGCCAGTGTTGCAGACAACTTCTGGCTGCGCGCCATTCCTCAATCCGCGTGCTCGGATAATAGCAATGCGGATAACATTCGTGGAATCATCTATTACGGCGATTCTCCTTCAACACCAACCACTGAAGCATACTCCTACGAAGACAACTGCGACGACGAGACAGACAACCTCGTGCCCCACGTCAGTAAGACTGTTGGTGCCGAATCGAGTACAAACCTGGAGATTGCAACAGTTGGTATCAACTCCGAGAACCTATTCCGCTGGTACCTGAACAGCACTACGATGCTTGTAGAGTGGGGGTACCCAACGCTCGAGCAGATTTTGACCGGCAACACATCCTACGCGACGTCGAACGCCGTTCTGGAGCTGCCTGAAGCCAACGTGTGGACATATCTGGTCATCCAGACGACGCTTGCCGCGACTCACCCGATCCATCTGCACGGCCACGACTTCTCCGTCCTTGCGCAGGGCACGGGAACCTATGATTCATCTGTGTCGCTTAAGCTAGACAACCCGCCTCGCAGAGACACTGCCATGCTGCCAGCCAGTGGCTACTTGGTCATCGGCTTCGAGACTGATAATCCCGGCGCGTGGCTCATGCATTGCCATATCGGCTGGCACACGACTGAAGGCTTTGCGCTGCAGTTCATTGAGCGAATTGATGAGATTGTGGGAATCACGAACCAGACGCGATTGGAACAGAACTGCGACAACTGGAACAGCCACGCGGTGGACGCAAGTATTCAACAGACTGACTCTGGTGTGTAAGTTGGATATGAGGACTGTGCTGTGGGTCAGCGGGATTTCCATCATGTACATGGTGCGATGTTGTGAGCTTGTTTGTTGGCGTTTGTGGTGCATCCATTTAGTTTACACTCTTTTCTTCGTTCCAGCAAACAATGACAATCGTTTCTTGCATTTGCTTCTCACAGTTGTCAACTTCATACACTGCGGAGTTCATTGATATCGTATATGCAAGACAACTGCATTGAGCTTGACAAACTCATAGAGATGCTTTGCAGCGGCTTTCAACTGACCTGAGTTTTGTATCAGTCTTACGCTATTCCAGGTTCTTCACTCTAGGGGACCCTGATACCGCCACGCTTACTGAAATGTATATCGCCTTCTCTTCTCCTGCGCTCTGTCCCTCAGCTTCAAAAGAAATCCAGAACTGGAGACTAACTGTATCACAAACCTTATCGTTAAACAATATGTCTGACCAGCAACAACGCAATGTGTTTCCGCCATACGCTCAGCAAGGCCAGGGCAACGGCCGCCCGGTTTGGAACCCAGATCACCATGCGAACGACCTGCAAATCTGGGCTGATCAAATCCTGACACCCTTCCTCCGGTCAAGGTTTACAGCTGTCGATCGGAACACAGGCCGTGTGTACGCCAACCATAACTACGACCCGGACATCAACAGGGCAATTCGGTGGGCGGAGCACATCGTGAGTAATCATCAGCCCCCGCTTTAGATCTGACTGACTTGCGACCGAGGATGCGTTCGATAACAACCCAGATCTGATGGACGAGCTGGTGTTGTATCTCACAAGACCCGAGCAGGCTGACCGGAACATGTCGGCCATCGCTCAAGACCGTCGGCTGATTACGATTCTGCTCTACCGCCACTATCAGCGACATGGCGGGCTGGTTCTCCCGCCGACTGCTGATGCGCAACAAGCGATCGATGACCATGCGAGTGCAATCCAGATAGCTCGCCAGCAAGGCGTACAGAAGCGGCATTTTCCACGAGCGGTGTTTCCTAATTGGTGAGCCCGACGCCCAAGCTTATTTGTTGCTGTTGCTGATATCGGAGGAAGGACCTTTGATACTGAGAGTGTGTCGGTTCTTAGTAATCCCGCATGTCACTCTGCTCGAGCTCGAGGAACACCGCACGGTAGAAGCAACTCCGACGTTGATACCTCCGGCAATGTCAAAGGTTATCGTGACGCTAGATCAGGCGGTGCAGGCTTTATTGGCGAGAAGAAACCGAGTCGCTTCTTTGGTAACCTGGTGTAATGTTGGCGGTAGTGTTTGCTCACTTACGTGAGTGATCAGTATCACTAGCAAGGTGGCGACGTTGAGCTGAGGCGTTGCGTCGAAAGTCATTTCTCTAGACCAGAGGCTGAACGCCGCCATGCCTGTTAGTACTCCAGCGAGATTATCTTATGACTGCTCAGCACAGTTGTAGAAATCAAATCTTTCCATCAACATGTCTCCGACCTACTTTTCTGTATCTGGTGCTTCCAAGTTTCGTGATGCGCGGCCCTTTTGCTTTCCAAGGTGTGACGAGCGCCCGCGTTGTAAAGCTTTGTGTCCTACTCACACTGGTAAAGACTGTGAGTCGTTCCATGATCGCCAACAGTAGAGACCGGTCGCCGGAATGTGTTCCACTGACAGCACCTGGGCGACCCGAGAGAGCGGTCGAACGCGGGCGATCATGCTATACTTCACGTGCCTGTTCATCTGGAAGCATCCAAGGACTTGCTTATCAGTAACATACGATCGCCAATAGGTGGGCGAGGAGTATCTTGACATCTGCGCCGTTGAGTGGCATTGCCACCTTTGTCAGACTGTGTGTAGGCATCGGGACAAAAGAGGTTTGTATCGGCTTTTCCGCGACGAATGCGGACGATCTGATTGATCACAGTAGACTCAACATCCAAAGCGCGCCTAATGGTGGTATGATACGATACATTCGAGATAAGACGGCCTGGTTCCAGGTAGCAAATACGAAGTCCAAGACTTGGCTGAAGCGGTTTACCACCTTTGAGCAGCGATCCTGGGGTGGCGGACATGGCTTTCGGGCTATGCGACTCTTTTGGCGTACCAAGAGGTCCTAGAAGCAGCTCACAAGGATCCTCTGCGTGAGTGCCCGATCGGCATATTCGGCACTGATCAGCCGTATCAGTGGCGGCAGCAGCAGAAACGCCCTGGCACAAGGCTTCGATGCATCGCCAAGGTCGCCATTTGCATTCGTGTGATCAGGTATATGCCGCCGAGTAGTTGCAGATACAGGCGGGTGATGTGAGAGGGCCATAGCGCGTCTAGGCCGCTGTGCATCAAGAGGAAGGATTCCACCCTGGGAAACCTGCTCATGTCTGGCACATCGATGCAGTGTACACTGTACAGAAAAGCTCACGGCTAATCCTTCTCTCAGTGGCTTATTTTATTGGCAATTGATTGGTCTGCATAGTGGGTCTTGCGTACGACAAATGCCCGTGTTCATGAATCGTTCGAAGCATCCACCGTCGGGACTCAGGTGAGATGATTGTGGATCAGACAGCTCGAAGAATCGATAGAGCATAAGAACACAGTATTAATCTCTCAGAGGGTGCCATACTGTCGTTGCGCATTAAGGAGGCAGACGTCGGAGGACGTACAAAGTACGGCTTGATGAACGAGGCTGTCATGCACTCGATCTTCCCCGCAAAAGGACGCAATGCGGCCAGTGCACGCCGTAGCGCGAAAACCCTTCCCACAACTCTGGGTATCGCATTAACAGTGACCGCTTTCTGCTATCATTCCACACGTTGGACCGAAAAGGCTTGCAACAATGTTGAACAGCAGCTTTAGTTATCTACAACCATGCATAAATCTACTTCGAAAAGACCCCGGCAGTCTCGGCAGCTTGCACGTGAAAGCCAAAGGCATGACACGGAATCGCCAGAACACCTTTATTTTACCCTCATCAACGCCGTCTGATGTGCCGTACCCATTATTATACAGCGCCCACTCTCGTAATGGAACCCTGTTATCCTGCCACTTCGGTACCAAGTCCTTGGCTACCATCGCCCGCGGCTTAATTAGGCAGTTCGCTGTTGCGACATCTTGGCAGGCCTGGGCACCCTCTCGCCGCTGGAGGGAAGCTTCCACCAGCTTATCTTTTCCATCTTAGCATGGGCTTGGAGACTCTTTTTCGAACGTTCTAACGACAGATCGTGGCAACATCGATGCATGGATTGGCGTTTGACTTTCATTCTCTCCTCCCTTTCTCGTCGTAAGCCCGGGGGCCTCAGCAAGCTAGGCTTGACCCACGGTCTTGGGTGTCTTGAGAACCGCGCTTAGCAACGGTGTCGAACTAAAGCAACCCGTTTGCAATCCTTTGATTGCAAGAGGCGCAATTTCAATGTCTGGTGTGCCTCGTTAGAGTAACTGGCCGGTGATAACAGGCCAGTGTAGCAAATGGTTCGCATCTGAGATGTGGGGACCTTCTTGTGTCGCGTGTAGCATCCTTGTGTAACTCCGGACCACTGTACTGGCCTGGACCAGTGCATAACGTCTATATGAACACAGGCGTCGCCAACCTCGACCGCCAGGAACAAGTCGTGGAGCTTTTCTCACTTTCACTTCCTCGCGCACAGGGTTCAGCCGAGCTCAAGTAGCACGCCATTGCGCGCTTTCTTGTACTTCCCCACCCACCACTGGTCGACATTAACCACGATGGCCGCCATTAACACCAACACCAAGGCTAGCCTTGAGATCACCAAGGGCGCAACAGTTTTCGAGCCAATCCCGCTCGATGTTAGCGAGTCCAATTCTGTTCATGATGAGGATGAGAGGCTACTCGGTCCTTTCCCCACAGAAGAGGAGTGGGCTACGCTTCCTCGTGTAGCTGGTCGTATCCCATGGACAGCATGGACTGTCGCCGCTGTCGAGTTCGTCGAGCGCTTCTCGTACTACGGAACGTCCGCTGTCTTCGTCAACTTCATTCAGAAGAAGCTTCCCCCGGGCAGCAAGACTGGTGCTGGTTTCCTCAAGAAGCCCGGTTCCGGTGCGCTCAATATGGGACAGCGGGCTTCGACTGGTATGACAACTTGTAAGTATTCCTGGAGATCGTCAGTGAATCACTGCTAAACCACAATCAGTCAACCAGTTCTGGTCTTACTTCACGCCATTATTCGGTGCCTGGATTGCCGATGAGTACTGGGGTCGTTACAAGACCATTCAGGTGAGTTTGTTGCCCCATTGATGGTTGGCGTGTAAACTATGTGCTAACCTACATACAGTGGGCCAACATCATTTCGATCATTGGTCACATCATCTTGATCTTCTCCGCTATCCCTGCAGTCATCGTCAAGCCCAATGCCGCCATGGGTATCTTTGCCGTTGGTCTTGTCGTCATGGGTATTGGTACCGGTGGTTTCAAGTCCAACATCTCCCCCCTCATCGCCGAACAGTACAAGAACCAAAAGGCATACGTGCGCACCAAGAAGGATGGTAAGAAGGAGATTGTGGATCCCGCTACAACTACTGCGCGTATCTACATCTACTTCTACTTGCTTATCAACGCTGGATCCCTTACTGGATCCCTCGCCATGGTCTACTCAGAGCACTTTGTTGGCTTCTGGCTGAGTTTCACCCTGCCGACTATCTGCTACCTCCTGTGCCCCTTCATTCTCTTGTATTTCAAGAAGACATACAAGTTGACGCCACCTACCGGCTCTGTCATGGGCAAGGCGTGGAAGCTTATCCGCTACGCGAGCAAGAGGAGCGACCGCAAGAATATTCTTAAGGATCCTCTTTTCTGGGACCGCATCAAGCCGAGCGCGCTCGCAGCTCGCGGTGAGGTCGTTCCGGCCTTCATGACTTTCGATGATGCGTGGGTGGACGAGGTCCGTCGCGGTGTTCTTGCATGCAAAGTCTTCCTTTGGTACCCCCTCTACTGGTAAGTCCATTCCAACTCACACATTTTCTCGCACAGTTCGATTGACAACAGTACAGGCTTGCTTACAACCAAATGATGAACAACCTCGTTTCTCAAGCTGGAACCATGAACTTGGGCAGCACACCAAACGACATCGTTGCCAAGCTGAACCCTATCTTCATCGTTATTGTTATCCCGATTATGGACTTCATTGTCTACCCGGCTCTTCGCAAGGCTGGTGTTGTTCTCTCGCCCATCAAGAAGATCACCGCTGGATTCGCGCTCAGCTCTATGGCCATGGTCTCAGCTTGTGTAACCCAATACTACATCTACAAGATGAGCCCCTGCGGCAACCAGATCAACAAGCTCACCAAGGCTGGCAGGGACTGCAGTGCCGACATCTCGGTCTGGGTCCAAGTCTTCCCTTACGGTCTGGTCGGCATGTCTGAGGTGCTTGCCTCAATCACCAAGCTGGAGTACGCGTACACTAAGGCCCCCGCCAACATGAAGTCTACCATCCAGGCTATCGCTCTCTCTACATCTGCGGTCTCTGCTGCTCTTGGTCAGGCTCTCGTCGCTCTGTCCGACGATCCCCTTCTTGTCTGGAACTATGGATCCGTAGCTATCGTTGCTGCTATCGGTGGTATCGGTTTCTACTTCACCTTCCGCAACGCTGACAAGGAGGAAGACGCCCTCAACAACCTCAAGGAGAGTGAATATCTTGGTGGTCGCGGGCAGGGCGATGCTGAGGCCGTCTCTGTCCACAGCGTCAAAGACGAGAAGAACGAGAAGTTCTAAGCCTGTCTTCCACGAGTGGACAGTAGCTATTAATGACCGACGCGAGATTATACCCAGTGCGTAGATGAATGATATCTGATTGAATAATGATGCTATAATGACTTGCTGAATACAAATCGTTAGATCCGTAGTGCGCTCAGAGACACTGTAATCGTACTAGCACGAACCAGGGAGGGCGTGGTATCCATAACCCAGGAAACAGTGTGCTCTACAAGTACCCTCACTTTAAAGTCATCGTACCCGGACGGGTAAAAGATGACCAGTCGAAATGTCTCAGGGTCTCCTACAGCCTATAGGATTGATTCAATAAAAAAGTCTCCGGGATCGCACGGGGATTATCGCAGGGCTGACACCGTAGGTTAACCTTTGAGACAGCCCATTGGTGCTCTCCGAGCATGCCCTGATCTTTTCGCTGCACAGGCTGTGGCACCTGCCACAAAGATAATGTTATCGGATTTATTGCTGCAGCTGTTCTCTAGGCTTGTCAGCATCGATATGCGCCCAGAACCTCAGCCTCATGCGCCCAAGATACTACTAAATACCAGTAGTGCCCTCTAGTTATTTACCGACGCACTCCGTACTATCACAATGATTGCGAGGCACATTTCACCTTCTTTCCTGCTGGCTTTGAGCTCCGTTGCCCGTGCTCAAACTCATGACACTGTTTCCAATCTTGGCAACGACACCGTTTCCGTTTGGAACTCAACTTACGACTACATCGTTGTAGGTGGAGGTGCATCGGGTCTAATCATATCCGAGAGACTTGCAGAGACAGGCAAATCAGTCCTTGTACTGGAACGAGGTGGACCTTCCCTGTTTTCATCAGGCGGAGACCTCTTAACATCTTGGAACCAAACTCTCACCCTCTACGATGTGCCCGGATTGTTCTATACTATGGTAACCAGGTTCGAAACTCTGCAACTATGTACCGATGTTCCTCAAGGTGCTATAGCTGGCTGCATACTTGGTGGGGGGACTGCAGTCAACAGTATGCAATTTGTCCGGCCACCCAGCTTCGATTTTGACAAGTGGCCCGTCGGCTGGCGATGGTCCGATGTAGAGCATTCGGCTGCACGCCTGTACGAACGAAACCCTGGATCTACGACTCCGTCTGCCGATGGGAAGCACTACGACAATGGTGTTTGGAATGTCACTTCCGATTTCTTCGCTACTGGTGGTTACACTCAAGTGGACACCAATGAAGATCCAGACAAGAAATACAAGGTCTACTCATATCCGGCTCTCAATACAGAGGGAGGCTTTCGCGCAGGACCTGTTCGTACGTACTTACCGCTCGCGGAGAGATTTCCGAATTTCAAGCTTCAGTTGCACACGAAAGTCGTACGTACAGTGCGGACCAAATCGAAAATTACTGGCGTCGAAGTAGAAGATACCGCCGGCAAGCGCTCGATAGTCAACATCAACCCAGGTGGCAAGGTGATTCTTGCCGCTGGAGCTTTGTCGAGTCCTCGCATCCTCTTTAACTCAGGTATCGGTCCAGTAGATCAAATCAACATAGTGAGGAACGGCTCGGCCAAAGTGACCCTTCCGGACAGTGAGGACTGGATTGAATCGCCCGTCGGCTTTGTTGAAGACCACGCGATAGTTATTGTCACTTTCAATGCCCCAGGGGGTACGAACGTACTAAATCAAGCAGAGTTCACCAACCTGAGTCAAGAATTGCTCAACCTCTATGCCAGCGGTTCAGGTCCTCTAGCTCAATCTTGGAATCGCTTGATGTCCTACTCCACAGTCACGAACCAGGACGGCCACAAAACACTCTGGCAGGGTCATGCAATGGCATTGTTGAACAACACAGTCCAGTTCATGGTGGCCTTCAGCCGGAACTCTGGGAATCACGTCTGAAGGGCACACAGAGTGGATTCAGAGTCCGTACCTGAAGTCAGCATCCGATAAAGAAGCTATGACACGGGCGCTTGATGAGCTATTAGCTATTAGTCGTCTGCCTAATAGTACCCTGACGTATGGTGGCCCTATAAACTCCACTGGCGCATCAATTCTTGAAGTTGCGATGAGTGGCACAGATCCGGATACCACAATGATTCCTGGACAACATATGATTGGCACAACGATCATGGGTACTGATGATGGAACTAAGAATGGAAGCAGTGTTGTGGATACGAACTGCAAGGTGTATGGCACAGGTATGATTGACGTCCAAGGCTTTACACATCTAATGTTATAGCAGATAACCTGTTTATCGTCGATGCTGGCATACATGTTGACCTGCCGACAGGTAATACACAAGCTATTGTCATGGTAGCAGCTGAACACGCTGCGCAGAAGATCATTGCACTTGATGGTGCAACAAATGGCACAGTGAAACGCGTACCATCTAAGTACTAGTATACCAGCACGGTCGGATGAGGTCTGACCGTGTGGGCAGTCCAGGCAGGGATCCAACGGGCATTTGTGCCACCATTGATAATTTATGCACTATGCATTTCTTAGTATAATTGGAGCTATTGATCTGCTGCTGGGATGGGCGCCCTCCAGAGATGAGCGACAGGTTTACTCATGGGTCACGTTAGGTAGGCGGTCGAGACGGACGCGGGAGGGATCGGATAGTCTAGTAAAAGCTTGAAAGCATCAAGCAAGATGTGGCATCGACCCCGTATTGCCGAACAAGAAGTGGATTTCCTGTGGAGCTGTTTCTCGAGCTGGGGTCATGCTGTCCAGCGTTTGGCGGTCCCGTTCACCTCACGTCGCGCATCGCTCAGCTCTTACCCACGATACCCACAATTGATGTCGTCTTGGTCTCTACTCGTCTGAAAGCTGCTTTGATTCCTGCATACACATGCGTACCAGCGCTCAAGTTGCTAGTGCAGATGTGCGGCAGCTCCTCCTGAGCGATGGAAGGTTCGGAAATTCGGTGGTGGGGGCAGGCGCCGACGTCATCATGCCGGAACCACACGAGCGACACACCATGGCAGGCTTCACAGTTGAACCATGCGGAAGAATGCGGCCACTAGAAAAAGAGATTCTCCTTGTTATCTCTTCGCGCTGGCATGACTGGCAGAGTGATTTCTTCCTCCTGCCTCCTCCCTCCGCTCGCCGTCCCGTAAAGCATTATATTCTGGATATTCATTGAGTAACTGCAAACATGGCATCGCATTCAAGCCAACAAACCAAGAATGAGAAGTTTGGTCACCTGCCTCTTTCTACTTCCGGGCCTCAGAAGACCACTCTGACAGTAAGCATTGAGCGATTAATGACCATAGATGGCAGAGCAGCCGCTGATACATACAACAAGGGAAATGCCCTTCTTCGAACTCCATACTTCAACAAGGGCACCGCCTTTACATCCGAGGAGCGCGCAACATTCCAGCTGCATGGGCTTATACCCGACAATGTCCAGACTCTCGACGGGCAAGTACGGCGCGCATACGAGCAATACAAGTCACGGCCCAGTGATATCGCAAAGAACACCTTCATGACGAGTCTGAAGGAACAGAATGAAGTTCTGTACTACAGGTTGATCCTCGATCACCTCAAAGAGATGTTCTCGATCATATACACACCCACCGAGGGTGAAGCCATTGCCAACTACTCGAGGCTTTTTAGGAGAGCCGAAGGCTGCTTTCTCAACATTGGCGACGTAGATCGAGTCGAGAACGACATTAGGCAGTGGGGTAATCCCGAGGACATTGATCTCATTGTGGTCAGTGATGGCCAACAGATCTTGGGTATTGGGGACCAGGGTGTTGGCGCCATCCTTATCAGTGTTGCCAAGCTGGTCATATACACATTGTGCGCCGGTATACATCCGTCGCGCACACTACCTGTAGTACTAGACTGCGGTACAGATGCAAGTATGATAATTCTTCGAGTAAGCCCTCGCTGACGCGAGACCAGAACAAGGAGCTGCTTGACGATGATCTCTACCTTGGTCTGCGAAAGCCTCGTGCCACCGGTGAACAGTACGACAACTTTGTTGACACCTTCGTCAAAGCCGCAAGGAAGCATTATCCGAAAGCATACATCCATTTCGAGGACTTCGGTCTGAACAACGCAAGAAGAATCCTCGACAAGTATACACCTGAAATCGCTTGTTTCAACGATGATGTACAAGGAACAGGCTGTGTCACACTGGCGGCGATCATGGCGGCGTTCAAGGTCAGCGGCACCAAGTGGGACGATGCACGCTTTATCATGTTTGGCTCTGGTACTGCAGGCACAGGTATTGCGGATCAGATTAAGGACGCTATATCGCAGCGCACGGGCAAGTCGACAGCGGAGGCGGCGAAACAGATCTGGTGAGTCGCTGCAAAAACCTCATGATAATTAGATGTATGCTCACTGTTTGAAAGGTGTGTAGACAAGCCAGGTCTTCTCCTAGAAGGGAAGAAGGACCAGCTTACACCAGCACAAGCCGGATATGCTCGCAAAGACAGCGAGTGGGAAGGAAAAGATCACAGCGACCTGCTCTCTGTAGTAAAGGAAGTCCAGCCTCACGTGCTAATCGGCACATCAACTAAGCCTGGTACATTCACCGAAGAGGTTGTAAAAGAAATGGCGAAGCACGTTGAGCGTCCAGTCATCTTCCCGCTATCAAATCCCACAAGATTACACGAAGCCAAACCTCAAGATCTGTACGACTGGACCGATGGAAAGGTACTAGTCGCTACTGGCTCGCCGTTCGATCCTGTCCAGCATAACGGTAAAGAGTACGAGATCTGTAAGTCAAGTCTTGTCTCCATTAAGAGTTCAACGCTAAGACATCGTAGCCGAGTGTAACAATTCCGTAACCTTCCCCGGTATTGGTCTTGGTGCGGTTCTTAGTCGCACCCGCCTTATGACACCAGCGCTCCTCGTCGCGGCCGTTGAAGCACTAGCAGCCGCGGCCCCGGTTGTCACCGGCTCCGGCTCGGGCCTTCTTCCCGATGTGGTCGATGTTCGTGAAATCAGTGTCCAGATTGCAAGCAGAGTCATCAAGAAAGCTGTCGAGGACAGCTTGGCTCAAGAAGAACACATCCCCGACGACGACGATGAGTTGGAAGAATGGATCCGTGAACAGATGTGGAATGCAGAGTACAGACCATTGGAGCTGGTTAATAAGAGTAGGGCAGATGCTCACGCCAAGGGGGAGATGGGTACGGGCAGTCAGCAACGGGAAGCAAAACCTTGAGCTTATCTGTGTTGCACAGATACGAGATTAAGATTAATGTAAGCTCGGCCACCTAGTGTTCGGCCACACCTAGTGATCGGCCACCCCACCCATCGCGATACTCGGTTTTTGATCATCTATTCTCTCAACCCCACACGGTCAATATGGATCCCCGTGAGTTAGCTATACAAGCTGCTATCTGTGATCTCAATTCTGGTGTTTATAAAAGCCAGCGGCAGGCTGCAAAGGCGTACGGAGTTCCTCAATCAACGCTTCAAGAACGCCTTAACGGTCGGCAACCCAACGCGTCAGCTCACTCAAATCAGCAGCAATTAACTCCGGAACAAGAGGCTTTTCTAGTAGAATAGATTCTTGTTAAAGACTTACGCGCACAGCCTCCCTCGCACCCGCGCGTATGAGAAATGGCGATCTAAATCCTCCGCATAAACAGTAACTACGAGCCTCTTGGGCAACGATGGATACCTCACTTCATCCAACGAAACCCACAGGTTGCTTCTATAGTTGGCAGAACTATTGAAAGCGCACGAACTACAGCAGCCAACTACAAGACTATTCAAGCCTTTCTTGAGCTATTTGAACGTACCCGAATTGAGCTGGGTATACAGTATGAGGATATGTGGAATATGGACGAGACTGGGATCGCCCTAGGGGTATGTACCAACACCTAGGTGGTTGCTAGTTCAAGAAAGAAGAAGGCTTATATTAAATCCCCAGAGGATCGCGAGTGGGTATCGATTATAGAGACAATCTCCGCCACCGGCGTTAAGCTACAGTGCGTCGTCATCTTCAAGGGTAAGCATCTACAATCTACGTGGTTTCCAGCTAGAGGCACGCCCAATTGGCTCTATACAACGTCAGAGAATGGATGGACGTCAAACTTGATTGGTTATGAGTGGTTACAGCGTATTTTTATACCAAATACTTCACTATCTACCAATGGCTATTGGCTGCTCCTTCTTGATGGCCACGGCTCCCACACACCGATTGAGTTTATGTGGCTTTGCAAGGTTAATAAGATACGCCTCTTATACCTCCCTGCCCACGCCTCACACCTTCTGCAGCCTCTTGATCTTGTTCCTTTCTCGATACTGAAGTCACGATACCGCAACGAGATCCGAGCTCTCTCAGCCCTTGATGACGCGGCTCCAATCAAGAAAGAGCGCTTTGTTATATTATACAACAAGGCAAGAGAAGAAGCTCTCTTAGAGAGGGTTATAAGAGCTAGGTGGCGAGCCTTAGGGCTCTGCCCATACAATCCAGATCTAGTACTACTCTCCTCTCAAATCACGAGCTGTCCGATCACCCTACCACCCACTACTCAGCCCTCAGCTGCCTCAGAATCAGTATTCAACACCCCTCAGAGCTCACAGGCACTATACCGAGCTTATCAGCAGCTGTTGCTGTCGGAATCTCTCTCACGAAGTACTCAGCTCGTGCTTACTAAGGCAGGCAAGGCTATTGCAGAGGCCAACGCCAGGGCAGCTAGGCTTAAGGCTGAGAATAAACGACTTCAATATTGACTAGATAGTACTGGGATTACACGCACGAGAAAGCGAGTTCAAACTGACCCAAATGAACGCTTCTATAACGTTGAAAGTATCAGGGCTGCTATTGACCGAGCAGCAGCTCTACAGGCTTAAAAGAATAGCTCAACACTAGAAAAACAGGCTTAAAAAGCAGCAGCACTAGCAGCAGCTCGTACACTTGACTCTATGTGTAACGTATGGCAAATATAATCGTTGTTGTGCCTCAAAAACTACGACTCCGAGCCAGGTGCTGTTTTGGGTGGGGTGGCCGATCACTAGGTGTGGCCAAACACTAGGTGGCCGAGCTTAATGCAAATCTACTGAAATTCGTCTGCCAGAAATCCATACCACATCCATCTTACACGTCTCTCAGATTTACGTAGCATCGTTACAAATTTGCATGTAAAGATGCGATCGTCCTGTTCTCGTATTCTGGAATTTCCAAGACCAGCCAAGAAGTCTGGCTTTCCATCGTAGGACATGAGGCCAGGGCGCCTGAGCCCGATCGCCGCAGAGGTCCCAACTCCGGTGGTACGACCGATAAGGCGTACCACCACGTTGCATGCAGGCGCGGTTTATGTTCCAGCGCCGCCGTGCGACATATCTTGGAAGATTGTGGGCGCACCGTGAGTGGGAGTGATACAGTCTAGAAATACCGCCCAAAGGGCACAAAATCCATCTTCATTCATCGTGGCCTGAAAACATGTCGTACGCCGTGTACCAGCCCTTCATCTCCCATCTTCTGCTCCTCAGCCAGTGTTTCGTTTTGTCATTGTTGTAGAGATATGGTTGTGTCCACCACTTTTCGTGTGCGCTGACAAGGCCTTGCTCGATATCGACGTCGTTGGGGCACCGAATGTTCCATTTGTAGCTGACCTCGGTCCATGGCATGGGACCCTTCCAGCTGTGTATCTTGTTCAGAAGATTTTGTTCTGGGTATTTCGGATCAAACGAGTCGGGAATCTCGAGGTACGATTTGTAGTGGTTGAAGGCGGCGATGGAGGGTGAGAGTAGGAAGAAACCGGCGTTCATGTAGCCGGGTTTCTTGAGGCCGGTGCCATCTGCGGGAGGGAATTGGTGCGTCGAGTCCCAAACTTCGGACAGACTGGCCAGGAGGTATTTCTCGGGTAGAGGAGCCTCTCCGTCCATCGGCTTGTAGCTGCTCATCTGCTTTGTCTGTTGGATCTGCGCGCCGGGGTCTTTGAAGACGCCATCAAGTGGCCTGACAAGGACGGTGTCGCCGTCAAGGACAAGAATGCGGTTGTACTGTGTCATTTCCCAAACGCGCAGTTTGGTCATTACGTCGGCCCAACGTTCCTCAGCCGCATGCACCCATTTCGACTCGGATCGCAAAAACTCCACAGGATAGACGATGGCGCCGTCTCTGATCAGACGCTTGCGGCGCGATTCAGAAACGGTGGGTGTCACCATAACGACTACATCGATGTTCTCGGCGCGTGTTGGCAGGTGGTGCACCAGTTGCCATACCAGGATTCGGACAGCCTGGAAGTAATGGTCGTTTTCGAGGTCCTCGTCTTGGTCAAGCGTGCCGGAGAGAAATGTGACATAGGCCAGTTTCTCGCTTCCATCTGGATGCATGCCAGTGCCGTTGACATCGCCGTGTTCTGGGCTGACAGTATGTGCGATGCCGTCTGGCGTGTGTTCGAGTCCGCTGTTGTCATCGCCTGGATTGCCGTGGTTGATTATGCCGGACGGCGGCTTGCTTATTTGCTGCTTTTCGGGGGCAATGTAGGTTGACGTCCGGGAAAAGTGCAGAGTGGACACTAACAACAAAAAAATCGCAATAAACGCGGCCGTGATGGCAATGACACGGTACTTGGAGTTAAGGGCCGCCATGGTCACGGTGCTCTAGGGAGGGCAATGGGGAAAGGGAGCAGACCCAAACGCATGATACGTAGCCAGGCTTGCTTCGTTATAAGCGAAAGCAGCCTTGTAAGCCTCGGCAGGGTCCTAATGTCTTATGAGGGATCGCGCACCGTTTATGAGACTAAGATAGATTCACCTGCCTCAGAAAGGCATGGGGAGATCCGAGTACGAGAGACACAACTGACGGCTGCATCGGCAAGGGGCAGTGCTCAACGAAGAACAACATTGCTGGCACGCCTAAACGTTGCACGGAGCCGTGCCATTGGTCTGAGCCCCTATCATGGACGAGTCAAATCAAAGGCTGGCGCAGGTCTGGTTCATTTCGGAAGATTCGACAGGGCTGTTGGCATCTTGGCTCACATAAGCGAAGGCAGCTTGTCTCCGCTTAGTGCATGAATCCCCCCTTCGTCCGCGATAGTGATTGGTGCGGCTGATGCACGATGAAGATTTTGACGTTCTGGGTCGGCAGCTGCCTACTTAGTCAAGAAACATGGTTTCTCAGCATCCCCCTGAGTCTTGCAATTTTCCAGACACCCCGGAGTACCAGACACACACCGGCGGGTGGTGGAACCACACGCTGAGTGCCTTCCTGCGACAATTCTAGAACTCAGTGCGATGGAGAAAATAGTAAGGTTCGCAGAATGCGAACCTTGGAAGAAGAGGCCGGATGTGGACGGCCGGTGGCGATCTGGCACTAGTGCCCAAACGTCGGGAAAGATAACGCCAGAGGCGAATAACGTCAAATTTGTATGCACAGCGAAGCCACGCGGAATCGAAATGTATTCACTATTCTGCGAGAAGAGAGGAACAAAGCAGATCGCAATGACACGGGTTTCAAAGAGAATCCTTCGTCTCATGGCTCTTCTTCATCTACCTCGGAGAGACACATTGTTAGTATCGTCGTTCGTAATCCTGTGACAGGGAGTCATTACAGTGATACTCTTGCTGAGAGTGCTCACGCGGAGGATAACCCTGCGAAGAGTAGCCCGGCTGCGAATAGCCTTGCTCAGGTGGTGCGTACTGTTGATGCTGGTAGCCCTGCGGTGGATATTGTTGCGATTGGTAGTCCTGATACTGTCGGTTTGGCTCACCCTGGTATTGCTGATTATTCTGATATTGGGGCGGGTCATGTTGTGCCTGCTGACCGTGACTCTGTTGATCGTAGGTATCGCGGGGAGGATACGGATGATTGCCCCGTGGAGCCTGATATCCTCCACCGATGCTTGTGTTTGGGGTAGGTGCCCCTACACTGACATTTTCATTGCCAATATCGTCAGGTACGTTGATCTTGACGTCTGGGAGGTATTTTTGAACTTTCTGCTCGACCATGGCTTGCACGAACACCCAGCTTTCCCGCTCAAATTTGCGATGACCGCCATTGACGACACCCAGAATGCTTTCTCGAAGCGTTTCCTGTACCTTCTGTACGAGTGCGCGAACCTTACTCAGAAGCCTGGCCTTGATGTCGTCGCCAAAACCACGGTCTGCCTGACCAGACGCGTCGCGGTCCAGCTGAGAGTCAAAAGGGTTGCCACCAAGGATCTTCTCAAGCGGACGCTGGAACTGATCTGGAAGCAATTCGAACAGCTGTTTCTCGATTTCGCCGAGGACTTTGCGGAATTCGAGACGAACTTCTCTGTGCACCCTGGCAAGACCGGTGGAGAGTTTGTCGCTGATAACTCTGGAAAAGCCACCGCCACCGCCTTGCTCCTGACCATCTCGACTCGGCTCGTCGAAGCCTCTGGCTGAGCCCTCGTTGCCAGACTTCTTGCTTCCGAACAAACCACCCAGTCCTTTAACCAGATCGCCAACTTGATCGACAATTTCGGCTTTGGCACCATCACCAAGGTCACGGGTACTGGTGTTCCCACGCAGCCAGCGTTTGATGTGATCTAGGGCAATGCGAGTGAATTGCTCGGCGATGGGTGCATGCTGCATGCGCAACTTGTCACCAACTGCCTGCTTGATTTCAGGGCTGATGAGTCGCGCTTTCTCTTCAGGATGTTGGCTGGCGTCCTTGATAGTGCTGCTGAGCACACCAAGCAAACCTCCAATTTCGAATTTCTGACCTCCCGAACTCTGATTGTTGTCGAAGTTGTCCTGGACGGCATTGAGAGCTGAGGAGAGGAAGCCGCGAGCTTTCTGCGAAAAGTCGCCATCGTCATCTCCCATACCACGAGACTGGGTCTGGTTCCCGTCGCCGCGGCCTTCAGTCAGGTCAAAGATGTCGCGTAAGTCGCCGCCTGCTTCGTCAGAAATTTGGCTGAAGCTTCGTGTCAACTTGGCGATCTCGTCAGCAAAAGGGAGAGACTGGCCACCATAAGCATCTGGGGCAGCATCGTTCAGGTTCCAAGGGCCACGGCTGCCGTCTGAGGAGACAGGCTTGTCCTTGTTGAAGAGCGAGCGAAAGGCATCGATGACTTGAGTTTCGAGGCTGTCAATGGTCTTCTGTTGAAAGAGCTCAAGCTCAGATGCAATGCGGGGCTGGATTTGAGGTGCGAGTGAGTCGACGTAGTCGTCGACCTTCTTGAACAACACATCAGAGATACCACCGGATGCCATGGTCGCAAAGATAAAGGAATTTAGGACCCAAAGCTAGCAAGCCGTGTCTGGTAAGGTGTAGACTGACCTCAAAGATGAGGCGGTGCAAGCAGAAGAGGGGCAGCCACAGTTTAGCGAGAGTGACGTCATCGCCTATTCTGGTCTCAGTCACAACTGCGTCGCTCATTATTGTACTGTCACACGGGTTCGTTTATGTACTAACAACTTAGGAGTCTGTTAAAGGCCGGCCAAACCGGACGACTACAAGACACGGCAGTCCAAGTCTTACCATAAAGCTGACATACTTTATCGGAGTGCAGACAAATTCCTCGTATGGGTTACACTTACAGTGGCCATGTGAATGTCTTGAAGCCATTTCGACAGAGAATGCACGAAACAGATGGACAAACGCGGACCAGCCACTGCTCGGGTGGAAGTTCTATACCAGGTTCAGAACGATTACACAGCAGGTCCGAACGAGTAGCTTGGCTCTCAACAACTGTCACGGGTGCTTTGAGAGCTCAAAGCATCCTTGTCCAGGCACAGCAGCATCATATGTCGCTCTAGAGGACCTGAAAGTTGTCACGATAAGCGCATGACCGTTAAATCACCGACGGTTATGTCATATTAGAGATGTCCCCTGCAATACAAACCCGCCAGATGTCGCCATGGGGTTAGTATCACATCACGGCCTACTCCAGATGTAGAGACACGGAGTTCTACACCTGCTATCAGCCGAAATGATCGACACGGGATGGCGGCCGGGGCGAAGGAAGCTAGCTTCAGCCTTGCAGTTTCCCCACAATCTCGAAGTAGGCTTTACACGGACTCATCTCCGTACCATACAAATCACAGCCTTCCAGACTCACCACCTTACTTTGAAGGCACAACTAATATGCAAGTCAGTCAGTGACCCCGCTCGTAGGCCTTAAATGCAGTGCGCAGCCCTCGACCTACTCACCCTACACACGACTCAGTCCAGCAGCATCCGTTATGACCGCCACAACCATGAAAGCCGTACGAGTCATGGCGTATCATGCGCCCATGGAGATACACGATGTTCCAGTACCAACAGTAAAGTCTCCATTCGACGTAATTATCCGCGTTGGTGCTGCTGGTATGTACAGTAGAGAGTGCGTGAACCAAAATAAGTACTGAGTCAGCCTGTAGGCGTGTGTCGCACTGACATCCACATTTGTGACGGCGAATGGAAAGAAAAGTCAAACGTCGAACTACCGTATACTATTGGCCACGAGAATGCAGGATGGGTACACGAGGTTGGTTCCTCGGTTGGCAACGTCAAAGTTGGCGACAAGGTCATTCTGCATCCACTCGTCACGTGTGGGCTATGTACGGCTTGTCGGTTCGGAGACGACGTTCACTGTGGTAGGGCATGTAAAACTAACGTATAGTGTTGGTACTAACAATCCCCAGAGGACAGCAAATTTCCGGGCATCAATGTTGATGGTGGATACGCTGAATATATTCGCACAACAGCACGGAGCGTAATTAAGCTGGACGAGAAACTTGAGCCAGCAGATGTCGCTGCTCTTGCAGATGCGGGGTTGACCGCCTATCACGTCGTTGCGAAAGCAGCGAGGATGTTGCGGCCAGGCGACTACTGCGTCATGGTTGGCGCTGGAGGTGTAAGTTCTCTGCTGCAAGCAAATGATGGCTCTTAACATGATCTGCTAGCTTGGACACATTGGCATTCAATGCATGAAGGCGATGAATGCGGCAACCCTGATTGTTATTGACAGCAATCAAGCCGCTCTCGATCTTGCATCATCCATTGGAGCCGACCACACAGTACAAGTCAACGAAGACGAGTCCTTCATCGAGGCAGTCATGAAGCTCACGCAAGGCAAGGGTGCTGCAGCCGTCATTGACTTTGTTGCCGAAGGCGGTTCTATGAAGTCTGGTGTTAAAATGCTGCGAAGAGCAGGAAACTACTATATCGTAGGATATGGCGAAAACCTAGACATTCCTACGATTGACATTGTCTCAACGGAGATAAATTTTGTGGGGAATCTGGTGGGCAGCTACAATGATCTTGCTGAATTGATGGTACTGGCTGCGCAAGGGAAGGTTAAGCTGCACACATCGAAGTACAAGCTCGCAGACTATGAGTCTGCCATACAGGATCTGAGGGAAGGAAAGGTAAGAGGGAGGGCGATCCTGATACCCTAGAGTGCACAATTCTAATGAGACTGCCATTCGATTCAGCAACGAACGCTTGTACTGCTCATACCTTCTCTTCAGTGGTGTAGTGGACTGCCGTGTCTCTGACCTTGATTCTGTGCACTAAGTGTGCATTACCTGTGTCATCGATACCCGTGGCGTCGCCGAGGACATTGCCAGCATCATCGTGAGTTCTGTCCCACTCAGCAACCTCGGTATTCGGCACTCGTTTTAATTGATGCACGACACTACCGTCCTCGTTGACCACGGTCAAGGTCCTGATACTATATTTGCGAAGGCGAGGGAGTGCATGAACCCATGCAAAATAATAGAGACCCATTCCAGCCAGAAGCCCGAGTCCAGTAACGATATATGTGCCGTACCAGAATGAGTAGTCACCACCGTCCTCCGGTGGGACCCAGGGCATGATCAGGATGAATAGGCAAACGAGTGCCGAAAAGATCAGTGCCGAGTGCCATGTCTGGAACTGGGCGGGTGGTAGGCCTTCCTTTTTTCGGCGGTAACGGATGGCATAGATACCAACGACCATCAAGAAGATGAATATTGAGTCCGGATAAGATCGCAGATCCACCAAGAAGTTGAAGGCATCGCCGAAAGGTAGCGCGAGAATGATGATGCAGGTCATGACCCATTTGAGCAGGACAGGCGCAAAAGGCGTGCCAAAGGGTTTAGTCGACGCCCAGAAGTGTGGCCAGGGGATCACGCCCTGTCGGGCGCATTCGCGAATCTGGCGCGTAGCCCCAATGATAACTGCCATGATATTGCCAGCTGCGCTGACAGCAATCAACGCAGGTAGCCCCCTCGCAGCCTTCGTACCAAAGACAGCCTCAAAGAAAAGAGCAGCAGCAAGCTCACCCGACTCTCGGATCTCGGCCGCTGGAACCGCAGCAAAATACGCCACGTTGGCAAGAACGTATAGTATGAACACGATAATGAGCGATAGTGGGGCAATTTTTTTGAGAAGCGGGAAAGGGTTCTAGTGAGATATCAGTCAAGATCATGTTGATGTGACCATATCACGTACCTTGATCTCGTTCGTAACATTGAAAGCGTTAGCATAACCTTGATACGCGAAGTTGACGCTGACTAAAGCGTTGACTAGATCGTTGCCGTTGGTGGTAATACCATCGAAAGAGTTGCGGAAATTCGCCTGAGGGTCCTGAGCAGATGTCCCGCCGCCAAGTACGACAAATCCGGTGATGACAATGAACAGAAGGATTATCAACTTCACAAGTGATATCAGATTCATAAGACGCATTGACCACTTCGTGGATATCAAACACTATCCTAGCGTCAGCTTTATCTTTTCAATAGATGCACTGAACTCACTAGGAATGCAAGGAAGGAGTAAGAAGCCAACGCAAGACCCTTGTTCTCCCATTCAGAAGCCGTGTATCCTGCTGCACGGTAAATGTATCGAGCAAGCACAACTGCATTGCTACTCGAGAATGAGAACACAACGGTGAAGAAGGCGTATGTCACTGGAAGCAGGAAAGCGGGCTTTGGGAAAGCTTGCTCAAGGTAGGTAACTTGGCCCCCAGACCGATTGGGCAGTAGTGAGGCATACTCCAGATAGACTGCAAGGGCAGCTAGATGCCGTTAGGTTTTGATGCAGGTATTGGTGTTCAGATAGTATACATACTGGCAGCAATAATGAAACCAAATATCCAGTACAGAATTGAAAGGCCCACAGAGTCGAGCGCTCGTAGGATTGACCCGGCTGCGGGTAATGTCAGTCTATTGCTGGTATCTTCGCATAACGATTGTCGAGATCACGTACGTGTACTGAAGACTCCGGTGCCCACCATTTGGCTAACGTTCAGGAAGAGAATCCCAGCCCATCCAACGTGGTAGCCCAGTGGACTGACTGTTTCCACGGGTGCACCATTGGCATCCTGGTGTACAAGCACTCCATCAACGAAGACTTCTTCGCCAATCTGGGCGTTTTTTGCCTTCACATCTAAGGCATCGACGTTATCGCTAGAGTCACCCCAAAAAAGATGTTTCAGATGCGATGCAGAAAGAGCTGCCATACCGATACACTGACCTAGAAGTTGGATGAAAGACCCTGGAGATCGATGTTCAACCTATGGTGAGCCCAGAGTCATTATATGGTAGTTCACATCGTTTCGAGTGTTCGTTGCCAAGCTTCAATTGTGAGGGACCAGAATATGCAATTTTGCCCAGTCTCGCGTCATCGCCGAGCGGGCAAACAACTGTGTAGGATACCTGCGATGATTATTGCGGCACGGACTTGGCAGATAAGGCTCAACGCCGATCTGGAAGGTGTTGGAGGTTTCTCATATTGGATGGACTGATGTGCAGTCGTGATGTTGCAATCCTCGAGCTGGCACTGGCGTCAACAGCTACTGGCCCTGGCACGACATCTCGTTTAAGCTTTGTATCATGAGATGCCAAATGTTCCAAGACTTAGGTCTACAACGTGAAGTTTAAAGGAAGCGGGGCGTCTAGAAAGAATCCATTGATACATCAAAATTGATGCCGCCATACACTTACCGACTTTGCCCTCTATTCGAAGGTTTTGACATCATCCTTTGAAGCTCTGACTTGGTCAACACAACCCTCCCCAAGTTTCTAAAAACGTCTTCGTGCGTTCCATCAAGAGCTGCAAATACGGTCAGCCTGCCGTGGTGGCGCATGTGAAAGTGTGAGGAGCACATCAAATCGCAAGCCTAAGCGACCAGATATACTGTCCATTCATTTGTAAACTATCGGAGGTCTGGGAAGACAGAGGGATTGTCAAAGTGTTGGTTTGGGGCTTGTTGTGCGGAAGGAGAGAGACGCGTACCTGACTAAGCGGGTAGACCCTGGGTTCGGCGTAAAACAACCTCGGAAGTCTTGCATCGCAATTGAGGAGTCGCACAACGTTCAACTACGCTAACATGACTACCACATCACCCACTATTACTATGCGTCTCTTGTATACAGCTCCAGATTTATCACGCGTCGACAGCTTCCACTTTACCACGAATCAAGAATACGTCACAACATGAGTCGGCTCCCAGATCCTCACTCTGCTCACGGCAAAATCGAGCATCTTCAGGACTTCACCTCCTTAGACTGGTGTCAAGACCTGCTGTCCGACCCATCCATGACGCGTATTCAGAAGCGCCACGCTCCCGATCAGCGCAAGGACATATCCAACTCGTTCTTCACGAAGACGCTATTTACCGATGAAGCCTTAAGAGCATATTTGTCTATGTATAGGCCTGGCAAGATCGGTCTAGATCACGACGAGAAGATCGTGTCTACAGGACGTGCTTCTACGGGAGGTGGAGGTGCAGGACACACTCGAGCTGATGGAGCAAAGCCCTCTTTAGTGTCCAAAGAAGAATATGTATGGAGTGCAATGGATCCTGATACACCAGAGATGTACCTCTTGATAAGCATTGGACACGACTTGGATGGTGGTGTACAGCGCTTGCATGGAGGAGTAACAGCGACACTTCTTGATCAGGTCATGGGCACGCTCATATCATACGTGTATGACAGCACCTGCCCGACGGCCGACCTGAATATCAAGTACAAAGCAGCAGTAAATACGCCGTGTGTTTTGCTTTGCAGAGCAAAGGTGGTCCGCAAGATGGGTAGATGGATCGAATCTGTGGGCTGGATTGAGGATGGGCGAGGCAAAGTCTTTGCAGAGGGCAAAGGTGCCTTTGTCATGAAGAAGAACGCGTTGGAAGCAGCAGCAAAGATATGATCTGACGCCAAAGATCAATACACAAGTACTGAAGGGCCTATCAAGACTACATTTTCGAGTGATCATCGCCCAGCAGGACCGTTCAACCCTTGACGGAGAGATCCGGGGTAGTAAATACCCATGTTACCAAAGGCTGATAGAAGAAAGGTCGAGCCCCGAATATAGACTGGTGTCGATCTCTATGGCGCGCCGAAACTTGTGGAACCACACAGCAGCACGACTTGGGTTCATGCATCTAGCCTTTGAAGATTTGATGATCCTTTACGCTTGGTCAATGCGTTAGCAATGTGCACTTGTTTGCTGTACGGCTCGGTGTTATGTGACCGATGGTCGGCGGATATCACGGCCCACCACAAAAGGACCGCCCCACCGAGCGACGCAACTTTGTACATCACGTGTCAAGGGTTCACTGTATCGAAGAACCAGAGATACCGAATCGGATCAGGATCAAAATGTGCTTGTAAATTTATGTACACGAAAAGCTTCGGCTAAAACGAAGGGCGGCAAGCCTATGCTCTGCTCTTGATAATAGCAGCAGCCTTCTCTCCGATACCGTAAGCGGTAGCTTGCAAGTGGCACGAAGGGATGATAGGGATGATAGAGGCGTCAACAACGGAAAGATGCGTTGTACCATAGACCAAGAGCTTGTCGCTGACACAGCCACCAGCGTTCTCAGGCATTATGGGACATGATCCAGATGGATGCGCCAGGGTAGGTGACAGGAATCCTGAGGCAAGGAGAGCAGAGAAAATGTCATCATCAGAGGTGTACTGAGCACCAGGAACTGTCTCGCTGATCTTGTACTCCTTGAGTTCGGGGCGAGCCCAGACAGTGCGGAAGAAGCGAAGGCCAATCGCCATGACGCTCCTGTCGATAGGGTTGACAAAGGCGTTGTGAATGATGTCAGGAGATCCGGTCGGGTTCTCAGCATTGATGTGAACGAAACCACGGGATAGAGGCTTCTCAACACCAACAAGGCCGTAGGAGCCATCAGCAGGTACAGGGAACTCGACAACAGCGGCGTCTTTGCGCTGGAAGAGACCAGCAATGACCTTCTTCTGTGCAGCGAAACCCTTGAGCAGCTTCTCGTTGCCCTTGTAGAAGCCCGGGAGGTACGAGCCATCTTGCTGGCTGTTCAGGTTGTCAACAACTGCACTGACGTCGGAAGTCATATCAGGCAGGGAGATAAATGCGAGAGCGTTTCCACGGGCGACCGTGTAAGGGCCAGTCTTGTCGGCTTCATACTGAGCCCAAGCAGATGCGTTAAATGTGGCATTGGTCACCAGGGAGTTGGGACTTGGGGAGTGAATGGATGTAGTGTTGAAGACCACGGTGGCATAAGGGTGGTCCTGGAAGTTGGAGCCGACCGCATCGAGCTCGACCTTCACCGCCACGCCTGCAGCCTCCAAGACCGACCTAGGACCCACTCCACTGAGCTGCAGCAGCTTCGGAGTCTGGATAGCTCCAGCGGCGAGGACGACCTCCTTGTTGGCGCTTACCACGGAGGTCTTGCCCGCGGCATCAATAATCTCGACACCGGTGGCGGTCAGGCTGTTGTCGAAAATGATTTTTTGGGCAGTGGCCTTGGTCAGGATGTTCAGATTGGTTCGCTGAGATATGGGGTCGATGTACGCGTAGCGTGCGTGTGCTCGGCGACCAGTCTTCTTGTCCATGGTATTGGCATACCAGGAAGGCCCGTAGGCCTCACCGTTGTTACCATCCTCTGGAACATGGACACCGGTAGCCTTCCACGCTGCCCAGTAGTCCTTGATATCAGGGTACTGGGTGTCGGTGATACTGACAGCTAGAGGGCCATCGCCATATGTTTCGGGATCCCAGGTGATGTTGAAAGCCTCAGCAACAGCGGCAGAAGGAGGCTGGAAGGTAGTACCCTTCTTGAAGAAAGGCTCCATTCCTGCCCAGCCCCATCCATCGTTACCCAGCGCCTCCCAAGCATCGTAGTCAGCAGCAGAGCCACGGTCGTAGACCATTCCATTCACGACTGAACCACCACCGAGTACTTTGGCAACTAAGACGTTGTATGTCGAGTTACCTAGACCAGGCTCAGGAAGGGATGTGAGGCCATCCCACATCAAGCCATTGGCACTGGTAAGATCATTGGCCTTGTAAGGAATCATGTTTCCCGGGCTGTCTACTGATTCACCACTTTCAATAACAAGGACAGACACTACGCATTCGTGTGAGCAGTTGGACAGTAGGTCTTTGCTAAAGTGAGCACTTACCACTACTATCTTCTGTCAGACGGTTTGCCACAACCAAGCCAGTAACACCTCCACCAACGATAACATAATCGTATTCTTGCGCGATTGCTGCAGCAAGAGCAGGGGTAAAGATGACGCTGAAAAGCTGGACGGCCACGGCCAAACGAGAGAATGCTGCCATCTTGAGCCCCGGTTGCAAATGAATCTGAGGGAACGTGATCGGGGACGCTCGAGGATGAAGTCGAAAGAGTGGTGACACTAGATTCTTTATATGGCCGAGACTTCTATGGTCGAGACCAGCGTTGGCATTGGTCGAAGAAGTCTCACACCACGTGGAAATGTCGGTAGTTCGCCATGTCCCGAAGTACCATCTGATCGGGAAGAGCCAGTCCCACAGCGAGGTGGAGGGCGAGCAAAATCGATGTCCGGAAACATGCAGTGGCGGCGTGCAATCCTTCTCTTGGCCAGAAATCCATGTTTGCCGGGCTAAATACGTCTTCCTCAAGATTGCACAACAACGAGTCAATGCAAGCTAGGGTCTGTCAACTACTCATTCGGACGTCGCTGTCAAAGCGGCGCGGCGCGTTACCCGACGCCAGAGCTAACGGCATACCATACCAGACAAACTGTCGACGGGAGCCTTGATCTAGCTCCACTTGGTAAACGTCTCGAGGAGCACATGTGCGCCAGAAGTGTGTTCCCATCACCGAAAGCTCCTAGAAACCTACGCACAGACATTTTGGCCACGACCGGGAATTCTGCTCGTGTTGCGCAATTCTTGCATGGGTGCGTCAGAAAACTGTGTAGGATTCTGCATGTCTGCATACGTACAGCATTCTGAAGATCACTCGAAAGATCATGATAACGAAATTATGTGTTGTGAACGTCCCATAATCAAAAGTACGCGCGCGACTCAAGCAAGGCTCCACAGCGGCTCGATGGTGGGCTTCAGGTCTCACCAACTCGGGTTGATGTCTGTTTCAAGCGACATTTCGGGGAGCGCGGTAGCTTGCGCTCGGAAGTGAGAACGCTTTCGCAGGGATTCAAGCAAATAATGCGTACGGATTCTCCATCGTTATCGTCTGAATGATAACGATATTTGGTAGGTATTCCTATCTCCCCAGCTGCTACGCCGCAGTACGCCACATCCATTTGCCGGAGAGTTTCCCAATAATCGGACCGTCTGCACCATGGATCCCACGTGCTGTCAGAGATGCAGATCGGACCTGGCCAACCAGAGCGCGTATGTTCTGCAAAATCTGACGCAGTTCGTACTATATTTACCGGGATGGATCAGGGAAGCTCCCAGGCACCGCGATGGCGTACCTGCGGCCCAACATGCGCCACCACCGGCATCCTGAATTAGGTCCCCAATACCTGGCAACATCAAAGCCGTACCGAGACTCTTGACCCGGAGCTCTGTTACCCGTCATAGCCGTGGGGTGTCTACAACGGTATTGGTAACCACCGGAACTTGTCAGTGGTTTTTCGAGACAAGCTTATCTCGAACAAGCTTCTGGATTTGCCTCATTGATCCCTCCATTGCATGGTTATGAACAGCTAGACATGCGCAATCTTGCAAGATGGCGTTAGTACCTCCGCTCATGTTTGAGATGCAGCAGCGCGGGGGTTGTCTTTAGGTCTGAATATAATCTCCGGATCCTGAGTACCTAGGTAGAAATTTCGTGCAAGTCTTGTAACTCCTGTTCGACTCGCTAGCTCTGGTCTGCGACTCAAGATCAGGAGGGGGTTCTGCTTCCTACAGGATAGAGTTCCATCAGCCTGGGGCTAAATATCTTCCTGCACAACGCAGAATCCGTCGAAGTCGACATTAACTATCTCAGCGAACGTAGAGCAGTTCCCAAGGTCTGTGATAGGGAACAGATTTCAACATAAATTTGGTGTTTTCCGACACCTAAAGAGCCAACATGTATGATCGCCTGACCTGGTTTCAGGGCACCCACCCCCACTCTCCACTGCACGACGCAAGAAGACCCTTGTGGACCCTCGTTCAAAGTCGCAACACAATCAGTCTGGCCCGTGGATTGACATCCCTGTGCAAGGAACCTTCCTGAACCGTGGTCTGGAAGTCCGTGTCTCCTGTTTGGGTCAAAGACGACGTCCGTGAGCCTTCCTCTGATCGTCATCTCTGCATTTTCATGTTTGATGTGGCTTGATTTTCTATTATACTGTACGTGGGTAGACTAGCTACATATCTGTGTCGTATACCATCGCCCCCCGAAGTTCTCTTCTCCTTCGCTTTTGATGCAGCTCCACCGGTCACAATGGATACCACAGGCTCAGCACAGCGAGACTGGCCCAATGAACGAAATAAGATTCTCATCCCGGCTTGGATTCTTTCGGTTCTCAGTACATGTTTCCTTGTATGGAGAGTTGTGTATGGGCGTATGCATGGCCGCAAGTTCATGATATGCGATCACCTGTTGATCTTCGCCACGGTAGGTGTTGTACCCACCCAAGATCTGCGCAAGATCTAACAATGCTGCTCCACAGCTTCTTAACATTGCAGCTACTATTCTCAACCATATTGTCGTCGATGCCGGCTTAGGAAGGCATATTATGGACCCGTCTGTCGATATTCTGCGTTACTCTTACTTCCTGTGGATCGTCCAGATCGTCAACATTGTTGGTGTCGCAGTGCTCAAATGGTCAATCTGCGCATGGTTGCTGGTGCTCAAATTCTCCAGGATATATCAGGCCATCGTCTGGTTCTCCATAGCGCTTGTCACCGCTTTCAACTTCCTTGCGCCGGTACTGACGCTGTTTGGATGCACACCACTGGAAGCAAATTGGAACTATGGATATACAGATAGGAAGTGCTGGGCCAAAGGCACACTCTGGCTCTCATACACTCAGGGTATCTGCAACATCCTCACCGATGTAATCTACATGGCTGCGCCACTTATCTGCCTGTCACAAGTGCAGCTGTCACGGAAGACACAATGGGGCATCCGCAGTGTCTTCTTGCTAAGTATCCCGTAAGCCAACTACTTCGTAACTTGAGCGGGAGAAGATTGGCTAATACGAGGTCTCAACAGTGCCACAATCTGCTCTATTTTCAAGACAGTTGAGCTGAAGACGCTCACGAAGGTGGGCATGATGACAAATCTTCTCTTTCCGTAAGTCGCTAACTCTGCTCAGACTATGGATCCAACTTGGAGCGGCGTCAACCTTGCAATCTGGAGTCAGAGCGAGCTCTCTATCGGCATCCTCATTGCATCTCTCCCGCCACTACGCAAAGCTTTCGACACCCTCTTCCAGAAGTTCCTCCCCTCCACCCTCACCCCTTCGAAGACGCCAAACTCTCACTACGGATACGGCCGCTCGACAAACGGCAACCACATCAGACTCGACACATACGAGCAAAATAAGCGTTCGGCACACAAGAGTGGTCATCCTGGAGAGTCGGCGTTGGATAGCGACTCCGAGAGCGAACGCGCCATCTTGGAAGACAAGGAGGGCAAAAACGCGGGCATAATGAAGACTACAAAAGTCTGTGTTCGCGAAGAAGACGGGGAGCCAAACCGGCAGACATCGCTGCAGAAGCAGAGTCACGATTATGATGTCGAGAGAGGTATTGTGCATGCTAGATCACGGTAGCTGTTTCTTTTGTTCATAACGACCGTTTACGTTTCTATGTGTAGTGTGGTGTGTTTCAACGCACCATCTCTCTTCCCGAAGTCTGCACTTGTCAACTCTATTCTCTTGTCCTCAATCACTGAGAGAGTCCGTGTGAAGCATCTCCCTATCGTATCTTGGAAGCAAACACGGAGGCAACACGCCTACGAGATATGGTGGCTTTCCCGACACGGCGCATGTTTCCGCAACCTTTACAGGTCAAGATCTCACAGCCACACGCTTGGGTGTCCGCCAAAACGCCCGTTAGGCGATCATTCCGGCCCTTTTGAACAAGGAGAAAGCGTCCCACCATCCTTGCTCTGGCTCGCCCTCTAACGTAAATCCTGCATCTCTCACTCTGTCCAGGCTCAAGTGTCGGTCGAACGTTAGCCAGTACCCAACACTGTCGAGTTGGCCCGCGTTCCAGATATCGACACCCTTCACACCTGCTTCTACTAACTTGTCCTGGTGCTGTTTGATAAAATCACTTGGCTTCTTATCATCTGCGCTTGCCGACTCGGGTGGTGCAATGCCCTTCAAGCCAAACCAGGACGCAATCTGGGGCCAGCGCTGTCTGAAGGTGCTGGGTATAGGGCTATCGGCGATGTTGAAGATGCGTTCTCGGAAGTTCGCAGGGTGAAGTGATGCGTGAATAGCGAGCTTTGCGAGAGAAGTCGAGCTGACCTCAGTGAACTTAGCATCGTAGGCAGCCTTGATCCCAGGAAAGGGCACCGATGCACCATCTCCATAGGCAAGTTTGTAGGCATAGAGATATACCGCCCAGTGGCCTGCGAGCGAGAACCCAGAACCATTGGGCGTGAAGCCGACTATAGCGTCAGGGATCAACTCGCACCAAGTCCACTGAGAGTCTATGGCCTCCTCGGTGAGCATAGCGCGGTAATGTGGATATGCGACTGTTTTGATGTAGTCATCTGGCAGCTGTTCCGCTAAGTCTTCCGTGAGCGGCGCCGTGAAAATGCCGCCAGGGCGGTAGATACCATAGCCCTGAGGCGATCAGCTCGACGTGTGATTTGTTGAGCTGACTGAATCTTACTTTTGTCCCACCCGGATACACGATGAATCGGAAGTTCGTTGATAGGTTTTTGACTGCACGTAAAACACGGCGCATCATGCCGACATTGATTTCGACTTCTTTCTCAGCATCTTGATCGCTCTTGAATGCTGTGCTCGCATCAGCATATCAGTCTTGCATCAGAAAATGAAGCTTACCAAAATAATACACGTGGCTGATAGACGCCGCATCTGGGACGCTACCTTGAAGGAAGCTCTCAAATTCGTCATCGCTGCATGCCAGATTCGCGCCAGATACAAGCTGTAACTCAGGACGGCCTGTTGAAGTGGTCGGCCAGAAAGAGTCTTTCAGATCCAGTGGCCTATTGACCAAGGCCGAAATTTTATGAAACGGTTGTTGTGGAGAATCTTGCAGGAGTTGGTTTACGACTGACCAGCCGATCAATCCAGAAGCACCGATAACGAGCGCGTGGTGGTTGCAGTTCGACATCTTGGCTTACTTGTAGGAGCTACGTCGACGGGCTTCGGTGGCATTTTATCTCTACAGCTTACGGTGTTAGGGCCGCACGACTTCCCTTTAGCTTGATGATTGTAGATGAGTCGAAATGATCTCTCCACTTAGGCGAGGCGGAAGGCACGACCGTCGTGCTGTGACGTCACTAGTCCGAATGCGGACAGTGCAGATGGGTATCAAAAGACATAACGAATCAGTATAGACAACCTGGATGGGCTGATAGTGACCTGTTGCTTATACAGTATGGTTTTGCAATACAAATACACTAGGTGTCGGACGTTTGTTAAGCAGTGCGAGAATATAGTCATCGCTGAACAAAAAGTTGAATAAGAAACAAGTGTTGTAGTTGATTGAACTCAGAGGACAGTAAAAGTATTTCCTAGTCAAGGTTATTCGCGGTAAGTTGTAGGGATGAGCCTCTGCTAAAGCCTATTCATCTGTCGAGAGGGAGGCAGGCAAAAGCCGTACACAGCATCAAAAAATCGATTTTACTTCAATTACGCGTGATCGGAAGTTCAGACTGGAAATCAAGTTCGATCATGCGTGCGCAGACGGAGACAGATCCACATCCGCAAATGAAGAAGCGGTGCCTTGCAGAGACATCTGACCTCAGATAGCCTGGAACAGTGTTATGGACATTGGCCTATTGCGTGAAGCATCTGAGTGTAGATGTGCTTATTTAATAATACTATCGCCTTTACTATTGGTTTACATGTTTTGGACATTGATCTTATTCTAAGAATGTAATTCGCACCAGCAATGTAGCGCTGCGCATGGCATCCGTACTAAATCGTACCTGGTATCATAGTAGCGATTGTATGCAGTAAATCCAATCATCGGCCGTAACAACATATATATACAACAAAAGCACAACCACGCTATGCGATGCGATGTGCCCTCAAAAGAAGACTTTGATCATTCAAGAAGGGCCAAACCCTCATACACCGCCCAACAACAGTTCTGGCCAAGTTTCTGCTCTTGCTGATCAGAGTGCCTGCTGCCCTACGCGCCACCTGCCATCGGCAACAGTTTCGAACTTGACTCGACGGCCTCGTTGCCTGACCATCTGCTCACCTCCAGCATCGAGCCATCTTCCTAGGTTTTTACATTGACTTACATCGAGGACCTCGAGATCTCTGCAGCCTTCCACTACGGCCTCAACGCCCGTACCAGTGACACGAACACAACCACGAACAGAGAGGTGTCGAAGCTCAAGTAAATGAAGGGATATGCAGCGGAGTGATGTATCGGAGACAGCAGAGCCGCAGAAGGCAAGATTAAGGTGCGTAAGGTTAGGGAGGCCAAGGGCGAGGACCTCCGTTGCGGTATCTGAGAGAGCACAACAGAATGACTGAGACATTGGTAAGCATAGGGCCGGATCTAAGTCTTGCATAATGGGTGACTTACCAGGTCCAACTCCCTCAGCCCTTTGGCGGCATTGGTCAAATAAACAATCGCGTTATCAGACAAGTAGGTACAGTCGGCAAGGCAGAGCTTCTGCAACCGCGGGAAAGGGTAGACACTCCAATGCTGAAACCCAACATCCGTGATTGTAGTACACCGTGTGAGGTCGATCGATTCGATGCGATTTGATGCGTGAACGGCGATATGTGCCATCGAGCGGTCCGTGATATGTTTGCAATAGCTCAGTGTAAGGCGTCGCAGTTTTGGACAGCCGACCACGGTGCCAGGAGGCAAGGGCGCGGGTGCCGGCTGGCCATTGGCACCAGTTTTGCCTTTCTGACGACTACTAGTCTGGGCTTGTTGCTGTGCTTGTGCCATCGCCATCTGAGGTGGATGGTCTGGCACGACCCAGCCAATAACACGCGCGAGAAGATTGTCGCCCACCTTCCTACAGTTGCTGAGGTCGATTTCTTCAAGCCCTTTAGCTTTCTGCACCATTTCAAGTACCGCAGGCCCAGTGATATCCCATACACTTTTCATACGCCAGACCTTTACACCGGGCGCGCAGACTCTTGCCAATTCTCCAAAGCCTTCATCTGTTACGTGGAAGCAATTGCTGATGTTTATGTTTCTGGGTCGAGTGCCAACGAAGGGGCAGACTATATCTACTAGCGTTCTGTCTGTCACTTTGCGGTTGTGCTTTGCGAGATCGAGATCGTGAAGGATGTCTGGCGAAGTTGAGATGAGCTTATGCCAATGCGACGAGATTTGTCGCAGTTGCATAAGCTCACACAAGTCAAAGTTTTGGAAGACTTGAACAAGAACGGGGTCGGGAAGACGGCCTCTGCTGAATCGGCTTGGTTTTCGTATCATGCGTGGGCGCTTAAAGTCGAAGGCCGGCTCTGGTGGCGTTGACGTGTGCTTCGGTATGAGATATGGCACAAAAGGCGCACCCAATTGAGGGGTGCCAAGAGGTGAGCTAATGGGCGATGGATCTTTGGAGAAGCTGGACTTGGTAGGACTGGAGGGTGAGTCGGGTGGAGGAGGGGCAAGTGAACCCCGTCTTGATCTAGATCGGACATTGTCTAGATCAGTGTTAAGAAACGGATCTGGATCGTAAGGCTCCATCGTTTTTTCATCTCTCCGCGGCGGAGTGACTGGCAGATCAGCATCGGGAAGGTCGCTGAAGGTCACTGTTGGCACGCTCTCTTTATTTCTCGGTGTTCGTGGACGCTTCGTGTCTGCGATGGCCAACTCATCGATTTTGGGGGTGCTCTCCGAATCCGACATGTGCACGTCGTTGTCTTTCGCAGCCTCAAGTCTTTCCTTGGCAACCGACTCTATTTGTCGGCGAACGTCTGGCGTGCACTTCTCCCACAACTGACTGAGAGTATCGCCGCTGATCATCAGGCACTCAACGGACGACACTGAGCGTACAGTAGCCGTACGGCGCGGTGCCAAGGAGAGACTGACGACCTCGCCGAAGTATTGTCCTTGCCTCAGCCGAGCCTTGACTTCGTACAAGTTGTGCTCGCCAGCGGCAATAGACTTGCGCCTACCCCGATCAAACGCTACGTGGCCATTGTGCTGAGCTGGCTTAATATTGACCACCTCCACCTCGCCCTTAACAATGAAGTAGACGTCGCGACCCGATGTCCCCTGCTTGATGATGTCGTAGAAGGGAGGGAACGAAGACGACTGGGCACGCATGCCCAGAAAATGGAGGATGTCGTCTGGGAGCTCAGAAAATAGTGGCAGCTCTTTCAGCAATGATCGCACGTGAACGTCGATACTGCCAAACGCACTGTTCGCCGCGGCTTCATGGAGGCCGGGACTCGGTGACTTTCTCTTCTTGTAAGCGTTGACGACCTCTCCGTCACGCAAAGTGCCGCTCTCTGCCATGATAACGTCGCCGTCTTCTCGGTCACGCTTCCCTGTGATTTGACGCACAGGAGCGCCAGGCCGTTTGTTGTTGCTTCCAAGCTCCTTCTTCTTGCGCTCGAGGATGGCGAGACGCTCCTTGGCCTCGTCCATAATAGCTCGTTCGACCTCTGGGAACTTGTGCAGCTCCTTCATGAGGTCTTCCTTATTCAGCCGCACTACCAGCGAGCGCATGTTCGCGATGATGGTGGCGGTGCGAGGGATGTCCATGAGGATGCCAATCTCGCCGAAGAAGGCTCCAGGCTTCAGTTCGGCGTACGTGCTCTCCTGATCTCGCGAAGTGACCCGCATTGCGCCACGGACCAGCCAGTACATGGCTTTGCCCGTCTCGCCCTCCGTGAGGACGGTGTCGTGTGTCTGATACAGAGCTGGCTTGAGATGCATACCAATGGCAGCAAGGAAGGTGTCAGGGGCGGCCTGGAAAAGGGGAAAAGAGCGCAGGCGGTCGAGCAGGTCGAGAGGCAGGCCATGTATAGTGCTCGCGGTGAGCGGTGAAGGTCGTATTGGTCTGGCGGGATTGGAGTCGCTGTCGAAGGCGCGTACCATGGCGAAGGAGTCGGGCACTGCGATCCCGCCGTGCCCACGCACCGGGCCGCCAGGCCTGTAGCGGCGCATTGTGGTGGTGGAAGTGTTGCTGCTGGCTGGGAGCGACGCGTGCGCGGCGAGCGAACGGCGGTGTGTTTGCTGAGCGGGGCTCACCCTCACGTATGTGGAGGCAGAAGCTCGGTAGAAGCTGGGCAGGTGCGATGCAGTGGTGCAACAGGCTCAGCTCATCGTGTGCGCGTGTAGTTTGTGGAGATAAACAGCAGCGCTCGTCAGCGAGTCTTGCGTGAGCTACGGCGCGTCTGCCCGCCGGTGTGGGAGCTTGCGGCGTAGGAAGGTGGGGCGGAACACAGCGAACTATAGAACAAGCAATGTGGTGCGAAGAAAGGCGATTCTGCTGACTGAGACAGAGTCCGTCACGTACTTTGCAGCGCCTCGCAGCGGATAATAATATTAAGCTGTCGGACAGCGTGAGGCGTGACGCTGCTCAAAGATGGTGACGGTACTCTAATTCAGTGGATCTTCCATAGAAGGAAGGAACAACTTGAAACGCTGCGGGAGCGAAGCGACGACTATCGCTATCAGAGCCCTGCACGGCCCCCACGTCTGTTCCTTGCGTGAGACATGTCCGGATTCGCAGCACTCACGACGCGACGGTCCAGTTGCGCACGTCAGAGCGAGGGTGTTGCGCAGCCCTGTCAGACATCGAAATAGCTTCGACTGCAGCTATCAACTTCCATTTGAGCGCGCGGGCCGCTAGCGTTCATCCCTTGTTGCAGATACAGGCCCCGGTAACGTCATTCGCCTAAACCCCGACAGCAATTCACTGGTCTCCCTTCTGGTGATCTCATAAATCATCACGGTGAACTCGCGTTGGTTTCGTAATTCGTGAGTGCCTCCATGGGGCTGCAAAGCTCCGTGATGACAGCGGTACCCCTGTCAACTCTGAGAGAAAGCTCCTCAAATGCTACCGAACAGCGCCGCATCGTGTCCCAGAGTCACCCCTCATCGCCAGTCCCTTTCGTTATGTCTTCGGCGGTCATCGTAACGGTCATCGTAACGGTCATCTCTCTGATCTCTGTGATCTCTGTCGTCCCTCCTGCGATCTCTATCTTCGCCATATTTATCCTCCCACCTCTCGTCACAGTCCTCTCTACGTGCTCGTCGCTTGTCCCACTGCTCCGAGACTTCTCTAGCACCGAGACCGCCAATCACAGCTCCCGCTATGGTCGCAGCTGTGTCGTACTTCTTGCCTTTCTGGGCTTGATTGCCAAGTATGCCTCCAATCAGACCTCCAGCAACAGTCGCTGCGATCCGATGTTGTCTGTCTTTCGACCGCGACCGTGATCTCGACTTTGACCGCGCGCGGCGATCGCTGCCACGCTCTCTCCCAGAGCGCTGCGGCGACCACGACGAGCGGCGTCTCTGAGGTTGCGGGCGGCGGTTGTTGTACTGAGGTTGCTGGTACTGCTACTCTAGTTTAGCCATGTGCAGCCGATGGTTTGAGTACATTGCCTACTTGGACTTCGTACCCTCGCGCATTGCTGTACGGGTCGCTACCACGCGTTGCAACCGCGCCCGCATCAGGGCCCCGGTAGTAAAGTGTTTCATCAGATACGAAACGCGAGTCTCTTCGGTCCTGATATTCACGGTCCTGGTAGTCGCGCTCCTGGCGGCGGTCAGGAGCGTACATGTCTGCCTCACTTCTGTTGTCCTCGTAGGCCCTTGGATCGTCGCGATGGGCACGAGACGAATGGCTCTGATCTGGTCTTTGTTGCTCTTGGCGCTGCTGTTCGCGCTGTTCGCGCTGCTGTTGGCGGTGATGTAGCCAGTGCCAACTGGGCGGATGCTTCCCAACTGTGTCGAAAACTTTGTCGTGGTACTTGTCAACGGCTTTATCAACACCTTCGAAGCCGAGTTCCTGAGAGGTGCAAACAACGGATCAGCAAAACACCGGAATGCGTCGCCCCGGATTCGCGTACCACAACCTCTTCATATTCGCCCATATTATGCGCCGCCGAGAGGTTAAGCTCTTTCAGACTCCGAGTGATCCGCGTGGTGATGCCTCCGTTACGGCTATGCGGATGCGCTTTCGGGTGCTACTGCAGACCATGGGACTTAATGCTGGCGCCTTGAACCCTGTTCGCTCATGACGTAGGTCAGCTTAGCGGGAACCAGCGACTTGGCTGCGGTCACTGCGCGAAGATCATTAACAGCCAGGAATGCTGGTTTAAAAACAAGCCTGGACCAAGACTAGCATCCTTTCGCTCGTTTGCATCATTTCAAGGCTCAAAATTCATTGTCGTGGGCTGGCAAGATTCATAGAGTTGAAGTCCTACACCGACCACAAGCTAACTGCACTACTCTCTCCGCTACTAGTGCTAGCAGTTATCCAGATCTCTGCTGATGCTGATACGGTACTGTAGCACGAGTATTCCGAGCTACAAGCAACAACTCGATACGTGTGCATGCTCTGCTTGCTATCTAGAGAAGCCTTGTTCGACTATAAGCATGAAGTGTACACGATGGCTGTGATGAGTCGTGCATGTGCGTTGAATGCAGAAAAATTGTCCCATGTACGTATAGGTATGAGATGGTCTTTGTGGAAAATTCCGTTGTTGCGGTCGATCAGATCTGCTTCACTGCTGTCGTCCTTCACCGTGAGATTCTAGGAAACGAACAGTTTCACTTCCAAGGTCTTGCGCAGTACTCTTATAGCGTCAACAAACACCACCAGCAGGGCCCAACTTGGTAAGATCCACACCACCGATAGCATCACAGCCATGGCTGTGCACAAGCACTTGATAGCACATGGTTGGACCACGCAAACACTTGTGCCGTTTCTTCACTACGCATTTGCGTCCACGCTTCCATACCCTGCCGACATTTCAGACCACATTCGGCGAGCCGTTGAATTTTGCCTACAGAAGCCAGATCACCCCAGTGATGGCGATGACCTGATTTTTGAGCGTGTGTTCATGGCTATCATGCATAGACACGAGAACTTGGCGCCTGATCTGGAACTGGTCGTCGACAATCTGGAACCTCTGGCGAAGTATCTCATTCGACGAGCACAGCTCAAAGGTCCGTATGAACTGTTGGAGCGGTCAGATGTTGGAAGTGACGCATGGATAGAGTATGAGCGGCAAAGGCGAGGCAATCTTGTTGTAAAGCCTGAGGCAACTAAGAGCGGTACGTCGCACGCTCTGGAACAAATGAGACTCGGCATTGACCTTTCAACAGAGCTACTTCCACCTGTGCGGCCGCCCACTGCACCCTCGAAACCACCTCCAGCTGAAGACGACCTTGACCCGAGGCTTGTATACGCGCAGCAAGGTCAATTTACGGCAACGTCTTTCCCAACGCAGCTAACCATAGATGAGGATAGACACTATCGACGTCAGAACCGCGATTATGAGTATGATCGGGCGCACAAACAGCAAGAGCAAATTCACGGGCCCATGGCGTCAGTGCAACGTGACAACCCATCTCACACTCTATCCAACAGCGACCGTACAAACCCGTTCGCTCAAGTTAGACCACATGCTTTGCAGGAGCAACATCAGCGACCTCCACAGGTTTCCGCGTACATGCAACACCAGCCCCAAACCCAGGCAGTGCCACCGCGACAGGTAACGCCAACCACACAGTGGCCTTTGCAGGAGCGGTTTCGACAGCCTCGACAAGGACCTCCGAGTGAATATCCAGATGGTACTTCCATGAAGTCTGGCACAATTACGCAATACACACAACTCCACACCCAACCAGCTCAGTACCCATCGACTCAGTATCAGTCGATCCAATGTCAACCAGTCCATGACTCGGAGGTGCAGCCGCAGCCAGCCCAGCTGGTCAAGCAAATTGGTCAGCATCCAGGGTTGTGTTCACCACTACCTCAGCTCCCGCCTCCTTCGAAGAACTTCCCCCCTTCACTACCTCCTGCGTCCCAGCCCCGAGCCACCGTACCAAGCAGTGACTTTGCCCATCTGCGAGGCAATGACTGGTCCGACGCAGCCCAGCAGCGCGCCCGGGAGATAGCATCAAAGATCACGGCATGGGAGCAAGACGTGATGGCGCAAGAAATGATGCGCCGCCAGCAGGCTACGGCACCGATGCCTCCGAGCCTTAATTCTACCAACAACATGTACAGTCCAACAGGGCCCTCATATACCCTCCCTCCGCACTCAACAGCCGCGATGACTCACTCCACCGCACCTGACGACGCCCATACTAAGCCTGTGTCTTCTGCAATATATGTGCCACAAACCTCGGCAGCTAGCACTTGGGGTATGGCGCTTCCCGATCATTTCGCAAGACCTATTCTACCGAAACCCGAAGAGGTGCGCAGTCGTTATCATACGCCACAGCCGCAGCCATACACAGTGCCACCGCTGATGTCAGCACCCAGAGCGCAGCAGGTGCAAGCCCCGTTCCATTCACAGGGCCAGATCCCCATCTCATTCCATGCGCAGAATGGACAGATGCAGAATCCGCTACCGGCACTTGAAGCAGTGCAGGCTGACGCTATTTTGCAGCTGCAACGTGCGGCTGCTTCAAGTGACGCAGTGGTGGCGCAGCCGGGGCTGGGTGCTGGGCTGGATGGGTCTAATATGCGGGAGCTGGGTCCTTTGGAGGATTGGCTGCACAAACATGGCTGTGGAGGCGCGAAGGCGGATGGCGTCTGAGGGGCGAAGCTTGGCTTTGACTGAGTCTTCTTGAGCTATCAGGAATACAACGATCACGTTTGAGACCAAAAGTGCCGCTGCGAGATGAGCGATCTCACAAGGTGCTCCAGATTTATAGATTTAGGAGCAGCTGTCTCGCGACTTCGCTCGTCTGGCTCTGTCTATCGCTTCGTGCCTTTGCTTGTGACTTGTACAACGACGCTGGGTTCCGATTCGCCGCGCCCGATGTTGAGCAGGCGGCCATCTATAGTCTGTGAGGTCGCCTCGTCAGCAGACGCTGCAAGACTTTTGAGTACCTCTGCCATCGTCGCAGAGCAGTCGGCGGCCTGTAGAATGCTTCTCTCCACTGTCTAGCAACTTTCATCCGAACCTCTTTCCATATCCCTTCACAACGCCATCCAGTATCCCTCTCATCCTCTTGCACCCCTCAATTCCCACGGCCAACATGCCTTCCAGCCTCTCCATCCTCACGCGTGTCTCCATCACACACACCGCAACTTTATCACTCTCCCCCAAACACGCAACCGTCAAAAACGGCAATTCTTGCTCCTCCAACATATTCAAATCCAGCAACGGATCATCCGCACTCGCATTATCCGCGGCACTCGCCGACGCACTCGATGCCGCAGAGCACGCGACCAAGTAATCCGTCATCGGCACACCAGCATCAATCAACGCCAGCGTCGCCGCATTGATGCACGCCGCAAGTAAACTCCCATCCTGGCTGACCACATGCAGACTAATCCCAATCGTCGAGTGCGGGAACAAATGGCCCAGCACTACCGCGCCAAACGCCTCGCGCAGACAGTGCTCCATCTCGCTGGTGCGCTTATCGCCGCGCGCATTGCGCCGCCGGTCCACGCCGCTGAATGCTGCACTCGTGAGCTCGACTTCGATTTTCGCGCTGCCGTTGGCGCCGCCGCGCATGCCGCTGCTGCGCCCTTCGTAGGGACCGGTTACGCTGCAGAGGATCTTGGTGTTACCCATTTCCAGGTATGAGGAGCCGTCCGCGGCGGCTTGCGTGCTAATTTGCGCGTGAATGCTGCGGAGCTCGTTCCAGCGCCGGCCGTCGAGGCGGAGCAGGGCGAGCGAGTATGTTGATGTGTCGAGCGGCATTGTGACGAGATTTCGGGTGCTTCGATTTTTTTGTTGAGTTCCCGATCTGTAGAACTCGGGAGACCTACGTGGACAAGTTCAGGGAATGAAGGTGTTTATTTAGTGTTTGCGATTGAAAGTGAATTGATGATGACGCTAGGTTCGATATTTTGGAGCATGGTCAAAGCTCGAGCAGGGATCCTGGCTGCTGTGACAAGCCCCGCTTTGTGTGCATGTGACAGCGCGATCTCGCGTCTTCGGTGCAACGCGTCACTTCGACTTCGCTGCACCATAATTAATCTACCTTCATGAGATTGAGTATGACTGGTCAACCGACTCAAGATCCGGGGTGAATATAAGTAGATTCTGTGGCGATCCTCAGACCAATTCATCGATACCATGTCGTTCTCGCACTCAAAGAAAAGCAAAGATTATCACAGAGCTTTACAGTCTTTCGCAGAAAGTGGTGCTATCAGCGACGAAGAAAGCGACGATGGACTGGACATTGTCGAGTCGTCTCGCAAAGCGCTAGATCTCTCACAATACATTGGAGGTGAGACGTCGCTTACACTTGTTGATGATCCTATGTTTACTGACTGCACAGCCCTTACGCAGACACAAACTCAATCACAAGACGGCGAGACCATCAAATCGTCCAAAGCTATTGGTGAGGAATCTGACGGCGATGAAGCGTTTGAGACCGTCCCAAAATTACCAGAGCCAGAGGCCACCGAATCGGAAACCGACGATGACGAGCCTGAAGTAGAGTCTGAGTGGTCGGAAGAGGACACACGGGCTGCCTACGATAACTGGAAGAACCGCAAAACTCTCAAGCGAAAGCGCGTCGCCGCAGAGACCGTACGAATTCGCCAGCAGAGAAAATCAAAAGCTGCTGCTGCAACCAGTATCGTTGGCCGCAAGCCCCCACCAAAGTCAAAGCAGCAAGACACCCGCGAAATTGCTTTCAGTACTGACTCTGTGGCCGGTGACGCCGAGGACGCAACGTATCTAGACGATCCTATTCCCGATTACATCACCTCGCGCCAGAAGCATCTCAAGAAGCTGCATGATGCAGGGCTGCGATACCCACCCAGCTACGAAAACATCGACTTCTCAGACTCGGAGACGGAAGAGAAACCGCAGCTCGACAAAGCCGTTAAACCGCAACGAGGGAAGAAGAAGATCAGACTGCGCGAGTCTGGAGGCGTTATCCCAGCACCTATAGCGCAGTGGCTACGTGACTATCAGGTGGAAGGTGTCGAGTTTCTTCACGAGCGCTTTGTTAGGCAGACTGGAGCTATCCTGGGTGACGATATGGGCTTGGGTAAAACTATCCAGGTCATTGCGTTCCTCACAGCGGCATTCGGCAAGACAGCAACAAAAACAGACGCGAAGTGTATGCGCAAGATTCGCCGGGATGGTGAAGGTCGGTGGTACCCACGCGTGCTCATTGTTTGTCCAGGCACACTGATGCAGAACTGGGAAGACGAGCTGTCAAAATGGGGCTGGTGGGAAGTGTACAGATACCACGGCAATGTCGCAGACCGCAAAGGCGTGCTAAGCGCCGCGAAGAGAGGTATGCTAGAGATCATGATCACGACATACAACACATATCGTATCAACGAGAGCGATGTCAACACGATCGATTGGGACTGCGTTATTGCCGACGAGTGCCACTCGATCAAGAGTAAATCTTCAGAGGTCACGATCGCGATGAACAAGATCAACGCGCTGTGCCGTATCGGTCTCACTGGTACTGCTATCCAGAATAAGTACGAAGAGCTGTGGAATCTCTTGAACTGGGCACGACCAGGCGCATACGGATCGGCCCAGGAGTGGAAACAGACAATAAGCATTCCTTTGAAGATGGGGCAAGCTCACGACGCAACCAACGCCCAGCTGGCAGACTCGCGCAGCAGAGCTCAAGATCTAGTTCACAATATCCTACCTAATGTTTTCCTTCGCAGGATGAAGACACTCATCGCTGATCAACTACCAAAGAAGAGCGATCGCGTGGTTTTCTGCCAGCTCACCGAAACTCAAGCAGACGCATACCGGACATATCTTGAAAGCGACAGGTGTGAGTACATTCGTACGGCGAAAGAGCCTTGCGATTGCCAATCTGGTAAACCCAGAGGCTGGTGCTGTTACACAGACATACCCGGAATCGAAGAGAAATGGGCCAAATTTATGTTTCCATGCATGGTAACGCTCCAGAAGCTCGCAAATCATATCGCCCTCATTGTCCCTTCGTCAACAGACAATAAAGAGAAGCAAGCCAAGGATCTACAGAATTTGGAGACAGCGTGCCCCGACACATACCGGGAGCTTTGGCGCAATAGAGACGCCATCCTCAATCAGTCTCAGCGCGAATTCTGCGGGAAATGGAAGGTTCTGCGTCGTCTACTAGACTTCTGGCACTCAAATGGCGATAAAGTCCTTATCTTCTCGCATTCTGTTCGTCTCTTGAAACTCCTTCGTGGCCTCTTCGACGTGGATGGCACGAAGTACAACTTCTCGTACCTCGACGGTAGCATGAAGTACGAAGACCGCTCGAAAGCTGTGGCCGACTTCAACTCTGACCCAGAACAATTTGTGTTCCTGATCAGCACGAAGGCGGGTGGCGTAGGGCTCAATATCACGGCTGCTAATAAAGTCGTTGTTGTGGACCCGAACTGGAACCCAGCGTACGACCTGCAAGCACAGGACCGTGCATATCGAATTGGACAGACGCGAGACGTCGAAGTCTTCCGCCTGGTATCGAGCGGCACGATTGAGGAGATTGTGTACGCGCGCCAGATCTACAAGCAACAACAGGCCAATATCGGGTACAACGCCTCTGAAGAGCGGCGCTACTTCAAAGGCGTGATGGACCAATCGAGCAAGAAGGGCGAGCTCTTTGGGCTAGAGAACCTATTCACATTTCAAGAAAATAGCGTGCTGCTTAGGGATATCATGCATAAAACCAACGTTGCTGAATCGCGAGCGGGCGTGCAAGCCGTAGACTTCCAGTTCGACGAGACACAATATTCTTCCGACGACGACGAAGACATTCTATCTAACAAGAATCTCGGAATTGACGATGCCAATCTTGCGAACATCAAGAAACTCGCCGAGTCACTCTCCAACCCCGGTAACGATGTGAAGCGGCGCGGCCGCAAGAAATACCAGAAGAAACTCGGCGCGGACCCGATCAGTGCAATCTTAGCAAAAGCGGGCGTACAGTATACGCACGAAAACTCCGAAGTCATTGGACGCAGCGAAGTCGAAGCGCGCCTGGGTAAGCAGGCAATGGAGCTGCGCAACGACATCGATCTCTCCGCGGCGCAAGTTTTCCAAGCAACCCAGAGCCAGAGCCAGCGCGACTCGAACACCCACGCTCACCCTCTTGCGTTTGAAGAAGGCGCTGAAGTCGACGAAGACGATGAGATCATACTGCCAGGCAGCGCTCAGAAACGCGAGTTTAAAATCAACTACCGATACCGTCCCGATGAGCAGGTGCGCCAGAGACAATTTTGCGCCATGGCAGAAAGCATGGGATTTGAGGACCCTGCTGAGTTTGCGCTGCTTGTAGAGAGTAGTACTCAGGCCGAGAGGCGGAAGATGCTGGAGAGGTTCTATCGGGTCCGGAGGAAGGGGCTTGCGAAGGAGTTGGGGAGTTGAGAAGGCATCAGTAATAGTCGTTTGACGAAAGATCGGAGAAATAGAGACGATGATACCCTAGAATTAACGCTATAGTTAGACAAGATCTGTGAGCACCGTCTGCTAATAACACAAATCTATTTAAGAGCCGCGCAGGTGGACTGTAGTAGTCCTTTCCATCGGCGAGGTCTAATGAGCCAATGAGAAGATACCTGACCGATGACCCTCCCGTACCATTGCGCACTCCACAACAGCCCTATCTCCTTTCCCTCACGTAATGTACGCAAAAGTGACGATACTGAACCATCAAACTCCGGAACCCAACCTTGCGCGGCTCCACATCGCCCTAGCCACGCCGGTGATTTCCCTCGCCGTAAGCGGGAAGGGCTCTCCCGGTCCCTGCCAGTCCGTATCGGGCTCCGACACTAACCTATTCGTCGACAGCGGGCCGAAACGGTACAGCGTCATCGAGGATGAGAGAGTGCGCTTGTGCTCAAGGAGGGCGGGATTTGCGTTGCTCTCGAGGCCTATGTGTGAAGTGTCTGCGCTAGAGGTGCCGCGAAGACTACCGTTCATTTGATGTCGTGTGGTAATAGGGAGGAAGACGGTCCATGCGTTACGAGGATTTGCGTAGGTGGACTCCAGGGAATGCATATATTTTGGGAGCCCGTAGATCTGGTATAGGATAGGGGGTTTCTTTATTTTGCCTGAGTTCTAGTGCCGTGCCACCTCACCTCAGTATGCGTAAGCCAATACTCTTAGCTGCTGTCAGTCTTCTTTCTCTGTCCCTTGCTGCTCCGGCACCAGCACCAGTCGCAGAGTCACTTGCAGATGTCACGGCCGCATCGACGGTTGATGAAGCAGCCACTGGGACCTTAGAAGAGCGACAGCTTCCTGACCTCGTTGATGGTGTGCTTGGTCTTGTGGGTGGACTTCTGAAGGATGTGGATAGTGCTGTTGCAGCCGGCAATCCGACAGCTATCAGTGCTGCGTTGGTGAAGATTCGGCCCACCTCAAAACCTACTGCAATCTCTCAAGTGCTGTCAAAGCAGGCATCTATCTGGGCATCACCCACTCGGACAGACTTCTACGGTGGTATCGCCACGCAAGTCGCCAATGGTCTGGGACCGGTTTTGGACGGCACTCTCACCACTGCGCTCCAAGGCGGCCTTCCTGTAGGCGAGAATAGCATCAACAATAACAACAGAGTTGTTGCCGGGTTGTATCCCAAGAAGCAAGGAACGACCGATGCTCCTTACTCTGTCTCGGAAGCCAGTCTGCGCGCTGCAATCTTCATCCCACCGGACTTCACTTATGGCAATAAGACGCCTGTCCTTTTTGTCCCCGGTACAGGCGCATACGGCGGTGCCAATTTCGCAAACAACCTCCGCAAGCTGCTTACTGGCAAAGCCTACGCAGACCCCGTCTGGCTCAATGTCCCCGGCGCCATGCTTGACGATACCCAAACCAACGCCGAATACGTCGCGTACGCCGTAAACTACATCAGCGCCCTGTCCGGCAGCGTCGAGGCCCCCAAGAAAATCGCCGTCATTTCCTGGTCCCAGGGCGGCCTCGACACTCAATGGGTCCTGAAATACTGGCCTAGCACCCGCAAAATCGTCCAGGACTTCCTTCCCATCTCGCCCGATTTCCACGGCACCGTGCTCGCTAACGCGCTCTGCCTGGCACCTACCTCGCAGCTCGGCGTCGTCCCCTGTCCCCCGAGCGTCATCCAGCAACAGTACACCTCACGCTATGTAACACAATTGCGCCACAACAACGGAGACCGCGCGCTCGTGCCCACCACAACGTTCTACTCCGCGCTCTTTGACGAGATCGTCGAGCCGCAGCAAGGCACCGCCGCGTCGGCGTTCCTGCCTGCTGGCGACAGCGCGCCAGCCTCCAATAACGAGGTCCAAAGCGTGTGTGCGCTGCAGCCCGGCAGCGGGTTCTACGGGCATGCGAGCGTGCTGTTTCATCCGCTCACGTGGGCGCTGGTGGTGGACGCGCTGACGCATCCAGGGAGTACGGGGCAGGTGGGGCGGATTGATAAACGGAAGGTTTGTGGGGATTTGGCGGCGCCGGGATTAGACCTGGATGATGTGCTTGCGACGAGCGGGCTGATTCCTATCGCGGGCCTGTTGTTGCTAACGACTCCGAGGAAGAGGGTCACGGAGCCGCCGTTGAGGGAATATGCTACGTTCTAGATGGGCGATGATGTGAGCGTTTTGTTAGTTGTATGGATTGTGCTGCTTGTTCTAGATGTTTTCCACTGCGGTTTTTGTGAGGTTTGGTGTGAGGTTGTGATGTGAGCCTTAGGATGAGGTTGGTGTGACGGTGTACAACAGTTTACTCGATACCTAACTGTCAGCCCTGCCATTGCCACACCTCATCTCGTGTAACCCAAGCAACGCATCAATCTCGATCGTGGTTCGTAGAATGTCCTCCAAGAGACGTGCCACAGAGGCTCAAGTGCGCAACAGCACAAGCGAGATCACTGGTGTACTAGCCCACCGTACACTGGTGGCGCGCCGACAATCGGGGTTTTGTCCGCGTTGGTGGCGTCCTTTGAGCGGGACAACATCCCCCCATATTTTCCCCTTCACACACCCACAACGTAACCACCACAACCGGTACCTATCAATTGCCTGCAGCAGCGCCAATTCCACGTCTTCATTGCGAACGTTTCACCAAACCGACCGCTCACCACCACGTACGGCCTTCGCAGCCACCATGGAGCTACCCCGCAGCCCCGCGCCTGATCAAGGTATTTACACGCAACGCATGAGAACCGGTGTTCGCGCCTCCCTGCTTCCTCGTCTCAATCCCAGAGACAGGGGAGCAGGGAAGCGCGATCTGAGAAATACGGTCTGAACTTGATCAGGTTAACGCCTGCGAAAGGACTCCATGCCTGCACGCTCCGGCGTCAGACTGCTACTGACACGCGCAGGGCCCCCGTGATGACGGACTCCGACACTTTCAATGTTAATGTTGCCCAGAGGAGCAAGAAGCACGCGGTGCTTGCGCCAGAGGCTGATGGCGGACTGCCCATGTCGGAGCGCGCTTCTGATCAAGGCGGGCTGCGGCGCGCGTGGAGCGCGTTTGAGGCGCAGCTCGTAGCGTACAATCTCGAGGCGCGCGGCATCCAGCGCGTGGAGTCGGACGAGAGGCAAGAGCTGCGTGCGCTAGGGTACTCACAGGTGGCGATCATGTGGTTTTCGGTGAACCTGGCAGCCAACAATATCACGCTGGGGATGCTCGGGCCCGCGGTTTTTGCGCTGGGGTTCGTGGACAGCTGTTTGTTGAGCGTGTTCGGGGCGCTTGTGGGGTCCATGGTCGTTGCGTACATTGCGACGTTTGGGCCTCGGAGTGGGACGAGGACCATGGTGTTCTCGCGGTACAGTATGGGGTGGTGGCCTTCCAAGATTGTGGTGTTGCTGAACATCGTCGTGTTGCTAGGGTACGGCATGATTGATTGCGTGGTGGCAGGCCAGATTCTCTCTGCAGTTTCTGGCAACACTATGTCTGTCGTAGTCGGCATCATTGTCGTGGCGGTCATTGCGTGGGCCATCACGACTTTCGGGTACCAGATCTTCCACTACTACGAGCGCTGGGCATGGCTCCCTCAGCTCGTTGTTCTTTGTATCCTTGCCGGCGTCGCAGGCCCAAACTTCAACGTCTCTGCAGCATCCCATGGCGACGAGAACCCGGATACCATCATCGGCAATAGGATTAGCTTTTTCGGCCTCACGCTCGCTGCTGCCATCACGTACGGCGGTGGAGCAGCAGACTACTTCGTCTACTATCCCGAACACGCCTCCTCTCTTAAAATCTTCGGCATGACCCTATTTGGCCTCATCTGTAGCTTTACCTTCGCCTTCGTGCTCGGAATCGGTTTAGCTTGTGGCATGTTGACCAACCCCGACTGGGAAGCCGCGTACGGCACCTCCCAAGGCGCACTTATCGTGGAAGCTTACCGCCCCCTTGGTGTATTCGGCTCTTTCTGCGGTGTTGTAGTCGCCCTCGGTCTCGTCGCCAACCTTATCGTACCAACCTACTCTTCTGGCATCGACGCTCAGATCCTGGGCCGCTGGGCCGGCGCGGTTCCACGCGTGATCTGGAACACGGTCGGCGTTATCATCTATACTGTCTGCGCTCTGGCAGGCCGCGCCCACCTTGCGGAAATCTTCACCAACTTCCTCGCCCTAATGGGGTACTGGGTATCAATCTGGATCGCCATCGTGCTGGAGGAGCACCTCATCTTCCGCCGCAAGACGGGCTGGAACTGGGACGTGTGGAACCAGCAGAAGAAGCTGCCTTTGGGGATCGCAGCGTTTGTCGCGTTCGTCGTGGGCTGGGTCGGCGCCATTCTTTGCATGGCGCAGGTCTGGTACTATGGACCCATCGCGTTGCTGGTGGGTACTTACGGCGCAGACATGGGTAACTACGTTGGATTCGCCTGGGCTGCGCTCGTCTACCCGCCGTTGCGGATGTTGGAGGTCAAGAAGTTTGGCAGATGAGCGACGCAAGGGGAGATTGGGGTTGGGCAGTGCCTTGTGCAGCTTGACCGCGCTACTGCGGTCGGTGTACCGCACTGCGGCCGTGTTTGTCTCCTTGGGAGGCTGCATACTGTCGATTGTTCCCATGTTTTGCATGTCAAGACATATATAACTCGAGTTTGTTCTCTATTATTGTATTTGCTCTATTCTTCTCGCCACTTTACTTACTGGGACGTCTTGGCGTGTCGGCCTTCACCGCGACTGCCGTTCTCGCTTCCCCCACCAGGCCTTTGCTTCTCCGGTCTCGGTTCCCCCTTTCTCACACTTACACCACAAAGAATTTGACCCCACGCTCTATATCGCGTTCCGGTCCAGCGTCAACATGCCGTCTTGTAGGTACTCAAGGTCTTGCAGAGTCGATGGCCAGCTAACTCGCAAACAGACGCCGACGAGGAGCTCATCAGCCTCGCTGACGACGACCTCATAAGTCTCGCCTCTGACTCAGCAGCGAGTCTCGCATCCCCCGCCGCTGCATCCGCTACGAGCAAGATGGAAGTCAACCGCCTCAAGCCCTTGCAGCGTGACAGCTTTTCTGACCTCACCTGCCTCATGAAGGCCAAGAAGCCCTACATGCCGGTTCTTCCTTCCTCGCCAAGCCCCTCGATGTCACGTCCGACTATTGGTAAGTTTACAATGCAATTCATGATTATCACATACTGACATCCTTCAGACATGCAGTTCGCCAGCCGCGTAAGCAGCGGCAGCAGCATTCAGTCCCCAAGCACGCGGGCACACTACGCGGATCGCTCAGTCGCAGCTTTCCTGCAGAGCCAGTGCCCATCGTCCACTGCTTCGGAGGCTTCAGTCCCCCAAGAGTACAGCCAGCAGCGTATGGAGCACTTCGAGTCGATCATGCAGAGAGTTGCGGACTTGTGCAAAGATGAAGACGACGACGATGACGACGCGACTGTTTGCAACACCGTCAAACCGTTCCAGCCTGTATCAAAGCTCTCAGTCAGACCCATCGCCCCTCCCACGCCAGCCTTGTCAACCAGTCTTGCATTGCCAGAAGAGCCTATGGTGCGTGTCACCAAGCACGTCTGGGACGCTATGGGCAGTGACCTGAAGGCCTGCGAGGAAAAGAATGAAGCGCTAGAACTCAAGGTTGCGCGTCTGGAGAAACGCAAAGTCGTGCTTCAGGAAGATAACCACCAGACTGACTTGGAAACACGAATTGGCAAGCTGCAGTACCAGAACGAAGCCAACAAGACCCAGATGGCTACAATGGCTCGCACCATGGCAGAGAAAGACATTCAGATCAAGCAGATGCAGCTCGAGATGGGCAGCGCCCATAGGCGTTTAGAAGATGCGACAACGGCGGCTAAGAACCATGCTGAGGTCGCTGCAAAGCTCGAATATCTCCAGACCACGACGAAGAGCGCTGGTGCCGTTGATCCTCCTCAAGACAGCTCTCGCCAACTGTCTGAGCGATCTCGTCAATCGTCCCACAACTTTCGTCATCTGAGCGACCTGGCCGATGTCAAGAATCGTGAGATCAAGGCGGTTTCTCAGAAGGCCGAAGAGGTGCTCAAACAAGTGGCCAGTGCCCACAAGGATATAGACAAGTATAAGGCACTGGCACAGATGCGTCTGGACGAGCTTAGCCAGCGCGAGAAGTTGCTACGATCCACCGAAGATAAGTACGCGGCCGAGCACACCAAGGTAGGCGAGCTGGAGGACCGTGTCAAAGATCTCACACGTGAGCTATCCCAGGGTGGCGATCTCTGTAGTCAACTCAAGGAGAAGACCAGCTCTTGCGACCGCCTTCGCAACGAGCTTCAGGCCCAAAAGAAAGCTTTTGAAGACCTCCATGGTGAGCTCGCTCACGTTAACGACCTTAAGAGCCAGCTCCACGCGAAGACGATCACTGCCGATGAGCTCCGCATCAAGTTCAAGGACCAGCAGAGGGCAGCTAAAGACTCAGAACGACGTCTCCTACGCGCCTCCGACGACGGCAAAGCCCTGCGCGGTGGCGCTCATCTCGTCAAGCCTGCATCAGACACCAAACTCTCCACGCTCGTCCTCAGCTGTCTTGAGTGTTACAACAAGAACATCACCTGTGACAACAAAGCCCGCTGCCGTCACTGCTACGAGAACAACGAGACCTGCTCTCGATGGCGCTGCAGCCTCAAGCACGTTCTAGGCCAGTGCACGAACCTTCCCTGCACCTTCCCCCACGAAGCTGATGGCTGGCTGGTGGCGACCGAACCAAGGCCCCAGTGGTAGAACAGGACATCGGTTATTTTGACGTTAGTCATTTGGAAACAACGACTTTGGGCGTTCAGGTAGAGCAAATTGCTTCGAAGTCTCTACACACGGTTTGCTTAACAAACCAACGACGCTAGCCGTATAGCAAATCTCATAGTCTTTCCATATCCTCACGCTCCCTCATTCTTGCCATGCGTCACCTCTTTCACGAGGTACGCGTAGACTTACGCTACTAGACTTCTGCTTCTGCTCCTCAGGTTGACTCGTGCACTTGGAGTACCGCACTTCCCCGCCATACTGACAAGATACACTAGGGCTGCAGATTGTGTTGCGCGAATGGCAGCAGGCTCACAGAAAAAACTTAGCAGTATCACTACGTCCGAAAATTGTATGTGGAAGCTGAGATATGAATTGAAAAACGCTGAACGCTTGAAGCGCAAGACTGGAAAAAAGACACCCACAAAGCCTAACGTGATCGCCTGAACGCCTGCACTTAACGTTTTGTATCATCATCCCTCATCAACCACCAACACCGTCCCACAAAGTCGTCACCTATTGGATCATAACATCAAAGCAGGTGCTCCACCTCGGTTTACCTCCATACTCCCAGACCCACACCATCATATGGCGCCCCTTCTCCATATCCTTGGGCATGTCAAGTGTCATCCAATTGCCCTTGTCCAGCATCCCCTGAGTCGGAGTCTTTACGCTCTTATCCTCGGGCCAGATGTACGCCTCCTCCGCAAATCCTGCCTCCTTCAACTTATTCTCCTTCGTAAACTCCTCGATATCCTTGATCTCCGCCTCCTTCTTCCCCTTCCAATACACCACCACCTTCCCGGGCTCCCCTCCATCCACATTCGACCCGCGCGAGTGCCCGTTCCCGCCAAACATGAGCTTAATACTGCCCCCCGGCTTCGCTGTTGCCATGTCTGCCTTCTCGTCCTCAAAGTACGACGGGCTGCGCTGACTGGGATGGCACGCGTTCGTATCGCCCTCCCACGTGCGTGCCGCAATATCCCACAGGTAGTTGCTCGACTCGTCGATCCAGTTGCCCGGGTTGTGTTTTGCGCGCGGCCAGCCGTGGCAGAAGACGGCGAGCCCAGGTGCGAAGGTGTCGACGTACAGGTCGCCGGGCGCGCGGTACTCGGACGCATTACCTTTCATCCAGTCGAGGATTTTCGTGTTGTCTTGATCGGTGCAGCCGAGCCAGGAGTGGGCGGTTGCTGTGGCTGTGAGGCCGAGGAGGAAGGGGAGTGGGCGGATCATGGTTTGTTGTTTGTGTGCTTGGTGTTTGGAGGGTCGATGTAAGTCTGTTCTGCCGATCTTCTTGTGTGCATGGGTTGGTTTTTATGTGGATTTGTTGTCACAATGATTGTGGGAATTGAAGTGGGTGATCGGACTTCGTGGTTCGGGCTTGGGCGCACAGCGCTGTGCCCAGCGCAAATTGATGAACTTCAAACGACGCCACACCTTCAAGATGCCCTGTCTAATGCCAAACAAACGGACCTGAAGTAATTGAATTACTACAGTCGTGATTGGAGACTGATTACTGTGCTTGTTGAAGTCCAGAGAGGCTGTGTCGTGGTCCATGCATGGTCTGGCCCCGATGACACTGGCCAGAGGCGATAGATTCCGATTGCCATGCTTCAACAGGCCGGTGTGTGAAGCTGCCTACTTCATAGAAGATCTAAATATCAATACATCAGCAGCATCTGGTGTTGTCTCTGCACGAGGTCTGTTCCATTCTGTGAGCCAGCTGTAAGAACCAGCATCAAGGGACTTAACGTAGCGATGGCGCAGTGGTGCCGTAGTCGTATCACAAGGCTGACCACATCTTCCTTACTTAATTTCCCCTTTCACAGTGCGTGAGGTTTCGCTTCAGGTGTTTGTTTGAAGGGTGTTGATGTCGGGGTAAGCTGACGCGAAGTCCGTTACCAGATTTGGCCACCGGCACCTAAGAGCCGAGCATTGTACGACTACTCGTAGAGGAAAAGGGTAGAGAAAACGACGAACCGACAGTAAATGAGTCACATTGATTAGTTCTCTGAGAGTCTGAGCTGAGACTGGGCGTCTGAATTATCTAAAGGTTGATCATCAGCCAAGAGTGTAAATCATAATGATCACGCTATCCGAGGAAACGGGGTGGAATGAAAAGCTTTGTTTTGTTCAAGATACGTCTCGTGTCTTCGTAATGTATATTGTAGAGGTAAATTATTTCATTTTAAGGAACTCTTGCAACCACCCCGTAGGGTTGGACTCCTCACAGACTTTCTCTTGTCCCGACCTCCCATTGCAGAAACTTGACATTTGCCTGGTAAAGCTCGTTGCTATAGTATCTTCCTCCAATCGCATAGTCGAGCAACAGTCTCGCGAAGCCGTCATCTTGTCGTCTTAAAAGGCGGCAGAATTCTTCATCGTCCCTTCCGAGGACGTACTGCACGAAGCATGCGTTCATGAGAAAGCTGGTAGCATACGCGATATCCTCAACATCTTTGACAGAGGGGCTGACGATGAATCCCAGTATCGGTGAGAGAGATTTTGATTTCGAAGGCTCCAGGACCGAGACGAGGTAGACGAAGGTGAGTGGGTTGTCGACTTTTGCGGACCAAAGTGATGCTTTGATTTGGTGTTCTTGGTCCTGGCTCAAGCGAATGTCGTTCAGGATAATGATAGTCTTGCGTCCCACTCGTTCGCGATCGATTTGGTAGATCGCGGTCTCTGCTTGCGGTCCGTTCCGCTCATGCGGAGTGTCCTCCACAGTATTGATGTCAATTTTAATGGCAGGGTTCGCGTTGGTCGACACTAAGTGTCGGTTGAGACAAGCGACGAAATGGTTGCGCAGACTGTGGGTCGCCGTAGGAACATAATCGGATATAACGGCAACTGCGATATCGTCTGCTGCGCTCTGATTGCTTCCTGGTGTTGTCGTTGGATGTTGCGCAGCTTTAGACCCAGAGCCATTGGCGATGAAGGCCTTAGCGCAGTCCGTGCCGAAGCGATGCGCTAGCTTGTCATCACCGAAGACGTAGCGTTGGTAGTCCTTGATGTTGAGGGGGAAAGTCACTTCGTCATCCCCTGTGATTTGGTGGAGGGCGAAGACATTGTCAACCATCGAGCTGTAACAGCTCTGCTCAGGCGTGGAACTGAAAACATCGAAGGAGCCATCGGTGAGAATTTGAGGACTATCCGAGGTGTGCTTGGCAGCGTCTATCGTGTAGCGGAAGCAGCTGCAATCGCTTTACACAGCCCCGTCACGTGAGCGCTATGCCTTGAATTTGTATGCAGATCCAGGGGAGAAAATGCCGCAAGACACGCAAATTCTGGGCCCTTCCACGGATCGTGCCTCGAAGAGCTGTAGCGGTAGGGCTACAAACGCCACGGCCCTGCCGATCGCATCAGGTATCAAGATTCAGGTTTGCTCACAACCTCCTAGTATCTGATGCATGGGCAGCATGGCAGCGGCGTGCATCGGATACCCGTCCATTTGATCAGGGATTATGAGAGCGAAAGTCAATGATGTGGTCACTTCAAAAGCGCCCAAGTCAAAGAGCGGTGACGTTGCCGCACATTGACAGAATGCTGAACCGGTAACTGCCAGAAAGCTCCGAATCGCCCGCCGCCAGCGGGATTCTTGCGCAATATCGCGCTTTTTGATGAACTGCCATTAGCCGCCATGTCTTCCGAGGATGAACTCTTGGCGTTCACGGAAGCTTCAAGATCCTGAAAAGTAGAAATTCAAAGCAAGGACAGGTTTTGTATTGTCTTGCTATCCGTGTCGTGTAGCCGTGAGAAACAAGCGAGAAACCCGGCGCCAAGCTTAGCAGCGGAAAGCTTGCCACCCTTTTGCCGTGCTGATCTCATCGCTGCAATCGGCCCTTGAACCACTCTTCGATTGCAGTTTGTGCATTCTTCTTTGCCCCAGCGACCGCAGTGTCGAATACTGGCGCCACGTGTTGGTGCTCGGCTGACTCGAGAAATGTGACCCGACTTATATCGCCACCCCCATGTGCCCAGCCTGCCTTGAAGGTCGTCTCCAGCTCACGTATCGAATCAACGAAAACCTCATAGCCGCCGCTCCACACGAACACATCACTGACGACCTGATCCATGCTGCTCCACCATGAAGCAGGGTTGAGGCAAGCCTCGGTATAGGCGTCTCCTCTAGAGACTAGTCCTGGATCAACTTCAGGATTGGAGGGGTTTGCCTTATCCAGAAAAATTGCACTCCATTTGCGCAGTGCAGCGGGATTGAGAATATCTCGAGGCCCGTGTGTCTTGTAACTGGGATAGTCGGTGCTAAAGCTGACCCACGGACTGAGAAGTAGAGCCCCGCCCAGTGGACTCTTGAGCTTCAGGGCAGAGACATCTGGGTGAGGATGTAGTGCATGCGAAAGCAGGGAGAGTGCGAGGTTTCCGCCTGCCGAATCGCCCGCAAGAAAGATACTCGACGGAGAGCGGCCGGTTTCGTGAACGAGATGTGCGAGAACTATAGCTGCTTCTCTCAGTTGCGTAGGGTACGCCGCTTCAGGAGCCAACGTGTAAGCTAGCACCAAGACTGAGACGTTGTTCCCAGCGCTGTTCAAATATGTAACCAATCCGTCGAGATGTTGGAAATTGCCCTGATTCGCTGGCAAAACATATGCACCACCGTGGCAGTAGAGGATGACAGCGTCTGCATTGGGCTCTCCTATCCAATGCGCAATAACACTTCCATTCTCGGTGTCGAGTTGAAGTGTTTTAGGCGCGAGGCCTCGAGGCTTGCAGTATTGTTTAACATATTCGTCGCTTGATGTGCCCATCAGGAATCGGGCATCCGCAATGGAAATACAGCCCATCACACAGCGTACCGCAGCGCCGCGGACATCCTGGCCTAGTGTCGATGCTCGAACTTTCCGAAAGGGGTATGTTGTGAGTCGGTAGATAGCCGTGGAAACTGTCCGCATATTAGCTCCTAATCAATCTGAGGACAGCAGGCACCACTAACCCACACGAACAAGCAGCCACCCAATGCGGAGATAGCTTGCAGAGCCATACACAGCTTTTAATGACATTTTGACTGTGGTAAGAGTGAAGAAGAAGATAGAATTGACGGAAGCCGCACTACAAGGTACTTTCTTGAACCACCTGATTTCATAATGGTCGGCAGGAAAGCGAGAGCGAGCAACCGAATCGGCGAATCGGTTGGAACGACCCCGGGCTTTTGTGAGCACGCTAGCTCATTAGCGTAACGATAGCGTACACAGCATGAGGACTAGCAGAGTCCCACCCATGCTGAAATATGCGTAATGTTCGAGCTCACAATACATTTGTAACAGATCATTAGCCCGGCAACTCTTTCACAAATCGAACACATCACCGCCGCAAGTGACTCAATTGCGCGCTGATTCCTTTTTTGGTACAACTGGGTGTAGACCTGCACTGGTTGATGTGATGGTTTGTAGTAATAATTTGAAGCTGTTCAGCAACTGTTCGTGGAGGGAAGTTGGCAGTCATGGTCGGCACGCCGAATCCATCTTTCAAGAGAATAGTTAGCACAACTACCGGCAGAAGGGAACACATATGGAGAGCCAATCTCAGCCTTACAGCTTCAGATTCATGTTGCAATCGATCAGGTCGAAAAGAACGTGGTTGTTCTCAGCCTGATTGTCTATCCACACTCAGCCTTATCAGCGAAGAATGAATGCAGTAAGGCCACCTGCCAGCCCCTCTTGATAGATGCAGAGCTAATTACTAAGCTGACATCCTGCGGGGTGCCAAGTTTGTGACAGGCTCCACGACTATATACATACGATTTTCCTTCCCGCTTACCTGGGTAATCACCCTCATCTTTATCTCCCAGGAAGTGTCTTTACCACCATATGGGGCCCATTTGGAAGAGCTCCGGAAAATAGCACGGCTTATTGGCAAGATGGGCCCAAGGGGAGGGGGACGCTGGGCATTCTATCTACATGCCTCATCACACTGTCTCTCTGTGCATACACATCTCTGCACCTGAATATCCCAGAACATGGGAAGACCTGGCGTCACGATGCTTTGCACAAGACTTGTTGGGTACTGCTAGGCATTGTGGCTCCTGAATTTGTAGGTAGTGACAACGGCTGCTTCGAGGGCTGCAGCTGACTTTTGAGGTTGCATATACCGCTATTCGCGACTGGATCATCGCTCGGAACGTTGAGATTGACATGGCCAGATCGCTGCATTCACTGACACCATCGTCTACGGCTCAGGCGAGTGTGGAACAGCCTGACGTTGAATTAGGGGGCATGAACGTCATTGCGGAGCCCAATCCTGCTGACGAAATAGCACAATCAGACTCTCGTGATGTTGCACTATTTGAAAATAGGTCGACAACAAGTTTGCACGAGTCTGCAAGGCAGAGGTCTGACTCGCGGCACAGCGCAACGAACACCTACTTACAACAAGCACCGATACGGAAGCATCAATGGGTGCGAATACATAGCCACTTCGCCATGATGGGCGGATATGCTATCGATCTCGGTAACATGTCTATTTTGATTAGCGATTCTCGAACACGGCACACCTTCAGTATACCAGCACTGAAAATGATCGCTGAGAACATGCCCGCGATCCTACCTGACATATCAGACCGAGCGATCATGGACAAGAGCAAAGCCAACGGACTCGCCAAACTTATAGTTTGCCTACAAGCAAGCTGGTTTTATGTTCAGATAGTTGGGCGATTGGCGACTGATGATCACCCTATCAGTCTGCTCGAACTCAATACTTTCCTTCACGCAATCTGCTGCTTGGTCACGTACGGAGCATGGTGGCATAAGCCCCTCGATATCCAAGAACTTCAACTCATCGACGTGTCTAAGAGAGTAGATCTCCCTTTCTACGCACGCTTATGCCTGGACAGAACGCTCCATTGCACGAGGGTTGTTTCTGGGTTCACGACTTTGAGAAGCTGCAGTGCCTTCCTGAGTCGAGACCTCACTCTTGATGGGCCCAAAGACCCAAGGCCTTTTAGAGACGGCTGTACGTTCGCTTTCGAATCAAGCGACGTGACTCAAGATGTCGTGACAGCGATGCAGAAACTTGGTCCGAACAAGTACCACATAGTGTTACGACTTTATGACCAGCAAATTTGCTTTGGGTACCAGTTGAGGACATCGTTAAGACCAATAGTTTACACTACTTACGTAGAGCTTAGATGGGTTGATATCGAATACCTCAAGCTTGCGGATGGTTTAACGCCTACCGAACAGTCAACTTTCAGCACTTGGGAGAAATTGGATTCTTCGGGTATATTTGTTGACTACGCCAATATGTTCAAAATACCCGATACAACGCTCATGCAGTTCACACCTTCGTACCCGTTGAGCGGGTACACGAATCCAAAAATGGTTCTTTGGTTTGGTCTGGCTGTTGCTAGCGCGAGCTATGGGAGTTTACACCTTCTGGCATGGAACGGACCATTTCATACCCCCAAGGAGCAGTTGATGTGGAAGGTATCCTCTTTTATCGTTGCGAGTCCTGTACTAGTCTATCCTTGCGTAGGTCTTGTCATAAAAGTGATATGTATCACTTTCGAGTATATCACACACCCAATACACGCCTTGTATACTGTGTGTTTTGCCTTCATGCTAGTACACAGCGCTGCAAGACTTTATCTCCTGGTGGAATGATTCATCAATCTAAGTCATCTTCCTCCAGAAGTGTACAAGGAGCCAGCTTGGAGTCGGTACATCCCCCATTTTGGTGCTGGCTGAATTGTCGAGAGAGACCGTTTTAGAGATAGTAAATAGTTGAGACTTACCATAACGATAGTCAAGATATATGGGACCCCTTGATTCCTTGTCTATATAGGCATCAAGTAGGCTTTTCTGTGACACTAACGGGAAAGTCACACTGAAAGTACCACATGTATAGTGTTAAGATACTCTAAAGGGTCTGCAGATTTTGGCAAGCTCCAAAACTATACCTTGAAGCTCTGTACAGTTTGCCTCTTATAGTGCTCAACGGCAGTCAAAGCCACGCGTAAAGGAATTTCTAGTAACAGATTACACCCCCTTTTGGAAAGAGTGGTCCCATATGCTGCATGTACAAGACGTGCTCGGCGTTGTAACGCCGAACCGCTTATCATGACCATGCTCCCGTCCGGCGATTCATCACCGGCGCTACAACGCACTCATACATAAAAGGCAAGCCCCCAAGATCTCCCTCCCAACACACGCAGACCCCAAGCTCCTGAGACTCATTGAAGAAAAGTAAACTACTACTATCCCTCACCAACACAGCACGACCCCCAACATGGACCCTGCCACCTCCCCCATCCTAACCCCCCTCGCAACGCATCTCCGCGTATCCGCGACCCTCCAAATCAACGAACGCGTCCAAGCCCGCCTCCAAGAAGGCCACAAAGTCGTGCATCTCGGCTTCGGCGAAGCCACCTTCCCCATCCACCCGCGCATCGCTGCCGCCCACCGCGATGCATCACTGAACACCAGCTACGCGCCCGTCGCCGGGCTACCGGGGCTGCGCGAGGCACGTCACTCTGTTCTACCTGAACCAGGCTAGGATTGCTGACGCTCGAGCAGGCTATTGCTCGCTTCCAGACACGGCGCCTGGGCGCTGAAGTGAAGCCTGCCCGGGTCGTTGTCGCGCCCGGGTCGAAGCCACTGCTATTCGCCCTGTTCGACATATTGGCAGGCGATGTGTTGCTGCCGCGGCCGTCGTGGGTGAGTTACGAGCCACAGGTGCTGCATGCGGGGAAGCGGGTGTTCTGGGTGGAGACGAGTGAGAGCGATCGGCACGCGATTTCAGGTATGTTTGTGTTTGTGTGAGACTACTGGTGATGCTAGACTGACTTGTGGCCAGAGAGTGCGCTGCGCGAGGCGTATGAGGGTGCAGTCAGACAGGGTGCGCGGCCACGTGCGTTACTGATCAATAGTCCGTCGAATCCGACAGGCGGTGTGTATAGTCAGGAAAATGTGGACGGGATTGTCAAGTTTTGCGAGGAGTTTGGTGTTACGCTGATTAGCGATGAAATATACGCTGATATCTTCTACGGAGCTGGGCAGCTCCCGAGTCCAGGTGCCAGTGGGAAACTTAACAACGGGAGGATAATCATTACAGGCGGACTCTCAAAGGTGGGCCGAGATCAAACATTGCTTTCACCATGCTGACACTACTAGACGTACTCTGCGGGCGGCTGGCGAGTTGGGTATGCTGTGTTTCCAGACAACGACTTCGGCAAGACCGTGCAAGCGGCGATTCTGGCTTATGCATCTGAGTGCTGGTCTGCGGCATCTGCACCAGCGCAGGAGGCAGCCACCGTTGCGTTCGACACATCGCCGGAATTGGATGTGTATCGAACCCAAGTCGCTGCACTCCACAAACGTTGTACACTCGAACTGCACCAAGCTCTGAAAGATTGTGGTCTTGATGTCCTTGAGCCTCAGGGCGCGTTCTACATCTACCCGTCTTTCCGGCCTTTTGCGGATCAGTTGCAACGGATTGGTATCAAGACAAGTGCAGAGCTTAGTACCTGGCTAATCACTGAGTGCGGTATCGCAACTTTGCCTGGCTCAGCGTTTGGCGAAGATGACGAAGGGCTTCCGGGAGGGAGGTACCGCCTTCGTATGGCAACGAGCTATTTGTATTTCCAAAACACTACCCAACGCTACGAGCTGGGCCACGAGCTCTTGGCTTCGGCTGTAGCTGACAAGGAATCGCCGAAACTACCTTTATTACAAGAGGCAATAGAGGCCCTGAAAAGTGCAGTTGCGAAGTTGAGGGCCTCCTAGGCTGGAGCATGGATATTTGCGATAAACTCTTTTCCATCAATATTTATATGCAGATTGGATCACCTGTTGATGACTTAGATAATTACCAGTAGTGAACCATCTCCTTCCTGAATTCCAACTTTAGATGCCAACTTGCTCTTGTGCAAACCTGGTTTTTGATCACTGATGTTCAAGTAGTAAGTCCCAGAAGTTTTGGTCCGGATCAAAGCCCATCACACCTCTCATCAGTTCGAAATGGCTTTCCGGAGCTACTGTACCATCTGGCAAGTCGTCCTGCACCGACCAGTTCTCCAGGTTTAGCCCCACATTCGACTGCCATGGCTCAGAAACTCGTGGCGAATTCGTTATCGTACTCGCCAGAAACCTCAGCGTATCGTTAACTACGTCCTCGAATTGCGCCGTCAGCGCTAAGAGTAAAGGCTCGTTCCAGCGTTCATTCATAATCGCGAGGCAAACGCAGCACTGTCGTGTCCACACCGGTAGCTCTAACAGAACGAGCGACAGGTCGGTCAGGGGGTTTAGCTGTCCGATCATGCGTGTAGTGACCAGCATAGTCAAGCCGGCGAATAAAACGCCCTGCACGAGCATCCATGATAGAGGGACACTACTGTCCTGAAGGACACGGAGGATGGCCTCGACGTAGGCGCCGGCGGAGTGAAGACACTTGTCTACAGATTCGCGCGTGGGATTGGGGCACAGCGGACTTGCGCGGTGCAGAACGAATGTTGTGCCGTGATAGAGACGGATCCAGAAGCTGGTGATGTCAGCAAGTCATGTGTCCTGCGAATGTTGCGTTGCGTACTGGTAAGGATAAGCTAGCATGGAGTCTCCGCTTAGATTCGAAGCGTCGTCTTTCCACGCGTCGAGTTCCTGCTGTAACTGTAAGATCTGCGCCCTGGCTTCTGCTGTACCACTGATTCTGCTGTTGGCACCGTAGACCTTGGCAACGATTCGGCTTTGTATAAGTCTGTGTTTGAAATGAAGAATACTCGTGGCGGAGGCATCAGTAAAGGTCGGCAATCCAACGGTAATATGCTCTTCGCCGATTGATGGCGGGCGACCCAGGTTATATGCAAGGCTAATCTCAACACTGTAAACTGTCCAGAAGAGCCGTTTCCGTTCTTCTTGAGCAGCTTGGGGCATTCTGGGATCTTGTGAAGAAGTGTGTAGCCCGAGTTCAACGGCTAGCTACGACCTGTTAGTTTTGATCAGAGTGTCATGACCAAACTTACTCGCATTGCACTTCCAACCAGTTGCCATTGATTAGTTGCCATTGATCTGTGCATACTGTAAATCGAAAACAAGAGAAGTATCTTGATGAAGGGGATACTGGGCAACTGGCATTGGGTTCCAGCGCTCAGGCATTCCAAAGCCTTACGACACAACTCTGCTGAGTCTACATCTGTGACCTGCAGATTCTCGCTGCGCAGTAGTCTTACCGTACTATCTTGATTGACAGCCCCCAGCGCCAGAACCAAGTAGAAAATCGAGAGATTCACAACCTCTTCAGGTGTTCGTCGAGTCGTGCAAGGATCGGAGTCTAGCATCGTAGAGCAGCTCAGTACCAGATCGTTCAAAGTCACTTGGTCCAGTACGGAATACAATGGCTCTATCCAAATGCGATAGGATCGCACCAAAAATTGGATGGTGGCCGAGGAAAGCGGCGGGGCTTCAGCATCGCCTTGGTCAGCATCACCAGCGGACGCAGATCCAGTACTGATGCTGTTCACTTTGTTTCCCTGGCTTGATCGCTGGGCAAATGCGTTTGCATACAGCGCGAAGAAGATACCGCTCGAAGGGCCGAGATACCTCATATCGCCCGTTGCATTGAGAGCCACAAGGCTAGCTTCCGGTACTACTTTGCTTGCTACAGAGATTTCTGTGGTCTCTTGTGTCCCGGTGTTAAGAGGGGGTGGGAACAGGCCGTCTGATTCTGCAGGATGAGCTGTTTGGTCACCAACATGTTCCGCTGGGCGCGAGCGTAGCGACGTTCCAGTTGCGATGTCTGCGCATGATACGTCAAAATGTTCCTGGAGCTGCTCCTCAAGCCAGCAAGTTCGTTGTTTGTAATATTTCAGAGCCCTGATCTTGTCAGTATGAGCAAACACGTTCTCATACATCTCGCACCTGAGGCTTACTCTGCACCATCCTTATTTCTCTGTCGACGATAGGGAATGCAATCGACACGATTGCGCAAGCAGTTCTGACACTCTGGGTACCCGGGACACTTCAAGTCTGTCAGCATCCTGCCATGCGTCAAGGCTCGGTCGGGCATCCTACCCGGATCTTCTTGTGGTGGCAGCGTTCACAAGTCCGCGCTGAAAGGCTGGCCATGGTGTACATATTCAGGTTCTTCAATCCAATTGGCTTAGGAGAAACGGCATTGATGCGTTGCGTGACAAGACATCAGCTATGTGGAAGGAAGGGACGTGATGTGTAGGACGGCGACAGAAGCACCGAGCCAATCAGGAGAAGTGCACATATGGAGGTTCGGCGTTTAGTCGCCGAACACCGTCGCAGCAACTGCATGTATGAGGTCGGCAGGCGCGACGCCTCCGAGCTACATACTCAGCGCTTCAAGGTTGCTTACTTTGCTTGTATTCCCGACAATGGACTCACAGAAATACTGCAAGCACTTCATCCCCCTCGAGTCCAACCCAGCCGTCTTCACCGAGCTGATTCCCAAGCTCGGCACCATGCCATCGCTGTGCTTCCAAGACGTCTTGTCTCTGGATGATATGGAGCTACTTGGCTTCCTCCCACGGCCGGTGCATGCGTTGATCCTCGTGTTTCCTACAACCAAGGCGTACGAGCGGCACGTCGAGGTGGAAGACGGGGAGGTTAGCGACTGCTTAGATGGAGGTAACGTGGAAGAAGTGGTGTTCTTTAGACAGACGATCAACAATGCTTGCGGGCTGTATGCGATTTAACATGCTGTTTGTAATGGAGTTGCAAGGACCAGCATTGGTGGGTCTCATTCAAGGTATGAAGTCGGTGCTGACTGGAATAACAGAACCTGGGTCACTCATGGATCGGCTTTTAAAGAAGTGCATCCCTTTGCCACCCAGAGAGCGAGCGCTGGCGTTGGAAGAGGATGAGGAACTGGAGCAAGTCTATGCTAAGATGGCGTTAGAGGGGGACACTGAGGCTCCATCGAACGCAGAGGACGAGGTCGAATTCCACTACATTGCGTTCGTCAGGTCGCATATTGACGGCCATTTGTGTCAGCTGGACGGAGACCGCAAGAGGCCTCTCAAGCTGGCGCTGCTCAAGGACGGAGATGATCTTTTGTCTGAGAAGTGCTTGACTGTGATTCGCAATATGATGAGTGAAGGCGGAGACAGTCTCAACTTCAGCCTGATGGCTCTGGTTGGCCAGACTTGACCAGCAGACTTAAAATGAGCAAACAGAGGTGTAGGTAGCCAAGGAGTCACACTCATCATGGAAGTCTCCTGAAGAGTGAGGAAGTGTGAACTATGAAGGACCTTGATTTGTTCTTGCAACGACCACTGGAACAGCAAGCTGAACCAGCAGAAGCACGAACCGGAGTACAGCCGCATGCACCGCTCCGACGCAAGACGCGACGTCGCGGGATGCTCCCGAGGGACTCGTTGATTGTCCGAAGACCAAGTGGCTGGCGCGCGGGTTGCGTCCTACAGACACACTCGCGCCTCTGCATGAAGAGGGCGAGTGGGTGTTGGAGTGAGGTTGGAGGCGCGGCCGAAGATTTCATATGCAAACGCCAAGACCCGGTCACGCTAGCACCCGACCCCAGCTCTGGCATAGATTCGCGAGCTCCAGCTACACCGTCCGACTCGAGCGACGGACGTCTGTCGCCTCCCGCCCTTTACGACACCGCGCATTTTCTGCGAAGGCCTTTACGAACACCTCCGAGACACGTAACCGCGACGATGACGAAGAAGCGAAAGAGATACCCCGATCTAAACCAGAAGCTCGAGCGCCCATGGTGCTTCTATTGCGAGCGCGACTTCGACGACCTCAAGATTCTAATCTCACATCAGAAGGCAAAGCATTTCAAATGCGACCGCTGCGGACGGCGACTGAACACGGCCGGAGGTACATGCCCCACATATTGCTCTGCACAGCACATCTGACATGCGCAGGTCTGTCGGTGCACATGAACCAAGTTCACAAGGAAAACCTTACACATGTTGAGAATGCCATCGGCGGGCGACAGGGCCTGGACATTGAAATCTTCGGCATGGAGGGCGTGCCTGTCGAGATACTCGACCAGCATAACCAGCAAGTGACGCAAAAGCACTTCGCCGAGGAGGCAGAGCGCGCGCGCGTGACCGGTAACCCGGTGCGCGGCGAGTACGCCAACGGGCAAGCGCTGCCGAACACGCGCAAGAAGATCTCCGAGTCCCTCGACGAAATCGAGGCGCGCGCCGCCAAGTTCCGCCACGACAGGCAGAACGGCATCCTGCCGGCGCCTGTCGAGGTTGTTGCGCCGCCGAATCCTGTACGCACCGCTGCTGCTACATCCATAATCCCCTCGCTGACCGCGCAGACTCCTTCCGCAGCCTCCTACGGCGCTCCGCCCGCCCCCTTCGCCGCGCCCGTTTACCAACCCCCACAAGCATTCCCTACAAACGGCGCCATCCCGCCCCGCCCCGGCAGCCTCCCTGGCCAACCCGCTGCGCTACCTCCGCGCCCCGGCGCCGGCGCGCCCGCAGCTCTCGACGACGGCGGGGCAGGCGAGCCGGTCGGCGAGCGCAAGGAGGACAAGAAGAGTAAGAAGAGCGCGAATATCAAGCTTGTGTTCTTCGATGACTTTGTGTCGCCCGAGGAGAAGATGGCGCGGTTACCGCGGTTTGCTGTGGCGGGCAGCGCGTAGAAGACAGACGCAGGGACGTGGATGTACGGCGAGCATATGCATGATTAACATGTAGACTTGCTGGAAAGCAACAAAGCGAGTAAAGTGAGGAAAGCGAGTAAAGCTATCGAAAGTGACGGAAATTCATGCTCATTACCACGTACTCATCATCGCACTCTAACGCTGCATACTCGTATCAAACCTGCCCGCTTACGCTACACTATGCACTTGGTATCATATCATAACTCACATCCCCTCGTACTCCTCCAGCTCCTCGCCCTCTATCTCCTCGTCCTCATCGTACTCCTCGCTCTGCTGGTCTTCATCCTTATCGCTATCCCCGTACTCATCGTCGTCGTCCCTCGCCCACTCGTCGCGCTCGCTAGATGCTAATCTTGCACCCGCATCGACAGTGTCAGGCATGGGATCGACATGGAGGAGACTCGTATCCAGATCCTCAGCCTCAGCGTCGCCATCATTATCATCAGACCCCTCCACCCGCGCAAACACGACACTCTTCCCACCCGCCCCGGCACCTGCTGTACGCTCGCTCGCACCCGCGCTCCCCGCCCGCCGCGGCGCCTCAAGCACATCCCCGTCCCACGGCGCGCACTCCTTCACCACCGCCCCACACCGCAGGCACACCCACCCCTCGCCCTCCTCGGCCGCGACCCGCTGCGCCACGCACGCAAAACAGTACACGCACCGGCATGGCAGCGCCGCATACGGATTCGTAATGTCAGTCGCGGCGGAGCCCACCACGCCGCCGCCGCTGGGCGCAGCAAGCAAGTCGGACTCACTCGTGGTAGTCGGGTTCTGGTCGCGGTAGCAGATGGCACAGGTGCGCACCGGGAGAAACGCGAGCTCGCCGTGCTTCTCGTCGGCGGTGGCGTCCTCGTCAGGGGCAGGCGCACGGCCAATGAGAGATAAGAAAGTGCCGCGCAGGCGGCGCAGCGAGCGCGACAGAATGCGGCGCCAGCGCGCGATGCCGACGAGCGGCAGCAGGAAGAGCAGGAACTCGGTGAAGGCGTGCCACACGAGCTGGCGGTTGAGGTACTCGAAGGAGACGTCGCGTGAGGTGGCGTGAGCAGAGGGCGCGAGACGCAAGCGTAGGAGGCGGTCTGTGAGGGTCCTGTAGCGGCCGTTGAGGAGGAAGACGAGGAAGGAGGCGAGGGAGGCGATGTCGTGGGCAGTGCTGAGAGAGGTGGTGAGGTGGGCGAGGCGGGCGAGGTTGGGTGGCTCGGGGCGTGAGGGATCGTCGCTGGCGGCAAGGTAGGCTTCCCACTTGCTCCAGGCGTAGCGGCCGCCAACAGTGATCAGGCCGTAGGCGGCTTTCTGCCAGGGCTTAGGGGGCGGGCGGTTGGGTGCGTTGGAGCGCGCGTCGGTGTAGCGCAGACCCTGTAGGTGGGCGCCGTAACTGGCGTTGTTGTTCCAGATGCTGAGTTTGAAGAGGACGGCGCGCAGGGCGAGCAGGATTTCGGCGCCGTATGTGTCGGTGATGTGGGTGCCGAAGTACTTCAGGGCCTCGCCGACCTGGGCGCGCAGCAGTTCCAGCAGCTCATCGTCGAGCAGCTCGGCGTCGACCTGACCCACGCGGAACTCGGGACGTGTCCCCTCGCGGCCCCGGATGGCGGTCCATGTGTTGAGGCCGGCGGTGCTCAGGCGGTCGAGGGGGAATGGCAAGCGCGTGAGCGCGCGTGAGGACCGAGCCTCATGTTGTGTGCGGGCGGCGGCGGCGCGTTGGGCGCGGCGGGCGGCAATGCGTTCCTGGGCCGCGGCGAAGTCGGCGGCGGGCATTGGGGGCAACGGTTACTGTGGCATCGCTGGAGACAGCAGCGCGCTGGTGATATACTGCGTGCAGGCGATGGGGTGATGCGATGCACGGCGGGCCGAGGTCGAGTCTGCCGCAGCGTGCGGCAGGTTTAGCCGAGCGAGCCAGGGTCCGTTCGACGTGGGGCGTCGCGCATGTGGCAGCTGCCAAACATGGAAAGTTGGAGCTTCCTGCGCCACTACACGGCGATACACGACGACGCGGCCTGGGTGAGCGGGCTCCTCTGATCGCAGTCTTCTCTTGACAGTCTCTTCTGCCCCGGTCTCTGGCTTGCCAAGTCTGGACTCCACCATTGATCGTTCGAGACGCTGCCCCACCACTCACCACCGCTGGCACAACCATGAATCTCGAGTTTGGCATAGAGGTGCCCGGCGAGGCCAATCCTCTCACCGAGGGCATTCTTTTCCATGTTCTACGCTCAGCATCCTCCTCAGACCCACAGCAGGTCCAGACCGGCACCAAGCAGCTGCAACAGTGGGAAAAGGCGCGTGGCTACTATCCACTTCTCCAGACAGTCTTCCTGAACAGGTCGCTGCCGCTCGAGGTCCGTTACCTCGCTATTATCCAACTTAAGAACGGCATCGACAAGTACTGGCGCAAGACGGCGCCCAATGCCGTGATCAAAGAGGACAAGGCCACCATACGGGCGCGTTTGCTCGAAAGTGCCGTCAATGAGGCCGACTCGCGCCTGGCGCTGCAGAACGCGTTGGTCATTGCAAAGATTGTCAGATACGAGTTTCCACACGACTGGTATGGGTAGTATCGCTGTGAGTTACCTACGCTAACACCGCCAGGCCCGAGCTGTTCCAGCACCTGCTCCAGATCCTTCGCGCCTCGACCGACCCGAATGCCTACCGCTTACAGCTACCCCGCGCCCTCCTTGTCCTTCTATACATCGTAAAAGAGCTCTCGACTGGTCGTCTGACGCGCACACGCCAGAACCTGCAGTCAGTGGCGCCGGAGATCTTCGCCATTCTCGGCACAATCTACGTGAACAAGGTACAGGCGTGGCAGTCGTTCTTCCGCGACGGTGGAGACGACGAAGGCGGTGCCATTGAGAGCATTGAACACAGCTTGATTGCCATAAAGACGATTCGCAGACTGCTCATCGCAGGCTACGAATTTCCAGGTAGGGAAAAGGATGTTCAGGAGTTCTGGACACTAACCCGAAACCACTTCGGAGAGTTCTTCCAGTACGTCTCAGCTGAGAACTCGCCGCTCGTAGAGAGTGTGCAGAAGCTGGTCGAGAAGCACTTGATGCAGCTCTCTAAACTCCATCTGAATATGGCTCTTACCCACCCTGCCAGCTTCGTGATGCTACCAAACTCTCTAGCCCTCGTGCGCGACTACTGGGGACTGCTTGCAAGACTAGGCGAGACATGGGGCTCCAAGTCGTTAGACGGTGCGAAGATTGGCACAGACGGCGACGCCGAAGATGAAGCGCCCATCAATGAGCGACTCGGTCTGAAGGGTCTGCTGTTGATACGCGCATGCGTGAAAATGGTCTTCTATCCTACGCAGACCTTCAAGTATAAGCAGCAGCAAGAAAAAGACGAGCGAACCCACGCAGTGCAGGCCGTCAAGCAGGAGCTCCTCACGGATGACCTTGTGCGCGAGATGATCTCGACACTCGTCACACGCTTCTTTGTGTTCCGCCCAAGCGACCTACGCATGTGGGAAGAAGAGCCAGACGAGTGGGAGAAGATGGAAGAGGGCGCGGAAGACTGGGAGTTCGCCATTCGTCCCTGCGCCGAGAAGCTATTCCTAGACCTCGCAAAGAATTTCAAAGATTTGATCGTCCAGCCGCTGCTCCAAGTCTTCCACACCGTTGCCAGTGAGTCTGACAAGAACTGACATGCACTCATACTGACGATAACAGCACCGGACAATGAGGATATCCTCTTCAAGGACTCTGTTTACACGGCTGTTGGTCTTGCTGCCGATATCCTACACGATCAGCTGGACTTTGATGCTTTCCTCGAGAATACTCTCGTAGCAGAAGCAGGCAAGCAGAAGCCCGGCTTCAATATCATCCGTCGCCGAATTGCCATCGTCATCTCGCAATGGATTGCCATCAAACTATCTAAAGAGAAGAAACCGATTGTGTATCAGATCTTTCAGCACCTACTGGACACAAGCGATCCACTCAACGATCAAGTTGTGCGCGTCACTGCTGGCCGGCGGTTCAAGGATGTTGCTGATGAGTGGGAGTTCCATGCTGACAATTTCTTACCATATGCACCGACTACTTTGGAGAGATTGATGGCACTGGTGCAGGAGGTTGACCTGCCCGACACGAAGATGGCGCTGCTCAGCACCATCAGTATTATAGTCGAGAGGCTGGAGCATCATGTATGTCTGGCTCCCATGCGGAAGATTGGCACTGACATTACAGATCACACCCTATGCCAACAGCATCGTGTCTCTCCTTCCGCCTCTGTGGGAGCAGTCTGGCGAAGAACACCTCATGAAGCAGGCCATTCTCACTCTCCTGGCTCGCCTGACCAACGCGATGAAAGCCGACTCGCGCACGTTCCATGTCTCTTTCCTGCCTATCATCCAGAGCGCCATCGAGCCCGGGTCTGAGACCCAGGTATATCTCCTTGAAGACGCACTCGATCTTTGGGCATCGATTGTCGCGCAAACACCATCTGCACCAGAACCAACACCCCCTGAACTTCTCAACTTGCTGCAATATCTGCTGCCTCTCTACTCAATGGACAACGAAACCCTGCGCAAAGCCATTGAGATCACAGAAGCCTATCTGCTCCTCGCCCCCGCCGCCGTGCTGGCCGATAACTTCCGCCCCGCGCTGCTCCAAGCCCTGGCAGACCTGCTCGGCAACCTCAAGCCCGAAGCAAACGGCGTCCTAACGCACCTCGTCCAATGCGTGATCTGCGGTGCTGAAGGCGTCGGCGGTGAGGCCGCCGTCCGCGTCCTGACTCAAGATCTCATCTCAAGCGGCTTCTTCGCCAAAGTGCTCGAGGGTCTGCACGGCGCCTGGTCTCACCACCAATCACACGGCCCGTACCGCGAACTGCCATCACGCGCCGTCGACGGCGTCGTCGAAACCGACTACTTCACAGTGCTCGCACGCATCGGCCTCGCGGCGCCCTCGATCCTGCTCGACGCCCTATCCAGTGCCGGCTCCGACGGCCTCGAGAAACAGCTTGACTGGCTACTAGAGGAGTGGTTCAGCCACATCGAGAACATCGGCGACGCGCCCAGCAAGAAACTCATGACTCTCGTGCTGACCCGGCTGCTCGAGACGGCGCAGCCGTGGGCGCTCGGTCGCCTGCAGAGTTTCATGGCGCTATGGACAGATGTTCTGGCGGAGCTGCTCGATGGCATGGATGATCGTAGCGTGGAGTATGTACCTTTTCACACCCCATCATGTGCCCTCCAAATTCTTGAATACACAACTAACAGTAACAGCTCGCTCTACTGGCCCCCCGAACCCTACAATCCCACCGAACCCGAAGCCCCCGAGGACATTCGCAAGCGCGAACTTCTCTACTCAGATCCCGTGCACCAACTCAATCTCGTCGCGTTCGTGCGCGAGCATATCCAACAGGCAGTACAGGCCAGCGGCGGCGAGCAAAGGTTTCAGGAGGAGTGGTTGGCGCGGGTGGATAAAGATGTGTTGAAGGGGTTTGGGGAGTTGGGGATTATGTGAGGGGCATAGGGTGGGCAGGTACGCGATGCATATGGAGATTTGATAGCAAATTAACGTATCGAGGATCTGCTGACCTCCCCTTGATCGCCTTCGTTGTGTTTTGCGTCAACCTCACTTTGGTCAAGGTACATCAGTGACGATCAATACACAAACGAGATGGAGATCAGAGGCGATAGGACACTTGGATGATGGGCGCGAATCATATTCATGTAATCTCGCAGGGCTCCCTCACATTGCATCCCTGTATTCTTGGTAGATGATCACACACCTGGAGGCTTCCCGTATGTCTCCTTCTGGCTCGTGACAGGTTTCCACTCGAAGTGATGCTTGCCCTCCATAGGCTTCTTCACGTTGGCGTCCTGGTCACCCTTCTTGTCGAACATATGGCTGCCGAAGTAGTCCAATTCCGCCTCGTAGAAGCTGGTAGGCAAATCTGTGCTGGTTGAGACCTTGAAGTACTCTAGACTTGCACTCAGCGCAGGCACAACCTGATCGGTCTCAACTGCCTTGGCAATGACTCGTCGCAGCGCAGGAAAAGACTTCTTGATGTCTTTGGCAACGACGAAGGAGAAATTGAGGTTTAGATCATCTGATGACGGATTACTTTTGAGCACAGGAGCAAGGATGTTGTCGGAGATATAGTCGGCTTGGATGATGCAGCCGGCTCGCCAGATCTGCCAAATTTCCGAGTAGTCGATCGACCACTGGTGTTCCTCATCGGCACGGGCGATGATATTCATACCCTGGATGTAGCTGGCGAGACAAGCTGCGTACGTGGCTTTGCGAAGATCTTCGAGAAAGGCCTTCTTTTCTACAACGTCGCTCAGCGTCATAGGCGGGAAGCCTCCATCGAATGTCTTATTTGCGCGTTCGCGATCACCGCGGTAGGCCGATGCGAGGCGCAGTGCGTGAGCTATATTTAGCGTAAAAGCAGGTACGTGGAGTTCAATTGCTTCGGTGTTGGACCAGATCCCCGTTCCCTCTTCGCCTGTCAGGTCTTGCACGACTTTATCAAGGACCTCGGAGATGACCAGTGGGTGCTCTTGATGTGCTGCATTTGAATCTTTTCCAGTTTCACGCTTGTGAGAGAGGTCTGCACCTATTGAGACGAGAAATGTGCCTTGCTGTATGTTGTGTAAGCGTGCATAGTGTGGTAGACTTAAAGGACTTACCAGTTCGCCTGACGCGTTCCAGTCCTTCAACACGTCTCCGATTTCCTCATAGCCAAGACCCATCTTTCGCATGATGCCCCAGGCTTCGCAGATGGCGCTCATCATACCGTGCTCGATGCCATTGTGCACCATCTTGACGTAGTGGCCAGCGCCACCCTTGCCAATTATACCCACACACGGCTTTCCCTCCTTGTCTTTCGCAGCGACCTTCTGGAGAAGTGGTAGAATCTCCTTGAGCGCAGATTCGTCACCACCAGGGCACATGGACGGACCGGCTCGAGCGGCTTGGTACCCACCACTCACACCGCAACCGATGTAGCGTACTCCTGTATCTTTGCACTTGTTTTGTCGCCGTTCAGTGTTTGCGAAGTGCTCGTTCCCACAGTCGAGGATGATATCTCCCTTGGAGAGTTTGGGCATCAAGCCTTCGAGGACTTTGTCACCAACACTACCATGAGGTAGGGAGAAGACTAGTAGACGTGGTTGCGAAAGCGATTTGCAGAGTTGATCGTAGTCTTCGCCAAGTGTGAGCGACGAGACGTTAGTCTCTGATGTTGTAACTATGCGTACCTGTGTGCTTCTTGAGCTTTCCATCATACCCGGCCTTCTCGGCCTTCTTTATCAACGTATCCATGGCCTCTTCAGATGGATCTGAGAGGTTGATATGAACGCCATCTTCTGCGAATAGAAGAGCCATGCCTCCACCCATGCTGCCACAACCAACCATGGCAATCTGCTGCTATTAGCCACTTATCTTCTATTCGCACAGGCAAACCGACCGACTCGAATTTCGACATAGCGTCAGTGTGCAGTCTCAACCTCGAGCTGTCGTGAGCGATAGGCTATCAGAGATGCAGACAAGAGAACCAAAATGAAAAGGTATACAAGATTTGAGAATGCGGGAAGAGTAGGATCTTGATAATGAACCAAACTGTCGAGGAATCTGAGCATGGCCGCAGTGACTTAACGAAAAGTATATAATGACACAAATCACAAATCCTCAGACGGCAGAGTGACGTCGAGTGTGGGGTAATAGTGTGGTTCTATTGCAGAGCTTTGATGCGGACCTCAGCGATTGATCAGGGAGAAGAGCGATGGCTTATGGCCAGGAGGCAACAGGTGCAGAGAGGACAGCAATGACACCATCTTTTTGGCGCTCCCACTTATCTAATGTCAAGTGGAATGGACTTCGTTGGCGCTGTTGAGGGCTTGGAGAGGCGTTCGGCGGAAAAGGCCCCGGAATGCCACTTACTTGGCGAGAGCTACTTGGCGCAAGCTACGCGGAAAGCTTGACCATCATCTCGCCACAACGACCCACCTGCGGACAACTCAAAGCTCACCACCACCTCCTACCACAAACACCTGACCGAAACACAATTCATCATGCCCGACACAGAGATGGAAGTCGACCAGGTCGAGCAGCCCGAGACCAGCTCCGCCGAACCTAAAGTCAGCGATGCGCGCACCATTGCGGGCGCAACAGCCGTGCGCTCAATCGAGGGGTGGATTATCATCGTCACGAATGTGCACGAGGAGGCCACAGAGGAGGATGTGCAGGACATGTTCGGCGAATTCGGTACCATCAAGAACCTGCACATGAACCTAGACCGCCGGACAGGTTACGTGAAGGTAAGCACGCCTACATGCGCCTGGAAGTCAATCCTTACACAAGACAGGGATATATCCTCATCGAATATTCTACCCTTGACGAAGCGAATGCCGCCATTAAGGGCGCCAATGGTGAAGAGCTTCTTGAGCAGAAAGTCACTGTCGATTTTGCCTTCGTTCGACCCCCACCAGCGAGCAAGGGACGCCCTCGCGACCACGATAAGCGGTCAAGCGGACGTGGCGCAGGACGAGCGAGGAGCAGGAGTCCTGGTCGTGACGGCTCAGACATGGAGGACTAACAACACAAGGCGCTACGGCTAGAAAAACCGCATCAAGATACAGACGGGAAAGCCGCATCATCGGGAGCAACGAGCGCAGGACTCGTATAAATTTTTCGATGCCGAAGGGGCGAATGAGCAAGCGTTGGAGATGAATTGAGCTTCCCCGGCCTGTCTTTGACCACGACAGGACGGGCCTTTCTTTCTTGACTTGTAAGCATGCTGCAGGTCCAACGCTGAGCCCCGCTAACAGACGCAGGCACCATGATGTCCATTTGCCATGCACATTGAGACTTCGTTTTGACGTGACCGTGCGCAGCCGACTACCTTCAGGCTGTGGGGCTTTCTCGATCCCACACAATTGCGAGAGGCTCGCGAAGTGATAAACGGATCAGTGACATCGGAGATGATCATGTTGTGTGCGTTCAAGTCTATATGAACTGAGGTCACACAAGCTCCTCAAGTATAGATCGAGGGTCCATTGCCACGATAGTGGCGCAGTTGCTGCCGTTTTGACATCAAGGCAAGTGTCAGGATCGCAGCCTGCATCATCATAAAAATGCAGTAATCGTGCTCCGAGCACGCCGCTGCGTTCCTTGCGCCAAGCCAGTAACCGACTGCCGATTGGCTAGAAGATATCGATAACCCAACCACCCACAAGTTGTGGTCCTGTCGAACACGGCCTCACTTTGTTGACGGTGACACACTCGTCGTACCGATTCTCGTGAGAGCCACAATTTTAATTGTATATGTGAACAGTACGATAACTGTCCCTCCTACAGGAAGCCCAGACTTGTGTGCGTTGAACTCGCTCGTCCCCATTATATAAGGCCGCCGATCTCCACGGCTCCTTCTCATTCGAGCTTGGTCATCCTTCGTTGCACTTTCCACCTGCCCGAAGGACGATGGCTTGTCTTGTACAATGATTGCACCCCTGCTATCGAATCCGTCGCCGTCATCAGGCCGCGCTGCATATTGTATATAATCGCTTGCTTTCCGTACCTCTGGTACATCTTCGCACAGCATTCTTACGCCATGCGTTTTTCGTCTGTAATTGCGGGACTCCTGTTCGGCCTGGAGGCCACAGCCATTCGGGTTGGGCCGATTCAAGTAGGTCAATTAGCTGCAGAGGTACGTACGAGATGGCGGTCGTTTGTGGCGTAAATGGCGTACTGCCTGAGAAGCTTGAAAGTGCTTGTCGCTCATTCTGCATCGTCGAACAACGCAAAAAGCATCAAGATCTCACTGCACATATCTAGTCTCATAAGCTTACCTTCTCTAGGCTCAGCATGCAAAGTCGCAACGCAGCCTCTTCAAGCGCGACGATGAACTTGATCTGACACTGCTGTACCCTGAACGCAACCTCTCGGTGCCCGTTGACTTCTTTCACGACGATACCCGTTACGAGCCGCACTCTAACGGTTCTTTCAACCTGAGATATTGGTTCGATGATACTTACTACGAGCCTGGCGGTCCCGTGTTCGTTCTTCTCGGAGGTGAGACTGATGGTGCTGGCCGTCTCCCGTTTCTGCAGAAGGGGATTGTCCATCAAGTTATCAAAGCCACCAAGGGCCTTGGAGTCATTCTGGAGCACCGTTACTATGGTAAAAGCTTTCCTGTCGACGACCTGACCACCAAAAATCTCCGCTTCCTGTCGACAGAGCAGGCACTTGCTGAAGTCGATTACTTTGCGAAGAACGTCAAGTTTGCTGGCCATGAAGACAAGGATCTTACTGCGCCAGCCACTCCATGGGTTGTATACGGTGGCTCATACGCCGGTGCTCAAGCTGCCTTCTTGCGCATCACATACCCTGAGACGTTCTGGGGTGCCATCTCTTCTTCTGGAGTCACAGTTGCTATCTACGACTTCTGGCAGTACTTCGAGCCGATCAGACTATTTGGGCCTCCCGACTGCATCAAAAACACGCAGACTTTGGTTGATGTTGTTGACAAGCACCTGCTGGGCAACAACACCGCCAACATTCAGTCGCTGAAGACCGTTTTCGGTCTAGGCGACATCACGGACAACAGGGATTTTGCCAATCAGCTGACCGGTGTCTATGGGTGGCAGAGCACCAACTGGGACCCTGAGATCAATGGGGCATCTTTCTACAATTACTGTCGCAACGTCACTCAGTCTGTTGATCGCGTTGAGCCAGCCACAGAGAACCTGCGTCCCGCCGTCGCTGATTTAGTATCGGCGGCTGGCTATGGCAACGACACACTCGTGCAAAACATCACCTTAAATGCTATCAGCTGGACCAACTTCACTTCTCTTCCCGGCTGGCGCCGATCCAACTACACCCAGGATCGCTATTTCACGATCCTCAACGAGACCGCTCAACAGCAGTTCACTGCTATCGAGGACTATGGGTATACCAGCTGGAGTTACCAAGTCTGCACTGAATGGGGCTACATACAGACCGGCAACACCCCCGCAGACATCCAACCCTTGATCTCTCGCACTCTCGACCTCGAGTACCTGACCTTCTTCTGCCGCGCGCAGTTCAACATCACCACGCCCCCTGATCTCGAGAAGGTCAACAAGTACGGCGGTTTCAATGCTAGCTACTCGCGCCTCGCGCACATTGGCGGCAACGCGGACCCCTGGCGCCCCGCTACGCCGCTGTGGTACCCTGACGCCAAGGAGGACTCGATCGATGAGCCGTGGAACCTGATCAGCCACGGTGTGCATCACTGGGAGGAGAATGGCATCTTCGATAATGAGACGACCCCAATTCTGCCCCCGTACCAGGTCATCTGGGCTCAGCAACATTTGAAGAACTTTGTTATCGAATGGTTGGATGAGTGGAAGGGTGGATACCAGACTGAGCTTTGAGTTGCATCACGGACCTATATAATTCAGAGAAGCGCGTTTGATGAAGAGTCAATAATGTAACTCGCTCTACGCGTCTACACGTACCGATTTTCGATCATTGATGTCAACGTAATGATGACTTATTGAAGTGAAGATTTGCTGAGAAATAGAAGGGCTGTCCCCAGCATTTCTGTGGCAAGACGGACCATCCCGCATATTTTATTACCTTCTTGTTAGGGGACACTGGTTCTCGGAGACTTGTGACAGATAATTGCTCAAAGAATCTTCTAGCGAACTACACAGTACACTGACTTACTCGCTGCACCAGCCTCTGAGTTTATATACTCATTTTTGCATGTGATGATTTAACGGAGACAGTCGCCTCAGCGCAGTACTTCAGAGCGTCGATTTGCTCGCTGACAGGTAGGTGCAGAAAATGTGTTATGATTAGATCGAATTAGAAAGCTGATTCGTCTCAAGATTTTTCAGCACTCAAGAGTTCCGATCAAATTATTTGGAGTATCCTATCAGAGCGAATTCCGGTTCGAGCATTGACATTACGTGCTATTTTGTAAAATTGGAAGAATGGCGAAATGTCGTGAACTTGCTAGGACCCCGACGTGATCAACCATGAAGGCAATTACCTAGAATGGAAGTGCTCGGTTGCATCCGAGCGGTGTACTTGGGCTCGATAAGACACATTGTAGAGTCCAATCAGACTACCTCGTTCCCAACCCCACTGCACATCACCTCGTATAGAGCACTCCTGACTTCAATGATGGAGCCGTGCGGCACAACGTTGACCCCAACTAGCCCATTTCCGAGCCATCCGAATTTGGTCACTAGCGCCCCCCCCGATGACGTACCGTGTCATCGCAGCTTCCTACGTCCAGCATCACCAGCCTCGTATTCACACACATGTGCAAACAATGTCGCTCAAATTAGCAACATGACTTTGAGATCAGCGTCTTCTGGTGCCTATTCTGGTTGCTAATGTAGTACCGCTTGTGGCTAACGCGGGATCTGCAGCCGGCAGATCAGAAACAAACCTCCGATGCGACCCTCACGACAGGGTCGCTTTTGATTGCCAGTGGAGACAATGATGGTGTGTGCGAGAGGCTGCGCGGTGTATAAACTTGCCCAACGCCCCTGGGGAAAGATATCACATCAAGCCACTCACCGCAAGTTATCCACCGAGCATTTCTCCCAAACCAAACTCCATCTTACATCGACCTTTACACTCGAACTTTTTGATAATCGCACAACGCCACTATGCGTCTCACTACTCTCGCAACATCTCTGGCCACCCTCTCCGCCGCCTCAGCCCGCATCATTGGCATCGCAGCCCCCTCCACACTTGCTCCAAACAGCACATTCACCCTCACCCTCCTGACGGAAAACTACATTCAAACCGTTGCCGACGTCTCCGTAGCCTGGGGCTACGCACTGGCCCCTGGATACGCCGCGACCCTGGGCTCCTTCGTTCACAGCTCGTACCTAGGACCCAGCCAGAGCAACACGCTCGAGAACGTCACAGTTGAGGCGACAGTGCCGGCGGCGCTGGCGGGCGACGCGTACAATGGCACACTGATTCTGAGTGCGGGCGTGACGAGTCTGTATGGTGCGAGCAGCTCGCCCGTGGTTACCGGATTCAACATTAGCGTTACGGTTGGAGCTGAGACGAGCGAGGAGCTTGTAAGGAGTGTCGGCCAGAGCTGGATTGTGAACGGCCTTGGTCCGGTTTAAGGGTCCCTCTCGACAGCCGGCAAGTGGGGGTTGTGCATGAATGAACCGAGATAGTAAATTATGTGTATATGTTCGCTTCGTCCACACCAAGTCCATCAACCTAAGTCACGTTGCCATGAGCCCAAACTTCGGGATTTCAGAAGATATCCTTGTGAGACTACCCCTTTCTATCTCTTCGGCGCAGATGAAACTCTGTCATCCCGATTTCCGTGCTTGAATGCCCAGACCGAGTCATCCATGCCTTCATGTGGAGCTATGATATACTTGCGGAAGGCCGACGACATCGACACCACCTGCCTCAGGTGATCTTCTGTGACTTCAGGTATTGTAGACACGCCGTTTCTGCCCTTGGACTTTGAGTCATACACCGCGAGTGCGACTGCAGTTTGGAAAGCTATGTGCCACGTTAGTCAACCCCATGATCGTAACGACTGTGTATCGCTGGACTCACCGTTTCAGATCTCCCTCCCGTTCCACTGCAAGGCCTTGACTTCTTCGTCTTTGGTGACATAACGCTTAGCGTCGTAATCGTACTCGATCTTGGGTCCGCCCCTCTTGTGATCGTCTTTGAGTTTCTGGAATAAGTTGCCCCAGATTTGGGTTCGCGCGTCATCGCTGAGTTTGTCGTAGCCCAGCGATAAGTGGATGCGCGACATGAATGCTTCGTCGAACTGGGCAACTCTGTTCGTGGTGAGAAAGAGAATCCCTCGGAAATAGTCGAAAGCTCGCAGGAAAACTAGACAGTATCAGTTGTCGATTCTTACAAGTCCGGCCGTCTGACCTACCGGACACGATGCTGTTGCGCTCCAAGTCGCTGGTAGATCGCTTTTCCAAGTACACGTCTGCCTCGTCGAGCAGCACTATCGCGTCCCAATCAATCGCTCTGCGAAAGTATTGAAGGAGACTTTTTTCGAGTGCATCTGGCTCGTGTCCAAGGTCGGCCGCCGTGATGTTGAGTAGCGGCTTTTTCGTGAACTCTGCCACAGATTCTGCGAAACGGTTAGTTCAAGCGCCAATAGATCGATGAAAACATACCAGCTGTGAGCGTTTTCCCTGTACCTGGAGGCCCATGCAGAAGGATAATTTGGCCCTCGCCCTTGCCATGAATTAAATCTGCGCTGAACAGGTCGGAGCTGTCTGTATACGTTTTTGCAATCGCCTTGATCAATTCCTTGTTCCCGTGTGGCATGACGAGTCTGTCAATTGCAGTCTCAGCCATGCTGGGTTCCTGTAATCTTGCTACATCCAGAAGCTCTGTTTCTTATGAGACTCTGTTCTCAGACGAATGGCTTACTCCTGTAACTTACCATAATTGCGATCGTTGAGAACAAATGCAAACATATGCGACGGAAGGATAGAGTATTGGTGATCAGTCAGCCTGTCCAACTTCCTAGGGTCAAGTTCGCGGTAGTCGCTGAAGTTTAGCCGGAGGTACGTTTCTTGTGAAGCCGCGTACACTTGACAGTCCTTGCACTCACAACGCGCTACACGCATAGATCCACCAACGATATCAATGACCTGCCCTGGAGGAGGCGGGGGTGACGTTGGAGGAGGTGCACCGAAGGGGGATCGCATAGTATTAACTGCATCTGGGACTCTGTTTTCTGGCATGTGGTGGCTCAGATCAGGGCCCCAGATACCTCCATTAGTCCATGGTCTCGAATCGTGCTCGACTACGACGCGAGCACGTCTGTACTATAGAATGTGAGCTTCCTCAAGAAACTCTCTGGTGGATCATTACCGATCGGGTCCCAGCCTTCAAACCTTCGCCGTCGTATTGCAGAAAGCAAGGGTGTTTTGAATACGCGAAGTACTTTTGACCACGATCGATCAAAGCATGAAGGGTGGCACTGTTGTCAACCTGATCTTGATATCGAACCGGAAAAATGGGGAGCTCCGTGATTTGTCTTTCGTCATCAAAAACCTGGACATCGATGTGTCTGGCGTATTGTCTAATTGCTTTGTCATCTAAGACAAGATGCCAGACCTGCGCAGTATATTTCATGGTTGCCTTCTTGCCTGATGCGTCTCGGTGGGTTCCACCCGCCAATCTATCCAGAACATAGCGATTGAGCGAGCCATCGGTTTCCCGCACATATACATCCGTGCCTGGCTTCATCAGAAGCCAGAACGTACCGAATGTGGTAGACGGGATGCTTCTGCTCCAACGAGCTTTGGCCTCATTGTATTGGATGGCCGGTTGAGACTCAAGATATGATCTGAGGAGGTTAATATGCTCGTCTGCATATTTATTGAATGTGTCAGAGTGTCGGCCACCGTTTTCGGAATCTTTGCAATAAGCTCGACGAGCACAAGGCCGCGTTCGCCATATTTCCCTCCCAAAATCTGTACACTTCCGTGTTGTGTGGAAGTCTCGCCATGATCGTTGGTGCTGCTGCCAACTACAGCGACATTGCCGAACGACTCTCTGAGATGGTAGCCGATATTACCGACAAAGCGACGCGTGCAGCTCACGCTGTACTGATCTTTCCGACTCATGACTTTCGGGACTTATTCTCTAGACTCTACGCTCAGGTCTTTCTCTTTTATCGCGACGCGATTCAGTGGTATGCCAAATCCAAATTCGAGAGAGCACTCGAAAGCTTCAACGAGACCCTGGTAAAGCCGTACGAAACAGCTGCAGCGAGAATTGAAAGCCTCTTGATCGAAATATATCGTCAAGGGGACTTAGCATTTTGGGCGAGAGATTTTTTATTCAAGGAAGACGTAGAAAACCAGATCCGGCGCCAAAGAGAGCAGATCCAAGACAGAGACAGCTTGCTGTCTGCTGGACGTCAAGGCAAGCGACTACTTTTACTCAATTTCGAGCATGCAAGCTTCGATGCACCCTCTTATAGTGCCGACGGAGACCAGCTTTTGTTGACAACAGACAAACAGGCGTGTGTGCCTGTTGTTCCAGAAAACTTAAGTCGTGAGAGTGCGAGGGCATTAAGCACACAACTAACTCCGTTTGTATTCGGTACCGAAGGACCTTCGTTGCTCAAGGATGGTAAGGTTTGGCTGCCAGAAGTCGATATTGCCTCCAAACTAAGCAATTGGATGAGCCCTGACACACAATCATCCGTACTCTGGATATCCAGTCCTGCAACATCTCGTGAGTATCCCGGCTCACGAGCTGCAGCAATGATAGCCGCTGCAACAGCGTGGAAATCGAACATGTCGATCATCTCACATTTCTGTTCAAGACCACGTTATGGCTGTGTGCCCGAAGGGCAGACAATTGAACAAGTCGGCATGTTGGGACTTGTGTACAGCCTCATCATCCAGCTCCTCCAATTTCGCGTCGAAAGAGACACCTTTTCTTTCCCAAGAGACAAGTTCGGAAAGCTAGATGGCTCGGACAAATCCTGGCCAGATGCTCTGCTCCTACTGCAAGACCTGCTGCGAACGACACCGTACCTGCAGGGATGTATTGTCGATGGACTCAACGACCTGTCCTTCTCTAGCGGTGCTGAGTGGTGCGGCGCTTTCTTGAACACGCTGTTGGAACACCAAAGAATGTATGCGCCTGGTTTGAAGTTGTTACTGGCGACAGCGGGGCAATCAAGAGTTCTACCAGATTATGTGCAGGTCAAGGATCGTGTATTTTCCCAGAGAGGCGCGAAAGAGGTGATCCGTGGAGGGAGGTGGCTCAACGAAATCAGCGATGATAGGTGATGCAGGTGACTGGGCGCGACCAAGGTGTTGGAATAGCTGTGTCAGTGCGACGCGTCAAGGAAGCTCAATGCGCGTTGACGCTAGCGCTGGTCGTAACCTCCATTTGATGGAACATCTTGCAGGCGATTCAACAAGCAAGTGCCAGCGCAAAGCGTATAATGCAGTAATAATGTTCACGGTCTATGATGAAGCCTCAGAACGCCTGCAATGCTACGCTATCAAACCTCTCTTCCACATTCAGTGACCACAGTCGCATGCCCTTCCGTGCAGCAAGTGCCTCTTCTTGAAGTCACCGGTATAGTCTGCCAGATGTGTCTGACCATCCAGTCTTTCGCCCTCTTGAGGAATCTTGCCCATCCAGCTGATCTCCGTACCGTTAATGTCCATCACTTTGAGGTCCTTGCCCTTTTCCCGCAGTTCTTTTGTCACAGCCTCAACATCGACCTCAAGATAGTTCCTCAAGAACTCTCCGACCTCGGTGTTCTCATGGTTACCCACTAGCGCTGCGGCCTTCTTCGGGTCGGATGAATAGATGTTGACATCGGCGGCGGAGTGGCCGTGTGTGCTCCAGCCTGTCTGCGAGCGGCGCGAGATCATGTCGGCGTAGCCATACAGAGCAGTCAACGGGGCGTCGGTAATGGCTTCGACTTCCTCTTCTGTGTAGTCGTGGATGCCAAGGCCCTCGGTGATGCTGTTGATGACGAAGATCTTCTTCTTTTCGTGCGATGGAGAGGAGAGAAGATAGGCGGCGTATTCGATAGCAAGGCGTTCGGCGGAGTGGGATGCATTGGCGAGGGGAGCGGGGTACCATACATACTCGGGGTAGGCGGTATGAAGTTCTAGGCATTGTCAGTGTCTATCGTGAGCTTAGTAATGGGCTGGCGTACGGCGAGCAGTCGCTAGACCGCCAGTTTCATGATCAGACGTGGAGACCATGACAGTCTCCGTTTTTTCCTGTTTGATGAAATCCAACACACTGCTGAAGGCCTTATCGTACGCAAGGACTTCATGGACCTGAGCAGCAGGGTCATTGTGATGACCGGCGTGGTCAATTCTTGAGCCCTCGATCATCAAAAAGAATCCCTTGTCACTATCGCGGGTGGCCTCGCTCAAAGCCTTCATAGCAGCCTCGGCCATCTCGTGCAGCGAAGGGTACTTGTCGTTCTCATTGCGGCGGTCGATCTCGTAGGGGATGTCTCCATCGGCGAAGAGGCCCAGCATGGGAAAGTCAAGCTTGGCACCACCCTTCAGACCGTCAAAGCCAGCACGGTCCGAAATGTAGTTGAAACCGTTCTTGCGCGCAAGGTCGACCACATCGCGATCGTCTGCTCTGCAGGAGTGCTCCAGTGTAGTGTTGGGGACAAAGTGGCAGCGTCCACCACCGAACATCAGGTCTACAACACGACCGAGAGGGTAGTCACCGACCATCTGCTCAGCAATGCGGTCTTCCTCCTGGCGCATGTTGACGTGTGCAGCGAAGCACGCGGGTGTGGCATCGGTGATGCGAGTGGTAACAACCAAGCCTGTCATGTATCCGGCCTTCTTCGCTGCCTCAAGCACTGTTCCACAGGGCTCATGATCAGGTGTCACTGAGATAGCGCCGTTGTAGCTCTTTTGCGCGCAGGAGAAGGCGGTTGCGCCGGCAGCAGAGTCGGTGATGAGACTTGATGAAGATCGAGTGCGCGACTGTCCGATCATGTGCTGATCAATAGTGAGCTGCTCGCTGAAGGGTGCGCCGTTCTGGAACTGCATGAAGCTGCGCGTCAAGCTCAGACTGGTGGGTCCCATGCCATCAGACACCATGAAGATGAGATTGCGTTTGCCATTGCTGTTGCTGGGCGCCGTGTCTGGCGATCCCCCAGTCTTCTGGTATACCACAGCAAGAACGACGACTCCTGCTGTTGCTATGATCGCCCATACCAGCAGTCCGATCTCACGCCATTTCTTCCACGCAGAGTCGTTGCGCGCGGTCCGCTGGCCGGTCAGGAGAGCGTCTTCCTCGGCAATATCTCTGTCCGGGAACTCCGAGGACGTTCGGTTGGAAAGGAGAGGGCGACTCATAGTCGATGTGTGTTGTAGGGAAGGAGTGACAGGACAGCGGGCTGTCTAGAGGAACATCGTATCTAATCAAGGGTTGTCGAGATGATGTTCGAGGCGCGGCCCTGCATCTGCATGCCGCCAGACGCTTTGGGACTAGCCTGTCTGCCTGCTGTCATCTGTCCTCGGGGCGTGACCGTGATGCCTTCCCTCTGACAGGTATCACGAGTAGTAAGTAGGGTCTCAACTGCCATATTATGGCATGACCCCATCGTCTCGGGATCTTGCAAATTGCTTCTCAATTGCGGGGAAGCCACGAAGGTCAGCCGCTTGAATGTGAAATCAGAGGCGTTGTCCATCGATCACGGCCTCAGGTAGTAACTAGTGAGACTACACCATCTCGCCGCCACTGCCAGTGCTACACCAGTGTGATGGTCTTCAGGTTCTCTCCTCCTCCTCCCTGTACAAGGCCGACATTCATCCATTCGTCAGCATAAATTCGGCAACTAAATGCTTGACTAGATTGACCCGCGAAACTGGATCCAAGTAGACGTAATACAGTGACTCGACATCAACATCTTGCTAGTCTACCCTAATGACAATCTTTCCGTGGAACTTGCCCGATTCTAGTCGATCATATGCATCCTTGGCGTTCGCAAAGGCGAATGGTCGATCCACCAGTAACGCATCGAAATGAACTTTCTCTTTTGCCAAGTAACGATTCATCTCTTCGAAGTCGTCTCGAGTGCCCATAGCAATACCCCTAAAAGCTTTAGCCTACGCCTATGGACAGGACATCCGGAAAACTTACTTCAGTTTGGCCGACTTGTGCATCAAGCTCATAATACTGCTCGGCGACCAATCAGCATCAAACCCTGCCAAGAAACCGACCATCGAAACAGTGCCGCCTCTCTCGCACAGGAAGCTGATATCCTCCATAAGGGATTTAGGACCAGTGTTATTAACAACAAAGTGGACTCCTCGTCCGTTCGTAAGCCGTTGAATTTCCGCTCCTTGATCAGACACCGTCTTGTAATTGAGCCCCTGTATCTCAGGGCTGAGCTGCTTGATTGCAGCAAGCTTTTCGTCGGACGACGATGTAATAATGGGTCGGATACCGGCCGAGAGACACAGGACGAGTGCAAACATGCTAACACCGCCGGTACCTACCAATTGTGAGCAGAGAGTCATGTCTCACGTCCGAGTGATCTCACCTTGGAGCAGCGCATAGGCACCTTCCGGCACGTTCTTGAGCCCATCGAGCGCATTCCATGCAGTTACGCCTGCGCAAGGAAGGAGCGATGCCTTTGGTAAAATTAGACCATGTCAAAGCCTGTCTCTCGGTTACGGCTTACTTCTTCCCAAGACATATGCTCAGGCATCTTCACCAAATGCTCCTCGTTGAACACAGCATACTCTCGCAACACGCCCATAGCGTTCGTTCCAACCCCAACGCTGAACCCATCGCTTCCTCCTTCATACATCTTCCCGAGGCTAGTGTTTGGACACACCCGGTCTCCAACCAAGAACCTTGAGACTGTAGATCCCGTCGCGACGACCTCGGCTGCTGCATCTGAACACGGAACACCTTTATCCTGGATGTCCATAGGATAGACGCCGGTCAGCATAGCAATCTCGCGGTAGTTTAGGGAGACGGCATGGATCTTGATAACTACGTCATTGGGGCCGAGGGTAGAAGGGAGGGTCTCGTCATTCGTGCGCGTTATGGTAAGACGGTTTTCCATGGTGCCTTTGAGGCCGCTGCGGCGCCAGGCGGAGTATGTTGAGGAATAGGCCATGGTGAGATGGTGCTCCTGTATCAGATGTGTGCCGCGAAGTAGTTGACTTGGTGTTTGAAAGAATGAACAGTAACATCTGTATTTAAAGGTTGGTTGTTTCCGTCCATTCTTGTCCGAGAAAGCGTGGCCGCAGTTTCAAAGTACTTAGGCATAAGTATGCAACTTGGGGGTCATTAGTAAGATCCTTGGGACTGGTGCGTTGTGCCTAAAGCGGTTAAAGCGAGTGCTTTTCTAAGCTTGTCATTGGTGAATAGTGCAATAGTGTAGAGGAGAAAGTTGCAGAGTATTGTGCAAATCTGGAATTGACGGTTTGTTCTATTATTGCCAATAAGATACAGTGCACTTAAGTGGTAAGTACTCTGGTGACCGTATACATACCAAGTATTTAGTAATTCAACTTCCTATCACGCCTCGAGGCAATGCACATATCAGTCACCCGTAAGCGTGTTATGTCTCTTAACCATCAGATGACAGCTTGTATCGAGTTTCTTTCCTATTCTGCGCGAACAATGCGGTCTTGTTGATGCTGCGATATATGTGTCCTGTCCTTTTAGGCGGTGTTTGTCAATTAGCTCGCACTCTATTTTGCATGGCGATTATCGGTCAGTTTTCCCTTGCGACGTTCAGGACATTCTGCTCGGACAGGCCACGTGCGTCCACGATCAAAACCACATAGTTTTGGTGCTTACGTTAAAGTCGCAAGACTATTACTAACCAGCTTCGTCTAAGCATGTGCATTTTAACAAGGAAGAGTGGTGATGAGAATGTCATTACTTCTTGCCAAACGGCATGTCGGACGTGCCCAGGTGCAATATGCAGCTACGTGACGGATCGAGAAAAGCTGTGTAATGATGGAGGCAAAAGTAGGGCGAAAAGAAAATATGATTCTGCGGTTGAAGAGCTAGGTAAAGATAAGGTGCGCAGCCAACGGATGGCATCAACCATCTTTGCTTCGTGCGCGATCGATATCTACTGACCTACAATGTGCCCGCTGATACAGTGTCCTAAAATCAAACCATGCTTCTGGTATACACAATCGCCAGACGCCTTGCAATGCACGTGTGAACCGGGGCGCATCCCACCGGCCTTCTCCCTGAATCTCCAGCTCAATGCTCCTCTTCAAGCTGCGCTAACATGGCCAGCTTTCCTGCTCTCGATCTGGCCCTTCAGTTGCACCAAATCCTGTTCTGTAGCTTCGAACTCAAGCGCCTGCTTGACCCACTGCTCCGCCTCTTCCAGCCTGCCCATTTCAAGCAAGCACTTTCCTCGCCTCCACCAAGCCTTCGCGTTTCCAGCCTTCTTCATCTCTACGCTTGCCTCTGCGTCTACCGAGCCCTCGGCCCAATTCTGTTGTGCCATGTTCGCCTGCGCGCGGTTGCTTAACAGCCCAGAGACTTCCTCGCGTACCAAGCCAGACGGCTCCCAGTGGGGGCGCTGAAGTGCCATGTCAACTGCGAGAGTGTATAGCTTGACGGCAGCACCGGGATTGCCCTTACGAAACTCGGCGTTACCAGATTCGCGTAGCTTGCCGATCTGTGCTGAGCGCTTGGGGTTGACGGGAACGGGGGGTGGCGGCGTGCCTGTTGGGGTCTCGACAGTGAGAAGGCCACGGTGGAGTGCGTTCAGCGCGGTGAGCTCGGTGTTGAGGGCGTTATTTGCGACGCCTGTTGCGCTGACGGTACCTGTGGCATCGTCCATGTGCAGGGGCAAAAGTGTAAATGTTTCGGCGGCTTCCATGGTGAGCTCAAGCTGTCGTATCGGCGTCGAAAGAGTGTATAGATATGCGCGTGAGTTTTGTGTACTGATCTGGGGTAAGGACACTTGGTGACATCGGGTTCCACACACCTTATCGATAATGGCTGCACGTGCCTTCCGGTTTCACTCCGACACTTGATCGCTCTACTCATCTCGCCTCAACTCGCTTCTCCGGTACCCGTCGATCAGGACCTGCGCATACTGCTTCTACAACATGGGCTGATATTTGGTAGACCCGGGCCGCCTGATGGCTTCCAGAATGTAAAATCTGCTTCCGCAATGCGCAGCTCATCCGTTCGCGACTAACCCTCCTTCGCCGTGTGTCTACAGTTGGAATGGCTAAGAAACATCTAAAGAAGTGTTGCGGGCCTGGCTGATGGAGGCACTTTCTCAGACGAGTTATCATCCAGACAGTACTCATTGAAACAAGTTTGATACCGCGCGTCTCTCTTCATAATCCTGGACATCTGTTTGTTGCTATCAGCCCTACGTTCAAGCAGCTTCTCTGTTCTACATCAAACAACAACTGTTGTTGTCTATTCATTTGTTTGCTGCACTACATACCCTGAACGCTTCAATTGGTTCTGTACCTTCACTTCCTGCACTCACGCGTAGTCACGTGGATCTTATGCGCCTTCCCTTTATAAGTGTGCCCACCGCACCTTCCTCGCCGCACTTTACGTCACTACCATCGACTCAACTACCTGGCACACCACTCTTTCATGGCGAGACACGCTGTCAAGGTCACGTTTGACGGGCAGGCAGCAAGCCTGCTTGTGATCCTGTCCTCATCACAGCCGTGCTCCGCATTGGCGGATACGGTCCGAACGCGCCTCCCTACGATTACCTCGAAGCTGGGCTTAGCAACAACGGATGGCCTTCACATCAGCCTCCACCTGGAAAGCGAGACTGGTCCTATGCTCGACCCCAAGGATCTTCTCTGTGACGTTCTGCTGAACACTAAAGAGACAATATATGCAGTCATCGTTGTGCGTGTTGTTGCTTCACCTCCAGGTGTGGCTGTCAAAAGGCTGACTTTACTACGTAGCAAGCTCAGATAAACCCTAGCACATCCAAGACGCAGCCTCAGCCGCATATTGGGTCCGACGACCAGCTTCGCCTCCGCATTGTAACGCCAGAGCTGGCTCACGAACATTACAATGTCGACACTATTGTGCCCTCAGCCCGGCTACTGCCACTCTCAACTACGCTTTCGGGGCTACGTGCTGCCGTCTGCCAACATTTGAATGTTCCTATGGGGGACGGGTCGCTCCAAGAACTCGACTGCAACTGTAGTGCCGCACAGCAGATAGACTCCAACGCAGCACTGAATGAGCGTGGCGCTTAACATTCGGACGCACTCCACACTCTTGTGGTTGTTTACGAGGACAACAAGGTTACTGTCGTTTCGATAGAGGAGCCTACATTGGCCTCCATTAAACGTGTGGCTCGAGTGCACCTGCAAGACAAGGCTACACGCAAGCTTCTTTGTGCAATTGGCGGCTTAGAGGATCGGAACACGCAGCATGGAGACAGTAGACGATATATCAAGCTCCCTGTGCTAGCTGTATGCTCTCACCAGTCGCACCGTCACCACGAGGAAGATAATGGTGCGGAATCCGTCACCGTGGTGGATAATCGTGGCCTCACTCTCGACCTCCTCACCTCTGAGTGCCCCATCGATATCACAATTCACAACAAGAATGTCACAATCAAGGCAGCAGGTCTCCACGACTGCGCAGTTGACGGCGTACTTACTATCTTTGCCGTTAAGCGTGTGTTTTCTGTAAACAACAACCACGAGTCAGGTAAGTCAATCTCTAGTGAGAATTTTGGAACCGCCCACAGCAATTAAGGTATACTGAATCTATACGCAGGGACCGCGAGCATTGGTAAAGCTGCAATTTTCCAGAGGCAGCGTGCTTGGGAACACCCTCTGGGTCAGTCCAAGCGCGATTTAGCCAACCTGCTATCAACACTGCGCAAATTTACAGACATAACTTCTGGTAGTAACATGGAGGAAGATCAACAAGATGCAGTCTTACGCATTCTTCATCTTATGACTCGATTCCCACCAGCTGTACGAACAGCATACGTGCTCATGCGCGGAGAGACCCCACAATCTTCCGAATGCGCTGCATTATCGCAGTGTCTTTATGAGATTCTGAAGGACGTTGTTCCTCTCGCTACCGTCCACAACGAGGCTCAGCGCCTCTTCGAAGGTTCTCGTCTGCTATTCGGACTGATACTGGGCAGAGCTAAGACGCTGCGAGTATCCTCTTCCAGCAGTGGAAATAGTCTTCCATACACGAGCATGCAGGTACACGACCTCCGTAGTACAGTCACTATGCGGCCTGTTCGGGGATCTGCAGTGCAGTCAAATATCGGCCTGATCGACGTGGGGCTTTATGATGCCTTTGCTGAGGACGGTGTTGTCACTTGGATCAACGGTAATGACACTGCGAAGGCCACCTCGATTGATCGGAAGCTGGCTAGGGTTTTAACGCTTGCAGGTGGCAGGAAGACAAAGGTGGTAGCATTCAACCCTGACGCTGTCGCTCTCACCACACGCTACGTTGAGAAAGATATCAACGCCGTCATCGCGCAAACAGAGATCTCGAACCTGCAATACCTCGCTTCAATGTGTAGCAACAACCATTTGAGCGTCGTCCCCCCGCAGACCTCCCATCTCTGCTTCTCCACCAGTGCTCACTCTGGACCGACAAGGCTTTCTATCCGTTCACGTAGGTCGTGAAAGGTGCGGTGAAGCCGGCAGGGACTTTCTCATGTTCAGGCCACTGTCCGGAGAAGAGGCAGTCGACGTATCCGTTATCACACAATTGCTGGTGCCTGTTCTCGCATATCGCAACGCCAATGGTACAGCCGTGTTTGAGGCATACGGAAACCACAGCCGCTACATCAAGGATCCAGAAGAAGCGGTCGTAGTTTGCGTCGATCTATCTCACAGCATGAGCGAGCGGTGTGGGTTTGTTGACATTGAGGAGAGCGAAGACGCTGATGCGTCAGTCAATCGCACTATTCATACGGCCACACCAGCTACCACAAGTTTGCAAATAGAGCATCCAGGCGGCGAGCGTTTGGCGCTAGATGAGCTCAAAGGTATTCTTGTTTGACTTCGAGAGTAACAGACGGTGCTGACCTCAAGCAGAGTACATTCTTGCCCACGACTCCTTCGAGGATATGTTGGCCATTGTGCGTGCAGGCACCGAATACAATTATTGCCAGCAGAACGCAAGTAAGGTACTCAAGATTCTGGGTCAACTTCACCAGCAGCAAATCACAGAGACTACTAAAGAGCTTGAGAGGCTCAGACGAAGGGCTACTCACTCGTTTAATCGTGCGGTGGCGAAGAGTTCTGAGCGTGATTTGATTACAGTATCAAATCGTCTTGTCAGGATGGAGCGGTTCGCTGACTCTCTATGCGCTTTTCTCACATACCGAGCCGAAAATGCGGGCTCTCTCCCTGAATCGCAGGCGTGGCGACCCGGAGCATCCGCACCGGTAGCCACTCCACAGCAATCGACTGCTTACAATGGTCCCTTTTTTGAGCTACCTACCGAGCTGCTCTGTCCCATTAGCAATGAGCTCATGGAAGATCCTGTCATGACTGTCGACGGCTTCACATACGAACGGAAAAACATCGAGCGATGGTGAGCCCTCAGTGCGCTATCACAGTTCGCGAGCGGCACTTGCTAATTGCCCTAGGTTCCACACCAAGAGAACCTCGCCACTTACGAACATTGAATTGTCTAGCACCGATCTCCGTTCTGATGCGCGATCTAGGCAGAAAGTGGATGCTTATTTGAAGGGCAAAGACATATTTGCTGCGAAACCTGCCGCAAACATGCAGACTGTTTCAATCAAGTCACCACTTGGGTCATATACAATGGAACTTCCACGCTCGCTAACGCTGGTTGATCTGTACGCTCTGGCGTTTCGCCTTACAAAGGGCCGGTACTCCAGATTTGAGCTGCACCACAAGAACGCTTCCTTGCCTTTCACCTCTCGGTCACTTGAGACGAGTGTCACTCCTGCCACCGACGTTTACATTGCTCCATCGGAGACTACAATCCTACCTTCGAACGACAAACCAGACGATATGTACCTGGTCAAGGTGTACAGCTGGAATGACCTTTCAACGCCAGTGTGCTCGTATTGAGAGCCTAGGAGTGCAACAAAGACTTTGGATTCTGTTGTGTTTCGATACTACCGGCATATTTCCTCCAAGAATGCTTATGCATCAGTTGAGCATCCGTTCACAATATGGTACAACATGCGCGAGACGGGCGACAACCACTATAGCGGTTCCCACATAGCACACTGGAAGGCAGTCTCCAAGCTCTTGAACCGTTCGAATGCAACTGGATCTGTGAATGCGGAATCGGTGTTCGATAACTTTGATTCATCTACAGGTATTCGTGCGAACTTCACGGCGGATCCACTGGTACTAAAGCTGTCACTTGGTGGTTCGCCCTCGCTTCCGGCTTGTCAGCGCAAGACACTCAGCCGATTGGACGTCCTGAAGCAGATGTTCGACGCTTTTATCAATCGACTGCTAGCCTACAATTTCCAGACTCATGTCGGCCTCGTTACGTTTAGCACCACCGCATCCGTGTCACAGGACATAACACATGCCGTCGAGAACTTCCGTCACCAGTTGAACAACGTGGTCCTGGGAGGTGATACTGCGATCTGGGATAGTGTCGCACTGGCGATGGATCAGCTACAGCAGCATGCTTTGAAGTATCCTAAGGCGAAACTCCGTATCATCTGCATCTCAGATGGCGAGGACAACAAGTCCACTCGACTCGTTCACGATCTTGCGTCACAGCTTGTTGGCCGCAACATCGCGGTAGATTCCTTCTGCTTGGGTTAGTCACAATTTTTTGACATCAAAGCTTTGTTTGACTTACTTTCCACAGGCAACGCAAACAACACTGATCTCCAAACCTTATCATACGTGACTGGGGGCTACAAGTTCGAGCCAAGTAGTCTGGAGGAAGCGATGGCGATATGCGAGATGGAGCCTGTCCTCTCTTTGACCGAGCGACCTGTCGCAGTGCTGCCACGCATCTCCTCACGCCACGCGGGCAACGCACTCTATCGCTTCCAAACAGCCAAGCGGTCGGTTTCTGTAGACCATGCGACACGTGATGAGTTCCCGCAGCGCAAGGTACACCCTCAGCTTGCAGGCTCGTTTGTCGAACTGAAAAGTTTTGCGCGACACAGTTCGCAAACACGGTCAGACGGCAATTTACGACTGAGTCGCATCCATTCCGAGATACGTAACTGCGGAGCCCTCGTGCACCCGCATTACGATATCTACATTTGCGAGGAGAACTTCGGTTTCTGGAAGACTGTCATGCAAGGTATGTATCATGGTATCGTCCGAAATTGACTGACTAAATGCTAATCATGCTAGGCCCTCCGGAGAGCACATATGCAGGTGGCACGTTCCTACTCTATGTAGAGATGGGCGCAGACTACCCCTTATCGCCACCGAAGGCTCGCTTTGTCACGCCCATGTACCACCCCAACATCAACCTCCACGGCCGCATTTGCCACTCGATCCTTGACCGCAACTGGACCGCTGACACGACGACCAAAAATGTCATCGACACGATCTATTCGCTCCTGTTGGTACCCGAGTTTAGCGATCCCATCAACACTGTCGTGACCCTGAACTACCACTGGGACGAGGTTCAATTCAAGGAGGAGGCCCAGCGCGACATTCGTAAGTATGCCACCAAGACTAGGACAGAGTGGCGTTCAGAGATTACCGGATAGATGGATGCGGCAGATGTGCGTGCTTTGAGGTACGATGTCAGAATGCAATTGGGAGTGCGGACGTGTGAGGAGATGTTCAAACGAGGCTATGACTCATACAAGCCTTGAGCATAGCTTGACTTCCGCACGCTGGGTACGTCAAAATCCATTTGTTCGTAGACAATCGAAGTGCCTTGTATCTCTTCTTGCCGCTCCCAGACGAGTCTGCACCCTGCTGCCCCTATCTTGCTCACTCCCCTCCTACGCTTCAAATCAGAGCGTCTCGTATCTTACTGTAGATTCCTTTTAGAAGGCTCTCATGTTAAACGCCGAAGCTTACCAGTCATGTTCTCTCAGATATAGTCCTTAACCCAATCCATTGATTGCGTCACTGTTTCCACTGCTTATTAGCTTTACTCTGCTCTTAAGATTTAACCTAATAGCTTATCGTAAATTGTACATGCCCGAAATTTAAGATGAAAAATATAAGGGAGATTCAATTGTACCGTAACCTTGCCGTCTCTGTTCATATTAACAGTAGAAGGGAGGCAGGCTGAGCTTTATGAACGCCTTCCTTCTGAACAGTTTTGCGTCTGCAGGACAAGATTCCAGGCAGTAGCATGACCGCATAAGCCACGACCAGACAATCACCGTTCAAAGCTCCACAGCTCGCAAGAACATGCGGATATGGTCAAATGAAGAACTTGCACGAGGATATGAACAGGAAGGCATGGGATTCCGCCACACTAGACATGTGTTCTTCGATCAGCCTGAATTTCTTCAGCTTTGCCACCTTCAGCCTCGCGAGCGATTGTACGGTTCCCGCAAGTGGTTGTTTCAAGCATTCGATGTACCCAACCCACCTTTTTACTTCTCCTCCTCGTGCGTTCCTCCTAATCATCCCCACGCTCCCCTTGCGCCCCTTCCCCAAACATCCTCGGCAGCCAGACCTTGACATTCTCATACACTAGAAACGTCACCACTGTCGTCGGCACCACCCGCAGTGTGTTCGGCACCACACCCTTGTAGAACGCCCACACCCCCTCGTTCCTATACGTCTGCCGCAGCACGTCCACCACTCCACTATACCTCGCTGCAGCTTCATACTGCTGCAGTCGCGCACGAATCGGCTGGTAGGGGTACGTAATCGCACCCGCAAGCAGCTTACTGCCTGCGCTCATATACACCGTGTCCCAGTTCGACAGCGGGTCAGCGCCACGGCTCGCCCTCATCGTCTCGTACAAACTGAACTGCACAGCGCCATGCACCACGCCCAGCGACGCCGGCACAAAGCCCGCCCACAGCCCGCGCAGCCCGCGCGTCGCCCACACATGCGCGAGCCCCGCGCGCATCGACGGGTATGCGCCCGCGCGGTTGGCGCCGCGCTCCAGCATGCGCGTTTTGAGCACCCACACGGGGTTGGTGCAGAACCCGGTCGCGAGGCCGGCAGCGCCACTCGCTGCGAAGAATTCCGCGCTGCTGAGCGGCAGGCCGGTGGCGTTGCGCGCTGCTAGCGCCTCCTTTGCACGGGCGTAGAACAGGAAGTATAGGCCCCATCCAAGGCTGTTGCCGAGCAGGTTGGGCCAGAGGCCGCGGTAGAGGGCGAGGGGGCCGCCTTCATCGCGGACGATGCTGCGCAGGATGTGCAGGGAGGCGCCAAGGCGTGGGCGTGTAGTTGTGGTGAGCTGGAGGCGGTTTTTGAGGAGATCAAGAGGGTGCGCGGCGAGGCAGGAGACGATGCCTGCAGTGAAGCCGGCGGTTGTTTCGACAACGGAGGCGGGGAGGGCGGAGCGCGGGGCGGTGGGGCGCTCGTTGGTCATGGGCGGGACGGCGAGGGGCATGGCGGGGGTGCGGCGTGCGGGGGAGGGGGGCGCATGCTGAGCGACTGGGAGGGGAGGTTGAGGCGCCAGGATCGTGACGGCAGAGAGCGCGGGTGTGTTATGGCATAGCTGAAGTGTGAAAGATCGGAGGAGCGGGAGGAGCTATGGGCACATGCAGGGTCCAACCACAAATGACATCAGTCAGCGCACATCACACTCTCGCTATACTCACACACCTCACAGTCAGATAGCTCACAAAGACAAGATCAGGATCGGGATCGACGTTTTACCCATCACAGTCCAGTATCAACTTCACGGTACTCCTTCCGTCTATATATACCATACTACGCCGTACCGTGTCACACCCTACAGATCGCGCCTGATCCGCCCACAAAATGCACATTGCTCGTCGAATGCAGATTAAACCAAACAAAACCAGGCCAGAATAGACCAGAGCAGAACAGAACGCCAACGCTATGCTGCCAGATGCCGAGTGATGTATACAAATATATGATTGGGTCAGTCAGACAGCTCGATAGCGTCGTCCTGAGTAGCGCCGGGGCCGATAGCCAAGCTGCTGCCGGGCTGCGCGAATTGTTCGGCGTCGTCGGTGGTGTATTCTTCCTGATCGTCGTAGGCGGCTGGGTAGGCGTCAACGTCATCGGCGTCATCCTCTTCGTCAAACTCTTCGTTGTCGTCTTCGGCTTCTTCATCGTCACCGTCAAACGAGTCTTCTTCGGTGTCGCCGGCAATGTTAGATTCAGCATCGATGTCGACGAAGTCAACGCCGCTCCCGCTCCCATTCTCGCTGTACTGTGTGAAGCCTGGCTGCGGGATGTAGGAGAACTGTGCAGGGATGGGCGATGAGAGGGCGAGCGGCTCGGGTATGGCAGGCTGTGGAGTACTGGTTGGTGAGTTGACGTACTTGTCGCGATATGCGCGGATGGCCTCTGCACCCTTGCCATAGAGGTGCTGGGGAACGAAGCGGCTGGCACGACCCCAGTACGCAGGTTTGTTGCTCTGCGCAGAGCCGGCACTCTTGCCCAGAAAGGACTGGCGGAAGGACGACGTTGAGACAATAAGATTGGGAACACTGCGGCCAAAGTCATGGGCCACTGGCGATCGCTGTGCAGTCGGAGACTTTGCGATCAGTTCACGAGCGTGCGACATGAGCAAGCTAGAGCGCCCGTTGAAAGAGGAGTGCTTGGGCGTCACACCATTGACCGGCGGTGAGCCTGAACCAGAAGCCCCGAAGGACTGCTTGACGGCACGAATGCGAGCCAAGCGCTCCTCGATGGTGAGTGGCTTCGAAGCCTCGGGCTCCGGCGGCGGCTGTGAGATCAAGGATACGGTGGGGTCAAACCTACGTATGCGCTTGGTTTCGGCATCCCCCTTATGCTCCTCGTCGGTGGCTGAGTCGAAGCTTCTCTTGCGGTGCTTACTGGGATCAATGCCCATAGCGCGGAGCTTGAACCAGTCTGTCTCGGTGCGGTCGATGGGCGCCGTTGACTTTTTATAAGCCTCAGAGTAGCTGCGCACGTGGTGACCGTTCGTCATCGTTGCTGCGATGTCTAGTTTCTGTGCGTGCTGTGACGAGGCTGCTCGCGACTGCGAGGAGCTGGTGGCTTGGGTGACTTGGTCGGCTGCCGCGCCTGCACGACGTTGCTCAGTTCGCCTGACGCGTCGACTGTGATTGGCTGGCGCGTGTTTTGTTGTTGACGCGCCGTTGACCAGGGTGCTCGCTACCGACTCGGCACTGGCGATCTCGCTCGCAGCGTCACCTTCACCATTGATTGACAGCTCTCGCTGAGCCTTGAGACGTTTCCTTCTCTCCCTAGCTTTGGTGTTGCGCTTCTTCCTCTGCACTTGTGCAACCCAGTGGGTGAACACAGCACGCGCAAAAGCTTGGCGCTTCTTCTCTCGATCTGCCGCTTCCATCTCCTGCCGTTTCTGGGCCTGCCACGCTTCGTAGCCTTCCCTTGCAACGTTCCTGACCGTGTTCTCTAAGAACTGATACAGAAGTCCGTCTTCCCCGCTAAATATGATACTTGAAGTCAGTGCGTTGTACACCGTTTCTCGTCGCCGTATCCGTGCCAGCCGCTCCTCCTCTTCACGTTGTCGCCGCTGCTGTTCCTCTCGAATCCGTCTCTCTTGCTCCTGCCTTTCCTGGAGTTCTCTCTGTTGCTTTTCCCTCAACTGTCGCTGGTTCTCTTCCTCAATTCGTCGTAGCTCGGTTTCCTTTGCTTGCTGCGCTTCCTTTGCCCTCTGTTCTCGTTCCTCCTGTTCACGTTTACGTCGTGCCTCCGTCTCTTGCCTCTGCTTCAGCACAGCCGCTCGCGCATCTGCTTCGGCCTTTTCTTTTTCAGCGGCTTGTGCTGCTGCGTCCGGCGGCGGTGGCGATCCTGCTGGTGTCGAGGATGTGTCTTGGATTTGTCCGTTCCGTATTTTCCAATCCAGCTCAGGCAACCCAGGGAATACAAAAGGCTTTGGGGTGTCAGAAGTAGGTGGGCTGGCAGCCTGTCCGAAGGCTGGCGTGGATTGACCACTGGATAGATGACCTTGAGGGTCCGTTGATGCTTGGTGTTCGCCAACGAAAGAACCAAAAGGTGTCGAGCTGGGAGTGGTGGATTGTGGAGGAAACGCTGCTGTGGCTTTGGCGAAAGGATTGTCATTCGTAGTTGGGGCAGGCTTGGGCGCAAATTGGCTCGGATGCTTAGTCGCATCAGACACACCAGGCGCACCGAAGATTGGCGTAGTGACGGTTTGTGTAGGCTGACTCGACGAAGATGCGCTCGCGAACGGGTTGCCGAACGGGTTTGGTTTCGAGATGCCGGAAGGAGGTTGGGATGGAGGCTGGAAAGGTGAGGCAAAGGGACCTGGTTTCAGCATGCCGTTCGTTGTGTTGGAAGTCTGGCTGAAAATATTCTGGTTTGCCAAAGGTACAGTCTCTGGTACAAACAACGAGTCTTCGTCACCCGTCTGTACAGTCTTCGGGTCGACCAGCAACCGGTTACTCTTTGCTTGCTGCACCGTCATGCCTTGGATGACTGCTGAGAATGCTCGATTGTGTCGCTTGGATTCCACCATTCTTTTGGAAAACATCTGCGGTTTGATAGTGTGAGGAACATCCAACGACCTGTTACTGTTACCCAGTTTTGAAATGTCCAGAAATGTATGGCCCTGATTGCTCCGCCCAAAGTGGAATCCATAAAGTTCGCAAAGCTTGACGGCGTCCTTGTCGTCGTCCATTGCAAGTACATCCTTGAGCTTGTCGGTAGTCCAAGCTTCGACGCTTACATCTCCTTTAGATCCCCTCCTATACGCATGCCAGATCGAGTCGAGTATGACGTGCCGGACGCGGTTAAAGGTGACTTCGGCAGCGCATGCCATGAGATAAGATACACTAGGCGACTTGACCAGATCCCAGAATTTCTTCCAATTAGCATGCGCCTGTATCCAACTTTTATCGGAGCCGAAATTGAAGGCTGATTTGGCGGCCTTGAAGATCTCAATAGCAGTCAAGACGCGTCTGTTGTTGCGGAGGTCGTTTGGTAAGCTGTGAAGCTCGTTCTCGAGCTGGCTATTAGCGTAGAACGATGCCAGAATCAGGCGATACGCGACAAACTCGGCCTCGTTGTCAGAAGGTATGTTCGCTCGTCGATTATCATCGTATCGCTCCCTCAAAGTCGTCAGAGTCTGGTTGAACTGCTCCATGTCTTGCTGGTGTGAATAGTCCTCCTTCCCAGACTGTGCCATTTGGTGCATCGACAGGAGATAAAAGCGCGCGGACGCTTCCAGACACACGAGCAGTGTCCGGATGTCGGAGGGCTTTTCGACGACTTGTGTTCGGAGATCCTTGCGGACTGATCTCGTGCGGTCCCAGATCCAAGCGTGCAGGTGGTCGAAGCCCTCTGTGTCCAGACGACTGAAGAGGTAGTGGACAGTTTTCTATTTGAATTAAATCCAACCCCCTCTGAAGTTATCCTTGACTTACCAAACATGCTGCGGGACTTCGTATGTCAATCACCAGCTCCACGTCCGCACCGGCCGATGATCGGGTGAAGGCTTTCACCATGCGTGATTCGTCGGGCACTCGGGCGCTGTATGCGAGGTGTTCGGTTTCGGGCGTCTTTGCTTGGGTTAGCGACTCGTTGGACCAGATGAAGGGCAGACCAGACGTACGCATTCTGGACGCTTGAAGTCATTCTGCACTATCCTGCGCACCCTCTCGAATTCCGGGCACATGTCGTTGCAGCGACCGACGAGCTTGACCGAGTCACTGAGCTTCATCTGTCCGTCAGGGTTCATGAAGCCTTTCTCCTGTAACTGCTTGCGCCAGCTCGACTGCGCATTTTGTAGCTAGGCGCATTAGCCCGTGTCCGTGTAGTCTTGCGCTCGGTGAGCTTACATATGTGAAGCGGCTGGTGTAATCGTCGATCGCATGCGGGGTCGAGTTTGCGACGGTGCCATATTTGTTCATGGAGACGAAGGGGGCGCTCCTGTACTTGGTCAGAACGGGCCACAGGCGACACCCTTGTGCGTCGCGCCTGCTATCTGGTGGTGCGTCGTGTGTAGTCGCATCGGTATCAGCCCGCGGCCCTTCATGTAGTCGGGAAGAAGACGGGGGCTTACGCTTTGGGGTTGCCATCTTCGTCCAGCTCTTGCGCATGGCTGCGTGTCTTGCTCCCGCCGGTCTGCGCGCCCCCACCGCGCTTCTTCGCGCCGAGCGCAGGCTTGTCGCCGGAGTCGCTCGACGCGCCATTGAGTCCGCCGCGTGTGCTGCTGCCGCGCCAGACGCTGACGCCGGCTCCTCGGCCGCGCCCTCCTCTGCTGCCGCCGCCGCGAGCGACTGTCGTCGACATTGTCGCGGCTAGGCCGTTTTCGATGCGCGCATGCGTGCTGGTGACGTGTGATGGTTGATTGGTGCGACGTGCTGGTGCTGGAAGAGGCGAGCAAGGTGCGATGCCTGCGCAGGCTGAGTCGTGATTGATTGCGGCAGGTCGAGTTGCGAACGATCGCGACAGGCCGCCGCGTTGGGGAAACAAAGAAGTCCGTCGCGAACCTGAGCTCACACGCTGCAGCTCAAACCGCGGGACCTCCGCGCCTTGGCGTCTCGCCGCGAACAACGCCCAACACCCAATACCCAACACAGTGCCACCGCTTCACCTCGCCCATCGCAACACGGTACAGCTCAGCTAGCAAAAGGCACATCTACCGGTGAAGATGATATGTATTTGATAATGACTAATCCGAAATTCGTTACATATTGGCCCGACAGCGAGACGCTGCAGCCTTCACCACGCGCCCACATTCCCACCCTGCATACACCTCCAAGGCACCTGCCAACAGACCCTCGAACCCCTCTCCTGCATCTCTCCACCAAAACACAAAACATACACAGCCTTGCTGCTCATTATATACCCATTAGAAGCCAACTGCGCTTTTGTTTGTCATGCATGCGGTCGTAAGCGGCGTAACATCGTAAGGGTATCTTGCATGACACGAAAACTCCGCCTGAACAGGCCGGAAGGAATACAATGTTGAAGAAAAACGCTCCAGCGAAGGCGCCGAAGCAAGTCTGCGCAGAGAACACAACATGGTGTAGTGCTGGAGCTACACATGACTGGTAGAAACACGAAAAGGAATCGTTACGAGTCGTTATTGAGATGCCAAGACAGAAGGAAAGACAGAAGACGAGACACCGAAAATGCTGACAACGCGCGCTAAACGGGGAACTCAGAAACGACGCAGCTCTTGGGAGCTTTGCGAGTCGACAGGGTACTCAGACGGGAGACTGCTGTGGAAACTCATGGTGGTGTCGGATGGTGCCATGGACATAGTAATCGGCGCGTTTGCGAAGCTCACAGGCGTCGAAGGGAACATGTTCTGCTCGAATCCGAACCCAGCACCGGTCGCCATGGGGTTCGTGTACTGGCTGTAACCCATGGGAGGCGGTGGGCCGTGATACATGTTAAAAGGGTTGACAAACGTTGGAACCGTCTGCGCAAAAAGAGGCGGAGCTGAGTTGGAGTAGGACCCTGTAGTATGGTACACCTGGTCGTTGTACCCTGCTGGTGCTGCTGAGTATGGCAGCGGCTGACCGTATGGGGCCATGTCAAATTGAGGATGCATGTTGCCCTGTTCGGACATGGTCCTCATTTGTGGCTTGGCATCTAGGTCCTCTCCTCCAAGGTGCAATCCGTGTAAAGATCGATCAAAGGAAGAGTTCGGTGTGGATGCGGTGCGTTGCATCTTAGCATCAGCCTGGGACAAAACAGGCGAGAAGACAGGCGTGCATGGACCGGAGACTGACACAGGTGTGTCGGATGTCCAAACCTGCGGGCGATTTTCGTCGGCTGAGAAAGATTGTTGCGGTGTCTGAATCTCGTATTGATTTATGACAGGCATGGTTCGGGGTGAAGGAGCAGATTGATCAAGTTCTTGAGGGGCCCTGACAAGCCTCGACATGGTGTTGTCTGGCTCCGTCTCGTCTCCAGAGGTCTCATAGATAGTCTCTTGCACGTTATCCGTGCTATCTCTGACTGCTAGGCGAGGTCGCTTTGGTTGTGTGCGCCTAATGGGCCTTGGTATGAGCTTCCATGTGTGGTGCATACCTCGGCCAGGATCGACATTGCCAGACCCTTCGAAGAGGCCATACTGCATGACGTGGTCTTCGTATGCCTGCGCAACTTCGAATATGCTGGGCAAGACTTCTTCCACTGCGCGCTTCTTCATCTCTTCGCTATGAATGCTCCCCTTGGATGAGGAGAAGTGGTCAGCTGCTGTCGTCTGAATCGCGAACTTTGCGATGTCGCGGAGCTTTGTAACCCATGGACCCTTGCGCTTCATCTCATCGATTTTTCGGTGGACGAGCAACATCTCAACCGCCAGTGTTGAAAGGTCTGCTGAGGCGTCAGAGGAGTCCAATGCACCGGGTCAAGTCACTTACCATCCTTCTTCAGATGAGAAGGCTCCTTGTAGATGACGGTTTCTGGCCACCAGGGCGGCGTGTCTGCCTCAGACGGAAGCATCTCATGGTACTTGCCCCAATCACCAAGCCGTCTCGGCTCAAGAAGCTTGACCCAGTGCGTAACAATGCCGCGTAGTGGCTTCATAGTCAGTTCATCAAAGCGACAACGGAGGAATCTTTGGAACGCATCAATGTCGCCGATATAGAAAGTTTGCGCCTCTTCAGTCACGACTCCGATGGCTTGATTGGCCTCTTCGTCATTGTTCATGACAGCCTTGCGGTTCGAGGCAGACCCCTGTGAAACGGACCGACGTCTTTTCAGACTCCTGGACTTCGGCAGGCTTTGCCTTGGTGCAACGGCTTTCCTCTGCTTACGAGTGGATTGTGTTTGAGGCTTAGCTTGCTGTGCTGGTTCTGTGGCGTGCTGGGGTGACCCTTCGGAAGCATGTAAGCGATCTACACGGCACACATCCATTGTAGTCTTACCTGGTACCTGGGCCGGTTCCAATCGAATGGGACGACGTATGTCAGAGGTACGGCTGCTGAAAGATGCTCGGGGACTGATCTTAGGTTGCGCCATAAACAGGTGTTCGAGACCGGCGAGTGGTTTATAGACCGGCTGGGTACGGCCATCCTGGAATACCAGCGTCGCTATCGGTATGGGCATCGCGATATTATTTTCATCGTCATCGTCGTCGGCGCGTTTACCATCCCCTGCACTTTTTGCTGCAGCCGCCTACTCGCTAGGTCAGCAATTAAGTTTGGTAGCGACCAGATCATCGAGAATGGCGTTTTATAGTTTGGGGAAGGGCGGACGCTCCCGGTAGTGGTACTGGGGGTGTCTTCGCGAGAATTTCGGTGCCGAGACCTAGTTCCAACGACATGCAAACGGACTGAGCACTCACCTGTACTGGGAGTGGATAATCACAGTTCTCTGTCAACACAGACGGATCTTCGCCACGATCCTCAGCCAGTGGGCTCGATCGCATGCCCTTGGTGTTCATGATAGATTACTCGCCCGTTGGTTCTGCTGAGCCGGCCTCGAACCTCGCCACGTGCCGATGCACTTCAACGACTGGTAACCACAAGTAACGCAGGCACTGACAGGGTCAGATACTGTTACCGCCAATCGCTGATCTATGATGGTATTCTGAGCGATGGTATGCGAGGACGCGAGATGAGCGTCTGCTCGATTACATATTAGCAGCTGATAATTGCAACTCAGATATAGCAGCCACTCAAACGCTATCGGTCGGGACCAGCCTCGTCTCGTGCATAAAAGGCGTGGTCGCGCAGCACCATGTGGCTCGCTTAAGTTTAATAGTGCTTACATACCTCGAAAAAGTACTTGCGACCAGGGTGTAAATAGGTGCCGAGGGGAACCAGGTGCCGTGCGCAAAATTCGAAAGTCGCACTTGAGGCCCGGAGATTCGAGAACGATAGAGGAATAAGATTCCAGAGTAGCCGGATGTCGATAGCTAAAAGAAAATGGTTCACAGGTGCAGACCAGAACAACTACTCAGCGGGCGCGGACGCAATATGCTAGTAGACGTAGGTTAAGTCCCGCTAAAACAGGTGTTGACAAAAAGCGTAGGTTGTACACGAGATAGACTTCAATATAGTCGATGATTTTGTTGCCAGTATAATGGGACGGATTTTGAGTAGGTCCGATAGGAGGCGGTTATGTTGGTGCAAGAGCTCAGGTTGATGGAGAGGAACGATAGATCCGCACGTATCGGTCAGGACTAGGGGCTCTTAATAATGGCCTCGTCTTGGGGTCGTAGCCGCTGCCCTGATCAGCGACATCGATCCTTCATAGCAGTAGCCCTGTTTGACAGCCTCCTGCACATGGACAAAGATCCTGGTATCCACGGGCAGTGGCAGAGAGGCAGCGTCCTATGAAGAACCTGGTATCAGAGCGCGCGGAAGGGAGGGACTGATAGCCGTTGGGCGCCTGGTTCGAAACGGCTTTCAGATACTGGGATTATACGTCCTTGATCTGCAGGCGACTGACCTTCCGGTCTCCCCGGGGCCACTGCTTTGCCTAATCTGTAACCGACCACCGCGCCAAGAATGAGATTTGAGTGAGATCGCGACGAGAAAAACGAACACCGTTCTTCGTAGCTAGATCGGATAATGTATACACGCTAATGCAGCGTATGGAGGGGCTCTTGTCAAAATCTGGACAGAGCGAAGATGAGATGCATCGTGGGCCGCTCCGTCCGCTATTCTTTACGAGGACCGAACCTGGCACTGGGGTCGATCGAATCGGAAAATCAGCTCTACACTACGATAGGGTCGGACAAAAGTCCTGAAGTCACTGCCAGCGTCCACACCGCAACTCTAAATTGCACTGGGGCATGCGGCTGTCAATTTCGTCAAGGGTAGGCTCACTGTGCGTTCCCAGAATGGCACCACACACAGAATAGCCTACACTGATCACAAGCGGCAAGCCAACCCAGGGTCTTCCCAGTTCACGATCCCTACTGACAAGTCAACAACCAATCCTCAATGAAGCCACTTCCCCCCGTCACGCCACCATTAGGCCAAACACCAAGCGAGCATCGACACCGGAAACAAGCGATTCGAAACACCATAATGATATATCAGGGCCACCTGGATCTCGCACTCTTAGAACGAGTCAGCCGCTGTTCGCGACCGGAATCCTGGTCAGCGGTCCAGATGCCGATTTCGACAATCGCACGGCTATCGATCGCGGGTAGTATGCCCCGTGTCCAGCCCACAGCATACCAAAATCCGATGTAGGTCGCCCAAACTGGACACTCGCTTGCAGACTACCCGCAAGGTGGTGCAACTATGTGGGGTTGCGCGGAGCTGCAGCGACGTTGTGCTCGAAATGACCGGCAGCTGATGGCATAATGTCGGCCACACTGTAGTGGTGATGTGTAATGTGGAACTCACAGCACTTGCCACTGTCTGCGCCCTCAAACTGCCATTTGGAGGCTCCCCCATAACGGTGCTTTTTGGGGCTTCTGCTTCCGACAGACCCGATGTGGACGCATTGGCAGTCAGGGTACCGAATCCGTCTTTCAGGCCTGTGGGTCGATGGTCAGAGTTACCGAGTCGAGCATGCAAATCGGGGACGCTCCACCATCAGGTCTGCGTTCGTCGTTGCATCGTTACGTCCGTGACTTCGTGGGGCCAGGCAGGCGGACGCGAGGCGAGACCAAGCCGACAGGGGTGATGTTGAACGCAGCTGCTCCTGCCGACAGATGCGCGCACGCTCCAGCCACCAGAGCAGCCGCCTAGATAGTGGGCTCCTCGGTGGTCTTGCCTGAGGCAGACAAGACCTGCAACATCCACAGCGGGCGAAATGCAGAGGTCGCGCAGTACGGTTCGCGTGTAACGCTTGACGAGATGAGAAGCTGCAGTGTATACGGATAGATTACGCAGTGTTTGAACGGCGGGAAAAGCGGTGTTTAGCGTCCTGCAATGCATCGAAGGCAAGCTTCCATATCATCCAAATTACATGCGCGCGCGCTTGTCCTGGCAATATCGATACACATCCTGGCTACATCTCAAGTCCATGACCACACCACCGTCACCTATAACGCGCAATTGCTGTACCAAGTAGCAGACCCGACACTCAGTTCGCCTATCTCCCGTAGTCTCCCGTAGTCTCTAGTGTTTCCCACCCCAAGCGCTTCATCTCCAGACCAGGGACCGCTGCCGTGCTACTTTACACTTCGCACCCGCTACAAGACAGCAGAGAAATGGTGCGAGATCGCAACGGCAAGCCCCGGTCCTTGGTCTGATCGTGCCTAGATCGGTGTGACAGGCCGGCTCAACCCTGCTCAACACGGCACGCGTTCTCGAATGCGTTCATCACAAAAAGCAAACATGTCCACGACACTCGCCCACCAACGGGGCAAAACCAGCGACGCACAAGCAGCAGAGTGTCGGAGGTCATCGCCGAGCGAATCGCTATCTATAGCCCGAAAGCACCGAGATGGAGAAATATGAGCTCGTCACGCCGGCCATCGACTTTGCCGTGCAATTTTGCTGCCCCGCTGCGCGCAACGCAAGGCCACTGCACACGAGAACACTGCGTCTCAACGCACTCAGCAAGACAGCTGTCTGTGAGACCGCGCCACGCTGTGCAACACGCACATGCATGACGTCCTTCAGCAGCGCTGCTGCTATTTCCGTCGCCGCGAGCAGCACTCGCCTGGCTACGTTGCACACCGATGCTGGCCAGTCCAGTTCAGTCCAGGTCGGTCAAGCCAAGGTCCAATCTACATAGCGGTCGCAACAGTGACGCCCTCCACGCGCTCTACACGCGGAGACTTTGCGCCTCACGCTCAGATGTGTAGCGAGCCGCGCGCGCAGCGTGTCGCCCGGCACCCTCTGGCCGCACATGCGGCAAGCCCGCTCGTCGCCCCCGCCCGCTAGCGCGTGTCAGATCGTGGTCGTCCTGCGGGCATTCCCGAAGCGGAGCGGTCCCGTGCGACATGGTTGATGGGGAAGCTCTGCCGGCGGCCGCCCGATGGCCAAGGCGCAACGGCTCGTAGTTTGATCCTTGTGACGCTGGCCTCGCAGGCCTTGAGAGGGCAGGAAGTGGCTGGAGGGGACGTCTTCCCCGGAACACGTCATTGCTGATCGTGTTCTGTGTGCGACGTTCGCAGCGCGAGTTTGGGGGTCGGCTTGATCTTGCCGTCTACATGTGGGAATTACAATTTGCTATTTGGGTTCTTTTTATCTACACCTCCTACTTACACAGTATTCTACATTTAGTTTCCTTCGATACTGCTCAGCAAATTTGCTTCCTTGACAAGATCATAGAACAAGCCCTTCTGCTTCACAAGCTCGGCTGGAGTGTCGAACTCAGCCACCGTGCCCCTGTCCAACACAATGATACGATCGCTATCAAGGATAGTGTTGATTCGGTGCGCAATGGTGATGATGGTCTTGTTGTTGAACATGCTAGATCGCAACGTTGTTTGCAGCAAGGCGTCAGTCTCTACATCGACAGCGGCCTAGCGAGGGTCAGTCAGTCTGGTATCAACAAGCCCATCAAGGTGACACTTACAGTAGCCTCGTCCAGAACAAGGATGTTGCTTGGTGCAAGAAGAGCACGTGCCAGGGAGACGAGCTGGCGTTGTCCAGCGCTCAGGTTGGAGCCACCCTCGTGAACTTGTGCATCCAGCTTGCCCTGCATACCAGCAATGTGTTCCTTGAGACGAGCATGTTCAAGGGCACTCCAGAGCTCAGTATCGTCGTGAACATGGCCTGGATCAAGATTGTCGCGCACGGTGCCCTCGAACAATGCTGCATCCTGTGGGATGATAGCCAGTCGCCGGCGCAAGTCCAAAAGTCCGATCGTGCTTGTGTTTAGATTGTCGATACTCACATGACCTTCCGATGGTTCGATGATGCGGAACAATGCAAGCGTAAGCGAACTCTTGCCCGCGCCTGTGCGACCCACAACACCGATCTTCTCATTCGGTTTGATCTGCAGGTTGATGTTCTTGAGCACAAGATCGAGACCCGGCCGATATCGGGTACTGTAATTGTTGAAGGAAACAGCACCTTGCGAGGGCCAGCTGATTGGTGGCCGATTCTTGGAGATAACCTCTGGCGCCTCGCTCGGTAAAGCCGCGTACTCGAGGACGCGTTCGACAGACACAATGTTCGTCTCCACCTCAACGGTCTGTCGGACGATCCAGTTGAGAGATTGTGTAATCTGAAGCGCATAGGACATCGACAGACCGACTGTACCAGCCGAAATGCCACTGTGACTGGCAACGGAGATGATGGCGAACCCAGCAGCGCACAAGATGATGATAGACCCTAGGAACTCCAGACGGACAGCCAGCCACCTGTTGGCGCTGATGGATGGGTAGTAGGCCCTCAGGTTTGCGTCTACACGCCATTCGTTCTCCATCTCGAAGCGCTTCTGCTGGTTGTATGCACGGATGGTACTCATGCCACTGAGCGACTCCTGGAAGTGCGCATAGATAGGGCTGCGACTGACACTGTCCAGGCGCTTGAGCTCGCGTGATGTGCGCAGATAGTACCGCTGGATGTACAGATACAGTGCACCAAGTGGGGGGATGACAACGATGAAGATGGGGGTTCCCGCGGAAATTAGAACCAGGGTGAACACGGCTACACAATAGTATCAGTCAAAGGCTCCGCAGACATACTTACATCAAGATGGCCACATACCTCTGGCTGAATTCACAAATAGCATATTGAACGTGCGGCTACAAACGTCAGCCATGTCCTCGGACATTTGATATGGGTCTGGACTTACGCAAGCACTTCATCGACCTTGTAGATATCGCTACACGTGGACCGTTAGCAGCGGCATATCCAATAAGAGGGGGCCGAGTAGATTTGACGTACCTGGAGAACCTGTTGAGGATACGCCCTGCGGGCGTGGTTTCGAAGAAGCTCATTGGAGAACGGAAGATCGCGAACGCCATACGCTCATGTAGTTTGCGACTAGCCTGTGGTGTGCATTAGCCTTGCGTGGCGCAACTTTGAGAGCAATTTTGAACATACTTCGATAGAGCAGAAGATCCACAGTATGAGCGTCTGTACAACCACAAGGGCGGCAGACCCCACACCAAATGAGAAGTAGATGCCAATGTTTTTGCCTACGTGCGGGTTACCGCCAAAGCGTTGATTCAATTCCGCCCAATGCTTAAGCCAGATACTTGCGCCTGCATGATGTTAGCGTGTGTCATCTTGAGATAATAAAATGAAGAGCCAATCGTGCATCACATACCGATGGATGCTGTCTGAGCGCCGGCGAGGAGTGCGAGGTAGATGGCGACTGCAACTAGGTTGCTAGTCTTTGCATATTCGCCATACACAGACCATTTGACCTTGCCCTGTTCCGAGAATTCTTTCGTCTGCTTGCTCTTGAGGCCATTCTCTTCATCATTAGTCTTGCCACGTGGACCCTTGAAACTGGCAGTGCTGGCACGGCGAAGGGTTGCGAAGCTGTGTTTGCGCGCTGTACCATTGCCGGTCCTGAGAGGGGCGAGATGAGACGCGCCTTCCTGAGCAGCTTCAGCTTCCTCTCCGTCCTGGTCATCTTCCGAAGCTGGACTGCCGCCGTACACGGTAGACTCCTCGTCGCTCATGACACCCTCAAACGGAGCACTATCCTCACTCTGGTCTTCGTTCTGCGATGTCTTGATCAAGCTTGCAATCTCGCCCTTCATTGCCATGAGCTGAGTGTAGCTGCCCCTTTCAAGGATCTTGCCCTCACGCAGAAGCAAAATCATATCGGCTTCCACTAAGACAGGGATAGAATTCGTAGCCAGAATCCTGGTTTTACCAGCCAATAGGCCGTTGGGTCCAAGGACATTGTTGATCAGGTGTCGCCCAACATGCTGGTCAACAGCCGACAAACAGTCATCGAGCAGGTAGACATCAGCGCGAGCATACACAGCACGCGCAAGAGTGAGGCGAGCCTTTTGCCCACCTGACAGAGAGATACCGCGCTCACCAACTTCCGTCTGATCGCCATCCGGAAGTTGCGCAAAGTCGTCGCGCAGAGCGCATGCATTAACAGTCTTCTCGTAAAAATGCGGGTCCCACCGGTGTCCAAAGACGATGTTCTCGCGTACAGACGCGTTCATAACCCAAGCTTGCTGAGGTACGTAAGCCGACTTTCCGTGCAGAACCACCTCACCGTTGATTTTCCACACATCACCAAGCACAGCCTGTAAAAGCGAAGATTTACCAGCTCCAACGCGGCCAACGATGCATGAAAGTTCGCCCTTGTGCGCGGTGAAGTTGATCTGCTCGAGAGTACGACGTTCAGCATTCTTGTCCCAAGTGAAGCTTGCATCTCTGATGCGGACTGACTCTTCGCCGTTCTCTTCGACGGCGGGCTCGCGACGGACAGCGTCGGCTTGGAGTTCATCGGCGGTCAGATAGCTAGTAAGACGGCTGACAGCAACGCTAGCTTCGACGATCGCAGTAATGACCATGGGCAGGATCGCTAGTGGGAAAGTGAGGAGATTGAACAGCGTCAGAGCGGGGAACACAATGTCGGTAGTTAGGGGCTTATCCTGAGTCCAGACAAACACGCCAAAGGTCGAGCAGGAAACCAGAAATGGTGTGGTCGACCATGTGAAAGTAGAGAATGCTTGGGTAGCACCGATTTTGCGCAGAGTCTTCAGTTCCTGGTCGTTTCGAATGTAGTTCAGACGGCTGGCAAAGGCAGTTGTCCAGGCGTAGAGCTTGATAGACTTCATGTTGTTAAGGATTTCGGAGATCAGCTTCGTACGCGCATCCTTATTCTTCATTTGCTCCTTCTGCAAGGTCTTCATCAGACGTGCAATGACGCCGTTGATTGGAATCATGATTATCATAACCGCTACACCGGCAAAGCATGCTACGCCGAGAAGCTGGTACAGAGACAACATGCAGAGTACAATCTGGAATGGAGCAGACCACAATTGCTGTCCGTACTGAGCCAGATCTTGTAGACGTTGGGTGTCAACAGCCATGTAGTTGACAATATCGCCGGTTGACTTGGTGGCTCGTCCCTCGTTGGAGAGGCGTGTAGATTTTGAGTAGATAGCGGCAGTCAAGCATGACTTGATGCGCATACCAGTCTCGAACGATCGCTGGAAATACTGGTGAAGGGCAGCCGTCTGTGAGACAGACACGGCAAACATACTGAGGGCTATGGCAGCGCCTCGTGCAATAGGCTCTGGTTTGTCTGTATCGTAGGACTTGACGAATGTGATCAAAAGCCTCAGCAGCTGCGGCTGGACGAAGTTCAAACAATCGCTGATAGTCTTGATGCAAGCACCACGAAAGTATGGGCCGCCGAATGAGAGGAACAGTGCCATCCACAGCGAAGGGCTCTTCTTGTGTTCCACCTCGTCACCCCACTTTTCTTCAAATGTCGCGGCCGTGTGCTTGGTGGAATCACGCTTTCGGAGGTTCCAAAGGTCGTCTTGGGTGAGGAAGTGGTTGTAGCCACGCTTCATTAAAGGCGTCATCCAACCGAATGTGAGGACCGAGAAGATATCGGCGTATTCGTAGGGGCATTCGTCGTCATCGCCCAAAGCATCGTAGTCGCTTAGGCGCTTCTGCACCAACCACTCCAGCGCAAACTCGATTACGGCCAGTCCAACGCTAGCAGTGAAGACCGCAAAGTATGCGGTATGCTCTTTGTATAGCTTCTGGGAGACCAGTGAGCGAAGTTTTACGCCGTTCGCGATCAAAAACAGCAGCCAGTAGAAGAGGACTACACCGTTGGCGTTGCGCGAACGCCAGTGTTCGATGTATTGGACGTAGAAAATGACCAGGAGCGAGACGATAGTGACGGCGGTCGTCCAGAAGCGGAAGTCTCCGGCCCAGATGCCGGAGAAGTACTCAATCTGAAGGGCGGCTTGAACGGCAGTCGTGGCGATAAGAGCTCCAAGGGTACTCTGTTAGGCGCAAACGGTCAGTAGAGGTCACTTTGATCAAGGTTTGCAGTACCACCTACCAGTTTAGCATAGAAGTGCCAATTCTGCTTGACAGGCTGGGGCGTGCATTGCCTATATAGATACCACAACGCGCCTGCTCCTCCAACAATTCCCAAAACAGCAACCACCATAATCCACACATCGAGGAAGCATGGCGTGAAGTCGAATCTGATGGGGCTCAGTGGCCCCCAACCCTCGCTATTACCGCATAGCGGCTGGCGATCGTGCTGCGATGCCTGGAGATAGCCGTAGCTGACAGCAGCGCCGTGCTCGAGCGGGGAAGAGGGCAGGAAGGGTATTTGCTGTCCCTGCATTGAGTGTGTCGAGTGCGCGCGGCCGGGCTCTGTGTCGCAGAGTCACGGACTGGGTGAATTGTGCGGCGTGCAAGAGGAATCAACGACGCGCCCGCGATTGGGCCTTTTGCGAGGCAAGAGCTCGGACAATTCATCAACTCCGTCATCAAATCGGCGTTAGCGGGGAGTTTGTCAGCGACAAGCTCATGCTGCATTCAGGCGTTTTCTTTAGTCAATGAATGTACATAGTATGATAGAGCCACTGTTAAATGCCCGTGATTATTCGCGAAAATTCTGAAGCTCACAACCCTTCACGATTCACCGGTTGGTCTGGTTCCGCAGACCCGGCAGCACAACTGAAGCTCTGGCGTGCACCGTTCGGGCCTTCGGCTTGCCTTTGCCGACATCGCCGTCACATTGTTGCTCGGACTGTCAACAGACTAGAACAAATTTGTTTTGAATGTAGTGTGGGATGTTTGCATTATCTTAAGCAGGTATGAGACCCCGCTGAATGTTGGTTGTGTCTACTGGATTTCTCAGGGAGTTGTGGCTTTGGATCCTGTTATAAAACATTACAGTGAATGGCCCTCTCCTAGATTTTTGGCATGACCGGAGTTTCTCGCTTGCCGGAAAGATACCCAAGGAGCCAAGAGAGAGAAAGGATTCATCAATTCTTATCCTGGATCTCGCGTCAAGTTTCCATGTGCGAAGAATCTACGTGCGCCCCACTACTTCCGATATACCTACTGTCCGCACAACAGAATGTTCGCAGTCCACCACAATCCTTACGACCTACAATTACCTGCAACGTCAAGAATGGCATACCTTGATCGGTATGTGGTAGTTACTTGTATCAAGCGATACTACGGGCTTTCGGTGAAAGCTGCCTACTTCGATCCCGCAGAAGTCCGATACCCCTCCTATAGAAAATTGGAGCGATGAGCAGCTTGCTGTTGATATTCTCCGTGCTTTCGGTCGCTCAGAGGAAGTATGCAATCTCACACGACGGCTATTTTATATCAAACAGCTGGACGGCGACGATAAATACTTTGAGACGCGGCATCTTAGCTATCGGCGCGATACCTGGCCGTTTAAATCTTTAACCGTAGAAGTGTGTCAAGGAAGACAGTTAACCAGCAAACTCCTGATGCCTCGTCCTGCCGATAGGCCAGCTGGACTCTGTTCATTGGCACGAGATCAATATGCGACATGGTGGATCGTCGACACTGCAATAGCTTTGATCCTGCTACCCATTCATACAGGCCACCAGAGATCTCATATTCATCTCAGGCCGTATCATACATCTGGCAGGGTAAAGTTACGTAGAGCCACCAAAAGATGAGGCTTGGTTCAAGGACCCAATATCACACCGTATTCAGAATCATTTTGACGAAATCTACGATAAAATTGAAGTACTGAAGATGATTCCTTGTTAGAAGGGAGAGAATTCGTGGAATAGGACCATCCAGCCGTACACATGGAATGTTGGAAGTGTATGTTTCTTTGCGGGGTTTGACGACGCTCTACTTATGTCTGGGATTTATTTAGTAGTCAAACATTGCGGCAGCATGGCTGGCCTGATATTCTGAATCGATATGGGTGCCTGCAGGAGATCAAGGCTGTACTTCCAGGAACTTGACTGAGATCACCGGATTGATACCTGGCCGGAGGTATAGAGCTTCGAAGAGATATGTTCCTTTCTAAACGCAAGCAAGCGCCCACTCTGTGAAGATTTATATGGTTATGAGCTTTAATAAAGACCAACATGTTGACCACGTTTGAGCAAGGAAAGCACCGGACCACAATTAACGATTTATCATGCGCTTAGTATCAACGTGACCTACCATGTATCATATATTTGCGTGTAGTTTGGCTTAGATTGCAGAAAAATACGAGATAGCATCCCGTTGAGTCTTTCAAGATGGAGGGGTTGAATATCTGCAACTCGACCTGACACCTACTCATGGACGTCAGAGTGGACATGCGACGTGAGTTGGCGCTGAACTCGGCTCGATTGAAGTACTTCAGATCAGTTGACACTGCTTTACAATGGGCTTGGACAATATCGGATCCTATCACAATGACTGTTAATCTCTCTCGCAATGCTGCTCGCTGCGCTCTTACTGCAGTCCACGGGCTATTACAAACCGTCGCTCTACGAAGTAAAAGAATTTTAGCTATGAGTAAGTATGCTAAAAAAGTAATGATTTCAAAGAGATGATAGCAATCTCAGAGTGTTACGATCTTTCTGTGAGCTACACATCACGGTCCACACGCCAGTATCACGCAACAATCTACACAAGACAAAACAAATAGAAGAAGCTCTATTACACAAGCACTTGAGTGCTCCTGAGCTATTGCCGTCGCGACTTCCCTGAATTTGACATTGCCAAAAATCATCATCCAACTACCTAGGTAGGTAAGTACCCCCCCTCCCAGCTCACTCTCTTCAAAAATTTCCGCAACCACAACCAGTACATGCAAAGAAGCAAAAATAACTGGACTTGCAGGGAATCGAACCCTGGACCACTCCCAATCGTATTCTAACACGCTCCAATGAAGCTTTAGGATGCTAAGGGAGTATTATACCACTAAACCACAAGCCCGAATGTTGATTTGATGAAAGTTGACGTGAGCTTTTGATTTTATAAACCGGAGATCTCAAAATCCAAATTCTGATGTTGGTTTATGTCTTCCCATAGTCGTTTTGGAGTCTTAGACGTCATTCTTTGGTGATGCTGCTCTGCGGTTCCCTTACAGAGGTTGTGCAAATCAACATTGTAAACACTAATGTAAGGCACTACTAGTCTACTAAGCACCCTTATTTTACAGAAACAACTATGCGCGATCAGCGCGTTAGCAGGATTTTAGCTGCTTCTTACTGGACCAAATACTGGATCACGAAAACGATAACCCGGATTCCGAAACTGTTGAGGTATTGTCTGCACCGCCGGAATCCAAAAGAGGTTGGGAACCTGCCACCGTGTGTCTGCCTACAGCAGCCACCAAAATGAGGCTTTGCAGCACTAGAAGCTGTTCCTATCTATGCAGGTTGCATTTGTGAAAGATTGTTGCTTAGATTCTGTAAACAGGATCGAGAGTGCGCGTTGATTGAAACTGTGCCGCAGGCCCCCAGCCATTGCTGGCATGGGGGACCGAGGTGCCTCTGGAATCCGTTGCGACCTTGGCATCGGTCCAGCTAGTGCCCACGGCCACACAGCAGCAAGAGCAGCAGCTCTTTAGGGCTGGGGATCTGGCATTTGGCGCTTTGGCACTCATGCGGTGAGGACGCAATGGAAGCGCCAGTACCATAGTGCAGCGCTTCGCAAGCCCGTCTCGCTGGACGCAGCCCTTGCGCATACCATCTCCTCGTTAACATGGCCAGGTATCGCAAGGCTGTGTGTAGTGAATAGTACTTTGACCGCGTTCCCGCCCATAAAGTGCCATCGACAAGGTACCCATTTTCCCAGTCAACGAAACTCACTCTTCTTTATCCTTAATCCCTTGCCCTTTGCAATTCATTCGTCCTGCAAGTCTATGCATCACGCATCAAAGAAGTAGACCGCATAGAGAATTTTTCATTTGGATGTAGATCTTGTGTCTTAAGCTAACGAACGCACCCACATCGTGACTGGATCTCCTGCCGCTCATGTGAAGTATCTACCAAGTCTAGCCCAAGAGCTTACATGGTATTGCGGCGCTCTTTTGCAGATGCTGATGGCGATCTGGAGCTGTTTTGTGTGTCTGATGGAGTCGGAGATTCTGGGAGGGGAGGGTAAAAGACCTGCCCCTCATGCTCCACATCCCAGCACCAGTCATATGGCGGAGGGAGGGACGGAGAGCAAGCTGCAGAACGCACAAATCTTGTTCTACCCCCGCGAACGAAATCATTGTTCGAGAAAATCCCCTTTAGCCGTTGACAAGCTCGATCGAAGACTGTACGTACGCGCGCACATCGACTAGATGCTGGGTACTGCTCAGTTGTGTTCTGGTTTTCGTCACAAGGGCAGATAATGAGAACGGTGCACATGATGGCAATGGAGGATGGATAATGCAGCTATGCTACGGGACGATGAGATGGCTGGCACGAAGTCTATATGTATAGACTTATGTACCGTTCGCATGTCAGGAAATCGGCATCCGAGAAGTGACTTTCCATATTTCACTTTCCGTGTCAACCTCACCTCGGCACTCGTGGCGCACTCCTACTGCCAATCAATTACGATTTACTGCCTCTCATACAGTATTTCCCAGGACTTTGCTATTCAAGTTCTCCATACGTATTGTTCAAAGCATTGTAGCAGTCTGTTGGACATGGTGTCAGACTGAGAAATTGACCAATCGCATTCTCGCGAGACTTCCAGCCTGGTAGATCGGAGCCAAGCTTTTGAAGAACTTCAACCGCACCCTGGTTCTGTGTGATGCTTGCCAGATCGATAGGTGTCCATCCGAATCGAGTCTTTGCAGACACATCTGCTCCCGCATGTACCAGCGCCCGTAGCGTGTCACACGAGCCTGTGACAGCCGCGAGGTGTAGAGGTGTGTTCCCATGGTGGTCTCTGGCGTTCAACTCCGCGCCAGCTTTGATTAAAAACAAGACTACTTCTGATTTGTTCCGCCCTGCTGCAAAATGTAGAGGAGTTAGAAAGCAGGAATCTACCGGAAATATGCTAATGTGGAGCGTTTGCAGGCTTTGAACGAGTGGCTTGACATATGCGACCTCGCCGAATCCGCAAAGTCGATGCAGCATAGTCACACCATACTCGTCTGTACGTATAATATCCATTCTTGGAATCGCTAAGAGCCGCAGATACGTTCGCAATTGTCCACTCACTACCGACCACTCAAGTATTGATCCAGATCCCTTGCGATCAAACCAGAAGGATACTTCCTGCAGTTTTGCGGTCAATCCATAGCCGCTAGTATGCTCTTGAAGCCTTGCAACCTTATTCAGCGTTGAAATCGCATGAGGGTTGAGTGAGGAACAAGTTTGGCCGATGCTTAAAATATCTCTAGGCGAAAGTTTTGAAATGATTGCTTCGACCAATTCAGCAGGAAGGGTAAGCAGTGCCATACTGTGTTGAGGTTTGGAACAACTGGTAAGAATACGGGGCTGCTGGCTTTTTAACACATGAGCAACTACCCCTAGTCTCGCAAATAGGAGCCTGTGGTATGACCAAGAGCTCAGAAATGGAAAATCGGAATTCAGACTTAGGTTTTCGGATAGATAAAAATATGTATTGAGGTAATGTATCATGGCTAGTATCATTTTATGCCCAAAGTTATGCAACAACTTGATGAATGCAAAGTATGCACCACTACATAGCCGGTATTCTCGGGGTCTTTCAAGTTGCCCAGAAGATTGTGCAAGAAGTTCAAGTCCAGACGGCCTCTCAATCTCTGTATTTCAGTGCCATGAGTACTCATAGTACAACAGACGGTACTCAGACTTGACAAATTGGATAGTAAATCCTCGTTCGTCTGAAAACCAAAAACCTGGCGGACAAGAGATCTGTCCATGTGCAGTATTTTGCCATTGCAGTCATTATACGTTGATATGTAGGCGCGTACATCAACATGAGGCCGGGTCGTCAACAGTGGAATCCAGCCGGGCACTTCGTTTGGCATCGTGCCCTGTAGGTACGGTGCACACAGGATCCACCGGGAGAACCTTGCGATTTGGGTAGCGACAGGTGTATCAAAGCGAGATCTCAACTCCGCCACGCTCAAATCGTCTGGGACGAACCCATGTTCAGTTGACTGTCGGAAGTCGCGTACCAATGTCGATTCACCCTGATCTCTGCCATAGCTGTCGGAAACTAAAACGAAGAGGCGATAGTTATGTCCAGACGAGGTATCGTGAGCCCGTGGGTTCTGCAACCGCGATTCGAGTCTTTCGAAGTCTGCTCCAAAGATTCGAACCGTCAGACCCGCAGACACCATCTGTCCAACTACTGCTGAGGCTTCGAATATGTCGTCGAGGATGTTCATGTATGTTTCGCGTTCCCAATTGGACAGCTCACAACGGATTGCGTCCAGTAATTTAGCAATGTCGAAAGGGAGAAGTAAGGACAAAAGACAGCTGCGAAAAGGCTCGATCCGAATGAATATGTCCGGAAGAGTTGTCATATCTGCTATTGCGGGCTGTTAGGAGGGGGGGGGGTGCAGAGTCACGAAACCTGATGCAATACGCCAATATATCGTTGGCAATGGAGTAGCACTGAAGGGATCTCACAGAACCGCTATGCATAGCACCGATTGAATCCTTGCACCCCCAGTAGAGACCGAACATGCGAGTCAAAACGACTGTCTTTCAGGCAGAAAGTGGTTTTCGAAATTCAGAATCTGGATCCGGTAATTTGCAAAGACGTTTATGAAATGAGTCTCTATATTCCTGATCTGAACGTTGAAATCAGTGTTGATTGTTTAGGGCTGCAATTTCGCATAGGCAACGAGGCTGCTTGATGTGGTTGTGAAGGAATAGGCATTGATCATGAAAGTGAGTTTCTATGGTAGTTATACAGGGGATACTCACCAAGCATAATTTAAATGAACATCATGCTGCAGCAGCTTACAGAATTTGCCTCCTAATAGAAGTGGGCGATACAAGGGAGATAATCTTGGAATTTGTACCTACAGTGATGAACAACAACACAAACTAATAAACTTTGTTCCTTTAACATGGCTCAGACTCTCCAAAGTCGACGGGTGACTAATACCCAAGACGCGAATCTTGCCGAGGACTGCTTCCCACGATAACGCCTGCGATGATCTCAACTTGCCCTGTCGTTCCAAAATGATGGCTAGGTTCGTCATGCTCGTAAGCGTCGAAGGATGATCTTTCCCAAGTGTGCTAGAGAACCCATCAAAAGCTCTTTTGCTCAGTCGGGCGGCTTCTTTGTAGTTTCCCTGCTGCCGTAGAATCAAACCAAGATTACTCACGCTTTTCAAAGTATCCGCATGTAGCTTGCCCAATACAGCCTTACTGTCATCCATGGCCCAGCGACCTAATATCTCAGCGTCCTCATACCTGCCCTGTCGATGAAGCATCAAAGCCAGATTGCTAACACTTGTGAGAGTCGAAGGGTGTTTGTCCCCCAAGGTTCTCCTGAACCCCCCTAATGCACGCCTGCTCAATGCTTCTGCCTCTTCGTGCTGATCCAGGCTCATCGAGATACCTGCCGCCACCTCGAGAGTGATTAAAGTATGCTCATGGTCTTGACCAAGTACGCTCTGTCTTAGAGGAAGAGCCTCATGAACATACTTTTGTGCTTCTTGGTAGTATCCTTGCCTCCACAGGTACCAAGCCGTGTTTGTCAATATCTGACCCCAAGCTAGGGATAAAGCGATAGTTGAGCCAAAACCAGCTCGAATCTCATACAGTGACTGAACGCAAGGCAATAGCTGCTCGCACCGCTCCCAATTTTCGAACTCGCCGAAGGGAAATTCCTGTGCCAAAACTTGTACGGCGCGCTCGTACTCGCAACTCAGTGAGTTTTTTGAACTGTTCGTTTCTACAGCATCTTGGAGGTCCACAATGTTTGTCTCAGCAATGTTCTTCGCTCGCCACTGCGATAAGCTTTTGTCTACTTCCCGTAGCTCTCGAGATTGGTTCCTGTGAGCAAACGGTAGAGTACGGACTCTGGAGATGAGATTCTCGAGAGATTGGAAGGTAACTAGTTTCTTCGTTGATTTGCCCATAGTCGCATTGGTAAATGATGATATTGGTGCAGAGCGAGAATTGCAGCAAAGAGTTGCACTAGCCCAGAGTCGATCATATACGTGAACGCTGCTGCCTGATATTCCAGGTTTGTAGGATAGTGTTTCAATAATGCAATGTATATATAGGAAATCGAGATTCGAGATTTGTGTCCATGAGCGACAACGATCGGCGCTACATGACGCGCACCTATCGGTTAGAAAGCAAAATCCAAAATCCAAAATTCAACTTTGTACTTTCACACTTAAATAACTCAACTAAAATAAGCTAGATTTTAGTAGTCAGTAGCTTATTTAATAGAGCGTATCTAGGAGTACAATTAGGTAATTTGAAGATACAGAGCGAGTGTTATGCCTGTTGGCAGGTAGGGTAAGTAGGGTCACATTATAACAAGGTAACTTGTAGGATAGGGATAGATTGATCGCTGCCTCCGTAGTAGAGGCAAGATAGTCTACTTATGTACTACCCCGCATGGAAGGCCTACAGGCCCTATCCGAACCAGGTCATGACAATAGGGACCTAAGTCTTAATATAAACACTTCTAAATAGGTATCTATTTTAACTTACTATTATATAACTTTCTACTATCAGAGTTCTATAAAAAGTAGCTTATTTAAAAGAGAAGATTTTAAAGTATCTTATGTAGAGAGGAATATGTCTTCTGCTATGCTATAAAAGAGTACCTTGTTAGTGTTTAAGAGGTATTTTAGCAAGTCTAGTGATTTCGGATTTTGAATTTTAGGGTTTGATTTCCAACTGATGGGTGTTAATCGTTACCTGTACCCAATCGCTATTAGTATCGGCGTCAGCCGTCCGCATGAACAAAGAATTTGTTATCAATGTTCCACGTACGTTTCGCCAATCCTGTCATCCAGTCATTTTCTCGAGCGCCAACAAGGCTTGAGAAGCTCTATCTATGCTTGTTTGAGGACCATGTTAGAAGGTGCGCTTGCTGCAAGCCGCAACTAGAAGGGAAAACACCTATTTGCTGTAGACAAGGTCAAGCCTTGGAATACATAGTGGTCTTGACCTTTCGCCAAACCAGGGATGGAACTATTTACAGCACGCAAAATTGTAACGGGCGCCCCGTCCGCATAGAACTATGGACATATCACCGAGCAACGTCGAATCTTCTCTGGCAGCATTACTGGTGGCATATCGTAGATGGGCAATCAGGATGCAAGGCAAAAGCCGCAGATTCAAAACCTCTTTTTCACTGCGGCAGTAAGAGAAGCGTACAAACGGTCACCCATAGCGAAAGAGGATTACCCCGAAGAAACACGTATCACAGGTCTCATGGTGGGAAATAATAAAGACCCAAACGTCTAACGTTTACTTCTGCAAATTTCGCCGGGATATCTGCAATCCGAGTTAAATGAGACGGAGAGCAAGTGAGCAAACTTACAGCAACCGTACCGCGCACCCCCATATCAACCTAAGCGATCTGAGACGCCTGGTGTAACGAGACAGATTTGACTTCGGAGTCTCGTTATCTCTTGTTCGCATACGCAATGCAGTAATGTTTTGCAGCTCGTAATGCCTTTCTCCCACATCCTGCAGCGAAAAGCTGTGAGCATGCTCAAGCATAGTGCAGATAAGTGCACATAGTGAGACCTTACGATGTATTGGATCATTGAATCAACTCAATCTCCTTATAAAAGCCCACTTTACCATCATGCCAAAGCCAGAAGGCACGAGCGAAATCCTGCACTACAGAATTACTGAGCACCATGGACAATGTACCGTCAAGCAATTGCTTCTCCTCAGTCTCTTCTACATATTTGACATATGTTCTTTGTTTGTCGCGTCTCTCACGGACTGAGGGTGGCTCCTGATATGAAATTCCGTTCATCGCCGCTGGAACTACTCCGAGATCCTTAATGAACTCTACCAGCTCCCATGGAGCTACTATCGCGTCTTCCCAGTCAATTATCGCCTTAACGTTGCAGTCGTTATCTATTAAGATGTTGCTGCGATAGAGGTCACCATGGATTACAGGGAATGGACCTTCCCGGAAGTTGTAAGATTTGGCAAATTTGGCGATCTGCGAGGGAAACCCCACAAGAGACTTCCATACCTCTTCAAAGTATTCAGGAGGCGTTCGTTGTCTGACCTTATCCTTTGATAACGGGAAAACTGCACCCGTAGCCCACTGCGCGAAGAAATCTGCCGACGTCTCAAAGGGTCCGCCGATGCCAGGTATTGGCCCCACTGAGTAGCCATCACTCGTCTCGGTGATGCATCCTATCATGGGGAAACGTACCGAAGATATCTCTGCCTGTCCAAATGAGATAAGAACGGAATCAATCAGCTTTGAGTGACAGTTACCTGTATCCTTGCCATTGCTCCGTAGTATCTCTCCTCCCATCCAGCCGTCATCTGCAACTTCTTTGATAAGCCCTCGCCAAGCACATTCATACCAGTGTCTGCATGGACATATTGCTGTATGGTAAATGCAGCTCCAACAGGGTTGTCTTCTGCCGTACAACATGCAACTATCCTGGGAACAGGAACGTTGGACCGTTGTTGGATGGCTCCAATAGTGCAAACCTCGTGTAGCAGCCTTTTATAAGAGTCGACAGAAGTTGGAGTCTTCTGTACTCGTGCAATCCATGTGTCTCCATCGCTGAATTCAAGTCTTCGGACAATATGAAGTCCTCCTTCACTGCAAGCCGCAGAGAGCTTGCACGCAATATCAACCGCATTGCTTGTGGACGATCTTTGCTTCTCAGCAACGGCAATTTGTCGTAATGCCTCCCAGTCAATAAAAGCCGACAAGGATTGGTCGCTCCTCATCTTTGCCCAGCTTGGCGGAGGAGGTATTCTGGTAGGGCTTGCGACCATATGATAAACCATGCTGAATTCCAGACGTGCGTAAAAATGGTGAAGAACAAGTGATGGGAGATGAAGTGAGAAGGCTGCAAGAATCTGGTCAACGGAGGCACTTGTAAACGCTAAGACCAAGATGGGTTGGTGGATACCAGTCGCCGCCGCACGTACCTGCGCGCGATCCCGCCCGAAGCCCCCACTCGCTCACGTCGAATATTCCATATCTAAATCCATTCAGAGCCGTAGAGCGCCCGGCTTAACCCATCCAACTTCACGGCGCAGCAACCAAGCTGGCACCCCACCCCGCAGTCTGTCGCTATTCCCCATTAACACCGACCTCTCACGTACGAAAACCTCACACAGCACACCTTCACCGAATGTTGCTATCTCAACACTGGGGACAGATGTTGAAGTGTAGTTTGAAACGTTGGCATCAGCGGCAAGCAATATGACATGACGCGATCGCTAATGAGAAGTCATATGATTGATTGATGCGGTGCATCGAAATGAGCGAATATAGGGCCTTATTTACGTTTCCCACGACACCGGTACTGCCAACGAGACTCAAAGGAGTTTTGTCCTAAGCTCCCTTGCCAATCCAAGAACAACATTAGAATGTATTGTCTAATTGTCGTTATCAGGACGGGTTGCGCCACATTTAGGGCATTGATCGCCCCTTCGAATATCCTGGCCGTCGCAGCCAAATGTTGTGCATGATGCATACTCGCTCTTGGAGCCGCTTGACTTCTATAGTGTCAGATGAAAAAGCCCGGGTGACTGCAGGAAATACACACCATGATGTTCAGTTTCGGTAGAGGTGTTCGTGGCAGAGGGAGGTGAAGAGGGCTTTGTTGATCTGATGGAAAAGTGATGTACTGCAGGATATCTTATATCATGTAGCCCTTGAAAGCTTTCACATGCGCTGTGCAGGCTATCAGCTCCATGATCACCTTAATATTATTTCGCTTACCAGCAATGAGTGGCTTTACACTGTGGGATGGCAAGAAACTATGTATAGATCTTTTCCCCTTACGAAATTGATTGGCTATCTTCCTCAAGTTCCCCGAATCACAAGCAGGTAGAAACGTCAACTCGGCATGGGGACAGATCCTTGGTGCAGATGACAAAAATTGGTCAAACTATCAATGAATACTGGAGAGCTATCCGCCGAAGGAATACCCCTCTTGTACCACCGTCGCTTGCGTCAGAATGCTGTCATATTGGTTGCCTGGATTCTCCATGCATGGACTGCAATTATGCGTGAATTGATCCTTACCGATTTCTATGATCTCTTGGCCTATTTGGGCCTGCGCCAAACTGAACCCTACGTTACCGCAGCCCCGGCGTTCGTTCCTATTGGTTGATATGTAGCTTCTATCAAGTGTCGCGCCCCCATCAAGTGTCATATCACTGCATCATGACTTCCGAAGCACGTTCATCCGGCTTTTTGGTTGACTTCATGGAGAGAAGCGATATCGCCAGGCTGGTACGGGAAGCAGAATCCAATAGTGCATTGCGCTCAAGGCTTGACATTCTAGTGTGCATTTGGCAGCTCACAAAAGTCGATAATCCGCGCGGAACACAAGTCTTGAGGAGGGGCGTCGAGAGCGTCTACAATCTTGCTGAATCCAGTCGGGATCTCCAGGATGCCGGTGGAGCATGGGAGAGGTGGCAGAAGAAGCGAGCACATATACTGGCTGATGCAGAGGAAAAAGCACGTACTATGAAAGGCAGTAAGAGGGGGTTTAGGGTCCAAGAGAAGAGCCACATCGAAGATGTCACAAGATTTGAAGCAGCGTTCGGTATCGAGGACGCTGTGATCTTCGCAAATTTGACGGATATCTCATCGTGGTACGCTTGGCCAAAACCTCGCAAGGCGCTCATACTGTACCATCTCGACCCGGAGTACGGCCAGTCTAGTAGATCTACTACTATACCAGACTCGAAACGTGCAGCAGATCATTCAGCAGATGACTCGGAGGAACATGTGGAAGAAAATGCAGCAAAGCGAGTCTGTCAAGGGACAGAGACATCGATCAAGCAACAGTCTATCAGCATCCCTGAAGAGGAATCCAATTCGAATACCAAATCATTGACAGACGGCATCAAATTTCAGCACCCTGTCGTGCAACCCACCTGGACTGGGGTTGGAACACCTTTTCTACCAATATACGATGGGCTATTTAGCATCTCTGGATCAACAGATCGACGTATCCTCTACCGATGGAGTGCCATCTCAGCGATTGAGACCATGAAAACGAGTGAGGCACTACCTACATCATCTGATGTACAGTGGCTCTACGATAACGTAAATCGTTCAGAGATACAAAAGCTGCCATTCGCCGCGCTGTCACAGATAATACAACGTTCTGAGCACTGGACAGAGGAGGGTAATCAAGGTCTCACTGTGTCAGCATGTTTGCGTCTCGCGTTTCCGCGCTGTTGGGTTGGAGATCATGGAGCTTATTGTAGAGTTTCTTGCGTTGTCCCTGGGCTTGACGCCCCTGAACTAAACTGAAGCATGTTACAGAATGAAGATTGATCGTTCAATAGTGATGGCCAGATCTGCGCGTCTACCCTCCTATCCACCTGCAGCATCTTCAACCTCAATCTCACAACCTTGCAAAGACACAATTCGGTCGCCCTTCTCAAGAGTCACCCTTTGTCCAGTTTGCAGAGTGCTTTCCTGACTACCATTGTACCGTACATATGCAACACCCTCTCGGAGGACCACAGTGCATCTTGTAGAGGCTGTCCAGTCTCTTACTTCCCGATTTTCTGTTGCCATAGCTGCGAAGCACCAGTGGCTCCACAACAGTACGACCTGGAGCTACTCAGCTTGACCGTGGCAAACTGTGCAGTAGATGTCTGTCCGCACATTAGCGCTGAGGAAATGATTCAAAAGCTCGTTTTTACCAGAAGGACTCCAACACAAAACGTGCTCTACGTTATGCGGTGCCTTTCAAAAGCTATACGATGTGAGCTTTAGTTCCTTACGCGTGCGTGGATTACTAATACTAACCGCAGTCAAGGACCGTACTGATCGAGGACCGCGGGAAGCGATAAATGATCGTCTATTAAAGTTCCACAGTTCAGACGAGGAACTGACTTGTTGATGTATGCGAGTCTATAATAAAGAGGCTATCGATTATAAATGTGTGTGCGCGTTGGGTAGCTACCTAGTGCAGGGTACAATATGTGCCCAACACCACAGGGCGGGGCACAAGTTGCTACCTTTTATTTCACCATCCTGACAGAGCTAATGCATGCGTTCCATTTGCAGGCACCCAGAATCGCTATTTTGCTACGATATTTTACATTCAGCGTTCATCTTCGCTGTACTTATATGTCTAACCAGTTTCCCAGAGATTTACAGCATCTTTTGACAGTATGTGCTTGTGACTGGAACAATAAGCAGAGTTCGTGAGACGATACTGGGTAGTGCGCACCGTTGACGTGTGGTCAGAGACATGCGGGTCCCAAGGTCGCTTGAGCGAGATATGTGCATGTCGCTATGTGCATCTCTGCTGTGCATATCAAGATTGTGCTTTGGTATGCAATCACAATGACAAGCACTCTACACGATCGAGCCACTTTAACGGCGTCAAATCCTTTACAGCTCAAGCACGAGCGGCGCATGATCATACATGTGTAAGAGATTACATGATCCCATGTCGCTGGAGCTACTTTCTGGGTTAAAGAACTCAAGTGCCATTGAAGCTTTCCATTCTATGTGTTCCGTCATGTCATCGACGTTAACGTAGCACTATCGCCACTGTTGCTCAAGGCATTCTCTGCTTTAGCATTGGGGAGATCCTCATTTCTAATCCTTGGAGGATGTTCAAGTCGAGAAGAACGCTGTGACCCGAACCGAAATAGAGTAGAAGACGGAGGGTGACAAGACAAAGGTGAGCATGGCATGGTTTGCGTTGAAGAGCCTCTTTTGAATCGATAAGCCTCGAAGAAGTTGCGCACGCGGATCGAAACCTTCTCCCTACGGCACGCAGAGTGCGCGTAACCCCCACCCACACTTGATTGCTCCGCTGATCGCACTATGATGAAGAATACACACATTTTTGAGGTGGAACAGGATTGCAGCAATGCCATGATCTGGATACAAGCTTCTTTTGAGGTTGCGAATTGAATGGTCTTAGTTAGGGAGACGCTTATTCAATCTTTCGCTGTCACAGACAACAAATATTGTTTTCGAATTCCCAATTTCGAAAACTCGTTAATACTTGTTTCCATACATAAAGTGAGAGTTACAGTGGCGAGCACAATCAGTTTGAATGTTAGCTTTGCTCTTGTTACATAGTCTACTTGTGGAGGAAACAAGGAGCCAAGAGTATGTTCAGGTGATCGATATATTTGGACCACTGACCTCTGCTGAGATCAGATGGGACGAACTTATATACGGAGCTATCGGAACATATATCCTCCGGCTCCCGGGAGCGGCTCGGCTATGGGTCACGTGATCCCATAGAGGGCTGAGCCGCTCAGTGGAGCGTCACGAGAGATCTCGTGACGCTCCCAACTATGTACCTGTGCTGCTCTGCCGCGACACTACTTCACAAGCATCCTTCTACATCTATGCCCTGAAGGCAGAAAGCTCGTTGCTTCGACCAGTGATTGGTAACAGACTGTGGGGGGGGCTGGCTCGTTGCGGCACAGTATCGTCCAGTAACAGCCCCAGCTTCAAGAAGACATGCGGCGTAATGAAGCGCTCACCAAGCCTGTGGTCCATGAAACATCAATGATTGACTAGTACTCAACGCGCATTGGTGGAAGTCCAGTAACACAATGTTATTTTATCTGCCGAGGCCGCTCGTCGGCTGGTTTCTCGTGTACACGACAATGTTTCCGACCTCGTTCATCACCCTCCGGTATCTATGCCAGCACTCCACTTTTGGTCCCGCCTTTTTAGATCTTTTGACCCCTTTAGAGCTGCGTTCCTTCGTTGTAGCACTCAGGATGTCGTTGACAAGCGCCCAGAAAAGGAGCTACGCGCAAGTGTGGAAGCAGTTCTTTAAAAAAAATCCTGGCTTGATCATCTGAAGATCAAAGGCTATGAGGTCTCATTTGTGGGGGCGGACCTGGTCGCGTTGCTGGGCAGTACAAGGAACGGGAGCCTGGCTCACTCATCCGGGAGACCCTTGTACATCGACCTGAGGATCACGAGGCCGGTGGCGGAAAGGGACTGTGAACTAACTGCCCATTGCAACTATTCGCGAATATGTGAAGAAGAAGGGGAATTGCAAGACGAACTAAGCAATACCAAATGCTTCAGTACTCTATTGCAAGATGGGGTTCTCGCCACGCGTCAAACCATTGACCTTGAATGGGCCGAATATCAAACCGAAACGGAAGTGCCGAACTGGGTAGTCTTATCGATCACTAGTGGAATTCATTACAAGGCTACGCCGATATATGAAGGACTCCCGGAGCTCTCTGCATCACTTCCGGCCGACGAGAGGAGCTGGCAAGCATGGGTGCAACGAGATGGGCATACAGGCAAGCAAAAGCATGTATATGGAGGGGTGTGCCTGAGCGTAGATGCAGTAGTAGATTTTGCACCCGATCGTGAGGATGATCACTGGCCCATCGTGATGGTTATCCACGATCCTTTCAAGATTGGCATTCGCCTCATCAAGTACGTCGCCTCATACGATTGTAGACGGATGCTGATGGCGCGGGAACTGTTGTTGCATTAATGATATAAACAAAATTCGTTCAGATCGTGTAAATATGTGCCAAAACATGTGCTGATTGTCCCTTAAGCCTTCTGTCGTCTCGAAAATCCGGAGTCGCTGATCGAAGTGTCAGGTGTCAGTGGTCCCGCCTCCATAGTCTTGTGATGATCGTCCGTCTGCAAATTCGTGGTCGTGAAGGATTCAGTTTGGACAAGAGGCAGCTGTGAAGAGTCCAGCTCTTGGAGTGCGTCGGAATACGTGCATCTCGTCTGATCGGGATGAAGGAGACCATCAATGGCCGAACACAAACGTGCCAGATGTTTCGGTACCCAAAGCTCGTACAGATTGGCGACGAATTTGTACGTGGACCACCTGTATTTGCCACGATTACAGCGTAGATCGAAAGACTCGATCAAGTGTTGGTGGTAGGTGACCTTTGAGTCTTTTATGACAGGGTAATGGCCATAGATGCGCACATTTTGCGCATCGTGAGAAACAGAGAATGCCAAAATCTCTCGGTCTAATTCATCGCTGCGATTCGTCTGCCCAAACAACTCCACGACAGCACGCACCGCGAGCGCCATACTGTGAGCATTCTGGCGATCGGCGACGTCAAGACCTGCAGATCCACTCTTGACCTCGGTCGTAAGGAATGGGAAGTATATCAATGGTGTGGCCAAAAAATATGACTTCTTGGAGCCCACGATCCTCCCAACATAGGGTGCGAGCTTCTCTCTCTGTTCGATTGTGAAAGCCTTCAGGTTGAAGCCCACAGAATAATCGGGCTGCGGACGACTTCCTAGAAGCGTCATGGAACGGTTCCAGCCTTCGTTTACAGTCTCAGATAGGCAGGACAGGCTCTCATTGCCGTGACAGTAAAGATTCTCTGCAGAAGGAACAATCAAGCGTGTGATCTCCAGCACAATTCTCGCCTCGTTCTTTCCCTGGAGACAGTTAAAAGTTTTGGTAAAGACGCCGTCTTGGAACGCCGTGTTATCCGGAACAGTGTGTTCTGTCTCGAGCAGCATCTGGAACTCTAGCTGACTCTCTGTGGTAGGTTCCATGTCGGCTGATGCACATTCCATAAAAACGCCTTTCAACGCAAGCTCGACTTGATATCTGGGGTCTTTGTACGGTGAGCTGTCCTTTGATCGTTCATCGCTCGGCGTGCTAGTCGATGCTAGAGAGCCGGCTTCTGATCGTTTGCGCCTCAGAGACGGCCGCGCAAAGACGTCGGACATGCTGTCGGGCTTGAAATACTCGTCTGGCCAAGATCCAGACCGGCGCCAGTGATCGATGGCGTGTTCGGTGAATGATAACCTGGTGTCGGAGATGCACGCCTTCTTCGTTGGCGGTTCCGCGCGGTTCGAGGCGACGGAGCTGTCTGGATCACGAGATCGTTTTTGTACGTCAGACTTCATGGCTGTAGTTAGCGCTGAACGAAGCAAGATATAGTGTACTCACCGATGTTGTTTGAAGATGTGTCTGATGTCCGCTTGTTTTCACCCGACGTATGCGCCGCAATGGCTCTATCTTCATTAACGCTTGTCGTGCATCTTGTGTGGCGAATGAACACACCTTCTGACTCGAACTGATGAGCTCGCTTTCTCGATGTAGATGCTGCGGGATCACTGGCCATGGCGAATGACAAGATCGGGGGTTGGTGGTGTTCTTATCTTTGTCTCTCGAACCTGCAACGAAGCAAGGCCCGGCTGGAGCGGGACCTTCCTTGGCGCTTGATCACGGACCATCTACAACCATCAAGCCATCAAGGATCAACGCACAGATCTCCGCCTGCAGCGCGTGCATCAAGACCCAGGCCGTGCAGCCCTAGCCAGCCTTAGCCCTGGCGTGTAATGGTTGGCCAACAAGCGTTTGCGTCGAACTAGGTACCGTTGATGGTGGTTTGGCGCGGGGCTTAGCCGCGTTATTATAAACCTGGTTATCCACCTTTTGGTACCACGCTGTACCACCCCGAACATCATGTCTCTGGACCTCCTTTTGGAAACGTCGCAAGCTTTGTCAGTTCTGGAAAGGATACATGTTTATCACAGACGGTGCGATTCTCTCAGCAACCCCCAAATCCGCTAAGTATGTCTCCGCATCTGTTTCGAGGAAAAGCGATTGAACATAGAACCCAAGGCCTCCATTGAACAGTTCAATCCACACGATGGCAAGCCAAAGCTCTTATTTTCATTTTTGTGAACTCAAATTGACTGCATACGCGAACGACCTGCGTTGGGAATAATAAAAACGTATGATCTTCCAAAGGCCCTCCGTATCTCCCATACCGCAACGCTATTTCGTCATACTCCCTTGCTTGCGCAGGAGTTAGGCAGGGCCACTCAAATCCCTCCTATCATCCTCATTTGGGAGGCGGCGGAGGCTTAATTGAGCCAGTAGTATCGTATGCTCCGCGCCACAGTTTCATGCTTTGTACAGTCTTGAGCTTCAGCCTTCCTTCAATGTCAGCATCTGCGTTACTTCACAAATAGGCAGGCAAACCTTGTAGAGCCCAATCGTTTCAATCTTGTGGTCCCGAGGTCCTTCAACGAATACATGTGGTGTTTTGATTGATAAGACGAAGCACATGGCACAAGCTAGAGTATGTATATGGGTTCGCTGTGCCCTTGCCTCTGAGAATCCACTTGTGCGAGTTGTGCTCATCTACAATGTCCGAAGTTACTCGTATCCCATCATGGTTTAGCGCGAAGTTCCAGGGACGTGTGCCTTGACTCTGCTGTTCAATTCCAGTGGCTTGCTGCAGGTGGGTATCTTCTGGGTACAATAGTGATGAGTAGCGCCGAAAGGAACAGGAAGCCTCCGACTCATGTCTCGACTCGAGAAATCTCCACTATTGCTACCGAGACTATGCACCATTCGGCGGAAGCGGTGGAGTACGGTGCGTATGGAGTTAGACCGGCCTATCGATCCTTTACACGTCACGCACGCTAACAGTAGTAGCATCCGAGACATATGCACGATTCCGGTCTTTCCCATAGTCCGCTCATGCAATGCAGGTTGTACTTAGACCGGGTTCTATGGGTCGCGACACTAGGTACCTGGTATGCGGCATACAGCATGTTCGTGCTCAGACGAGCCGCTGTAGATGAGCTTGGGACGGGCCCTTACGAGAAGTGCTAATGCCGGCCTACGATACTGCCCAAGGTACCACTGGAGTGCCTGATAGCTAAAAACGCGCTGATTTCGGTGCAATTTTTCCAGTGAACGGACTCGGAACAAATCAGCTGGACGGTCTAGATGCAATCAATTCACGCAACTCTATTTAATCTTTCCGGGACGGCACGCGGGGTGGTAGCGTGCGCTGTTCCCCCAAGTTGCCGACATGTGCTGAGATAGCGGCGCCAACGTCAAGGTAGCGCAAGGTCAGAGCGGCATCATCGGTTTATTTGCAATCCCAACAATTCGCTCGTGCATTCTGATCTAGCTCGCAAGCTTTGATAAGGGAGTCTCTGACATGTGCCACTTAATTGCTCCGAACAGGCCGTTCCTTGAACGGGATTTCATCTGCTGTGCCGACAGTGATATGATAGCGAAAGCGGGATGCGTGTGCAGGTATCATACCAAGCAGGAAGTTATAAGAAGTATGCATTGAGTTGTTTAAATCATCTTGATTGGATCTTATCCATCATAGCCGAAACTCCATTCTTGCAAATAAACGGCAGCAGTTTTACATCCTGTGATTGCCCGGATACTTCTAAGCGCTGTACGCGCGTGGACCGTTCTGTCGGCTTTCTTCGCTGTCTAGCTGGCGGTCGAGTTGATGTTTCATTTTGCTCCTTCTCTTGGGCCTCGACTATCTGTCTCATATGTTTGATGGAACTAAGCTTATCAGAGGGATATTTCTGCGCAGGGAGTTTTGAATTACGGTTTGCGCTCTTCGGAAGGGACTGGCTCCTTGATGATAGCGATTTGTGAGTCTCTTACTGAGCCGATTCCGAGGCTGTCGGCGCGCACAAGCTTGCCAACCCCATAGAAGAGGGCATCATTGTTGAGAGACATACCGGATAGAGTTGCTTGAGATATCGTGAGCTGTGAAGTACTGCGTAGACAGTAGTAGATATCATGGCTTTATAGCCTGTGAGCCCTAGCGGCCGATCGAGGCCCAAAGCGGGTTTCCGATGTCAGGTGCAGATAGCCAGTATTACCTAGAAACGGGAGGTATCCAAAGGCCCGAAATTACTTGGCTAAAAACTTTGCGCGTCGCTAGACTGCATGACTTTTTGGACATAGTTGGTGAGGCATACATGTGCAGCTCGAGGGGGCTGGTCGGGTCGCATGTCGAGTAATCTCATGAGCTACTGTTCAGTGCATCGTGTGATAGAGTCAACTAGATGACGTTGCTATTTTCTGATTCTATCTTGCTCCAGGCTGGACCGCTTCTCAAGCTATCGCGAGCTAAAACTTAATTTACTAAGGTTACATTTCAGCGGCAGGACTTCCTTCAGGCTTTTCAGGTCTGTCTCGAGCTTCTCGGGCTTCTATGTACTTGATTTTGAGAGACTGGTAACATGCAAGAACCTCCTTAGGAGCTGCCTCCAGCTTCGGGACGACTAAGCCTTGCTTAAGCTCTTTTTTGACAACGCGGCTAACCAGCTGAAGATCTTCAAACTGGTGACTGTGAGCTATCTTTGATAACCTGCATCTCCTAGAATTGCGATCGCAGATCGCACGGTACTGCTCACGTTTCTCGTCCGCAGTTTTGAGCGCTCCCAGCCCGATCGTTTGGTCGGCAACTGACAGCTGAGTAGCGACCTCGAGGGGAGTGTAATCCCGTGGAGGTATGTTAAGGATGACATCAAACATCCTCAAAATCTTGATGAAGTTGTGTAGAGATCCATCGTCCATGCTGTCATCGGAGATCTGTTTCTCGTGCCGAAGATGTAGAAGGACTTGCACATTGATGGAGAGAAGGGGGATCCAGTCGAAAGAAGGTTTGAGGTCGTGATCCTTGATGGGTTCAAGTTCCTCATTGAGATCTGGCATAGGTCTAGCCTAGCCTGCGGTCATGGAATGTGTCGTGTTCCGGGCACGCGTAAACTCAGCGTCCTTGTATGGTCCACATTCCTCCATTTGGACGGATAAAGATACCAGCGTGAGAGGCACTTGTACAGGCTGAGAATTGCCTTGAGAGTGGAGTGGTCTATTGGATTTCCGCATCTAAGTGTGATATTAGGAATGCTGTCAACCTTAATGAGACTCAGTCTTACCTTGACGGTATTCTTCTTTGTAATGACCAGAAAGCCGAGTAGAATAAGTGTAGAGCCCGTGGCCAGTCTCAGCATTTGAAGTTGGTTCAGAGCGAAGGATTGCAGCAAAGTACCAAAGCTCAATCATTCACATCGCCCGATCATGCGTTCAAAAACCCTATCGGTCAGGGACATTCAATATGCAAAACACACAGACCGATAAGCCTTTCGGTGTCGTGATCAGCTCGGCAGCAGGGCTAAGGTAGAGCTGACGCGTGTACGCTAAGATTGGAGTGGAAGTCCTTGATGAGTGTTTGCATCAGCGCCTGCACCAGTGCTCTAGAGCAGGCCCAGAGCCATCTCTCGGGTAAGACACAGACTCTAGGCGCCGATCTATCAAGCCCGTGCAGTAGCATTGAGCGAGTGAGCGTTGCAAGCGCTGCCCCGCTGTTCACGCAGTGGACCTCGACTGCGTCAGTTGTTATCATGCAGACATGAGGACAATGTGTCGACAGCAATACGAGCCTGTCTAGAACCCTTCCAGGGTACATCATCATTATTGGTGGACCCATCGAACACGGCATGGAGATATTATGCAGCCTCGAGTACCAGTAGCGGCGTGTTACCTGCTTCCGACCTTGATAGATTCGGATAAGTCGATCACAGCCACTAATCCTGAACACATCCTTACGGCCAGCCCAATATCCTGGCGCTTCTGGGGGCCGTCGAAACGACACCTATCACATGTCTCGGATCGGATCGTACGGTCGGTCTGTGTCGCTTGCTGTCGAAGCGGAAGCGAGGGTCGGTTCTGAGCCCAGTGGTTTCTTGCTACCTATGCGCATTCCATGTTAGCAAACTAGTGGGCGTCAAGTGTGGAGCACACTCACTTCGTTGAACATCCTTAATGGCTTTCTTAAGGCGTTCCCGGATCTTGGCGTTATCCACAGCGTCGATATTCTCGTGTGCAAGCTTTGTGTTCACTCGGGCAATGGCATCGTCTTCCATAGCTAGAGTGACATCCCTCCACGAGAATTTCTCTTTGTGATTCGGATACACTTGGGCTAAGCTAAGGACTAGGTCTTTGGCAACAGCGAGCGTAATCCACTGCCATCTCGTGAGTATGTGAGAGCAGAACGGGTCGCGAGTTGGCTAGCTGACCAGGAATCTCCTATAATGTGGCGTCGACAGGCCGACATCCCTTTGCGCGTTGGACTCGCTTGATCGCTGCGTTAGTTCCATTGAAATGCAGGCGCCGGTGAACAGGCTCAGAGCGTCGTGCAAGGAGAGTGTTTCGGCAGGCGGGGTGACGTCTTGGCGGAAAAGCGGGACAGGTTGGAGCGCATAATGCGCAGATTGCGCTTTTTGCGCAAACCTAGCGCAAATAGCGCCGAAAGCGCAAATAGCGCACAAAAAGAGGGTCTCTTGTCTACGTCACCTAAACAGGGGGCTGATATGGTGGATGTGTTGTGCACTCTTGGAAATATTGTAACTAGGATGAAACTGTCCTACGGTCTTCATCGAACGGTATGGTGAGAAGACATCCGATGGATCGTGCGCCATTTCGGCACGTTTTCTCATCGCGTGTGTACTAACGGGAGTTACCCTAAGCAATCAGCACAGGATGGGACCCTCATGTTCGAGTACAGCAGCGATTGGGCTATGTTGATTATGCCGCATCAAGATCCATGGCATCTCTACTTTACTCGCTCACAGAGGACTCTAGTGATGTGCAGTGGAAGTTTCAACGATGACGGAATTGCGAGTTCTCATTACATGACTCCGATACGAGCAGAACGGCGAAGAGAAAAGCTTTCAGTTGAAGTAAGAGGAATCGATCCAGCGCGATGATGTCGCATGATCTAGTGAAGATATTGTTGTTTACTTCGTAATATAGCGGGTTGATGTGTTTGCTGCTTAAAAATAAAGGGGCTTATTGAAGTTGATCTTGAGGTTTGATTGACTTCTCTGACTTCTCTATCTCCGGATCCCGTGTCTCTGGCGACATCAGATATGCGCCTTCCATATCATAACCCCATAACACGTATGTCTGAACATTAGTTAGACGGATCAACTCAACTACTCACTTAGATAGCGCGATGAGATTTTTCTTGCACACACATTACTCTGGTGTTTTGTTCTGGGGCTTTGATTTCAATCCTTGGAGTTTGTTGTACGCCAGCGTGAAGATCGTAGATTGGCCCCATCTCCTGGCGATGAATACTGAGGCCAAAGTTGGGGCACCAATGAGAAACCATATGATAGGTCCCATGTACCAGAGTGTATATACGTAACAGGTGGCGAAAACGGCTGTCCCAACTAACACCGCGCAAGCCATGAATACGGAGCGGACCGCTTGTAGAAAAGATCTACAGGCCATCTCCACAGGAAGCTTATTGTGGACCTGGCGATTGTTGGAGATTCACGAAATGTACCAGCCCCTGGAGTTGGGATCAGGTCTTTTTAACGACGACCAATCTGTATAACTCACGCGGTACACTTGTTGACGACCTCTAGAAGATGCAGGTGACTCCATTCGTACACAAAAATATCACAGCCTGCATGTCAAAAGTTTGAAAGATCGAATAGGTGGTTTCTGATGCATCTTTTAACACCCTTGCAGGTAGCACCGTCTCCCCCCCTGCATACCCCCACATCTTTGTAATCAAATCGTCTGTTGTTCCAAGTTTGTACGTATGTACAGTGTTACTCTTGCAGTCCCAACCATAAACATTCTCCTACAATATTCATACAGATCCAGAGCATCTGTATCATCTAACTTCCTAACACTTGTGAATTCCTCAGAACCTTTCGGACTACATTAGCATGTCGAATACAATCTCCCTATCCAGAATGAGCATTGATGCTGTTGTTACAGGATGTCCTCGTAGCGATTGGTTGATCCATCGCGAACTCGGTGTCCTGATGCTGAGCCAAGACTATTTCGCAAATGTCAGACTCGCATTCACAACGTTACTGCACGGCCAGTCCATGGACGCTGGAATATTTTCGCGACAAATCATTGCTTCGTTCAGGTTCCTCCTGGTGAGATATTCGTTCAGGTCTGCAAGGCGTAACTGACAGCGTTCACAGAAATGCCAAACAGACAACAATATCTGTCCTGCTCGCGAAGTCTCTACGTGCCTGTATTTAAATGGGGTCGATGTAGAAGAGGCAGCCCTTGCAATGGTGCTCTCCAAAATTGGGCCCCTGAGAAGGATGTTTAAATCTGATCAAGAGCTTATGGACTGCTTTGAACCTTGCCTTGCTATATGCGTGGCATCTGGTGGATCTCTGGGCACGTGGAAAGATTACTGGCGCATGATGTGGGTTGTACCCGTTTCACCCGTCTTCAACATTGATGCTGACGAAACAGGATGAACCACATTCTTTGTATCATCCCGATACACAGCCTCAAATGGCATACAGACAAGATCCAGTCCGTGGTGCATACGAGCATACAAGCTCTACAGGAGAAGACCACCAGAAAGAGCTTTTGCGAGAAGATGCAGTGGACGGTCCCGGATATAAGCAGCTCATCTATGGATGACTGGAGGCGTTACATGTTTGGCGAGTCTTGGGTCCTGTCCTCTACCCAATACTACGCTTTAGTCTCTAACACCTACAACGTTAAGCCATGGTCTTTTCCGGGCTCCATGCAGGACTGCATTGTGGCTACCAACACCAGCAATGATACGCCACGACCCTTACCCTACGCGCAAGACGATGTTCTCACGACCAAAAAACCAATAAATGCGGATTTTGCCTCAATCGAGCTGTACATTGTTCCAAGGAGGAAGGCCAATCAAAGTGCAAGCAGTGCAAAACGAACGCTCGAAGGTGCACCCAGGTTTCTCAGGCGGAGTGGCACAATGCCAGACAGTGCTGCACTAATTGCATCAAGGCTCGAAGACGCACGTCCTGCAAGCGTCCCAACCCCGAATCCCCCTGCAATCAATGTACAGAGAAGAACCTCTGTTGCAGACTTAGGTCTCGTGGAAGGCGGTTGTAGCAATTGAGCATCATTGAAAAGACCTTTTGTGTTAGCTATAAACAGATACTCTTCAAGAATACGTTTGCTGGTTACAATGGCTGCTTGTGAAGTGCGACCGCAACTGATGTTCATGTCATGTGACGACAAAGTAAGGCCACTAGTATGCCAAGCTTTTGTTGGCGCATTTACCCTCCAGCCCAGTGACAGGCCACCACTTTGCGGACAGGATATGTATCATCTTCCCCGAGGAGCCTCTGTACGAGAGGCACAAGCAGCTGCAGGTCTGTCTTACATAGAGTGGCGGTATTTCAGAGTCAGTCATGGTTACCCAGACAGCTTGTGCGCGACGATCAGCTAACAGACTTAGAACATTGCAAAGACGTTGGCTGAAGAGTGCGTCCAAGCCTTACCGAGTCTTCCCTACGCCGCATACACACCAGAACAGCAGAAGGAAATCACTGATATTATAAATGGGAAGCTGGTGCAGCACAACATCCACGCCGTTGGTGAAGATGTTGTCGCCTGGAAGATGCACGCAGTCATCCGTGACGTTATCAGAGCGAGGGAGCGAAGGAGAGAGCAGAGTAACGTAGCGAGTTGTTTGAACATCAAATTATGTACTGATCCAAGTCACAGATACCACCAGTCCTTCAAATTTGTCCGAGGCTGTGTCTACCGAAGAGCCGCTGCAGCCTATAACTACGACCCGTCCTTTTGACTTGATTCGAGATATCTAGTGTCGACATGGTCGGCCATGCAGCAACGCTTTAATGGAGCGGGTATTGATGCACTGGAGCCAGGGGTTCGTGGTTTTCCTTTGTCCAGACGCCGTAGGCATGCATGTGTCAACCCGGAAAAGAGATAAGTGTCGTACTCAGATTGATGCGGTTGAAGCAGACGCGCACCAGGGCCTTAGTGATCATACAGGATGCAGCAAGATTCGCTCCTACATCTTCGCTGCGGCTTGGTATCACTACTCTCTTGGTTTGTGGACAGTGCAGAGCTTTGACATGTTTGTCGCATGTGTTGTTGTTAGAGCTCAATCATGCGCGTTGCAATTCGAATTCGAGATCAACGTCACTGGCCTCCATCATGCGAGAGTCCAAGTCCCGGAGTCGGTCCCTAGCACACATCGACGGCTAATTTGGGCATCTGCGACAAATACAAGAGCGATGTCGCTGCAGTCAAGATTACACTAGATTCTTTATATCGCTACGGATCTCTAAACGAATGCTCATCTAGTTACTATTATCCCTGTACTATTGCCTTAAAAAATGTAGAAGAACTAATCATGTAGTTGTAGACATTTGGTATTTTTCTATTATGTAGGCACGTGACCAAGGACCGTAAAACTCGTTTCTTCCAAGTTCCGCCGCCTGCTAGCTTGCGGCGAAAAAAAAACGACTATGTACAGGTTATTCCTAATTAGGCAGGCATTAATAATGAACGGCGGCTGGATTTCCCATAGGAACTCCCAAGCATCTTCGTGGACTTGTGCCTATAGATGATGCAATGCGCATAGGGCATAAATTCTCAAGTCATCGTACAGGAGGGGTATTCCTCTGGCTGATAGCTCACCGGTAACCATTAAGAGTTTGGCCAATCCAGAACAGCTACACCACTCTCCTAGAGCTTTTGACTTGCTGGATGCATGCCGCGCCAGCACACTGTATCAGCCCGACGTGTACCCTGTACATACCTACCTAGCTTTATCTGTGGGCACCCTGTTAGCGCTTATGGAGTACATCAAATCGATACAAGTACATGCGCCCCCGCTTTTTTGCGCTCGTTGCGCTATCTGCGCTCGCTGCGCTTTTAGTGCCGCAGGTGCTACAATAAGGAATCCAAAACACGAAGCTGCCGAGATGCGACCGTGCCGTCTGTGCCTATGTCACACGCACATGCATACAGCCGGCTTGCAGATGACGCCGTACCAGCCATTGTTGTTGCCAGCATGCAAGCGCCTCGATCGTCGATCCTGACCTACTCGCCATGCGATATTTGCACTGAGACGCAACGGTGAACCTGCCATCGCCACTGGGCAATGCATGAACATCGGAGGTAACCCACATTAGGAGGGGCCAGACAAGTCTGCGCCATTTGCGCCATTTGCGCTACTTGCGCAGCTTGCGTACCACAGGCCCTACCTTCTGCCAGGCTGTCACCTTCTGCCAGGCTGTCACCTTCTGCCAGGCTGACACCATACCCCGCCTGCCGGCACGCGGTCTTGCACCACCTTCATGGCGTTGTGCTTGAGGACGATCGTCCTGCATCGTTCTGTCCAGGATGGACTCATCACAGCATTCGGCGGAGTCGAACGCGCAGAAGGATGTTGGCCTATCGACGCCACATTACAGAAGGTTTCTGGTCAGTCCGCTCATACCCCCGCTCGCCTCACATACTGACGCGCCGAAGTGGGTGACCCTGGCCGTTGCAAAAAGTCTCATTCAAGAACTAGCTGAGACACAACCACTCCATGGAGGCAAATTCCTGTGGCGAGATGTCACCCTGACTATGGAAGAGAGGGCCATTGCCCAGGTAAACAGAGACCTAGCACGGGACGGTATCATCGTAGATGAAGCCAAGACACGAGATCGTTTGAAGAAAGCCCTCAAAGACAGCCAGCGGAGTAAGCATGCCGGCTGCTTAGTGATTCCAGATGCAGCTAATCATGCATAGGTACTAAGAAGACACCCGCCGAAACGCCCATCCCTCCCTCAACAGCAAGCAAAACGGATCGACCATTCAACATTCTTCGAGACATATGAAAATCTCGGTGTTACGACAGTAAACCGAAGAAAAGGCTAGGACCAAGCTCTGCGCCGAGGCGGCAGGAAGCGTGAACCGAAGGCGCCTGGTGTGCAGGGTCGAATGTCTTACGAGCTCTTCGGCTTCTGCTGCAGTTTGTTAAAATAGGACGGACTGGCTGATTGACGAACACATTCATGGCATATTCATGTTGGTGCAATGAAGTGGTCCCTAAGAGAGTCTCTCATGCATGGTCGATAGTTATCTCGATAGTAAACCACACCGTGGAATTACATCTGTCTCGCTCATCGCAACGGGCACAAATGTGACATTACACGGGCTCGGGAAGGCCGCAACGGGAACGATTTGGTTACTTGTATGCCAGCGCCAAGAGTTTCGAGCTCCGTTGCCGAGGTACACAATATCCCAAACACAGTCCCGTCGGCACAGACATGCGACGGTCGTGGGTAACACCTAGGAATGGTACGATGAGCACCAGCTCGGAATCGTCGAAACCCAAGCACGGCGAGTGGAGATCTGTGCTCAGGTATGGGAAGTGAAATGGAAAGCTATGGAGAATGACGTTCTCTGTCTGTTGATTTACGTACTGATATGTAGGCTAACGTACATGACTCCTTGGGAGGCCAGTATTCGCGAACGGCCCGTTTCCTCGACCCACGAACGATTCTCGACGTACAAAGGCGACGGCTTGATGGGAGTGGAAAGAACCTGCGATTGGCTTGCAAGAGTCGAAATGTTCTAAGAGCTTAATTTTTGTCGCGGGGGCAAGCTTGACATGTTGTGCAATTCCATTGCAGAGAGAGCAAATTGCGCTTGACGTGAAGTTATTCTTAGCCCTGAGTGTCAACGCAGCATCAAGTATAACACTGCGTGTGAAGTGTGACCGTACTTTGGTCGTCATTCTTATTCGTCTGGCTCCTCGATGGTGAAGAAATGGAGCAAGCTTGTCGTGCACTCTGAATCGTTCAGGCTATGTATGTTATGTGTCTCGTAGCCCCTTCTTGAGCACCGGGTCGCTGGGCTCCATTTCCCGGTATGTCCGTCCTGTTCCGAGCTGCGAAGGGTGGAGTTCGTCATTTGACCTCAAATGTACATGATTGCGACGCATCTCAGAGATCATATTGGGCATTTGCGATAGTAGCTTGGTTGCCGCTACCAGGACGAATAGATGCTTGTCTTCTTTCAGGTCTCGTTCGATTTTATCCAGCAGTCGCAGGGAGGGTAGCGCATGTTTCCCATCAAAATTCAGGCGTTCACGCCTGCGATCGCTCATAGTGAATGTAGAGTTCGATGTGGCGATAGGTGTCGTGTTGCTGGTCGGGAATGACGTTGACTCCCTGAGACTATATGATCTCAGATAACTTGCAGTTGGTGGAGTCTATTCATCAACAGCAATTCGGTATAATTCTCAAATTCCATTTTCCAGTGTTGAGGCAGCGTGGTGGCATTCGAAAAGTGAAAATCGAAAAACAGGAAACCGGAAACGCCATATGCATGTTCGATACCTGAGATACCTATGCCACCCCACCAATGGACTGACTATATATACACGGCGCTAGCAGTCTATTCTCAGTAAATCGCAAACACAGTCATGATCTTGACCGCAATTACCATGACTCTTCCACTTCTTGTCCAAAGTCAAGCTTGGCTCGCTTTGGATCAGGCGATGCCATGCCTCATCAATCCCATCACCAAGTGTGCAAGCAGGCCAACCCCTGAATTTCCAGTACGGCACCGCAGAAAAGACAGCGGAAATGAGAGCTAAGACTCGTGCAGGTTGTTCAATGCCCGCAATTCTACTTGTGAAGCAACACTGAGCTCTGCGAACTCTAATTTCTTGCCTATCTCTTGGACCGTTGCGCCTCACAACTGTGCTGGCGACCAGATTGCCTCGTTTGATGTTCCGTGCAACTCCCCAAACGGGCCAGTCGCAATCGAGTGGTGCGTCTACTTTGAGAACCCGGCGCATTTCTTCATGCTAAACCCCTAGCAGGCACTGCACTGGACAGAAGGCCACTTCCTGTGCAATGCTCAACATCACAGGGGGATTAAGTGACTATGGAAGTCTGGTGCTAGAGTCTGAGAGCGTCTTGCCCGTAGTTGCTTGTCAAAACGTCTCCATCTTTCAGAAGAGTGTCTTCACCTCATGGACGCCTGCTCCAGCTAAAAAGGTGATGCTAGACAGCTCCTGTAGCCTAGGCTGACGACCACGCCTTACTAATTGCTAGTCCCGGCTATAGTCTCACTGTTCTCCCTAGATCCTTGCTATTGTCTCTCGCTAGTATTTCCGCAGAATGAAACTTTGATCCTTGCTTGCAGACAACCTTACGAACATGTGAACAGCATTGTGCAATGCGCACCCTAGAGCTTATGTGGTGCAACGTTGTAGCTTTAGAGATGTAACAATAACCTATCATCTTGAGGTGTCGTGCTTATCCCAAACACCCACGCCTTCTGGATTACCTCTCCTAAGTCATCATGAACCAGTCGCCTAGGCAACAGCTCCTGCCACCATTTTGCCTTCCAAGGCTCGCGCTTGAACGTTAACTTGTATAACGTCCCCACCGCCGTAGCGAGAAACACCCTGTGCAGAGATGCATCCACCACTGACCCACCTTACACCTTCCCCTCCTGTGATTACCGTCTATTGCCTGCGAGCTCTTATTCCCCAGCTCCTAGTCCTTACCCTCTTGCCATCTAGCTATAAAATTACAGCAGCTGTGGTCGTCCTGTTGATTGTTACGTGCAGGGGGTTTCTCGCTACTGCGGTGGGGACGTTACTTCACGATGATGGTTGCTGCTAATCCCAAGCCTCCCCGATTCGCAGGACCTATCGAAACACGAGCAAATCTTGCGCAAAATGTTCCCCAATGGTTTGTTAAAAAATCGCGACCACTTGTTAATGGGCGGTGACGTAAGGTAAGGGTAATGAAGTGTTCCATGTCTTCTCTAAGCTACAATTTGCTATACTTGATACGGAATATGAGATTGCGCTCCAAAATATCTTAGATGGCAAAGATATGCATGTTTGATAACAGACATGATCTAATTAGGTAGTCTTACCAATTGAAATTGATCTTTCCTTCAGCCAAGAGTAAGAATTAACAAGACGTGGCTAAGAAGCAAGGCAGAAGTTACGACGAAGCGGTTATGTGCCATGAGTTTGCGTCCATTATGTCTCTTTAATTCTTGGAAGCGTATGGAACCCTGGTTGAGCTCTTTGGTGTAGTTTACCTGAGAATGTCGAGCCTGTGACTGCAAGTTCCCAACTTCCACTTTTAAACGATCAATATTCTCTTGCAGTGCTGTGTTCTGCTGCATCACCTCCCAAGAAACATTCTGTTCCTGTTGGAGCTGACCGCGCAAAGTTGCTTGGGCAGCTTCTAATGATTCTCGGGTTTCTTTGTCCTGCCTTGACTTTGCCTCGATTCTGTAATACTATTCCTTCAATTGATTATAATCAGATTCGATGTTTCCATCATAACGTTCCTCTAGAGGCGCGTCGGCCCCACTCGTGAGGTCCAAGTTTTCTTCTATCAGGTCACGGAGAGCGCTCTCCTTTTCCGCAATTGTTCTGTCCTTCGCGGCAATCGTATCATCTCTTGCTTCAGTCTCCCTCTGACTTAGACTCAAGCTTTCTTGAAGCGATTGAACCTCACTTTCTAATAGTGAACGGACCTTTTCCGCCGATTGCAATTGGTCTCTTGCTTGAGCTAACTCTTCGGTCAGGGTTATGATCTGATCTGTTTCCTGTGCTCTCATTGCATTGCACTGCTCGGAATCATCTCGCGGTCGCTGCATATTGGCAGTCTCGATTGCCAATGCCCCCCTTGAAGGTACATTAGTGGCAGGGTGTTGTTCAGATGGTTGTGCCTATACCCCCAACACATTTCGTGCAATCTATAGACCATTAGCGCTGAAACTCAGCCCTGTCATCTGAGGAGACCTTACAGTATCATCAGCTGGTATGCAGTGACTGAAAAACGACTTGATAGCATCTGTCCTTGCGTAAAGAGACGTGAACTCCACCCCTGACTCTGTAACGCAATACACGAGAGGAGCAAAAAGAGCTTGGCGTTCCTGAACATGGTCGTGCTCAAACGGTCGACCGCACCGACGCTCTATTAGAAGCGATTGATCTGCAAGAAACTCTGGTCTAGGCGTTGGCTGACACGACCTATCAGTGATCTGTGTCAAGATATGCTTGATGGCAAGAACGTGATCTGAAACATCTTCTCCGTGATTTGGTCTAGCAGACTGAACGAACTCCTCTATCGCGAGTCGTTCGGGGTCTTTGCTAGCCAGTGCTACAGCCTTGTCTGTCTGAAAGCCTAGCTTCACCGCCAGGCGGGCAAGTTGAAGCATAAGTGAAGGATTGATGGGCCGTTGTAACGCTTGTTGACCATTACGCGCTTCAAGCCTTGGTTTTATTGGCGTCATCTCCGGGAAGTGGCGGAAGCAGAACATCCATAGTTGGATATAGCCAAGGCGAAGAGCCACTCCCACCTGGTCACTGCTATCTATCCTTAGTACTGTCATATCATCTACACTATTTGAGAGCTGTACTCGCAGGCTTTCAGGTTGGAAGTAGTTAGCTTGGAAAGACTGCCACAGAGAGCGTTTGTTAGTATTATCTAGCAAGGTTTTAAGGATGATGCTGCACGGCTCTAGATATTTCTGGTTCTTAAAGAATGTTCGCAATGTAGGGATAAGACGCCACTGGCTTAGGATAGCTTGAAGAAGAACGTTTCTTCTTGAGGGATCCGTCACAGCTGAAAAGACCCGTCGTCGTTTGAACAGGTCTTCTACTTTCTTACTGTCGGACCTAGACATTGCTGGAGCCAGCATCTCAAGTTGCTGGGCGGTGTATTCGTCTACAAACTCGCGGCAATCCTACAGGATCATGGTATGCCAAACATCTCAAACATGTTCTAGATAACTTATCATCTCCTGCAAGAGTAAGTAGAACGTTATTAGACTAAAAGACTTAACGTACTTCAGTGCAACATAACCCATGTTGGCAATGCAAAGTTCCTAGTTATACAGGTGGCCAAAGGCCAGGCAAATCGATAAGACCATTAAACATGTTGACAAAGTGCCTATCCTTAAATAGCTGTTTCAAGTCTCGCTTCTTACTTATTGTTAATCTGGCCCACCATTTCTTTTTGTTGGCTTCGTCTGCTAATCGATGATATCTTCGGATGTTCCGGAAGATTGTCCCATCCGAGTAGTGTTGTTCGTGTCCAAAGGCTTCTTGGATGTGTAATGTCAAGTCGGCGTCAAAATCTGCGCGTTGTCAACATTATCACCCAAAGACTATTGAATAGGCGTTTTGACACAGACTTACACGGTTTCTCATACAATCAAACTGTCCACCATCTGTCATTCTTGTCGAGAAGCCGCTTCGCAGCAGCAATCCTGTGCAACCCATTCAAGCAACGCAACGACTCGATTGGTTTAAGCCAGATTACATCGCGAAAAGATCCATAAGAGGGGTTGCATGACTCCCTAAATGTCTCAATAGTCTCACCATAGGCCACAAGAGCATTGCTTAGGCACTCTCGTGTTATTAATGCATCCACAAAGTGCTCTTGTTCCATCTGTTAGCAGCCTTCAAGCTTGAAAACCTTAAGGAGCTTTGCCTGTATCTTGTTTGATCTTTCGCAATGCCTATTGGGTATTGTATCGTCAAAACGTAACTTGTCCAGGTCTATTTGCGCGACACCAAAGAGATGGTCTGCCTTTCGCAGGCTCCTCGAGGTTGATTCCGATGCCATAACAAATGAGTAGGTGGCCAGAAAGCATCCATACCTGGGTACCTACCAATAACGCATGCAGCAGACGCCCAACAACCACCAATGCAAAGCCGTGTAGGACTCACACTCCAGTTCCTATGTTCTTTAGAGCTCTTGCAATGCGAAACCCGATTCTCTAAATCAGCCGCAAACATCTTTTAGTACGTCGTCTAAGATGCATATAAAGTAAACTCAATTTTGCGCAGTGGAAAAGGAAATTAGTAATCCTAGTACATGATTTGCAAATATCGTTATTCGAATTCGGATTTTGCTCTCTGGCCAATAGGTATCGGTTGCGGAGTTCGCGATGGAATATAAGGAGCAAGTTACCCCCAGCAAAATATATCCATTCAGAAATGGCTCCGCTTCCCTGGATAAGCGCAGCTTTAACCGAAACCGGTGTTACGTTGACAGAACAGACCGATTTTCAGTGATCTCACGGGCGTGACTGAAGATCAACAACCTTCTTTAGTGACTTTTCTAGGGGATCGAGTAAAATCATCAAATCTCGCCGCGGTCTTAACGCATCCTCGAGCTTACAGACGCCACGAAACTGTTCAGTTACTTCGGGGCGCATCCAAGACCGTAGATTCTCCTGAGATTTTTGCCGATTGCGAGATACACTTGGCGAGTCCTGGACAGAAGCCTCGCTCTCTGCCTCCAAGCCGCCCAGGTAATGATGACGTCACCCACAAGCTCGACTGGTTCTGCAATCGCAAGGATAAGCGGAAAGCAGAGGATTTCCCTGGTTATATCATTAGTAATATCCTAACACCACTGTCTAGTGTGTTGTGTATACCAGTATATAGGGCCAGCAAAAATTTCGCTTTATATGCTAGCTAAAAAGAGTAGATATAGAGCTAAGCCTATATAAAATAAGTTAACGTACTAGATAGGTAAGTCGCCCAGATGGGTAAGTCGCCTACTCTGCCAAGACCCTACCAAAATCCGACCCTATTTTGGCCTACAATACCACGTTATAGGCCTATAAAGGGTAATATAATTTATTATACTATAGAGGTACTAGCTATGTCTTCTTTTAACACGTGCGCAAGTTATGCCCTATCTTCTAGCATAGTTTATAGCGTCTTATAGTCTAGTAACTCTTATTAGTCTATACTATCTTCTTTGCATGTTTACTGTTACTACGCGCTGCAAACTCCTCTAGAGTAGTTAATTATACTCCCTCTTTAACTGTTAGAGTACCCTCTTACTATAAATGCTTTCTTTTATATAATTTATGTTGTGTTACAGCCTTATTAGCTTCTTAAAGCTTAGAAACCTGCTTGCGCATTAACACTAGCAAATGCGCTATTATCTTAGCGCCTTTTAAGAGCTTTTCTAGCACATTTATAATAGAGGAAGGTAAGCTATCTATATACTTTTAAATCTTCTCTTAAACTAGCTTTAATTAAGACCTAAATTCTAGGGTGTTCTAGGGTGTATAGGACTGCTAGGGCTTATTAGAGATAGGAAGTAGTAATAGGGTGCGTAGTTAAACATTAAGGCCTATTATAACCTATTCTAGGCTAAATAGAACTAATCTAGCACCTCTAAACCCTCCCTAGATATTACTTAAGGTTAATGCTGCATTATATGCGCGTTTAAAGCATAGTAGGAACTTAAGTTTTAAGATGTAGGTAATCTAGTTATGTATAAGATCTTTAGCTTAGTACCTATACGCCTTCTTTAATAGCGCAAAACAACCTATATTAAGTAGCTATAGGAGGTGTAATAAGTGTAGAGGCATGTATAGGGTAATAATCTTCCTATCCTTATAGTATTATTAGAACTAGAGGGAGTTATAGCTCTTATAGCTGTTAATAACTAGCAATTAGTACTCTCCTATAGTACGCCTTACTATATAGGCTTTAAAGTGCTTTAACTACTAGAATCTAAGCTTATTTATAGTCTAACTATTCTTAGAGACTATAATAACCTAGTTATAGGGTATTATATCCTCCTTATACTAGGTAGAGAGGTAATTACAGCCTTAGAAGATAATAAAGGGCAGAATAGCCTATCCTACCCTATTAATGCCCTAGATAGCTATTATCTACTCCTAATTACCCTATTAAACTGCCTTTAGTTATTCTTAACACTCTAAGCCTATAATAATAGCTCCTGTTAATATCTAGCCTATTATAAACCTAGTCTTATTAAAGTTATATGTGTCTTAGTCCTAGATGCTATACTTAGCTTTAGTATTCTCTATAAGGCAGAACCAGCCCTATATAATCTCTAGGTCCTTATAGAGGGCTTGCTTATAGTTATACTTGCAATTAAACCTTACTTAGAGCTTAGGGCAGCGCTTAACAAACATGTTAGGCTATTTTATACTAATATAGGCTATATTACACTTATTAAGCAAAGAATTAGCTATATTAGCTATAGCAGCTAGCTAAGGGGGAAATCCTTACTTAGCTAGCTTAAGTATGTGCTAAATAATCACCTCCTCCTTATTCTTGTCTAGATTCCTTAATTTAGGCATATAATCTGCTTATATAGGTTATTCTGCGTGTTAATTACATAGTATTCTATAAGGCGCGTTATAAAGGGCTGCAGCGTGTTATAAGAAGAGTATTACGTCTCTTTTAATAGCCTAGAGCGCAAGCTATATCCTAGCTTCTTTTAAAGGTCCTAATTTATGTTATTATTATAGCATTATGTAGGAGGGTTAAGTTTTAGTAGGGTCTTAGCAGAGTAGGCAACTTACCTATCTAGGCAACTTACCTATCTAGTACGTTAGAAGTAGTAAAATAGATATTATATAAGTAGTTATAAATAATTTAAATACTATAATATACCTTATAGATAAGCTAATTACCTAGGTAAGCTAATTACTTTTACTAAGACTATACTAATACTATAACTACTTTATAGTATTATAGCTATTTACTATAACTTACTATAACTTATAGTATACTAAATTAATC